>CM033472.1:162320307-163520307 GCA_019447015.1 Hymenochirus boettgeri
CAAACAAACATGTAGTTTAGTCATTTTTAACTAAATATAGTTGTATACACATTGCATTTGATAATGATGATTTTATATTGTGATTCATATGCACAGTATTTATTGTTTATGCACAATAGCACTTTTTTGCACATGCTCACTTTCGATTTAAGCCTTCATGGAAAGGCGGAGTTACCTTACTGTGTTAATGATGTCACTCACTATATATACCTTGCACTCTGTAGTTTGCTTACACCTGAGGAAGGGGGTTGGACCCCCCTAAACTTGTTGTACTTGGCTTTTTTTTTAGCACTTAATAAATGAGTATTATTTGAATACTTACATGAGTGTACCTCCCTACAAATGTTATATAACATACTTACCTGATGTGGCACAGGTTATAAGGACTGCACCTCCTATTCTACCTATCTGGGAAACCACATAACTATTGAAATTTGACTCCTACTTAGAGGCACTCTTAACTCATACCTTTCCAACGCCACCAGTCTTTTCGTGGCAAAGGCAATCCATCCAAAACCAGACCTGTATGAGATGTAAGAGCCCAGACATCAGAAGTAGGGGGAAGATTATCTCTTTTTCCAGAGGTTTGGGCGTGATACAACATCGGATTCCTGGGTGCGGAAAATATTCATCAGGAATACAAGCTAGAATTCCTTTTTTTATCCAGTACTGAACAAATTCATCCACATCAAAATCTCCCAAATTAATCAATAAAGGAAAACATTTATTTGTCTCCTCAAAGATCATAGTTATTAAGGAAGTTCCCATTTCAGAATGGGAACAGGGCATCTACTCCCATCTTCTAAAAAGGAAGAAATCTGGGAGTTCTGACAACTACCTTCATATCCAGAAGTTCAAGATGGAAACCTCGGTCAGTTAACCATTCAACTCCAACCAAACATGGTTAGCAAAAATAGACATATAAGATGCCCACTCCATATTCCTATCTCACAGACGAACAGAAATTTCTTAATTTCTGCACTCTGAGAACTCACTATCAGTACAAAGCTCAACCTTTGGACTCTTTTTCCAAAGTTTTCATTCCAATCATAGCCCACCTAAGATCTCAAGGACTACAAATATTTGCATACCAAACGACATTCTAATAAAAGCTCAAAGTCAGTTTACTCTACATTCAAACCACCCTATCATGTCTCCAGAACCTGGGTGGATCGTCATTGGGAATAACTCCAAACAATCAAATTCAATTTCTGGGAACTATACTCAATTCTCAGCACTGACGGCATCACTGCCACCAAACGTCAAGGGACATCATTCAGTCAGTCAAAAAGTTTCTGGCACATCCAGTATCCACTGCCTTGATTTGCCAGCACATATCTGGAAAACTGATCTCCACTCTGGACTCAGTAAGATGGGTGATGAACCACATAAGAACTTTCCAATATCTTGAACCAATTTGAGAAAAAGGATCAGAATCAGCTAATATTTCTGAAACAACAGAAATGATACAGGATTTGAAGTGGTGGACAAAAAACTTTCTCCCTCTTTCTCTGAAAGACCAAACACTGGAATCCATCACCACAGATGCCAGTCCTCTGGTCTGGGGTGCAACTTTTGGGTAGTCAGGTGGCAAAGGAAGGGCGACTGAACGAATTGGAAATTAGCACCTCAACACAGGGAGATGATGGCAGTCTTTCAAGGTTTGAAAGCTTTTCAATTTCAAATCAAGGGGAAATCAATATTGATATTCTCCGACAACATGACAGTGGTGGCTTACAAAGAAGAAGGGTGGCACTTCAGACGACCCAGAATCAACGGTAATGACTCATCCACTGGATGTGGGTAGGTGCCTTAGTGTTTAGTAAGATCTGCTGAATTCAGAAAGTCAGATTCTCCCTTCGTTCAGGCAACAGGAACGATTCCAACCTCCTTCTTCAAACATCTCAGCATGGATCAAAAGCTGCATCAACCAAATTATGCAAGTACGGCAACAGCATTACACTTCAGGGTTACAGTCCACTCTACCTGATCAGTGGAAGCTTCTTGGACCTTCTCTGCCCAACCAGCCCAGAGTAGATCTGCAAAGCTTCCACTTGGACCTCTATGAATACATTATAAAGCACTACAATTTAGATTCTCTGTTTATTCTTAGGCAGATTTTGGGGAAAAATCCTATCTGCCTCACTTTCATGAATTTGTTTTGTTTAGAATTATTGCTTGTCTCCCATTTTTTAAGCATCTTAGGGCCCTATTTATAAAAGATCGGTAACGTTATCGTAAAATACCGATCATTATCGTAAAATAACGATCGTTTTTTTACCGATAATAACCTTATTACCGATAACGATGGTATTTACCGATAACGACCGTTATTTTAACGATAACGACCGGTATTTAATGATATCCACTAACAGGTGTATTGGTAAATGCGGTCGTTATCGGTAAAAAAACGGTCGTTATTTACGATACGTCGTAGTATTTTACGATAACGATATCGATCTTTATAAATAGGGCCCTTGATCCCATCAGTTAACCACTGCTTATAAGGACCAGCCTGTCAATTTGAGAATCAGGGATTAATCCATCAGTAACCAATGCTGTTACGGAACCATGAAAGGAAATTGCAGCAAGATATGAATTTTCTGTTTTTCTTGTCCTTATACATGGCAGTGGTTCACTAATGGTTAACAGTACAGTAAGTATGCTTGTGAAGGTTCTCATTCATCCAGGTCATGGTATATCTGTTGTATTCAATTAGATCAGTGGACTTGAAACAGCCCCAAAGGAGAAAACAACTCCTGGTATACAAAAGGAGGGAAGTGTCACTTCATCAACAAGGAGGAATGGGTGAGAAACTTGTCTAACAGGACCCTGACCCAGCCAGAATGAGGGTAGCAGCCTTGGTAGGCTTGAATTTTGCATCACCCCTAAGCCATCCCTGTGGTGGATATTATAAGCAGCCCAGAAGCCTCTATCCACAGTAATAAGGTATCATAGAGTGAGAGAGAACAACTTCGCCTTAAGGTATCTGCAGCCTTGCCAGTGCTAAAACTCCTTCATCTAACCTGACTACACAGGAAAGAAGAGCCTTACATCCCTCAAGAAAGATTCCAGTATCACCATTCTACCGGCAGATAAAGAAGATGCACAGTGAGATGCACAGTGTACTCAACACCTCAGACTACCATGGTAAGGTGACCATGCCTCCTGGCCGATAACAACACATATGGTTTAACAAGGGATCCCACCACCGTCGTTACAGAAAAGAGTCATAGACTTACTACAAACAGCTTCAAAAGGATAAAGCCATTGACCGAGCAATGTATCATCGCCTCTACCCTGGTGGGCACATCCATGCATATATGGACTCCCAAAGATACATAAGGAAGGGGCCCCACTAAGACCTATAGTCAGCAGCACATCAACTCTGTAACATACAAGGTTGCAAAATATCTAGCTAACATCTTAGGACCTTTGGTGGGAAGTTCTAAGCATCACATCCAGAACTCTCAGGATTTCCCCAACAAGATTGAAGATATAGTACTCGGTGTAGAAGAAACTATGGTGTCCTATGATGTGACATCTCTCTTCACTTGTATACCCACCAAGGAGGCTGTTGACATGGTGAGAAAACGGCTGGGCCAAGACAGCACTCTTACCAGCAGAACTGATCTCAAGCCAGAACAGGTGTGTTCCTTGTTGGATTGTGCCTGAATACCACCTATTTCAAATACAGGGATAAGTTCTATAAGCAAAAACATGGATGTGCTATGGGATCTCCAGTTTCACCTATTGTGGCCAACCTTTACATGGAGGAGGTAGAAACACAGGCTCTTAATACCTTTAAGGGCAGTAGCACCCAGCCACTGGTTCAGAGATATGTTGATGACAACCTGGGTTAAAAATCCACCAGAAGGAAGTACAAGCTTCACAGAACACATTAATGCGGTAGACCAAAACATTAAATTCACAAGGGAAGAGGTACAAAACAACAAACTGGCTTTCTTGGACTGCTTGGTAGTAAGTTATAGGAAATAGTAAATAGGAAGTAGAGGTTTACAGAAAACCAACACACACAGATCAGTATTTGATGTTTGACTCCCACCACCCTTTAGATCACAAGCTGGGTGTCATCAGAACCCTGCAACACAGAGCCGAGAACATCCCACTAGCACAAGAACGAAGGCTAGAAGAGTGAATCCGAGGAGCCTAAAAAAGTGTGGATATCCCAGACTGGCGCTTTGTCAAAAGAAGTAGAAGGAAAGAAAAGAACACAAATACCAACGAGTGAAGGGGAAAAGCAGAGACAGGAGGAAGAACTGGTCATCCCATATGTAGCAGGGGTCTCCGAGAAATTAAGAAGAATTTTCAAAAAACATCGTATCCCTGTTGCTTTTAAACCGAACAACACACTGAGGCAGCAATTGGTACATCCGAAAGACCCAATACCTAAACACAAGAAAAGCAACGACATCATTATGCAGTGCAGTGCAGTGAAGAATGCTCTGATTTGTATGTGCGGGGGAACCAAACAGCAACTGCATCAACGTATGGCCCGCACAGAAGAAGAGCCAATTCCTGGGTCAGGACTCAGCTGTGTATCTGCATCTAAGTATAAAGGACATACCTTTGAAGATTGTAAGTTAACATACTGGCGAAGGAACGTAGTAGCAGGCCACTACTCGGGCAACAACCCCGACAACACGCACCTTGCCCGCACCATTCCCATGACAGCTGGGACGTGACAGAGCCAGAGAAGGAGAGGCGGGTTGTTGTGAGTGGTCTATGATTTTGTGTCGCTGAGAATATAAGGAATAACTGAAAATGAAGGAACCCATGGCACAGTAGGGTTTCTCTCACGACGTCCTCGACCACAGGTATGTTGGGTAGGAGCGGGAAGGGGGGATTGCAGAGCGGGGGTGGGAAGGGGGGTAGGGGGAAGGTGTGGTGCGGTGGGGGTGGGGGTGGGGGGGGTCCGGTTTGGGGGGGTGGGGGTGGTAGGGTGGGTGGGGGGGTTGGGTGGGTAGGGGATGGCCGGGTGGAGGGTGGTGCTGGTGGGTAAGGTGGGGGGGTAATGGGGTGGGGGGGAGGTAGGTGGGTGGTGGGGTGGGGGGTGGGGGTGGGGAGGGGGTGGTAGGGGTGGTAGGTAAGGGGGGTAGGGGAGGAGGGTCGGTGGTAGGGGGTGGGTGCGGGGTAAGGGTGGGTGGGTGGGAGGGGTGGGGCGCGGGTAGGGGGTAAGGGTGGTAGGTAGGGGGTGGTAGGTTGGGAGGGGTAGGTGGATGGGGGTAGGTTAGGGGTGGGTATGGGTAGGGCGGGGGGGGTAGGTGGTGGGTGGGGGTCGTGGTTGGGTTTGAATGAAGGGGAGGTATGGGTGGTGGGGGGGGGTGGTGTGGGGTGGGGGGGTATGGGGTGGGTAATGGGGGGGGAGGGGGGTAGGGGAAGGTGAATGGGTTGGGGTTTGTGGTGGTGGTGGGTGGTAAGGAAACGGTGGTGAGGGTGTGGGTAGGGTAAGGGGGGGGGGACTGGGATGGTGGGGTGGGTAGGGGCTAATGGGTAAGGGTGGGGTATAAGGGGGAGGTGGTAGGGGGGGGTAAGGGGGGGGGTAAGGGTGGTAAGGTGGGTGGTGGGTACGGGGGGATGTGGTAGTGGGTGGGGGAGGGGCGGGGGAGGTGGTGGTAGGTGGGGGGTAAGGGGAAGTGAAGCGGAACCCGGGTGGGGTAGGTAAGGTGGGGGTGGGGGTGAGTGGGTGGGGGAGGGGGGTAGGGGGGACGGGTAGGGTTGGTGGTGGGTCGGGGGAGGGGGTTAGGTGGTGGGTTGTGTGGAGGGAGGGAGGGTGGGGAGGGGGGTGGGGGGGGGTGGGGGGGTACGGTAATGAGGTGCGGGGGGGTGAGGGGAAGGGGGGTAATGGGGTAGGGGAATGGTTGGTAATGTGTTGAAAAGGGTGGTGTGGGAACGGGAGATGGGGTCTATGCTGTGTCTGTGAAGTAAGCGGGGGGTAAGGAATGTTTGTTGTGAATTTATTGGGGGGGGAGGGTATGTAGTAAAGGTAAGCTGGGGTAATGAACGGTGGAAGGAGGGCGGAGCGACGCTGGGGTTGGGCTGAAAGCTGGTGGGGGTGGTAATGAACGTTGGGGGACTGAGGAAGCCGGGGGGGTGGTGGTAGGGGGTGTGGGGTGGGGGAGGGTAAGGTGAATGGGTGGTGGGGGGTGGTGGGTTGGGGGGGGAGGGGGGTGGGGTGGGGGGGGTGGGGTAAGGGTGGTGGGAGGTGGGGGTAGGTAAGGGGGTAAGGGGCAGTGGTGACGGGTGTTTGAACGGGTGGGGGGGGGGTGGGAGGGGAGGGAGTGAGTTATGGAGGATGAATATTATGAAGAGAGTGAAGGTAATTAGGATTAAGATGAGATTAGAAGGAGTAATATGTTAATATAAAGAGTATGTGAGTAGTGAATATTAAGCTGGGTAAGTGTGAACCTTGAATGAAAACGGGGAAGGCGGGGTAAAGGGTTAAAAGGGTTTTGATTAAGCGTTGTGTTTGTCAAAACAGGAAAGGTAAACTATAAATAAAAAGGGGGGTGGGAGGGGGGGGAAGGGGGAGGGGAGGGCGAAGGGGAGGGGGAGGAAGGAAAGGAGGAGGGGAAGGGGAAGGAGGAAGGGGGGAAGGGAGGAAGGGGGGGGGGGAAGGGGGCGAAGGGAAGGAGGGTGGAAGGAACTGGAGGGTTTTGTTGATTTTTGATAAGTGATTTGATGTTGATAAAGTGGGTAATTGGGTAGGTGGTGGTAATTTGTGCTGTGGAATGTGATGTTGTGTGTGTTGAACTAGAGGGCTGGTGATGATATGTAGGGCGTTGGGGATAGATATATAATGCTGGTAGATGAAATAATGGAACAATTGAATGAATGGAAACATATGTTTGAACTGGCGTGGGCCTGATTTTTTTTTTATTTTTAGTTGGGTATGGTGGGTAAATGAAAACGTGGATGGCTGATTGTGAAGAAGCCCAGAGCAGAAAAAAACTATGAAAGAAGCCAGAGCAGAAAAAATGCAGAAAGAAGCCAGAGCAGAAAAAACATATGCAACTCCCCACACCCCCACTTTTTCCAGACTGTCATTGTTTAACATGTTATGTGCTGCCTTACTAGTTAAAGGGCATGTCCACTCCTTTTAAAAATTTTGGATATATAATGTCTCCCTCCCCCAGCCCCAACCACTAGAATATTTCCAGAAACTCCCCCAATCGCTACTAACCTTCCCTCTTTCCTCCGGCGTACTGTCGCGGCCCTCTGCTCGCATGAAACAGCAAGCAGGAGGCTGGACCGGCAGCCGTGTCCGTGATTGGATGAGAGGCAGCCAATCACGGACGCGGCTGCCACAGAACACCAGGGGAGAGAGGTATGGTAAGTAGAATTCGGGGGAGTTTCTGGAAAATCTATTATAGCGGTTGGGGCTGGGAGAGGAAGCCCTATTATATATCAAAGGGTTTATACACTAGGGGGGAGGAAGAGCAAAACGGGAGGGAGGGCTGGTCTGAGCAAGCCAAAAAACCTCTGAGAGGACGTCTCAGAGGCGGGGGGAACAATTTCCCTCCCTGCCATGCTCCTGGTTGCCAGTTTTCTGGATTTTGGAGAGGGACATTACAGGAGAACCATTTGGAGCTGGGATGTAAGGTAAGGATTTATTACACTACACAGTGGGGCCAGTAGTGTGTGAAATTATAGTTTTGGGGGTGGACATGCCCTTTTTTTTTTTTAAATCTCGTTTTATTTGTAAAATAAAGAAAAAACATTTTGTTAACAACATGTCATATCTTTGTTTCACATAATAAAATTATTTTCCAAAATAACATTCAAATTCACAGAGTCTCACTTGTTCAATTATAAATACTGTCTATAATCCAATTTATTACCTCCAGCTATTACTGTATCGGTAGTTGCTTAAATACTTGCATTGGAGGGAGAGAGGGGAGCGTCTCGCCAAGCCTCAGAGCCAACTACAAGTCGGTTCCTGTTGCCTATTTTGTTCCTGTTGCCTATTTTGTTTCCCAGGGCAGTTCCTATATTTATACATTAAGTTCTGAAATGGGATGATGCTGTTGACTAGTTCGTACCACGTTTTTAGTTTGGGGTGGTCTGGGACCATCCACTTCAACACTATTGTTTTCCGGGCCATGAATACAGTTTCACGGAGGAATATTAGTTTTTTTTATATATTTATCTTCTAATTCCAGGGTAGCAGAGACGTGAGAAAGCAGACAACCTTGGTCCAAAAATAATTAATTTGGGGGCATTCCCAAATTAGGTGCCAAAAATCTGCTACATCCATTTGACATTTGGGACACCGAGATGACTGGGTTGCGGGAGATACGATGCAGTCTGTGGGAAAATATACACTTGATGGGTGATATACAGTTGTATGAGCAGGTTGTGTGGCTGAGGGTGAGGCAAGCGTGTGTGCTGGCCCTATTTCGTTCCAGTCCTCTGCTTCAAGTTCTGGAATTTGTCTCTCCACTTTTGAATCAACACTGTAGATTGACTGGATGTTGGGTGTTGATCATTTGTGTATATAGTCGTGAAATAAAACCTTGTGGCCCTTGGGTTTTAAGGATTCCGATTATCGGATGCTTGGTTAGTTGAATTTTTTTATTTTGAAATTGAGTGTGGATGCAGTGCCGTAATTGCAAGTATCTGTAGAAATTGTAAGAGATTGAATTCGGAATTTAAACCTTCAAATGTACGTATAATATCTCCCGCTATAATTTGGGCGAATTGATGGATTCCCACTGCCTTCCAGTCTGGTATCTCTAGAATTTTTGCAGATGGGGGAAGGATTGGTTGTGCCAAAGTGCGGTTTCAGGTGGGTTAGTTCAGTATACTTCCCCATTTATTTCTTCATCCATTATTTCTTCCAAATCTTATACATATGGTTATGGAGGGGTGTGGCTGGCTCCGTTAGGTATTTGCTTGGTGTCTCCAATGTTGATAGGATTGAGCCCGTACTGTAGGCGGCTGGCATATACTCTGCTGGTGTAGGGGGGTTATGTGGGTTGAGCCATGCTGCTAGATATCGTAGCTGTCCAGCCAGGTAGTATAGCCGAAAGTTTGGAAGTGCAAGGCCAGCGCAGTCCTTTGGTTGTTGGGTTTAGCAAGTTTTAGTCTTGCTCGTTTGCTTGCCCAGAGGAAGGTTGACAACATTCCGTTTTTTCTGAAAACAGTTTTTTAGGTAGGTATATAGGTGCATGTTCTATAATGTATAGTATCTTGGGGAGGAGAATATATTTAACTAATTTGGTTCTTCCAATTAAATTGAGATCAGACCATGTTGTATTTTGTGTTTGATTGTATCTAGGCGGGTGGACATTGGTGAGTGCAGTGAAAAATTTGGTTTTTTTTGAGATCCATACGCCTAGGTATTTGAATTCAGACACTATTGGTATCTGCCATGGCAGGGAGGTAGCTGTTATATTATTTGTATCCAGTGGACATATCGCGGACTTTTGCCAATTGACATATAGTCCGGAAGTAGACACTAAAATTGATTGATTATTCAGCGGTTGCGTGTCAGGGATGGGCCCGTGTCTGCCAGATATAGGAATATTGTCCGCGTAGAGATCGATTTGTCCATATATATTCTTTCTCCAATCCTTTAATGAAATGGTCGTTTCGGAGCTGGATTGCAAGGGCTTCTATAGCGATTGAAAAAAGATAAGGCGGGAGAGTGGGCATCCCTATCTTTTCCTCGGTAGAGTGGGAACGAGTTGGATTTGGATCCATTTATTGATATGGAGGCTTTGGGGTAGTACAACAGCTGTATCCATGATATATTGGGGGCCAAATTTTCGCATACAGGACCATAGGAAATTCCATTCTATGAGTCAAACGCTTTACTAGCATCTAAAGATAGCAGCGCTCTGTCTCCTTGCTTAGTGTGTGATATTTGAGTGTGATTTGTGTTCTTCTGATGTTTATTGAAGTGCTTTTCCCCCGGCATGAATCCAGTCTGATCAGGGTGGATGATGGTAGTTATAACCTTTTTTAGTCGGTTTGCTAGTATTTTGGCAAGGATTTTGTAATCACAGTTGAGAAGTGAGATGGGTCTGTATGCGCTGTGTTCTGATAGATTTTTATCTGGCTTAGGGATCAGGACCACGTGGCAGCCAGCATAGACGGTGGGAGTGTTCTATGTTCAAGGGCCTTGTTGAATGTTTTGAGAAGATGGTCCAGTATGTGATCCTTATATTTTGTAAAAGTCTGCAGGAATACCATCAGGGCCAGGGGCTTTGTTCGAGGATATCTCCAAGAGTGTATTAGACAGCTCCTCGGTTGTGAGAGGCGAGAGTGACTGTATTTGAGCAGGTTGTAGTTGGGGGAACTGATTTGGATGTAGATATTCGAGATTGGATTGTATGGAATAGCTTGATTGGAAGGAGTTTTGTGTTTGGAAGTATCTCACAAAAGAGTCGAGATATCTTTGGACGATGTTAGTTCACCATTACTGGATCTTTGATAGTGAGTATTGTTTGTTGCGGTGTTGGTTCTGATTAGACGGGCTAGTAATCTGGCGTGAAGTATTTCCTTGTTCAAAATATTGTTGTTTGTGAAAAAAATATTTGCGGTTTGCTTTTCCTTGACTAGTATGTCATATTGCCATTGTAACTGTTGCCAGTTTCTTTTTAGTGCTTCTGTGGGTGAGTTACAGTACCCTTGCTCGCTTTCCTTAGCTGGTTGGCTAGACATTCTTTGTCTGCCTAGTTTTTTTTGATTGCATTAATTGTGGAATTTATAACCCTCTGGCAAAGGCTTTGAATGCTTCCCAAATTGTATTCTGGGGTACAGAGCCGTGGTCCAGTTCGAAATATAGTTTAAAATGGTTTTCAGCTGGTCTCCTTCAGTAATTAGTGCATCAAAAAGGGTTGTATTTTCATCGTTCGGATGGGGCTTTGGTTATCTTTAGTGCCTAATTCTAGTAGCACCGGGGAGAGTGTCCGATATTCCCCTGGGTTGGTATGATATTTGTCTAACATGAGGAGCAAGGTGTTCATTTACAAAAAAATAGTCAAACCTAGACAAAACATCATGTGTAGAGGAGTAGTGAGAGAAAACATTGGCCATTGGGTTCCTTATTCTTCAGACATCAAACCAGCCTATCTCTGTCATGGTGCGGGCAAGGTGCGGGCAAGGTGCGTGTTGTCGGGGTTGTTACCCGAGTAGTGGCCTGCAGGTATCCTGTCTTTTTCAAGGGACATAAGCATATTAAAATCTCCAGTACAGATCACCAGAGCTGTGGGGTATCTTAGTGCAAATGATATTACTTTCTAAAGTATATGCGGTGCCGCTGGAGGAGGGTTATAGAGTCCTATAAATACATAAAGGGTATTATCTATTTTCATAGCCAAACAAATATACCTCCCTTTGTTATCTTTCAGTGTTTTTTAAGTATATAAAGCGTATTAAGGTATGGATCAGAATGGAGACACCTCTTGAGAAATTGAGTGAGTGCTATGGATGGCCCAGGCCACCAATGGTTATGTAACATTTTGTGTTTTCTTGTATAAGGTGGGTCTCTTGAAGACATATATATCTGGTTTCAGCCTTTGTATCTTCCCAAATACTTGTATACGTTTAGTTGGAGTGTTTAAGCCCCGGACATTCCAGGTTAGTACTCTCAGTTGATTAGGTGTGGGTGTAGACTGCATAATGCCCCAGAGGCCCGGCAAAACAGGGATAGGGGGAAAGGGGGAGATACATTTTGGTGCAAATTGGCAATTAGGCTTTAAGCTTTTGGTTTCAAGAGAAGTATATTCTGATAGACATACAACTTTCAGAAAAGAATAAACATTTCTCCTCCTTTTTTAAAAAACATTAACATTTTCAATAACTGTAAATAGACATAACAGAAAACATTAACCTTAGTATAGGGTGGTACATATTTAGTGCACATTGTAGCCAAATATGGGCATTACCCGTCTGTTATTGTAGAGAGAGTTTAGAATTAAATTAGAACTTTTTATTTCGCTTGGAGGAGATAATTAAGTAATAGGGGGTATATCTTCAGAGCCCACCCTCCCAGTATCAATCCTACAATTTGAATATTTGGTCAGATCCATGGGTTAAATTGACCAAGGTTTGGAAAAGGGATAGGGGCTCTGAATTTTGTGTTACAAATTTTGCATACATATCACCTTCCCCTTATTTAGCCACAACAAAAATTTGGAAACTGGTGTCCTGGTGTGTCTCTACACCTGTTTCGGGCGTGGCAGGTCCTAAATTCCACTTTATAGTGGAGCTACCACTTGTTTTGACAGACAGAGAAAATTGGCAGAATCAGAATATGTTTTCTAGTTACCCCCAACAACCGTAAATTCTGCACTTTGAGGCGTTGGGTAATTTGTACATCTATGGCTGTCGTTTTACCCGCGTGCAGAGAGGCACCCTTCTCCTACTGGGTAACCAACATAGAGTTAATAAAATATTCCATACGCCCAATATCCCAGAGACTTAAACTATCTACATCTGTACCTCAAATTTAGCAGTGATTATGCAGTTATGTATATAGTTATCTGTTGTGTTTGTATTTATTTGAGGTCTAGTATATTGGCATATCTCCAAGCATATTTCAGGACTATAGAGCCATAGGGCATAGATTCCGCTTTATATTGCTGTTATTATCTACATTGACATATAGCAGAAACAGGCGGCGTCAGTGTATAGTTACTCCACGTTGTCCCCGGTGACAACCCAGTTCACCTTCAAAATAATGGGTAGCCCACACACCTCCCGGCTGTAACTTACCCGGAGGCAGCAGGACACCCCTCAACACCCCGCTCACGTAGAGTTAGTGAAACATTCCATACATGCATGCCCTGGACATTTAAATGTTTATATACCATTGTAAACTTAGCATTATATCATTCATTTATCTGAGATATTGTGAATTCCCGTAACCAACGGTCTTTATCATTACCTGACCGTGTTTCGTATACAGAACCATTTTGTAAGGGTAAAAGTTAAGTATGAGATACTTGCTGTATATGGGGAGTCTGTAGCAGTAGCATATTAGATAGCAGTTTTGAACAGTTAACGTTTTTTGATCCATGGGTCCTTAGTTCGTTTGGTTCCATTGTACAGAAGTAGATTTGTTTATTTCGGAATTCCATGACGGTTATGTAGTTTGATCGGGTAGCTTAGTAGATTGTGGTGTGTGGTTTTGTAGTGAGTGGAGGCCTGGTAGGTGGGCTCATGGCTTAGACTGATGTGGGGGGGGGCGTCTTAGTGGGTTTAAGTGTGTTGCCAGTGGTTTCCGAAACCCAATATACCGTCGGGATTGTTCAGTGAGCTGCCTTGCAGGTAAATCTGTTGCTTGGGATTGCCTCCTGTACTTACAGTTTGCTGACTGGATTTCGGGGGGTGGAAGAAGTGGGTGTTCAGAAGAAAAGAGAAACCTCTTATTGTAAATCCAAGGATTAGATCTCAAGATAAGTGTATATCCAAACTTCTGTGTCAGTGATTGGGCGATCCTTGCCTCGGGTCTCGGGTTTCTAGCTTGGATGTGTGCGTCCAGCCAATTTGTACATTCCTCTGCAGTCAAAGAAGTGGGCTCTTGTTGCTACTTCTATCCTTAATCTCACTGTGAAAACCATGGAGTATTTCAGGCTTGCCTGGCGGGAGTCTAAGTTTTACCGAGCGAAATGTGGATCTTTTTTTTGCAGGTCGGCCGAGAAATCTGGGAAGATCATTATCTGCGATCCATCAATGGTAGTTGATCACGGTCTCGGTTCGCCCCAGGATTTTGTCTCGGTCACGTACACTTAAGATTTGCGCAAATGAGCGGCTAGGTCTGGAGCCGGGTGGTGGCGCCTTGGATGGTATGTGGTGCGCCCTCTCCTCTGAGGAACATTTCGGACAGTCCTATGTCCGAGAATACTCGTGCCAACCAATTTTGGACATATTCTTTGGGGGCCTCCTTTTTCTGCTCATTCTGGTACCCCAACTATTTAAGGTTGTGGCGCCTCATTCTATTTTCTATATCTTCAGCTCTTTGGTATTGCAAGTCAAGTTTTGCTGTAGTTCTGAGACTGTTGGGGTTATCGGGGCCATTATGTCTTCTATGTCTAAGACCACAGTCCATACCTCTGTACATCTTTGCTTTACCGTGAGCAGGTCGTTGTCTAGAAGGTATATTCAATTTTTATTTCAATCACCACGGTAAGCGAGGCTTTACTTTCCTGAATTGCTGTCAGGAGTTTGGTTTGGACAGCTGTAGTTCAGGTGGTATGGTAGTGCTTTCTTGAATTTGTACACGATCTGGGGATTTGAGTTGGGTCTCCACCATGTGGGCGAGCAAGATGGCGGCTGTCCGGGGTCTTATTTATGGCGCGGCTTGTGTGGGCGAATTGCTGGAGCTTGGTGACCGCAGCGGCGAGCCTTTTGTCTTTGTTTCGTGGCATTTGGTCTGTGCGTGTCTAGAAGAAGTTAGGATTCATATGTTCTAGTTAATTGCCCCGGATTGCCGGTATAGACAGTTGTAGCAGCGGAAGATTCACTTTTAATGTTTTATATTGTCAAACAACAGTGTAATTTAGTCATTTTTAACTTTAATATAGTTGTATACACATTGCATTTGATAATGATGATTTTATATTGTGCCAACATCAGGTAAGTATGTTATATTAACATTTGTAGGGAGGTACACTCATGTAAGTATTCAAATAATACTCATTTATTAAGTGCTAAAAAAAAAGCCAAGTACACAAAGTTTAGGGGGGTCCAACCCCCTTCCTCAGGTGTAAGCAACAACTACAGAGTGCAAGGTTATATAGTGAGTGACATCATTAACACACAAGTAGGTAACTCGCCTTTCCATGAGGCTTAAATCGAAAGTGAGCATGTGCAAAAAAGTGCTATTGTGCATAAACAATAAATATCTGTGCAATGAATCACATATAAAACATCATTATCAAATGCAATGTGTATACAACTATATTTAAGTTAAAAATGACTAAAATTACAATGTTGTTTGACAATTAAAACATTAAAGTGAATTAAAGTTTTACATAATATGTTTTAATAAAAATTGTGAACTCGTTTGTGTTTGTGTCTATTAAAAACAATATGGCAAAATACACTTATAAAGGTATATTTGAGGATATTGTTCTTAAAGTGGTCCCATTTTCAGTTCTTGTATGGATCCACTAGATGGTGTGGTGGTTCCTGTAAAGATAAACAATGTTGCTAGTGAGAGGTAACTTGTTAAAATATTATAATGAGTAGACAACCATGTTGCATAATATAAACACTTCACTAGTCTACTTTGTATATAATTACAATATATATATATCATATTAGAAATAAGGCAGGAAACAATACATATAGGTTTTTCTAGTAGGCTGATTAAAAAAACACATTAGATTAAGTCCTCATTCAGCCTTTAGGTGCCAGAGTCTGCAAGTGATGAATCCACCAGTGTTCCCATTGTAGTAGTTGTTTTTAATAGACACAAACACAAACAAGTTCACAAGTTCTTTTATTAAAACATATTATGTAAAACTTTAATTCACTTTTAATGTTTTATATTGTCAAACAACAGTGTAATTTAGTCATTTTTAACTTTAATATAGTTGTATACACATTGCATTTGATAATGATGATTTTATATTGTGATTCATATGCACAGATATTTATTATTTATGCACAATAGCACTTTTTTGCACATGCTCACTTTCGATGTAAGCCTTCATGGAAATGCAGAGTTACCCATTTGTGTTAATGATGTCACTATATATATACATTGCACTCTGTAGTTGTTGGTTACACCTGAGGAAGTGTGTTGGACCCACCAAAACATTGTGTACTTGGCTTTTTTTCAGCACTTAATAAATGAGTATTATTTGAAGACTTACCTGAGTGTGCCTACCTTTAAGTAGGAGGTCTGTTGGGCCTGTATTGCCTTACTTCTTTGAACGATGGTTGGAAAGAAGTTTTTCTCATAAACCCCAGGGGTTTAAGGGTTGGGGCAGGCTCTCCTTATAGGAGTTTTTCTCTATGAGATCTTTTAATTTAGATCCGAAAAGAAGTTTGCCTTCAAATGGAATATTTGTAAGCACTTGTTTTGAGTGGACATTGGCCTTCCATTGTTTTATCCATAGAGCTCGTCTGGCAACTAATACAGAGCCAGTTGTTCTGGATGAAAATTAAATGGAATCCATAGAGACTTCAGACGTGTTTTCATTTGAGAGCTTGATATCTGAAAGGCTCTTCTATAATTCCACTCTAGGGGTACCATTTTTAATAGCCTCCTCTAGGTCAGAAATCCAAACTCGGTTAGCTCTTGCAAAGCTAGTTATGCCTACAGGGGACGAATAGAAGCTACTGCAGGAAGGTAAATTCTTTTGAGAAGAGAGTCTTCCATTCTGTCCATGGGGTCCTAAAGGGCCACTGTGTCATCTGTGGCAAGGATGTTTTTTCTGTTTGTTTTTATAATAGCGGTATCTACTTTGGGGCATTCGTCCCAACTGTGGAAACAATTGTCCAATTGTTGGACACTATTTTGCTACCCCAAGCCATTCCCACCATGAAATGTCAGGCTCAGGTAAAGATTATATATCAATTGGCAATAGTATTGCAGGCTCAACTGCTAAATTTACCATTTTTACTGTTGTCATTACTCATGATCAAGAGGAAATTGTTTCCTTAAATAAATGTAAATAACGTCAGCAGTCTGCTGACCCAAAGGAAATCATGCAATGGGTAAAAGACGGTTGTCATTTAAGTGACATTTATATGAATAAAAATAGACTTGTTGTCCATAAAGCATTGCTTCCCTAACTTTCAGCTGTTTCACACCTAGGAAAAAGGGGGATGAGCAGATTGATAGCAAAATTTTAGTATGCACCTGGGTTTCGGTCAATTGCCCAAAAACTTATTGCTGCATGTTCTATTTGACAAGAATTAAATATTAGAACAAGAGTCCACCTGGTCATCTGCCCATCATTGATGTGCACTAAGGAAGCTCTTACAGTACCTGCAGTACTTAGAACTTGCAGTGATTCTTTGATAAAATATTGCTGTGAACTTACGCATACTATGTCTTCTGTGAAATTTCAGGTAAAGGATACAAAACCATTTCTGATTTCTTTGGATACTCACCCCCTGCAGCCTGGAGATTGGGTTTCCTACTGGCATCATAAATATTTAAATAAGCAATTACGTGGGTGTAAAGTCTACAACCTAGGCACTGTAAGTGCCGGTGCACAAAATGACAAGATAAATATAACAACAGCAGCGTATTTGAATGGTGTCAAATTACCGTTCTACTAGTATCACACTCGGAAGTCCCCATTAGAACCTCTATGGAAGGAGTCATTACAAGTTTTGCTTACCAGCTCTACATCCATTAAAGTAGAGGGCAAAACCCCATTGGATACATGCATCCCAATGTAAACGGGCCTCATAGTCATTTAAATCTAATAGCCCAATCCTAAAGTATGAGAGAACAGTGCAAAGGATTTGGATGTGCCATCCCTGTGTATTCCAGTGACTAGAGCCAAGGCCAGTTGAGCAATCCGCCGAGGATTATTGGTATCATTTAGAGACTTCCTGTGTGGGTGTGATTGAGGATGAGACTGTCTAGGGGGGAGAATGAGGAACAGGATTGGTTGCAGTTTTATTTGACTGTTATTTCTGATTGACAAAGCTTTACTTCCTGATACAATTCAGGTTTACTCATACTGTGAATTGTCATAGCAGGTGTCTTACTGTATCTTTAAAGCACATCCCCGGCCCTTAAACCCCAGCTCACTCTCATGACCTTATTGGTATTCCTGTTAACTTTAATGAAACTCTGTTACTTAATCCTTTTGAAGGTGCCCAAATAAATTTACATTTCTGACAGACCCAGGGAAGTTGCTCAATATAGTCCCAATATAGTGCTTCGTAATATCCATCTCAGTGATATTCAAACGCAGACCCTCCAGTTAGTGGAATTTTATCCCTACTAAAGATAGCAATTATGATATTTAGTAGATGACAAAGTCATTGAAGGCAAAATTATGATAGCTGTCATTATTGGAGAAAAGTGCTTATTGTCACGGATCTAACAGCAGGTGTACCTAGAACCCCCTTCTAGGTAGAAAAGTGTCCGAGATGTACTCCAAGAGTAATCTCGAATACTAATGCAACTCGTGTAGGTAAAATATATATAAGGTATCAAATATCCACAAATTAAAAAGGCTATACTAAAAAATCTATAAAAAAATATAACATTTATTATAAAATACCTATAGCCGGCCAGCTAAGAAAAAGCTTTAATGTTAAGGGAACATACACATGTAAAAACACTATTAAAATCCCAATGAGTCCTGTAATATACGTAGTTCTGCGCCTCTAAATCAGTCTAAAGGAAGCCAACTGACATAGTCCTGCTTAACAATCAGCAGCTGTGCTTGGCCTTAGCTCTTGGGATCTGTATCGTCGGTGGGTGAGTAGCACATATGTAAGCCCCTACATGTCTACCCTATATACCATTTATTGCAACCACATTTTATACCATAAACAACTTTTTTGGATTTACAGTTAAAAAAATCTCTTCCATCTATATTTGTGCTCCCCCACCATAACTTCATCCCTCCCCACCCCAACAAATTTACAATCCACACACCCTCCACATTTAAACATACCCCTTAATACCTTCATAGAATAGGTCACTTCCGACAGACCACAGGTAGATAATACACTAGGTGAAAGTAAATTCTTCAAAGTATTGGGTTTCCTAAAGATAACATTTGGGTTTTTTCCTATAACATCTGTAAGGTCTTTATAACCCTGGAGTATTGGCCAATGTTTTTTAAGAATACCTTTCATTTTAAAGCTGTCTTTATTGAAATCAAAGACCAAAGTTGGTTTTTGCCTATACATTTCTTCCTATCCATCCTTTTGGCTCCTTCCTTGGCAATTTCTATGCTCTCCCTAGTATAGCCTTTCTCCTGGAACCTTTTTAACCAAGAACTCAGCTTGTTGTAGGAACCTCTGTTTCTCGGAGCAGTTCCTCCTTATTCTCAGCATTTGGCCTCTAGGCATAGCCCTCCAAACAAGTCTGCTTATGGGCACTCGTGAAATCAATATACGTATTGCTATCAATCTCCTTAAAGTGTGTACTAGTGGTAATGTTCCCATCCCTTACTTCAATATTTAGATCCAAAAACTCTATTTTTTCTTTGCTATAAACACTTTGGAAATGGAGTTGGTTGTGAGATTCATTAATATATAGTAAAAACGTGTCTAGTGCACCCCCCCCCTCACACCAACAGAATGTCATCTATGTATCTTCTTCAATACACACAATGTTCCGTGTGTGCCTGGGCACCCCAGATGCACTTCTCCCAATACCCAACGAAAAGACCTACATAGCTGTCCCCATTGCGGTGCCCAGACACTGGATGTAAAAGTTGCCTTCAAACATAAAACAATTGTGATAAAGAATAAATTAAATACATATAATCAAAAATTCTGTAAGATGATCACTAAAAGTCCATTCCTTCTTTAGGAAGTATTTGGACTCCCTCTTCCCCTCCTCATGAGGGATGATTGAATATAGGGAAGTGATGTCCATAGTGACCAGAATTTAAGATCAGTCAGGGAATTTAGGACATCCATCATATCCCTCAGATATGATGGTAGTCTCCTGACAATTGGTGCCAGAAAATAATCCACAAATCTGAATAAATTTTCTGTAGGGGAACCTTTTTTGTATATTCGGTAGATGGTAGAAAATAGGCAACTTAGGCTTAGGAGACCAGAGAAATTCAAATTATTTCTTAGAGATAATCTCATCATAAGCATCCTGCAGGACCTCCCTTAAGAGACCAATAAAGGACAATTATACTTACCATTTCCCCGATCCATTCCTGCAAAGTACCTAGGTTGAGGACCTAAAACGCTAAGTCCTCACCTCTGGGTACTTAACAAAAGTCCTGCACTACTTACTTGTAATCTCCCTCGTCGCTCCAGTCCAATCCTCCCCACTGGCACTGTTAGTGACAGTCCAGGAAGCAGCCAATGGGAACACACGCCTCCTTGCAGAGCGCGTCTTCCCATTGGCTGCCTCGCGACCTGTCACTCAAAGTGCCATTGGGGAGGATCAGACCGGAGCGATGAGGGAGATTACAAGTAAGTAGTGCAGGACTTTTGTAAAGTACCCAGAGGTGAGGACTTAGCGTTTTAGGTCCTCACCCTAGGTACTTTGCAGGAGTGGGGGAAAAGGAACGAGGGGGAGGTGAGTATAATTGTCCTTTAACTTTATTAAGAGGATTGCTGAGTACCTTTTCATAGGTCTCAGTGTCCCCCAATTGTCTAAAGGCTTCATTGGGGAAATCTCTTCTATTTTGTATGACTGTTCCTCCTCCCTTATCCGCCATGCGGATTACTATGTTTCTATCATGCCTTAGATCCCCTAAGGCTTTCCTTTCCTCCTAAGACAGATTATCCTCATGTCAGGTCTCAACTTTTAATATTCTTAAGATCTCTTTCAACCAGGGCCCCAAATAACTCCTCTGAGGCACCTCTAAATCCCGTAGGGTTGAAGGTAGAACGGGGGTGGAAGTCCGTATTACTTAGGGATTCCAGTTCCTCCAACATCATATCCAAAGAGATAGCAGTTTCTATTTCTAACTCCATGGGTTCTGCAATACCAGCCTCCCTCAATGATTGTGCAACCACACTTTTTCTCTTTCTATTTGCATTCAAAAAATACTTCTTCAAACTTAAAGTCCGCATAAACTTTTGGAGACCAATGTACAAATTAAACTTGTCTGTCTTTTTTTGGGGGGGGGGGGGGGGCAAATTTCAACCCCTTACTAAATAATTATGCCTCTGGAGTGCTTATCATCATGTCTGTTAGGTTAAAAATCCCCTTACTCTTTACCTTTAAAGTTATCTCCTTTATTTCCTGTATATCTTGGGTGATTTCTCCTTCTCAGTGGCCATCTCTCTCCCTCTTTTTCTTTGTCCTCAGACTCCCTCTCTTTCTATTACATCTTTTGGAAACTTTTTTGGTCTGGCCCCCAGATCCCTTCCTCCTCTCTCTACTTCCTTCCCCCTCTCTTCCTCTAAAAAGGAGCATTCCTATGAGGGGGGGGATTATTATAGTCATGTAGTCTACCCCTCCTATCTCCATAGTGGCCATAGTGGCATTTACCACTGGGGCTCTCTTCCCAAGACCTATTGACTCCACTTCGATTAAGGGGATTCCCATTCTCCCACCTGTTATTCCTCCGGGATACCCATGGGGGATTTATTGCCCTCTGTTCATCCCTTCCCCTATTGCCATAGGGCACTCTCTGCTTTCTAACTTGAAATTTCCTACCCCACGAAAGAATACCATGTTATTTTGGTAATCCATTTTATTCCTATGAAATTTATTAAAGGGCATGTCCACCCTGGAAATTAACTTTTTTATATAAGGTAGGTAGCAGCTGCCCACCCCCAACCGCCATAATATCTTTTAAAATATGCCCAGATCTTTACTTAAAGTCCCTTCTCTGCCACGACGTCTCCTATCCAGCTCCCTGCTTGTGGAAGTTGCTAGCAGGGGCTGGTCCGCCATCTGCGTTTGTGAATGGCTAAGACACGGCTAATCACTGACACGGCTGACGTCATGAAAGATGCCGCAGGAGAGAAGGCTCTGTAAGTAACGATCGGAGCACACTAGGTGCCACGGCCTCAGAGGATGGATCCGGATGGTTGGTGGGAAGGGGGAGATCTCCCCTAAACAACACATTGTTGTTCAAAATAAATTCTAATAGCTTAACCACAAAGTTTAAATGAGCTTGTAAAGCTGTATTCACAGCTGCGATACCAATATCATGGGGAATAGAGGAATAAAGGCTTTCTACATCCATGTTCACAAGTAAAATGTTGTTATCTATTTCTAAACCATCTAATTTTCATAACAGGTCACTCGTGTTAAAAAAGGATGTAAAATCTGATCTACATATTGGCATACATACGCTGCGTACACTGGACATGATGGTGGGATAGTGGGATGGTGGGGGTGGTGGGTGGGTAAAAAAAAATAACTTTGGCCAAAATTCGTTTTTTTTTTTTTTACTAGTTACCCTTTAAGTATGACTGCCAAAGGAATGAAAGGGTAGGTCAGTAGGTGTGTGTCAGGTTGGGGGGGTTTGTGTCAAAAACTAACTTTTTTGATGATTGGCCCAAATTTTTTTTTTACTATAATTACCCTTTGGCTTCCACAGGAAAGAAAGAATAGGCTAGTAGGTGTGTGTACCTATGTCAGGTTGGGGGGGTTAAAAATTAACTTTTGGGCGATGATTGGGCTAAAAATTTTCTTTTTTTTTAATAGTAGTTACCCTTTAAGTATGGCTGCCACATGAGTGAAAGGGTAAGTCAGTAGGTGTGTGTTCCTGTGTCAGATTGGGGGGGCAAAAAAATGTTTTTTTTCATGATTGGTCAAAATTTTTTACTATAGTTACCTTTTAAATGTGACTGCCACAAAAATGGAAAGGTAGGTAAGTAGATGTGTGTACTTGTGTCTGTTTGGGGGTATGTGTTTTTGCGTTTATGACCTTAAAACTAATTAACTGTTTTGATCACATGACCCTGAATCCTCAGAATGTTTATGTTTGAGGATGATTGGACCCATTATAGTCAATGAGAAAAAATGTGTTGAAATTTGCCAATAACGTGGTAACACTTCCACAGATTCCTTAGCTAGAAAATAGCACACTTCTCTCTGTGTCCCACACGTCTTTACCGAATTTCATGTCTCTAGTTGGAAACCTGTAGGAGGAGACAACAGTCCAAAAAACAATAGAATAACAAGAAATAGGAAGAGCTAGTAATTTGGCTCTTCAAAACAAATTAATTACATTTATAAAAGAATTGCATTGATAAAGAAATCGCTTTAGTAAAAAATTCTATTTATAAAATAATAACTTTACTAAAGAATCACATTTATAAAGGAATCACTTTAGTAAATAATCACATTAGTAAAGGAACCACTTTACTAAAGATTTGCATTTATAAAGGAATCGCTTTAGTAAAGAATCCTACTTATAAAATAATCTCTTTACTAAAGAAACACATTTATAAAGGAATTGCTTTAGTAAAGAATCACATTATTAAAAGAAAAACTTTATTAAAGATTCACATTTGTAAAGGATCATTTTAGTTAAAGGGCATGTCCACCCCCAAACTATAATCCCCCCACTACTGGCCCCATGTGTAGTGTAGTTTAATCCTTACCTCACATCCCAGCTCCATATGGTTCTCCTGTAGTCCCCCCCCCAAGTCCCATTTTCTGATATACAAATAGAGCGGTTGGGGCTGGGGGGACAGGGGGAATGTTATGTAAAAAAAATTTGTAGAAGGGTGGACATACCCTTTAAGAATTACATGATATTAAAAAATCGTGTGTGATTCTGTGTTCTATTCAATTCCAAACACCAGGCAATTAAATGGCTCAGAGGGGAGGGTACATTGGACTACACAGGGTTAGATAGAAGGGACTGATAAGATAATGGAGGGAGGAGATGGGGGAGCATAGAGTATTGGGAGGCATGTATGTAAAAGTATGGAAGTAAATTAAATGATAATCTAAAGTGTATGTTTACAAATGCAATAAGTCTGGCTGGAAAAATTGAAACTGAAAACAATAAGGCAAGCAAGAAGGGGGGTAAATTAATTGTTGGTGTCTGGTATAAGCCACCAAATGCCAGTGAGGAGGTGGAAATTCATCTCCATATACAGTTGGCAAAGGCTGCTGGTATGGGGCATGTTCTAGTTATGGGGGATTTCAATTACTCTGACATAAATTGGAGAAAGTAAACTGCCAGCACCTCAAAAGGTATCAAGTACTTAAACTTTCTATATGAGCATTTTCTTTCGCAGATTGTAGAAGTTCCTACTAGACAGAATGCGTTGTTGGATCGTAATTTTGGAGATTAAGGTAATGGGAAGTTATGCACAATGTGCATAAAAAATGTGCACTCTATGCACAAAGTGAGTTGCTGGTGGCGTGCCATGTAAATGCTGTGTTTTTAGGAACAAACAGACCAAGAAGTCACAAGTTCTAATCCCCTAGTTTACTTATGAAACAATATAACATAGTCTACTGCCTGAGTTTACTGCTTTTTTTGTTTGTTTATTTCCATGTTTCTAGAGAACTATAAATAGGGTTATTCAATAAAAGTTCTTATTTAAAATGGTGTTAATTTTCGCCCAACCAATCAGATGTTAGCTTTCAAATGTTAAATAAGATCTGATTGGTTGGGGCTAAATTAGCACCATTTTAAATGATAAGAACTTTTATTAAATCTCCCTGAAATTTTCTACATATGTACAAACTTTTTATATAGCAGCTTTGTTATTTATTTATGGATGCCTCCATGAATTTATTTTATTAAAATTGAGAATTTTGTTTTCCATTAGAGCTGTTAGGTCAGTCTGTAAATTGGAATTGCAATTTGGTGGCGGCGCATGTGTCACGCGAGGCTCTGTTGCAATACAGGCACTGTAGACTCATATTCAGATTGGGCTGCTTCAGTCTGCTCCATCTCACTATAACAGCTTACCTACTGCTGCTGCGTCTCTGGCTATACCCTCCCATGGAGGCGGTGCAGGGGTTGAAGACAGCGGTGGTGTACTCCAGACAGGAGCTGCTAGATATTGGAGGCTGGTCCCTTGGGAGTGGAGGAGTGGGCGGGGGCGGCCGCTTGCTGTGCAGGCGGTGGAGTGGTGCAGGTGGCTGGAGCTGCTGGGTCCGGAGTTCGGTCCCCGTGGAGGACGCAGACGGTGGCTGTACCTGCAGTGGATCCATGTGGCGCGTGTGGAAGGGTTGGTGTGTTCAGCCACAGTGGAAGAGGAGAGTGGTTGGGGTGGCCGGAGGCCATTCCTGCAGTGGATCCATGTGGTGCAGCACGTGCGGATCAGCTGGCTCTGGTCTTCGTAAAGGAGGAGTGTAGCCGGGGTGGATGGAGGCTATTTCTACAATACATTGAAACAGCACAATGTTTCCAGCATTAAGGACCTTACAAGGAGGCTGAGGAGACCCCATTGGCAGTGAGTAACATCAGAGCCATTTCCTATGGAGGAGGAGGAAAGGAGAAGAGTTTTGGAAAAGGGGGCTCGGGTAATGGCTCCTGGTCAAGTGGAGAGAGTAGGGGGAGTCTTTCACGCAAGTGGACCGGCTGGTCAATGTGGGGTAGCTGTGGTCATCGCCCCAGACGGTCACAAAAGCAGAAAAGAGGGAGGCGTGCGTGGTCTTGTGTGCGATGGCGCTCAACACCACATAGAATTCCCCTTCCATTAATATTACTGGCAAACATTCAATCTATTGCAAACAAACTGGATGAGATCAGACTGAATGTTACTGGACCTTTTAGATTTTGTAATGTATTCATTTTTACTGAACTCTGTTTTGGAGTTAGAGAACTGGAATTTTTTTAGGGCTGATAGACAATATGAAAATTGTGGTAAAAGTAGGGGTGGTGGTGGTATAATAGTGTTTATTCACTCTCATTGGTGTACTGATTCCACTTTACTAAGTCTTCATAGCTCGGCCGATATTGATTATCTTGCAGTGAAATGTCGACCATTTTATCTGCCTAGAGAGTTCTCCTGTGTTATTTTTATTTCAGTGTATATTCCCCCTGATGCTAACTCTGTTTCGGCCCTAACCTGGCGATTTCAATCAATCCAGACAAGAAAGATGTGCTGCCCTGTTTTTATCAGCGTGTTACCATACCTACTAGATGACAGAACACCCTTGATCGTGTGTACACTCGAATTAAGGGAGCATATCATGCTATTGCCAAACCTCATTTAGGATGGTCTGACCACCTGACCTTGTTGTTAGTTCCAAGGTATTGTGCAAAAGCAAGAGTGGAACCTCAGGAAAAAAAGTGTGGTTACCAAACGCTATTGATAATTTAAAACTGAGGTTTCAATCAGGGCCGGCCTTTGATATGGCGACCTGTGCGACCGCACGGGTTGCCTTACCAGGGGGGCGCTAGCTGGGAATCTTAGGTTATGGACCTGTAGGTAAAAGTTGTGCATCAGTGCCACAGCCCCCCCAGTTACGGTCCTGCAGATCAAATTTATGTATCAACACCACCCCACAGGCAAAGCCCCAACACATGTAAGCCTTACTTAAGATGTCTGTATGCTGTGCTGTTCTGTCTGGGCATTTAGTGCGTTACATGTTACATAATGATGTACTCACGATATATACAAGCACGCATTGCAGATACTGAAAGACAGTAAGCGCACTTGGCAGACTTGATTTAAAGCAGGCCAAGGCAAGCAGCATTCAGCAGTGTATTGTGTGTGCCATGGGGTCGTTTTGGAGGGGGTGCTAGGCGCCAGTAACAAATCTTGCACAGGCTGCTATTTATCCTAAGGCCGACCCTGGTTTCAATCCACTGATTAGCAGCATTCTATTAGAGCAGGGGCTGAGTTTAGTGGCGGGGCAATAAATTATCTTCCAACAACATTTATTGATTATATAGTAAAATGTATAAGTAAGGTTACAGTTTACAAAGAAATCAAAGTTTATGCTAATCAGAAAAAGTGGTTAAACAGAGAAGTAAAGTTATTATTAAAAGCGAAGAACGTGGCCTTTAAGTCTGGAGATGCAATTGCATATCGAGTAGCTAGAAGTGAGCTACAAAAAGGTATTAAGAAAGAAAAATATGAGTTTAAACAGGAGGTTGAGGAAAATTCTGACTCAAAGAATTGGTAGAAAGGGTTAAAAATGCTGATCAATCAGAATAATAGTAATGTTAATGTTCTGTGAACATCTTAATGTCTATTATTCAAGGTTTGAAATAAATGCTGCAGGGCCTGTGAGGGAGCCCTTATGGGCCGATTCATCTGATATTATGGTAACTAATGTGGAGATAGGAAAGCTGCAGGACCGGACAAAATACCAGGAAGGGTACCGCGGCTATTTGCTTCCGAACTGGCTTTTATCTTTTGTGTTATTTTTAATAGATCCCTATCATCAGGTGTGGTACCAGTCATATTTAAAACCTTGTGCATAACCCCATTGCCAAAGAGTAACAGGGCCTCGGAAGTAAATGATTTTAGACCCATAGCCATTACTTCATTAGTATCTAAGTGTTTTGAACGTTTAATTCTGAAACACTTAAAAAACTGTATTCCTTCTAATCTTGATCTACCAATTTTCCTACAGGTCAAATAGATCAACATCCGATGCACTCAATTCACTGATGTTTACTTATTATCTCACCTTGATAAACGTAATTCATATGTTAGAATTTTGTTTTTGGGTTTTAGTTCAGTTTTAAGACAGTTTTACCAGATACCTTGATTAGTAAATTATTAGAATTAGGGGTACCCACAAGACTTATGTAAATGGATTTTAAACTTTTTGGTAGGAAGGCCTCAATTTGTAAAATTTAATAATAATTTGTCAGATGTAAAAATTTAAAATGTAGGAGTCCCTCAAGGGTGTGTCCTTAGTAGGGATGGCCGGTTCGCAGATCTGAACCCGGATCTGCCGCGGATTTATCCCATTCGCGAACGGCAGATTTTTCTGGATTTTCCGCCTTCCGAACTTCTGATTTTTTATATTTTCGAAAATACGAGAAAAACAAGTAATTTCGAAAATTTTCGAAAATACGAGAAAAACACAGAATTTAAAAATTTTTTTCGAAAATTCAAGGATTTCTCTTATCTTCATAAATACGTATATTCGAAAATTTTCGAAATTACGAGGATTACTCGTATTTTCGAAAATACACTAGTTTTCTCGTATTTTCGAAAATTTTCGAAAATACGCGAAAACCCGTAATTTCGAAAATTTTCGAAAATACGAAAAATCTAGTAATTTCAATGGAATTTTTCATTTTAATGGGTCCGCTCGCGGATTTTCGAATTTTTTCGAAAATTTGCGGATCCTCGAGCGGACCGGATTTTGCGAAGTTCGGACATCTCTAGTCCTTAGTCCATTGTTATAAGCAATTTACAAAAGTGACTGAAAACTTAGAGGGGGATTAAATCATCTCAATTTAAATATGCAGATGATACAACACTGATAGGTCCAATTTCTAATAATGATGAAAGGGACTATTGTGCGGATATAGTCAAATTGGAACAGTGGTGTGATGATAATTTGGTAATAAATAGTGCAAAAACTAAGGAGATGATTGTGGATTTTGGTATGCATAGGCGGAAGATGGGTTATAGCCCTATTAAAGTATATGGGAACTAAATAGATCAAGTGGATAGTTTTTAAATTTTTAGGCACAGAAATTAGCTCTGATCTTACATGTTATCAGTGTGATCAAAAAAGCACAATCTAGATTCCACTTTCTCATAATGTTAAAAAGGGAACAATTCTCTCTTAAAATTTTAGTAACTTTTTATCGTAGCACAGTTCAGAGTATACTTTGTAACAATTTCCTGGCCTGGTATGGAAACTGCAACAAGAGGGAAAAATACTCACTGCAGAAGGTGGTTAATCAGGCACAGCGTATATTAGGTACAGAGTTACCAGCTATTAATGAATTATATAGGAATCAAACTAGAAAGGGATAGTTTAAGTATAAATTTTGAATTTGGCTTGAAGGGCTGCATTTTGGAAGGGAATATGTGTGCTTGCTGCACATTTTAAAACTTAATAATGGGAATGATGAGTTTGTAGTGAACGCTTGTTTGGGACAAAAAAACTTTTTGTGTGTACCCAGCCCAAAGTGGTGCTAATTTTGATCCAATCAATCAGAAAGCTAACATCTGATTGGTTAGGGCAAAATTAGCAACATTTTCAATGATAAGAACTTTTATTGAATCTCTCCTTATCTTTTTGATGATTGGTCAAAATTTGTTTTTTTGACTTTAGTTACCCTTTAAGTATGGCTGCCACAGTAATGGATAAGTAGATTAGTAGGTGTGTGTACCTGGGTCTGGTTGAGGGGGTATGTCTTTTTTGTGTTTATAACCAAAAAACTATCTTTTATTGAGGATAAATCTAAATTAGTTTTTTTGACTTTAGTTTAAATATGGCTTCCATGGGAATGGAAAGGTAGGTCAGTAGGTGGGTGTACCTGGGTCTGTGTGGGGGGTTGGGGGTATCACCATTTGTATTTATGACCATGATTGTTACCATTATAGTCTAACAATTCGCCGATAAATTCCTTAGCTAGAAGATAGCACACTTCTCCTATATGCCCCGCACGTCTGTACCGAATTTCATGTCTCTAGCTCAAAAACTATGGGAGGAGATACGGTCCAAAAAAGCGGAAGAATAAAACGGAAGAAGAAAAAGAAGAAATCGAAAGAACAGTAATTTGGCTTTTTCAAGCCAAATTAAAAAGGATAAAGAACAATCATCTGGATCACTCTCATCTGATTTCTAATCTGTTTGCTATGCTTCTCTCTGGGAGACGCTTCCGAAACATTCTATGTAAAACCGAATGTTTTAGGCTAAGCTTTTATCCATCGGCTATTAATATTTTAAATGCTGTTCCCTGTAATATGACTGTATTATATATAATGTTATCTTATTTATTTATTCAATTTCATTGATGTCATTGTTTTAATGTGTTCAGCGACAATGAATGATTCTAATCTAATCTGTTATGTATTTCTTTTTACATTGTTGATTCTGCTAATTAATGATGTTTCTGAAGTAGTTTTCTAAATTTGCGATTTCACAGTGAGCTGCAGTATATATGATGGATAAGTAGACGTTGAGCTGCGGTTGTTCCGGAGTGGGTGTGTTCAATAGATTGTAGAATGGGTTTAATGGTTACAGTTAATACGATCGATTGCCTTCTCTGTCTAGACACAAAAAGCTGACCCTCTTGATGTATGTGGTAGAGAATATCTACAAGGTTAATGGTCCTGCGTGTGTTATCTCTCACTTGTCTGTGTTTCACAAACTCCAATTGGTCTAAGTGGATAATATGTGGCAGGAGGCCACTTAGTATGTTTTGTATAACTTTTCAAGTCTGTGTTCAGGAGGGCAAGGGGACAGAAATTCTGGCATCTAGTATGGTCTTGTGTAAGGATCTTACCTGCCAAGCTCCCTTGCTGCTCCAGGACTGGGGACGTAGGCAGCTGCTCCAGGACTGGGGGCGTCGGCGGTGTGACGTCACTACGTCCAGATGCCGGCCGGCGCGAATATTTAAAAAGGTACTCGCTCCTTCAGCGAGTGCCTATTCCTAGTTCTCGCTACGAATTGTCAGTTGGTTGGCGTTTTCTTCTTTTGTGTATCTCGTACCTGCAGATCCATTGTATCCAGTATCCATTGTCTCCAGTATCCATTGTCTTCAGTATCCAGTATCTATTGTCTCCAGTATCCATTGCCTCCAGTATCCATTGTCTCCAGTATCCATTGTTTCCAGTATTCATTGTCTCCAGTATCCACTCTCCAGTATTCACTGTCTCCAGTATCCTCTTTCTCCAGTATCCATTGTCTCCAGTATCCTGTATCCATTGTCTCCTGTATCCATTGTCTCCAGTATCCATTGTCTCCAGTCTCCAGTACCCATTGTCTCCAGTATCCAGCAGCTTCATAGTCTCCAGTGACCTGTTTGCACCCTCTAAGCTGTCTTCCCTAGCTGGACTACTGTCTGGATTCCTCCTTAAAGGTACAGTGAACTTCATCCCTTCGGGACTCAGTTTTGTTACAGTACAAATAGGCCATAGAAGTACCCGAGGAAGCCGTGACAGGTTTGGGCAAGACTCTTCAGACAATTTCCCTTCGTATGGATGCCCTTGAGCATCAGCAGAATCAGCAAGCTCAATTCTTGGACTCTTTTGCAGCTCGTTTATCCCCTCGTCCTACGCCTCCTGCTCTGCCAGTGGAATCCCTTCCCCATAGAGAGCCACGGATACCACCACCTGTGCAGTATGAGGGAGATGCTCAAGCTTGTCGGGGGTTTGTTAATCAATGCCTTATACACTTTAAATTGCAACCTTCTCATTTTGTCTAATACCGTGCTAAAGTTGGTTATGTCATTGCCTTGCTGGAAGGCAAAACTTTGGCCTGGGCTTCCCCCCTGTGGGAGAAAAATGATCCAGTGGTCAATGATATCTCCTTATCCCTTGGAACCTTCTGGAAGAACTATTGCCGCCTCCTCCTGTTTGATGCAATTGCGACAGGGCTCCCTGCTCTGTAGGACAGTATGCAATTGAATTCCGTACTTTGGCTGCAGAGACCACTTGGAACAACGAGGCCCTCTAAGCAGCTTTTTGGCAGGGCCTGTCAGATTATAAAAGACAACTTGGTGTCCAGGGAGCTACCCACCCAGTTGGAAGAGATGATTACTATGTGTAAACGTGTGGATACTCGAATTAGGCAAAGGCAAGCTGAAAAGTCCTTTAACCGTCCTCTTCCTCCCAAATTTGTTCCTCGTCCGCAAAGACCCAGGCCACTGACAACTGCCCCTCCGTCAGAGGAACCTATGCAGATTGGGGGTGCACATATTTCTGCCGAAGAAAAACTTAGAAGGCGGACTCATGGACTCTGTATTGTGCCGCCCAGGGACATTTGGCTAAAGTTTGTCCTTCTAAGCCGGGAAACTCACAACCCTAGATTTGGAGAAGGAGTCTTATCTAGGTAAATTCAAATCTCCTTTTCACAAGAGTTACCTCAAGTCATTTCTTTCTGCAACTCTCATGTTCAATTCCAAAGTTTTTTCTACCCAAGCCTTTCTGGATTCGGGAGCAGCCGGTATTTTTATTTACTCTACCTTTGCTTCTCTTCTAGGCATTCCACTGTTTACCCTACCTCATCCTCTCCGAGGTCTGGCGATTGATAATCAACCTTTATCTACAGAATTTATCTCCAAGTCTTCTACAGAAATTCTTCAAAGTGGGTGTCTTCACTGTGAATGGATTTCCTTCCTGGTTATACAAAGCCCCTCTGCTCCTCTCATCTTGGGACTCCCGTGGCTCCGGTTACATAACCCCATCATAGACTGGTCCAACAATGAACTTGTCTCTTGGAGTCCTTCTTGCATTTCCAGGTGTCTTTCCCCTCCTAAGATTTTCTGTTCTTCTATCTCCTGTGAAAACAAAATAAAGAATTTGTTGCCACATCTGTATCTTGAGTTTGAGGTTGTTTTTAATAGAAAATCTGCGGAAACACTGCCTCCTCACCGAGCCTATGATTGCCCCATTGATTTGTTGCCCAGCACCATTCCAACTAGTGGTCGCATCTATCCACTATCTCTATGGAAGAATATATAAGTGAAAATCTTCATCCGACCCTCCACCTCGCCTGCAGGTGCTAGTTTATTTTTTGTGGGGGAAAAAAAATGGAAGCCTATGGCCATGTATTGATTATCGTGGTGTCAATAAAATCACAATTTAGAATCGTTATCCTCTAACTCTTATTTCCGAACTTTTTGACCAGCTAAATGGGGCTAAAATCTTCTCTAAGCTTGACCACCGAGAAGCCTACAATTTAATTCGTATTCGGGAAGGAGACGAGTGGAAGACAGCCTTCAACACCATAACTGGACATTATGAATATTTGGTGATGCCATTCGGTCTCTGTAATGCTCCAGCGGTTTTCCAAGAATTTGTTAATGTCATTTTTTGTGACCTTTTAGGTATCTCTGTAGTAGTTTACTTGGATGACATCTTAATCTTCTCTCAAGACCTTCCCTCTCATCGTCGCCATGTTCTTAAAGTCCTGTCCCGACTGCGAGCTAACCAACTTTACGCTAAATTCGAGAAATGTCTTTTTGAGCTCCCACAAGTACCTTTTCTGGGTTATCTGGTTTAGGCCATGGATCCAATAAATCCAAGCAAAGTTCTTCGATGCTATATTTCCTACTCTCAAGACAATTGGACTGATCTCCTACCATGGGCAGAGTTTGCCCACAATAATGCCGTCCACTCTTCTACTGGGAAATCCCCTTTTTTCTGTGTTTTTGGTTTAAATCCCAAATGCTTTCCGCAGGATTTTTTCTCTTCTGTACCGGTTCCTGCAACTAATGCACTAGTAGCTGAAATGTCAGCCATCTGGCAGGCCACAAAAAATTGTCTTGAAAAATCTGCCCTTGTACAAAAGACTGCAGCTGATAGGAGAAGACGGAAACTGCCATTATATTCTGTGGGAGATAAAGTTTGGTTATCCTCGACTCATATTAATTTACGTGTTCCTTCTCCGAAGTTGGGCCCTAAATTTATTGGCCCATTTTCTATATTAGAATTGGTGGGTCCTGCTGCTGTACGACTTCAATTGCCTTCCAACGTGAGGATCCCAAATGTTTTCCATGTCTCTCTTATTAAACCGGTGGTATTGAGTCGATTTTCTGCCCCACGTCAGCCACCTGATCCTATAATGGTCAATGGTCAACAAGAATTTGAGGTAGAGAAGATTTTGAATTCTAGATTCTTCAGGAGCTCTCTTCAATATTTGGAGCATTGGAAAGGATTTGGACTTGAAGAAAAGTCCTGGGTCAATCATTCAGACCAACATGCACCCCAGTTAATCAAAACCTTTCATAGAAGATTTCCTGACAAACCTGCTTTAATTGGTCCTGAGGCCCCCCGTGGAAGGGGGGGAACTGTAAGGATCTTACCTGCCGCGCTCCCTCGCTGCTCTGGGACTGGGGATGTAGGCGCCGCCAGATGTTGGCGGCGGCGGCATGACGTCATTACGTCCAAACGCCATCCGGCGCGAAGATCTAAAAAGGCACTCGCTCCTTCAGCGAGTGCCTATTCGTAGTCCCCTCTACCTGGCTGCCTTCTTGTCAGTTGGTTGGCGTTTTCCTCTTGTGTATCCCGCACCTGCAGATCCATTGTCTCCAGTATCCATTGTCTCCAGTATCCATTGTCTCCAGTATCCATTGCCTCCTGTATCCATTGCCTCCAGTATCCATTGTCTCCAGTATCCATTGTCTCCAGTATCCATTGTCTCCAGTATCCATTGTCTCCAGTACCCATTGTCTCCAGTATCCAGTACCCATTGTCTCCAGTACCCAGCAGCAATTTGTCTCCTGTATCCATTTTCTCCAGTATTCTGCAGCTTCATAGTCTCCAGTGACCTGTTCATACCCTCTAAGGTGTCTTCCCTACCTGGACTACTGTCTGGATTTCTCCTTAAATGTACAGTGAACTTTGTCCCTTCGGGACTCAGTTTTGTTACAGTCTTGTATGTATGTATGTATGTATAGTTTATTTATAATGCGCCACTTGGGCATGCAGCGCTGTACAGTAACGAAATACAATAAAATCATACAAGGGGGATAAATACATAGATAGTTTAGTACATAAATATATAAATTATATAAATAGAAGTGCTAGAGCTTTGCCACAAGAGGTAAGGAGGTCCCTGCTCCATAGAGCTTACAATCTAGTTAGGTGGGTAACATACAGATACAATGGAATTGGTATAAGTGCTGGAGTGAGACGTATGCAGTGCAAAAAAAAAAAACAATCAGGTATGACTACAATGTGTGAGTGTAGGGCTGAAGATGGAATAGAAGAGCCTTTTAAAAATGAGCTAAACTAATCTGTAAGTTTGGGTACTGATATTTCTTATGTTTGTATAGGCATATCCATCTGGACCGGATAATTTATTCCAGGCAAAGTTTTGAATGCTGTGGTAAGTTTTTTCAGTGTTAAAGGTTTGTTGATAGTATTGGATTTTTGTTCAAAATGGCGTGGTAGTTTAGTTTCTTGAAGGAATTTATTTGTTCATATTGTGAGTTATTTTGAATCTGTGGGGTTAAATTGTAAATATGTTTATAATAGTCCGCAAAGACATTGGGGAGACATCTTGGGGAGGGTAATATTTCTGACCTTATTGTGACTGTATGTAATATGACAACACTAGTTGTTTGACTTTTAGTTGTAGCACCACAAGAGAGTTGGCTTTGTTTCCTTTATCATAATAGAATTGTTTAAACCAAGTTAATGAGGTTTCTACTTTGTGAATGGCTACATCTTTAAGCTGATTTCTTAAAACCAGTATTTTTCAGAGGGAGGTTATCGTTGGATTGTTAAAATGGTTCTGTTCCAGGTATTGTAGTTCAGTCTGAGTCTGAGTGAGTGTGAGTGAAGCTTTTTTTTTTAGGTGAAATAATATTAAGACAATATTCCCTCTAATAGTGGCCTTGTGACTTTACCAGATTGTGAGGGGACTGATTCCTCGTTTAGTTAAACGACATAGGTACTTTCAGGGAGATTCAATAAAAGTTCTTAATGTTAAAAATGGTGCTATTTTTGCCCCAACCAATCAGATGTTTGCTTTCAAATGTTAAATAAGATCTGATTGGTTGGGGCAAAATTAGCACCATTTTTAACGATAAGAACTTTTATTGAATAACCCTGTTTGTCTTTGTGTTCTTAAAGGAATGTCTACTTCTATGGGGGCATGGCATGGTCAGACCAGGAAATTGCATGAATTTCTGCTGTATAAGGAGTTTCGAGAAATGGACCGGCGCCTAGGAAGTAGTCAATCCTGGGATGGGAATGGTGGGAATTGAAGTACAAAGAATAACTCTCAGTGTCTGTCCATATCTGGGGATATGATCAGGTTGAAATCTCCTATCAGTGTAGGTGGGCGTGAACAATGTGTTTTACGTAATATTTGTTTAATAAATTGGAGTGTGTTAGGTGAGAATATATTAGTTAATAGTACAAGAGTTTAATTTATGGTGCCATGTAGTAATAAGTACCTTGGGTATCTATTTCTTCATGTATTTTCTGGAAGGTGCATGACCTGTGAAAAAGCATCGCTACTTCTGTTGATAATTAATACCTCCCAATATTGTTTCATTAGTAACTCCAGTATGAGGAAAACCACTTCTTGTATGTCCAATTTGCACCTGCAAGGTTAGTGCCTTAGGCTTTCCTGTATTAAAGAGAGTGCTGGAGCCAGGAGAAAGTGTTGCTAATATAAAACCAGAAGCGCACAAAGCAGTTTTCTTTCTGCTGATGCTCCTCAACAAAACAATTTAGGGAGGTAAAAATAATCAATCCTACCTCCCTGCCCCAGGTACTTTTTATTTTAACCGTTTTTTTTGGGGGGGGGGGGTTAAGAAAATGTTAAAATTATAGTTAACTTATTGTTAATTTGGGTAACAAAAAATGTCAACCCTTCCATGCAAATCCCTGGAAAAATGTCAAAATCCACCCACATATTACAGAACAGAAAGGCGATGGGGACAGTAGAGAATCAGATAATCATGTGATATCACTCAATTTACTGGAAGCAGGAAGTTTGGACACCTTCCTCAATATAATTTCTCACATGCTGCAATCAGAGATGTGACTCAGAGCTCATTTTAAGGATGTGACTGCAGGTTATTATTTAACTTTTTCAGAAACCATAGTTACTTTAAGCTTTTGTTTTGGTCAAACCCTATATACTATCCTTTAATGATATGAATGTGTAATTTGCAGTGGGGAAGCAACAAACCTATGGGTCAAGACCCAGACTTGAGGTCCCCCAACTCAACCCTGTGAGCCAAAAAACTATAGTAGACAATGCTAAACTCTGTTAATTTTATTTTTCATTTTATGCTGTAATTACTTGCTATGACAATTATATTCAGCAATTAGGGTCCCTGTGGCGTTTATCACCCTTATGTAGAGTTGTACTGGAGTTTCAACCTAAACCTGGTCTCCAGTTGAAACTATTAGTTCCGATGGCAAAATTTCAACCTCAAAATTTCATGGCTTCACAATTGATCTGTGTATACAAAGCCTAACAGACTAATGCTGGCCATGCACTTATAGGACATTTGATAGATGCGACGTTCGACTGTTTCCAGTGGCGGCGCTACACTGGGGCACAATGGGGCACGTGCCCCAGTTGACAGATGCTGTGCCCCCCTTCCAAGTTCCAAAGCATACTGGCTTTCTATTGTGTTGATGCTCACAGCCATCCCAAATTTGGCAGTTTTGGGTGCTTTTCCTGGTGTCCCGGCACCCCTACTGTGTTCCGGCATTGTCCCTGTATATAATGTCTGGGCAGTGTAAGTCTCCATAAAGTTTTTTTAAAATTCCTCTATACAAAAACCTGTCCGTGATATTGCCCGGCCGGTAGAGTCTGTGAGGAACTGTGGAAGAATCCTGGGGCACAGGGCGGGAACAACCTCTGCGGCTCCTGTCTGTGTCTGAAGTTACTGAGAGGGAGTTCTCTGCTGGTAGGAAAGCAGGGATGAAGAAACAGGGAGAGCAGAGCATGATGAAGGAGAGGTCTGTGCCCTTACATGTGGGAGACACTGCTGCTCTCTGTCTTTAAAGTTAACTCTGTGCTGCCTCCGCTGACAGTATGGTAAATGAGAATATAGCCCCCCCATGCCAAGCACATTTACCAGACTGTCAGCCAAGGCAGCACAGAGTTAACTTGAAATAAAAAGTTAGCAGCTAGTCTGTATTGAGAGCAGAGTAATGTGTGTGTGTGGGGGTCTAATAGTTTAAGGGCAAGTCCACCCCAGAGATTGACATTTTTTGGTTTTTTTCCCCATGCAACAGCCCCCAACCCCAGAAATGCTTATACTCCACACATAGGTGCAAGGTGGGTCATCCCCCCCGGAATTCTGTCCCATTTTTCTTTTCCTATTATGTTGGATGCAACTCGTGAGCAGGGCTGGGTTTCCTAGTTGCAGTTATTTTTCCCTTTTAAGTACTTCTCTATTAGGTCACACCATTTATCATACACATATGTGACCCACATACAAGATAAATGGTGCGACCCGAAAGAGAAGTAATTAAAAGGGAAAAATAGCTGGACTTCAGGTATATACCAGTCATGGGCAAACTTGATTGTACCATTCACTGTGGGCAAACTTGATTATACCAGTGGGCAAACTTAATTATACCAGTCACTGTGGGCAAACTTGATTATACCAGTGGGCAAACTTAATTATACCAGTCACTGTGGGCAAACTTGATTATACCAGTGGGCAAACTTAATTGTACCAGTCACTGTGGGCAAACTTGATTATACCAGTGGGCAAACTTAATTATACCAGTCACTGTGGGCAAACTTGATTATACGTAGTTACCGTGGGCAAACTTAATTATACCAGTCACTGTGGGCAAACTTGATTATACATACAAAAAACTGAACTACAAACAGTCTGCTAAACCCTGGATAAATAAAAGCAATTAGTTCAATAAGTTGGCCAAATTATTTTAAGCCCAGTCACCACGTCAAAGTTGCTTTCTTTAACTGGGTCCTAACCTACTGGTACTTGCCTTTTTGGCTGCATAAGCTGACAGCTTCTCCTGTGTGGCCTGGATGCTTGAAGCTGACTCTTTAGTTTAAAGTACTTTGCTCAAACGAGCACATGACCTAACACTGAGTGGAGTACAATTTCCTAGAAGGCTTGGTCAGACCTTCAATACCAGTGGGCAAACTTAATTATACCAGTCACTGTGGGCAAACTTGATTATACCACTTACTGTGAGCAAACTTGATTATACCAGTTACTGTGGGCAAACTTAATCATACCAATCACTGTGGGCAAACTTAATTATACCAGTCTCTGTGGGCAAACTTGATTATACCAGTTACTGTGGGCAAACTTGATTATACCAGTTACTGTGGACAAACTTAATTATCCCAGTTACTGTGGGCAAACTTGATTATACCAGTTACTGTGGGCAAACTTAATTATCCCAGTCACTGTGGGCAAACTTGATTATACTAGTGGGCAAACTTGATTATATCAGTGGGCAAACTTTATTTTGCCAGTCACTGTGGGCAAACTTGATTATACCGGCACAGTGCTATTAGGAAGAGTGTGGGGTCACTGGGGTGGGTTAAAGTGCGGGAGTGCTAAATTAGAGGTCTGTATATCATCTATCATCTCCATATCTATCTATCTATCTATCTCTCTCTTTCTCACTGCTATCTATCTATCGATCTATCTCTTTAACTGTAAGGTGTGTAATAGCTGTTTTTTACACTTTACATCATGCATCTGAGGAAGGGGGAGACCCCGAAACGTTGTGCACATGCCTATGTCACAATAAAGTTTGAATTCACTGTTCACAGTGAGTGCAGTCCTCGTTCCATATTCCTTGGATTCCATTTTGCCTGTTAGTGGTTAATCAGCCTAGAGGACACAGCACTGCTCCAAAAATTTTAAACACAGGAGTGCGAGGAGAACTACAATATTTATCCTACACTTTAAATTATACTGACATAGATTATTGGTGTTTTTTTAATGTGCCCATGTTGTGCCCCTGGAAAATTCTGGAGCCACTGACTGTTTCATCTATCAAAGTATAATATGGATCATCCTGGGAGATTTTAATGTATGGGTGGATGATCACGACTCACACCTATGAAGGGAACTACTTCTCACAATGAATGAACTGGGTTTCTCTCAGGCTGTCAACCTCCCCACCCACAAGAAAGGGCACACTCTTGATGTTATATTCCATTCTGGCCTTTAATATCACACATGGAAATAAACCCAGTGGTATGGTCAGACCACCACATGATTAATCACAGAGGGAAAGAACAAAATACCGCTCTTTAAAAGATATCTCACCCCAGCACATTCAGAATATCCTCAATTTCGATGGACTGACAAGTCATTGCTCAGACCTGGACTCTATGGTCTCAACCTACAACCATGCTGTGTCATCTGCTTTTCAATGTCCTTGCGCATCAAACGGTCTACAACACTTCACCATGCACAGTGGTTTGATAGCTCACTAAAGTACTTAAAAAAAGAAGTGCGCAGACTAGAAAGAAAATGGCGCAAATCTCAGAATTCAGAAGACAAACACTTCCTTGTCTACTACCTGGGAAGCTAGGAGATTGCAAAGGCCAGCCCAATTATTCCGCACAGTTGATAGCATCTGAAACCCATCCTGCCAAAACCACAGTATAAATCCCTCAAAGGAGCTATGTGAGAAATTTGCTTGCTATTTTTCTGACAGTGTCCTCTATAAGGTCTCTCATTCAGTCCACACCACCTAAGACTTATACGCCTGTTAATAGTTTCAAGAACAACCTAACACCCTGGACTGATTTTAAAGGCATTAGTAAGGAAGAGATCTCAGACTTCCTCCGACACCTCCGTCAGACAACCTGCGACCTGGACCCTGGACCAACAAAGCACGTGCTGAAATGCCCTGATCTGCTTGAACCAGCATTTCACAAAATAGTCAGTTGCTCTCTGCAAGCAGGGAGGTTTCCTACCTCTCTAAAAGAAGGAATCATCAAGCAACTTCTTAAAAAACATTCCATGGATCCAGATGCAATGAGCAACTACAGACCTGTCTCCAACCTACCATTCATAGGTAAAGTTATTGAAAAGGCTGTCTATCTGCAACTTAAAGCCAAACTCTCAGCAAACAACATCCTGGACCCTCTACAATCTGGCTTTAAGAAACACCACAGCTGTGAAACAGCTCTAATCCAAGTCTGCAACAATCTGCTCATGGCAAGGGACAGAGGGGAATACTCCATCCTAATCCTGTTGGATCTCTCAGCAGCTTTTGATACAGCTGACCATGAAATCTTGCTCAACAGACTGCAGGAGTACTGTGGCATCAATTGCTCAGTCCTCCAGTGGTTCAGATCATTCCTGACTTACAGAACACAGAGAGCATCCCTAGGACCTGTCATGTCCAACCCTGCACCTCTAAAATTTGGAGTGCCACAAGGATCAATCTTATCCCCTAGTCTGTTTGTAATCTACATGTTGCCTCTTGGTACAATTATCCAACAACATGGTATGACGTACTACTGCTATGCTGATGACACGCAGTTATACCTTTCCTTCAAACCTGGTGGAACATACCCCACCCCAAAAATTAATTCTTGCTTAACTGAGCTACAGGCATGGATGAATGACTACTGGTTGAAACTGAATGCTGACAAAACTGAGGTCCGTGTTGTCCAAAACCAGCTCTTGGCAACAAAACAGCCCTATCCTAAATCAACACCAATCAGGATTGGGATTTCAGACATAAACAGCTCCGACCTTGTGCGCAGCCTCTGTGTGCTAATCGATGGGGAATTCAGCTTCAGAAACCAAATTTCAGCAGTATCCAAATCTGCCTACTTTCATCTGAAGAACATTGCAAAAATCAAACATCTGATCCCCCCCAGAGGATCTTCTAACCCTAGTTCACGCCTTTATCACATCACGGCTGGACTACTGCAATGCCCTTTATGTAGGTCTCCCAGAAAAAGACCTGCACCGCCTACAATTAGTGCAGAATGCTGCTGCCAGACTGCTAACAAACCAGCCTCGCCACTGTCACATTACACCCATACTTTGCTCACTGTACTGGCTAACCAGTACAATGGAGAATACTCTTCAAGATTGGACTGTGACTTTTAAATCACTGCACAATCTGGGCCCTGGATACATGAAGGACTTGCTGAAGCTGCACCATACCTCTCACAACCTCTAATCAGCAGGTTCCATAAACTTGGTTACTCCCAGAGTGCACCTCAAAACCTTTGGAGACATAGCTTTCTGTCATGCTGCCCCTACCCTTTGGAACTCCCTAGCACACCCAGTAAAGACAGCCTCTTCCCAGACTGAAAAGCCACTTGTTTAGCCTGGCATTTCCGGATTTATACAGTACTTCCTCTATACCACAATTTACCAATCAACCAATTATTGTTCTGAGCCAAGCTTACAGCGATTTGCGTTCTACGGGAGAAAAGCGCTTTACAAATGTTATTTGTTGTTGTTATTATAAGAGCAGGAAGAAGCGTCAGTTTTACCTTCCTGTAATATTTTCTGCCACTTATCAAACCTCAATCGCAGTCATATGTGGTTTATACAAACTGCATTTTTGCCCCCCCTGGCATCTGGGCTCCAGGCACATGGAAAAATCGCACATGATGCCAGAATTTTTTTTTTCTGGCATCAAAACTGCTGCCTCCCTGCAGGGTGTTTTTCAGGAAGTTTAACTTTTAACTCCTACTGCACATGATAAGCTTGTCGGTTAGCCGGAGTAGAGAAATGGAGGAGGTAACAGAGGGGAGGAGGAAGGGGGAAGGGGGGAGTGCTGCACAGAGATCTGACACCATGGTTAAAGTCACTGGCAGAGATAGGATTAAGGCAGCACAGAGTACATTAATTTAACTTTGCAAAGGGGCAATGTGTTTTTTTCACTATAGATGTCCTTTAACAGTTTGGTTTTGCTTAGCATTTTGTAAATTCTGTAAAAATGTACTTGGCTAATCACTACTCCGCCCACCTCTAGGATTCCTAGCATGCACCTTAAAGCACTCTGCAACAGCAGATGGGTGTCAGGGGATGCTGGGAGTTGTAGTACATCTGGAGGGATATGGTTTGCCTCTCCCTGCTCTTGATAGTGTTTCTATTTTTCTAAAAGACTGACATAGTAGAAAAAGGTTTTATTAGGAAATGCTTTCTGCAAGCACAGTACATTTTTTTTTTCTGCAAGCCTTCAGATTGCATTTTATTGTTTCAGGCTTCAAGGCACATGGCCTGTAGGGGTCACTAGTAGAGGAAATAAGGTGTCTTGTTATTAAAGTGACTGTTCACTTATCAACATCCGTACAATATGGTGACTAGAGACCAAACCACTTTACTGGCTGTTTGCACCCTTACTGGCTTTTCAGCAGGGACAATCTTTCTGCTCCAGCGCTGCATACGTGGGAATCAAATTCGAAAGAAGATTAAGGTGGCTCAGGAGAGGAGGGAAGTTGTTCTTGGTCTCATGAAAGAGGCTGTTATCCGCCTGTCAGCCCAGGTCAGTAGCGCAATGCATTTGCTCCATGATCTGTGAACTGAACTGTGTTTTTAATGTTTTTAGGTTCTTGTTCTTTGAATGTTTATTTTTCCAAAATAAATATTTGCACATGGTAAAAAATCACCTTTAATGTTGTTTTCCTTACATGTCTGCAGGGAAAGACCATTGTCTTTCTTTCTTTTCTATTTCTGCTGGCTTGAAGAGCCAAATTACTGTTCTTTCTATTTCTTGTTCTCTGTTATTCTTTTATTTTTTTGGACTGTATCTCCTCCCACAGTTTTCGAGCTAGAGACATGTAATTTGGTAGAAACATTGAAGGGCATGTCCACCCCTAAAACTAAAATGTATTCCCATACTGGCCCCACTGTGTAGTGTTAAAAAATAATTTTCTTACATCTCTGCTCCAAATAGTTGTCCTGCAGGGGCTGTGCAAAGGTAAGAAAAGATAGAGGTGTCAGTGAATCATCTGGTCGCTGTTCATCTCTGTCTTCCCCCCTCCGGATCCCTTCTGTCTGCTGCATCCCCTAGCTGTATAAACTTTGTGTGTGTGTGTGTGTGTGTGTGGGGGGGGGGGGTGTTGCACTGAACACCAATTATTTAATTTAATTTGATTATCAGCCAAAACATCCATGCATACACAAACATCCCCTTCGATTGCACGTGTATGTGCCTTGAGGCAGAGTGCATTGATTACATGACTAAATGTGGCCTCTTTGCGACCAATCGCATGATTGCAAAATGAATAGGCTTTGGGATCGCATATCGGTTGCAAAGAAGAATGGGAAAGGCAGTTCCGGCATGATTGGTTTAATGTTGTGAGATCGCTTGGTCGGGTAAATATGGCACTAAAGTATGGCCAACTTTAGTGTTGTGGCTGGTAATATGAGGTTAATGATCATTAAACAGTGACTGGTCTGGGTAATAAAAGGTTACTCATTAACCTTATAGTAAACAGTCACAGTCCTGTTATAAATGCACTCTGTCTACCTAGGGTCCAATCTAATTGCACTAGTGCAAGCACATGTCCATTCAGTTGAACGGACATGGCCCCACTACTTGTGCTCCAATTGCACATCTGTGTGATCACAATTTTTGGTGCGTATCACATGTGCTCCGGTACTGTTAAATTGCTTCTGTGTGCCGGTAGTAGGGCCCAGGCCATATAGCCAGCCCTGACACCTTTGGTTTTTATGAGGGTTAATTTAACAGTGGTGTCAACGTGAAGTTGTGCTAGTATTCACACCTCTCACTAAGCCCCAACCCCCAGACAATGTTGTCATTGTGCAGTAGTGTAACCCCCTTCCCTCAAAAAAATACCTCCCTACCCTAGCCACAAAATAAAAACTTGCAGGGCAATTTACTTAGGGAGTGCTGCCTATATGCAGTGCTCCTATCAGCCCTTAACCTTGCGCTAACTGATTTACGATCGGTTAGCGTGATGTAATGTCTCACTGTGCGGTGGCTGTGTGAGTACCGGAAAAAGCACTCACGCAGCCATCACAAAACAATTTACCAGAATTTGCATGGCTGTTGCAAGTAAGTATTTAATGCCAGCTAATAGCTAATCGGGGTGAGATTCACCCAGAGCCATGCAGCCTCTGGTAATTTCGATACGGGAGATCTGCCCAGAAAGCTTGCACGTCTGGGTGAATCTCCCTGAAAGTGTCTCAGTGTGAACACCAAAGCTCTATCAGTCTCCACCTATTTCTCTCTCTAAAGCCCCCCCTTACATGGGATGGAGTATTTGAGCGATCCAATCACTGCAGGAGAACCATTTGGAGCCAAGATGTAAGGTAGATCTGATTGGATCTTTTTTTCAATCAACAGTATCAAGCGGTTTATGGAAAAACAAAGATATGGCCATATATGGCCTGCTTAAAGAGCTCTGTCATATTTGTGTCTCTCTCTGTTTCTATCAATTTTTATCTATTATCTATCTCTATCTAAAGTATTTATCTATCTAAAGAATCTATCTATCTATGTAAAAGGAAAATCACATGGGATGAGGGAGAATGGGTAGATTGCAGGCGTAGAGCCAATTATAAAGAGAAGTGAAACCGATAAAATGGGGGACGGACTGGATGCATTTGAGGAGCACATACTGTACACGTATGCTTTAGTATGTGTTAAATAATCCTTAGCAAAATGTTGGGGTTTTTTTGTGAACAGATTCCACTTTATAACTATTCCTTAACTGGTAAAACAAAGTGTAAAGCTGGGTACACACAGTAACGATAAAGCCGCAATACCATCGGATCCCACGGTATCAGGGCTTTATCAGTACTGTGTGTACCTTCATTTTCCGAAAGAGCAGATCTTGAAGATCCTGCCTGTCATCTTTTACTGATCTGTACTGTGTGTACCTAGCTTAAGGGTAGGCTCTGACAAATAGTTTTTTGTCTTTTTACTGCATTAACCCAGTGTCGGTTATTTTTGAGTGTTCATTGTTAAAGTGGAAGTTCAGTGGAAAAACTATATTATTTATTTATATTACACATACCTAGGTATTTTACATATCTTCATTTCTGAAAAAAAAACAATTGATTTCATACCCTTTGCTGTGTCCTGCTGTGGTCAGTGGTGAGCTGGCATCTCAGGTCCTGTAAAGGTCCTTCTTTTTGCTCCTAACAGTAACTTCTACTTATTGGCTGTTGGGTGGGTCACACATGCTTAGATCTCTACTGAGTAACTGAATCAACCTAGAGGGCCACGTCAAGTGCAAGACCAAAACAGACAAGGTGTCCTGTATACAGAAAGTCAGTACTTTGTAAGCATTTATTTGTACACAGACATAATGCTGGGCAGGTTAAGATCACCCCCCCCCCCTTAAGCATGTGTATTTGTGCTGAACTTTCACTTTACTGTTGCCTGACAGAAAAAGCATAATTTGGCAAGGAAACATGACATCCCTAAAGTTTGTATAAACAGTGAGTCATATTCTGCAGTGCTATCAATTAGCAAGAATCATTGCTGTACATAGAATCCCTGTTTATAAAAATTAAGAAAAACGTTAACCTAAACAATAAGAAAAATGTGTTACCATTTGTAAAATGTCCTACAATATGGGGCAGTTCAATTTGGCCTGAATTTTCCCTTTACAAACTTCTCACATTCGGTATTTTTCAGATTTAGCATAAACTGATATAATGTCCTCTTATGTCCAATAGTAGCCAATCCTGTTACAGTCCAGACCAGACAAGGAAGCATGTGACTGAGGTCCAGAGGGAAGCATGGGCAAACAGTGTACTTAAACACGGTTATCTTATTCAGGTCTTGAGGGGCTTATACCCCCTCTTAAGAAAATTTAACCCCCTATGCACAACATCCACAAACCCCACTTTATGTTTATGTTACAGGTCCCAAGCCATTCCCATGCTGAAATATTTGGCTTGCAGAACACCCACTCATCAGCTCTGTCTTCTTCCTGGTAATAGATGTCAGGCATGGTGGTGACACAATGGCTGACGTTAATTTCCACGCTCATACCCAGCTTCCCTTGGACTTCCCTTTAATGCTATTTACTAAAGTGCTATTTTACAGATTATTGGGAGATGTTTTTAGAATATGGAGTATTATTAGATTTTAGATCTCCTTTAACCTACCTCCCAAACCCCCAAAAACACACACCCTCCTATAAAAAAATTTTTTTTCTTGTTGGGGTCTTTTCCTATTACAACAGTTCCTCAGTACTCATCCATGAGCTCTAATTAAAGAATGGTATTGTGCTTATCTCAATCTCAATCATATTAGTGCTGACAGAAAAGAACTGTCAGATGTGGAGAACTGTCTGAAAACACAAGTGAAACGAAAAAACAAAGCAGATGTGTAAGTTTAAAGCATCCTGGTGTAAAGAGCACCCTTTCAACAGTATATACTCGAGTATGAACTGACCCAAATATAAACCAAGGTACGGTACTTATTTTTAACTGATAAACCAACTTACAGGGAGATTCAATAAAGGTTCTTATTGTGTAAAATGGTGCTTATTTTGCCCCAACCAATAAGAACTTATTTAACATTTGTAAGCTGAAATCTAATTGGTTGTGGCAAAATTAGCACCATTTTAAACGATAAGAACTTTTATTGAATAACCCTGTTGGTTTGGAAAACTGCTTGACTCGAGTGTAAACTGAGGGTTTCTCCCGTAGATAGTTTCACTGACAGCCCCATAGAAATCCTCATACACAGTCCCATAGAAAGTCCCATACACAGCCCCATTGAAAGCCTCATACACAGGCCCATAAAAAGTCCCATACACAGCCCCATAGAAAGTCCAATACACAGCCCCATTGAAAGCCTCATACACAGTCCCAAAAGCCTCATACACAGTATACACAGTCCCATAGAAATCATCATACACAGCCCCATAGAAAGTCCCATACACAGCCCCATAGAAAGTCCATACACAGCCCCATAGAAAGTCCCATACACAGCCCCATAGAAAGCCTCATACACAGTCCCATAGAACGCCTCATACACAGTCCCATAGAAAGCCTCATACACAGTCCCATAGAAACCTATATACACAGCCCCATAGAATGTCTCATACACAGCCCCATAGAAAGCCCAATACACAGCCCTATAGAACGTCCCATACACAGTCCCAAAGAAACCTTCATACACAGCCCCATAGAAAATCCCATACAGCCCCATAGAGTGTTCAATACTCAGCCCTATAGAAAGTCCCATAGAAAATCTAATACACAGCCCCACAGACCAATAGGAAGTCCAATGCTCAGCCCCACAGAAAGTCCTATACACAGCCCCATAAAAAGTCCCATACCATCCCATAGAAATTCTAATACACAGCCCCCTAGAAAGTCCCATACAAAGCCCCACAGAAAGTTCCATACACAGCCCCATAGAAAGTCTAATACTCAGCCCCATAAAAAGTACAAAACAGCCCCATACAAAGTCCCATACACAGCCCAATAGAAAGTCTTTATGGGGATACCCCCAAACACCACACAGACACAGGTACATGCACCTATTAATGCACACTCACAACCCAGCTTACCCTTCCGTTTCCATGGCAACCATACCTAAACCAAGTTTTTGAGTCAAAACCACAAAAACATACCCCCTACCACATAGACGCCAGTACACACACCTACTAATACACTGCAACAACCACTCACCCTTCTGTTTCCATGACAACGATACAATAATTAAAATATATGTATGTTATCAGAATAAATTATGACGTTTTAACAAGTCCGTTGATTATAATAGCAAGATTATTGAGTTTTGAAACCTGCAGCTCAGACATATACATTCCCTTTCAAGCCAAATTTATCGGCAGTGAATGTACCTAGCTTAAAAGTTTAATTCTTGAAGACATGGCAGACAGTTGAATACCCCACCTCTATTCAGTCTAGGTTTCTTTATTTTCACATAAATGGCCTCCTTGACACCTCTCTTGAACAACTGTTTGCCATGTACAATGCTGTTTTGACACCTTAACCTGGACAGTTTCAAAAACACCTCTTGGCCTCAGTGCAATCACACCTTGCATTCAGAAGGTCCCAAACACCTGGATGTCATATGCTAATTGGGATTTTCCAAGGTACTTAATTGCCAACAGATTCTTATACAAGTCATTCTGAATTGAGAATGCCAGTCGGATGACTAGCAAAACATCTTCAAGAACTAAGCTTTAAAGGGCATCTATACCGAAAAATAGGTTACTTTAAATTGACCATAATTCTTCCCAACCACCACTGTATCATTTTTTTGTTGATCTGCCCCCTATTTCTTTAGATATCCAATCTAAAACTTCTTATAATTCAGCTGTCAATCAAGTTCCTTGTGACAGATGGTGACAGAGATTTGACAGATGGAATGCTGTATGCTGTGTGCAGGATTGACAGTTGGTTTGTGGGAAAAAAGTCAGATCGGGTGGAAGTGGTTAAAGGGCATGTCCACCCCCAAAACTATAATTCCCCCCACTACTGGCCCCACTGTGTAGTGAATAAAAATCCTTACCTTACATCCCAGATCCAAATGGTTCTCCTGTAATCCCCCCCCCCAAGTAAAAAAAACCTGGCCATCAGGAGGATAGCAGAGTCCATATAGGACTCTGCCTCCTGTCTGTAACACCAATCAGTATAACTATAACACAGACCAATCTATATCTTACTGCATTATAGATCTGTGACATACATGAAATACTGTACACTAACTCTGCAGGTATATCTGTTTGTCTGCTGCAGCTTACTGCAGGCTTTATATGCTGGGGACACTATAAAACTATTCTGCAGTGACATATATACAGTTTTTAATATCTTTATAAGACATTAAGTTAGTGATTACTACCTGGAAAACAACAGGAACATTCTTAGTCCTGCACATGGTAACTGGTACAACAGATTAAAGTTCCCACCTCAGCTGTGCACATAGGTTCCCACTGCTGTAGCAGAACAGGAGGTGTTCCTGACAAATGCAGTCTTGCAGGAAACAAATTATAAGTAACTTCTGTACATACATTTTATTATGGGGGGTGTATCGTAAACTTAATCCTCTTACACAACCCCAACTGCTATTTTTACCAGTTTATTACATACATTTGTTACCAGATAATGTTAAGTTTACTTCCATTCTGGAAAAGGCCACCTCCCTCTGCCCAATGAGCTTTTTTTAAGCTTGAGCATGTGCAGAGGAGTTAGCAGGTGAAACAGCAGTACATCATTGGTTGTGATATCAGCAGTCACAGCCTTAAGTAACTGCATGGAGGAAGGAGCCAGCCTACTCAGTCAGAATGGAGGCAATTTTTATACTTATATATCTGGTTAATAATACATCTAATAATGTGATGCATATATCAGCTGGGGTTGGGGGCAGAAGACCGACATGTGACCATTATGTTTTGCCCACAATGGTGGACATGCCCGTTAAGAACGTTTGGCAGATCTAGGAATTATATAAGTAGAAAAAACAATAGATGCATTGTTTAAATCAGCAGTTTCTGATTTCTGTTCAGACCATGGTTCTCATTTAAAGGGGTTACCACCTTTGAATGTATAAAAAAATAACTATAATAGTAACAATGTGTATATATGTACAATATAATGCTTAAACAATTCACCTGTGCTTCCATTGTTGTATATCTTACTGAGCTGCAAATTTAAAACTATACACACACTATTTTTTTTTACATAAGCCAGGTCCTGGACTATGGGAGGGGGATTAGCTAGGAAGCTTTATTTTGCTTAAATATGCTGGCTGATCTTATATACTACCAGAAGAGAGGAACTTGAGTATATTCAGTGTCCTCCCCAGAATTTTTTTCAAGCCGGGTGGCATGAAAAAGTAGCTGGGTGGGGTGGGATGGGAAATTTGGTGGTGGGGAAAAATGTGCACTGCATCATGCTCATTATATAGTTTTACAACATCTGCAGTGAATTGCAGTTCTACAACATCTGAAAGTAACATGGCACATGTATTTGTGCTGTAAAATGGCAGCACAAATACATGTGCCAACCTTTTGTGGCCTTGAGGATCTTGGAAAAGCTAGTTAACGTGCTAAAATAAGCTTACAAGTGTAAAAAAGTGGTCTGGACTGGGCAGTTTTGGCAGGAGTTTTTACTGTCATATTGGCACACCTATTAAAAAAGTGTTCTCTTAAGAATTTTTTTCCAGCCGGGTGGCATGAAAAAGTAGCCGGGTGGGCCGCCCGGCTAAAAGACCCTAGGGAGAACACTGTATATTTTTTCTAGGGTATATTTTTTCTTTAATTTATCCCAGTTTACTGCTGTCTCCATCATACGTAAGGTTAATATTTAGGTAAATGTCCATCCTATTAATGGTTAATATTTAACCAACGTTATCCTTTTATCTATACAATTTTATTTGCAGATTTCTCCAGCGCCTTTATAGTATGTGACAGGAGAACAGGCATGTGCAAATACTTTGATCTTTGTTATCTATTTCCTATAACCACAAATAACTTACATACCATCGCCAGCTATTATCTAGCTGAACTCAAGAACAATAAAAGTAAAATTTTAAATAATAAATTGGACAAAGTGAAAATCATTTGCCTTCCCATGTAATGCTTGCCATATACCTGGCCAATTCTACATATTCAAAAAATATAGGGCACAGGTATTTTATAAACCTATAGTAGGGGAGGTGCAAGTAAATGGCCAAAGAATACAATAGCAAACAATAAGAAAGCCACACTGCAAAACTGCTTGTAAAAATCCTTTAATAGTATATGCAGGAATAATATAATTAATAACATATGCATTCTACCTTCAATAATTGTATATTATATAATACATGCAGTCACATAAAGGTAAGTACCCTCTGCGTATCACACACAACTATACCGTATCGTTGTGTAACAAAGGTAAGTAAAGTCATGGTCACAAGCTCCAGTAACTTGCATTTACACATATTAGTTGGCCAGTGGAAATTCTCCTTCTTGGCCACATCAGCTAACATTTATTTAGCATGTGTTCAAGTCATAAGCGCCATGTGGTTTCAATCTTATCCAGGGACAGAGAATAGCTCTTTATTATGCACCTGTGCTAAGGGTGTGTTTGTTTGTGTGTGTGTAGGGGGGGGTGACGTTAAACAAGAAGTTATTTGGACTGTTTACTTAATGGTGGGGCCAAGAGGATGTTTTGACTGTTTACTTTATTTATTTTCATACTAACCTAAGGCTGAGGCCACACTGCAACGCACAGGAATCGCACACAAAATTGCGAGCATTATCGTGCATAATTCTTGTGCGTTTTGCATTTGCGCGTGCATTAACGCACCAAAAATGGTGACCACATGCATTACCAAAACGCAAATGGATGCACAATCGCAATCCCATTGAAAATCCCGTGAATTTTCGTTCCAGCGATTTCCCTTTTAGCAAAAATCACGGGAGCAATCGCGAGCACAAAACGCGCGTGCAAACGCATGAAAAACGTGCTAGTGTGGCCTAGCCCTTACAGACCCTACCTTTTTACTGGGATCTTGCTGGCCTTCTCCTCCACTGTATTCATGTTTTTAGCTCAGCCCCTTTGAGATGTGCAAATCTCCAACAGTTTGTTAGTCAGAGAATACTGCGGCCATGTGACATGTGCACGCCCCAGGGTCGGTTATGCGAGCGTGTGCAGAAGTCATCGCACCGCGCCCAGTATAAGAAAGCCAGGTAGAAACCAGTCTAGTGCATGCCTCCTCTCCTCCAAAAAATGCGAGAGGAAGACATGAGATTTGTCTCTCTTATATGGGGTGCAGTGTGATGGCGTCACAACCAGGCAACATCACAGGGACACACGCACGCATTGATATCATGAGCGGTATTCTCTGACTAACAGACTGTTGGAGATTTGCAAATCTCAAATGGGCGGAGGTAGAAATGGGAAGACAGTGGAGAAAGGAGGCCAGCATGATCCCAGTAAAAAGAGTAGAATGAAAAAACACCACCACCACCACCTGATATTTAAAGGCACAACTATACATGTACAGTGTACATGCCCTTTAAAAAGACCCACATCAGCAAAATGTAAAACAAAAAGTTATCAATAATGCTGATACTTGTGCTTTTAATTTTTCGTCTAGAATAATATTCTCTCCCCAAGAATGGTAAAACCAAATAATCGATTCCATCCAATATCCATGTGCTTTCTGTGTGCTTCTGTGTTTTGTTTGCCCATTCACAAACTGTTAGGCAATATAGATGCTTCTTACAGTATCACAGTTATTGTTGGTTATATCCCTTTATTTTTTTTTACCTAGCACCCTGTAGTGGATTTAGAAGATATCCTAGCACTGTCCATTCCTGAACTATCTTGTAAATGTAAAGATGGTTCCCTTTCTCCTGAAATGGTTCTTCATACTTACATGAGAAAGGTAAGTAAAACATAAAGTGACAGAAATCTTTTACATCTACTTGTTATTGTTTTACATCTACTTGTTATTGTGTCATTTAAAAATGAATTGTTTGGGATTAGGGCTCCTATTAGGTTGTTCTGTACCCTTCAGGCTAGGTCCCACTAATGCGATTCCGATTCGCATTGCTAATGCAATGCTGTCGGAGTGTTCACACTATGTGTGCTGCTCTCTGATTCGTTATTGGAACGCATGCATTTTTGCACTTTTTGTGTGTATTGCATGCATTCCAATAACAAAGATGGGTACACGATTGCAGCACTCATCCTATTTTGCGCAGCAGTGCATTGTAAAAATCGATATATGCATGCAATACCTCTAGTGTTCTAAGAGTGATGCTTGCCCTCCAGAAGCAGTAGTGCCACATAGTTGGGGCAGAGCATTTTCTGCTATGATGCAAATAAAAAATGCCACATTGTAATGAACAAACACCAGCAGTCTCACATACCAGTAATATAACATATTTGACTAATTAATCAAATAAACCTGATAGAGCTGCAGCATAGTTGTTTTTAGCAATTAAATAATCAGAAATGTTATGAGATATGCAGACTGGTGTATTTATTGGTAAAGGTAAAGTACACCCTCTCCTCACTCAAGGCTTAATTTGAAGCCTCAGAAGAAAAGTGAGCCAGGAAACTGCTCTATGGTATACACAAGCATGTGAGTTGACTTGTAGAATATGAGTTGTAGAATATGAGTTGACTAAGTGTACTCAAATCGGATCCTTGTTTTTTGCTGTGATGCCTCCTTCTTTTCCAGGCTTTAGATGTTAATGCAGAGCTGAATTGTGTCACTGATTTCCTACCAGAATGTGAGGCTCAGCTGGAACATATTAAGAAGAGAAAAAATAAAGGGCTTCTGTTTGGTGTACCCATAAGTCTAAAGGAAAACTTTTATTATAAGGTATGAGCTTTTCCCTGTTAATGTACCATGTGAATTATTATTATTATTATTATTATGGATTTATATAGTGCCAACATCTTCCGTGGTGCTTTACAGTTGCAATAATATACATAAGGAAAACATACATGTTACATACAAGGGTAGTGCAAGTAATACAAAGTGCAAAAAATTAAAGTACTGGTCAAGCAGGATTCAGTGTGGTTACAGCATTACTGTGGTACAGTAGAATGGATGGTCCTGCCCGAGAGCTTACAGTATAGAGGAGATGGGGATGAAACATAAAGTGAACCAGATCAGTAGCTGTAACTAGGTTGTCAGTGGAGTATAACTAGCGGGTCTGCGATGGGTCAGTAAGAAGGGTAAAAGTGTCCAAGTCCAGATTGTAACCTTGCCTGAAGAGGTGAGTTTTGAGGTTGCGTTTGAATATATGAATTTATGGTGTTACGTATAAAGCGAGGAAGAGAGTTCCAGAGGGCAGCACGAGAAAAGTATACGGACATGGAAAGAGGTGATCAGAGTAGGTGAGAAGATCATTAGCAGATCAGAGGTTACGCCTTTGGTAGTATCTGTTTATTAGATCAGAGATGTATGGGGGCTGTATTGGAGAGAGCCTTGTAGGATTAGGTTAGCAGCTTAAAAAGGATTGATTAAAGGGGTGCGAGTCGGTTGCTTGGTAGACCACACAGGAGGGTGTTACTGTAGTCCAGCCGATAGATGATAAGGGCATGAACGTTCTGTTAAAGGAAAGAACGAATGTCTGAGATGTTTTTGAGCTGTAACCAACAGGAGTTAGACAGGGTATTAATGTGGTGTTTAAAGGGCATGTCCACCCCTTTTTTAAACTACTAATATATTGTAGGGCTTCCTCCCCCAGCCCCAACCAAATTATTATTATATCCAGAAACTCCCCCGATCTTTACTTACCTTCCCTCTTTCCTCCGCCGTACTGCCTGGCCCTCTGCTTGCATGAAACTCCAAGCAGGGGGCCGGACACGGCTGCCGGTAATTCAGAACGCTGGGGGAAAGAGGGAAGGTAAGTAAAGATCTGAGCAGACCAAAAACCTCTAAAAGGAAGCCTCAGAGGCGGAAACAATTTCCTTCCTTGCAGTGCTCCTGGTGGCAAGTTTTTTGGACTTAGTGGGGACATTACAGGAGAACCATTTGGAGCCGGGATGTAAAGTAAGGATTTTTTTACACTACAGAGTGGGGCCAGTAGTGGGTTAAATTATAGTTTTAGGGGTGGGCATGCCCTTTAAAGGGCATTTCCAACCCTTTTCCTAACTTTTGGCAGAAAGTAGTGCTAGTTCCCCCAGCCCCAACCGCTATAATATTTTTTTCAGAAAGTCCCCTGATTGTTACTTACCTTCCCTCTCTCCTCCGCCGCGATGCCCAGCCTTTTGCTTGCATAGAACTGCAAGCAGGGGGCCGGACCAGCAGCCGCGTCTGTGATTGGCTGAGAGGCAGCCAATCACGGACGCGACTGCCAGCAGTTCAGAACGCTGGAGGAGAGAGGGAAGGTAAGTAAAGATCAGGGGAGTCTCTGGAAAATATATTATAGTGGTTGGGGCTGGGGGAACTTGCTCTAATATCTGCCCAAGGGTTTTACACTAGGGGGAGGGAGAGCAAAACGGGAGGGAGAGGGAGGGGGGGAGGGGAGGGAGGAAGTGAAGGGCTGCTCTGAGCAAGCCAAAAACCTCTGAGAGGACAGCTCAGAGGCGGAAACAATTTCCCTGGGGGCCAGGCTTCTGGTGGTCAGTTTTTATAACTTTGAGGGGACTTTACAGGAGAACCATTTGGAGCAGGGATGTAAGGTAAGGATTTTTATACACTACAGAGTGGGGCCAATAGTGGGTTAAATTTTAGTTTTGGGGGTGGACTTGCCTAGGAAAGTTCTGAGTCAAAGGTTACTCCTAGGCATCACACGTAAGATGTTGAGGAGATTGGTGTGTCATTGATGTGGATAGTAGTGGTAGATTGTGGGCAGTGGTGGCTCCATCTCCAGAATTTTCCAGGGGCACAACATGGGCACAAAGGATAACAAATGAGGCACATTAAAAAAACACCAATAATCTATGTCAGTATAATGTAAGGTGTACAAAACAGCTATTACACACCTTACAGTTAAAGAGAGAGAGATAGATAGATAGCAGTGAAAGATAGATAGATAGATAGCAGTGATAGATAGATAGATAGATAGATAGATAGATAGATAGCAGAGAGAGAGAGTGAGAGAGAGATAGGTAGATAGATAGATACATAGATAGATACATAGATAGATATGGTATATAGATAGATATAGTATGTAAATAAACAGATAGATATGGAGATAGATAGATAGAAATATGATAAATGAATAGGTAGATAGATAGACATAGAATAGATAGATAGCTATAGAATAGATAGATAGATATATGATAGATATATAATAGATAGATAGATGATAGATAAATAGAAAATAGATGATACAGATATATATATATATAGATAGATGATAGATAGATAGATAGATAGATAGATGAAATAAATGAATAGATAGATAGATAGATAGATAGATAGATAGATAGATAGATAGATAGATAGAAAAGTCAGGCACTGGGCCTAAGGTAAGATAAGAATAAGGAATTTAAAAAAAACAGCCAGTGGACAGCACCAACAACCCACCCCAGTGACAATATATACAATAAAAGACTCATGCTATCCCACTGGGACAGTGCTAGGGGGAAATAAATAATCCTAAAAAAACTACAATAGGACAAAAGACATCCCTATAGAGACCTCTAAATTAGCACTCCCGCACTTTAACCCACCCCAGTGACCCCACGCTCCTCTAAATAACACTGGTTATACTGCCGGTATAATCAAGTTTGCCCACAGTGACTGGCATAATTAAGTTTGCCCACTGTTATAATCAAGTTTGCGCACTGGTATAATTAAGTTTGCCCACAGTAACTGGTATAGTCAAGTTTGCCCACAGTAACTGGTATTAACAAGTTTGCCCACAGAGATTGGTATAATTAAGTTTGCCCACTGGTATAATTAAGTTTGACAAGTGACTGGTATAATTAAGTTTGCCCACAGTGACTGGTATAATTAAGTTTGCCCAAAGTAACTGGTATAATCAAGTTTGCCTACAATAACTGGTAGAATCAAGTTGCCCCCAGTGACTGATATATTAAGTTGTCCCCTGTATAATCAGTTTGCCTACAGTGACTGTGTATAATTACATTTGCCACTGGTATAATCAAGTTGCCCACAGTAACTGGTATAATAAAGTTGCCACAGTACTGGTAATAGTCAAGTTTGCCCAGCAACTGTATAGTCAATTTTGCCCACAGAGACTGGTATAATTAAGTTTTGCCCACTGGATAATCAAGTTTGCCCACAGTGACTGGTATAAATTAAGTTACCCACTGGTATAATTAAGTTTGCCCACAGTGACTGGTATAATTAAGTTTGGCCCACAGTTGACTGGTATAATTAATTTGCCCACAGTGACTGGTATAATTAAGTTTGCCCACAGTGACTGGTATAATCAAGTTTGCCCACAGTGACTGATATAATTAAGTTTGCCCACTGGTATAATCAAGTTTGCCTACAGTGACTGGTATAATTACATTTGCCCACTGGTATAATCAAGTTTGCCCACAGTAACTGGTATAATCATTTTGCCACAGTGACTGATATAATTAAGTTTGCCCATGGTATAATCAAGTTTGGCCCACAGTAACTGGTATAATTAATTTGCCCATGGTATAATCATGTTTGCCCACAGTAACTGGTATATTAAGTTTGCCCACAGTGAATGGTAAATCAAGTTTACCCATGACTGGTAACATACCTGAAGTCCAGCATTTTTCCCTTTTAAGTACTTCTCTTTCGGGTCGCACCATTTCTCTTGTATGTGGGTCACACCATTATGTGTATGATAAGTGGTGTGACCCTAAAGAGAAACTGTCAGCCGAGGCAGCACAGAGTTAACTTTAAAGATAGAGAGCAGCAGTGTCTCCCACATGCAAGGGCACTGACCTCCCCTTCATTATCTTCATCCCTGCTTTCCTACCAGCCGGCTGTGCAGAGAACTTCCTCTCAGTAACTTCAGACACAGACAGGAGCCGCAGAGGTTGTTCCTGCCCCGTGCCCCAGGATTCTTCCACAGTTCCTCACAGACTCTACCGGCTGGGCAGTGTCACTGACAGGTCTTTGTATAGAGGAATTTCCGTTTTTTAAAAAACTTTATGGAGACTTACACTGCCCGGACATTATATACAGGGACAATGCCGGAACACAGTAGGGGTGCCGGGACACCAGAAAAAAGCACCCAAAACTGGCAAAATCAGGTGGTTGAGAGCATCAACACAATAGAAGACTGTACGCTTTGGAACTTGGAAGGGGGCACGTGCCCCTTTGTGCCCCAGTGTAGCACTGCCACTGGTTGTGGGGTACATCAAGAGGGTGGGAAAATCATAGTTGCCAACATTCTCAAAAAAATTCTAGGGACACATTTTTAAAATTGTTGTGTGCCACCACAAGTTTTAGCCCCTCCCCAACTTTCAGTTCACGCTCACTTTTAATGGAAAGATAGACAGAAAGACAGTAATAGACAGACGCACAGAAATAGCTAGGAGAGATAGACCAACGAGATAGAGAGAGAACACATAGGGAGAAAGAGACAGCTAGAGGGGCAGACAGACGCTAGAAAGACAGATAGTTAGATTGAATGACAGCTATAGGAACAGAAAGAGCTAGAGAACACAGATAGATAGACAGACAGACAGACAGACAGACAGACAGTAGATATATACTGTAGATAGATAGAGATAGATAGATAGAAGCAAGACATATATACTGTAGATAGATAGATAGTTAGATAGATAGAATATAGATATATAGATGGATAGCAAGAGTTAGATAGATAGAATATAGATATATAGATGGATACCAGAGTTAGATAGATAGAGATAGATAGATATATAGATATATAGAGACAAGGATGATATAGAAATAGATGAGTAGATAGATAGATAGAGATAGATAGATAGATAGACAGACAGCATATATACTATAGATAGATAGATAGCAGAGTTAGATAGATAGAAAGATAGATATATAATGGATAGCAGAGTTAGATAGATAGAAGATATATATATATAATATATATATATAGAGAGAGAGAGAGAGAGAGAGAGAGAGATATAATAGATAGCAGTAGTTACGATAGATAGCAGAGTTTAGATAGATAGAGAGAGATAGCAGAGTTAGATGATAATAGCAGAGTTAGATAGATAGATGATATCAGTAGTTAGATAGATAGATAGATAATAATAGATAGCAGAGTTAGATAGATAGATAGAGTTAGATAGTAGATAGATAGAGTTAGATGATAATAGATTATTACGATAGATGATTAGATAATAGAGTAAGATAGCAGAGTTAGCTAGATAGATCAGAGTAGATAGATAGATAGATAGATAGATAGATGAAGTTTAAAGAATAGTATAATAGTAGCGAGTAGATAGATAGATAGATAGATATAGATTAGCAGAGTTGAGATAGATAATAGGATAGATAGATAGCAGAGTAGATAGATAGAGTATATAAGATAGAGACAGAGTTAGATAGATAGATAGATAGATATAAGAGTAGATAGATAGTAGATAGCATAGATAGATAGGATAGCAGGTTAGATAGATAGATAGCAGAGTTAGATAGATAGATAGATAGATAGCAGAAATAGATAGATAGTAGATAGCAAAAAGTTGAGATAGATAGATGCCGAGTTAGATAGATAGATAGATAGAGAGTTGATAGATAGATAGCAGAGTTAGATAGATAGATAGATAGATAGATACAGATTAGATAGATAAGATAGCAGAGTTAGATAGATAGATAGATATAGATAGATAGATACGATAGATAGATAGATAGCAGAGTTAGATAGATAGATAGATAGATTGATAGTGATAATAGATAGTTAGATAGATAGATAGATAGTATAGATAGATAGATAGATAGATAGATAGATAAGCAGAGTTAGAATAGATATAAGATAGCAGAGTTATAGATAGATAGATAGATAGATAGATAGATAGATAGATAGGATAGATAGATAGATAGAATAGATAGCAAGAGTTAGATAGATAGATAGACAGATAGCAGACTTAATAATGATGCAGACTTAATAATAGATAGCAGAGGATAGATAGATAGCAAGAGTAGATAGATAGCAGAGTTAGATAGATAGTAGAAATAGATAGATAGATATAATAGTAGTTAGATAGATAGATAGAAGAGTTAGATAGATAGCAGAGTTAGATAGATAGATAGAGAGAGAGAGAGAGATAGATAGCAGAGTTAGTAGTAGATAGATAGAGAGAGAGAGAGAGATAGATAGCAGATTAGATAGATAGATAGATAGCAGAGTTAGATAGATAGATAGATAGATAGATAGCAGAGTTAGATAGATATATAGATAGCAGAGTTAGATAGATAGATAGATAGATAGCAGAGTTAGATAGATAGATAGATAGATAGCAGACTAGATAGATAGATAGCAGATTAGATGATAGATAGCAGAGATAGTAGTATAGCAGAGTTAGTATAGCAGAGTTGATAGATAGATAGATAAGATTAGATAGTAGATGATGATAGAAGAGTAGATAGATGATAGAAGAGTTAGATACATAGTAGCAGAGTTAGATAGATAGAAGAGAGAGAGAGAGATAGATAGCAGAGTTAGATAGATAGATAGATAGAGAGAGAGAGAGAGATAGATAGCAGAGTTAGATGGATAGATAGAGAGAGAGAGATGGAGATATCGAGTTAGATAGATAGATGAGAAGAGAGAGAGATAGATAGCAGAGTAGATAGATAGATAGATAGATACAGAGTAGATGATAGATAGATAGATAGATAGATAGATAGATAGATAGATAGCAGAGTTAGATAGATAGATAGATAGATAGCAGATAGATAGATAGATAGGATTATAGATAGATAGATAGAAGCAGATGAATAGATAGAAGATAGATAGATAGCAGATGAGATGAATAGATAGTAGATAGATAGATAGATAGAGATAGAATAGCAGATGATGATAGATGATGAGATAGATAGATACATAGATAGATAGATAGATAGAAGATAGCAGATAGATAGATAGTAGATAGCAGATAGATAGATAGATGATCGATAGAAGATAGATAGATATACGAGAAGATAGATAGATACAGAGATACTAGATAGCATACAGAGCTAAAGTAACAGACAGCAGAGATAGATCACAAACCTCAAATTGTGTTCAGGGCAGAGAGATCACACAGGACTGCACTTCCCCCTCCCCTTCCTAACGTGCACACAGAACGTAAGACTGACTGTAATTCGATCTCTCACCTGCAGAGGAGAGGATCTGAATAGTATACAGTGCAGGGGAAGGCTTAAATTCTAAAACCACATGCACGCGGCTTGCCTCCAGATCGGACATTTACCGGACATCAGAAGATCGGGGCTGCATTCTTAATCCGGGACTGTCCCGGGTAATCCGGACTGTTGGCAACATGGGAAAATGGCAAGTTCAGTCTTATCCATGTTGAGTTTGAGGAAGCGGGAGACATAAAAGCAGAGATAGCATTTAGGCAGTCATGGACCCGGATGTCAGAGTTACGTGATCTGGGGCGGAGGTGTAAATTTGGGTATCATCAGCATACAGGTGTATTGGAATCCAAAGAACTAATGAGCTGTCCTAGCCCAAATGTAAATTGAGTAGAGAAGAGGGCAGAATACTGAGCCTTGTGGTACCCAACAGGGAAGGGGTGAGTGGTGGAGTTGGAGCCAGATTGGGAAACACTTAACATCCTACTTGAGTAGACAGCCAAGAGAAAAGAACCCTAAATACTAACTTTGGTGAGAGCGGTTTCGTGTGAGTGCTTGGGGCGAAGCCAGACTGTAGGTGATCAAAGAGGAGTTGACAGAAAACTGATTAACCAGTTCAGCATAGAAGTGTCATTCAAGCAGTTTAGAAGCAAATGGAAGAAGAAGAGAATGCCATTTTGTGCACAAAAATCCCATTGTGTACCTGTGAATTTGCTTGTGAGTGTTCTGATATTTGTATTCCATATTCCTGCAGGGACACGACTCTACCATGGGCCTGATTATGCATCTGAACTCTCCAGCTACCAAGGACAGTGTGATTGTGCAAGTGCTAAAAATTCAAGGAGCTATTCCTTTTGTGAAAACGAACATTCCTCAATCAATGCTAAAGTAAAAGTCTTTCTATTACATTGTTGTGGGGGGGGGGTTGTTATGGCTCAAATTCTGTATGGATGATAACTTTGAAAGATGCTGTTTAATGGGCAGCACAGTGGCTCAGTGGTTAGCACTGATGCCTTTGCAGCGCTGAGGTCCTGAGTTTAATTCACCCCTTGGACACATTTGCAAGGAGTTTGTATGTTTCTCCCGCATGGGTTTCCTCCGGTACTCGTTTCCCCCAAAATTATAAGACTACTGATAGGTTGTATGTGTGACATAAAGTGATTTATATTGTAAGCTCCTCGGGGCAGGGTTGTGAATCGAGTATAAAATTGTAAAAATGCATGCGGAATATGTAGCGCTATATAAGAAATAAAATACATACAGTTTAATCTGGGTAGTAAGCTATAACATACTTCTACTTGCAACCCCAACCTCTATTTTTCCAGTATATTACATGCATTTGTAACCAGATATTTCTAAGTTATTTCCATTCTGGCAAAGGTATCTGCCTCCTCCTCTGCTTTTATAAGCTTGGGCATGTGCAGAGGTGGCAGCAGGGGATTCATCAGTCAATCATTGGTTGTGATGTCAGCAGCCACAGCCTTGATTGACTGTAAGGAGAAGGAGAACAGCTCTTGTCAGAATGAGGCAATAATTACACTAAAATCCGTTTAAAAATACATAATAATATGCTGAGTATATTTACAGTTGGGGTTGGGAAAGGTTACTGACATTTCACCATTTTTTTGTTTAAAGGGTGAACATACTCATTGATGTTGTTAAATCTGAAAAAATGGAGAATGGAATTTTTCATGGCTTTGATCCAAATTTAATAGCATGGCTTTGTTTGTTATATGTAGAAACCCAAAAGCTTGTTCTCACTTCAGGGGGAAACATCAGAATTCTTCAAACTTTATAGAGGCAGGGATGCCTGCTGTTCCCATACTTATCTGCGCGAGTAATCAACTATAAAGCTAATCAGCTAAGTCCTAGCTATAAAAGTTAGAGCATATCCTAAAATCTGTGGCCATAAAGGACAACTCCACCCTCTAATAACATCTTTTAGAAACAATGGCCTCTTTAAAATATGTTGATATATCCTATTTTGTCCTCTGAATGCTTTTGGATGCCTCATGGAAACTGAGCAATTTAATGACCTAGAACTGAGCCTGGGCATGCTCAGAAGAGGCAGCCAGGGGATTAACATTCAATCATTGGCTGTGATGTCAATTGTCAAATCCATAACTGACAGTTACTAACTGGAAGAACCAGGGAGCACAAACAGGGGCAAGAGGACATTGTGCAGGATTTCAGGTTAGACTTATATACAAGTTCAAGCACTTATTGTCATTTGTGTAACAGAACAAAATTACTTTTCATGACAGCCACACGGTGCATATAGTGATAGTTACAAAGGTAGAAAGAGAAGAAATATACAAGTATGCCAGGTATCAAATATTTAAACAATTTATACACAGTGTTAATTATTACAGAGAGGATTCAGAGTTCATCAATTTTATGGGGGATGGGAAAAACAGTTTTTCAGTCTGTTGTTTGTAGCGGATTGATCTAAAACGTTTACCTGATGGCAGGAGCTCAAACAAGGCGTTTCAGATTTCAAACGATTTCAGTTAAGGTTTTGGGGGGTGATTAAGCTTTATATCAATTTCATTTGAGGGCTAGACTTGCCCTTTAAATTGGGCCCATATGAAGAAAGTTGGGTTTATAGCTCTCTTTCTGATGCATCTAATGGACCACTACAAGTAGCCACTCAAGTGATTGCACAATATGGACCATACACGGTATCTATATTTTTGGAATAAATTCCCACTGGATAAAGATCAGTACATCAAGAGGAGATGCAAAACGCTTACCAATTGTTTCCGATATGAATAACAATCACCATGTAGGCGACACAATTTTTCAATTTTAAAGTACTACCACTATTAGGATTCATGAGAGACAAATCACTAGATGGAAATCACTAGCACTCCGAATAAATACCTGATTTTCTATTTCTGGTGTGTGTCACCAATAAATGTGGATATTACTTTTGGAGTGCGACCCTCAATCTCTCCTAATTTGACATACGTATTCAGTGAGGGTGGGTACTTGGAGCAGGACTTTTTGCTTTACCAGAATTGTTTATAGCCTAACCTACAGCATATTCATGCAACTGAGCATGTAATTACAAATAGACAAATCTTACCATTTGAAAAATTGGCAAATAAGCATGAACTGAGAAATCAACATCACTTCTGTTATTTACAACTGAGAAATTGTATACTAGCAGATTTACTGCTAGTAGCTTTAGACAAGCTACTATGTCTAAAGAACATCAACAACATTAGATAAAAGGCGTGAAACATTCAATCTGGATTCTCCTAAAAGTCAGTCTGTATCCCTGTAGCACACAAACACACAAATTCAATTCTATATATAAAGTGTATATGACAGAGGCCACAAAAAATATGGGAAAGTATAGAGTCTAGGTACGACAATTTCACTACTAACTACATAATTAAACTAAGATTAGTTTGTATATATTGGGAATAAGTTTCTTCTTGTTTTCTATAAGATTTCTTCACTACTCCCCCCCCCCCATGTTCTTCCCTAACCCCACTACCTGAAGTGGCTCACCTGGATTGATAGTACTTAAATAATAGGAGCTTAAGCTCACAAATCAATAATGCAGACTATGACAATTAAATTAAAGTGTGACCAAGCTGGACTATTGATTATGTTAACTGTTCTTAAAGTTTATTCAAATGTCTGGTATAAAACAGGTTTTATCAATAGATATGCACTAATATATATGTTATTACCCATATTGGAATAGATAACTGTCATATGTGTACTAAAACTTTTGTTTAAATAATCAAATAAAAAAAGCCCTGAAGAGATGGAAATAGCCAGCAAAGTTTAATGATTTATACTGTTGGCATAAGCTAAGGCATCTGCTTTAGTCATCCAGCTTAAATAGATGCTGTACTCTTTCAGTACTAAAAAAATTGTGTGCTAAGGTTTTTGGAATGTTTTATTTTGGCACTAAAAAAATCTAAATATAGTTAATTAATTTATTAAGGGACACTGTTCTTATGTTACTTCATATATTCAATAGAGCAGGGTAAATCTCATTCTCAATGTACATTTAATATATAAACTATAACTAGTATCTTTTTTTTTTTATTTATCATGTCAAAATCAAATGCTGGTTAATTGCTCATTTGTTGTATCCTTCCCAGCTATGACTGCAGTATCCAATCTTTGGTCGTATCTGAACCCTCTAACCATAGAAGACCCCAGGAGTCCTCTGGGGGTGAGGCAGCTCTTTTGCAGCTGAGGTTCCATTCTCGGACTTGGCTCGGATATTGGAGGCAGCATCCGTTACCTTCTTCTTTCTGTGGTATCTGTGGCTTTAAACCCACGGCAAACAGACTTAGGTTGTTGGAATGGTGAAAAAGCTTAAATGACTTCTGTTTTTGTATATTTTTTGGTGTAACTATACCGCTTACTGGATAGTTTTTTATGCAGCACAGTTTCCTCCAATTGCCAGATGGACGGGTGAATTGATACCTGCATAGAAATCATTGTCTTTCTTTTTTCCCATTTATATTACTCATAACAAATTAGTAGGAAGCAGTCCAACCTGTGGCCTCCAGATGTTTAAACTACAATTCCCACATTCTCTAGCTGTACTCTGCAAAGTCACAGTTTGACAACATTGATCTAAAGTGACCTTTTACCCTACTTGAAAGTTCTAATAATATTTGAGGAAGCACCTACTACTCCCTCTCCATTTTATTGGCATTTTGTGATCTGGTAATTTACTTTCTTTCTGCAGCAAAAACCAACACCACAATATAAGGAAAATTATAGACGTCAATCAACTTTAGGCATCCCAGCTGTGATCCATTACAGAGCCAGGGTGCAACCTGATTGTCAGCATACAACTTCACGAGAAACAGGCACTCACTGGATTTATTCAAGAATATTTTTGTAGTGTTTCTACACCAGATCAACACGTTTCTGCACTGAATGGCAGTCGTCATGATAAGAACAAAATACAAAACCTTTTGTTACATCACCAGACTGCAGTTGGCACCTTATGGACACTAGGGTGCATTATTTTATGCCTTGTGTGGTATGTTGTGTTCCGCCAACAGTCTGGTGATTTATATTATTAAATCGTTTTATTTTTTAACTATATTTGTGCATTGGTGTTTTTTTTATCTCACTATTGGTGCTAGTTAAAGGGATACTTATTATGAGGTCAGTAATGTTTTAAATATTAGAGAACATGTTTTCAGCATTAGTATAGTAATGCACTTTTTAACTTTTTATATACAGGTGGAAGTATTTTTTCTATCTAAAGTATATTACAGTAGGTGCATCTCTTTTCTCTTAAAATGCTAGTATGTGTTTTTACCCATAAACAACCCTGCATGGCATATGTGTTTTCCCACAACACCCTGCATGGCGTATTGTGTTCTGGTGTGTGCCTTCAGATTGAACTCCAGAATGATTTAAAATTTTAAATTAAGAAAGCTGATTATTGTTTTAAAACTGATTATTGACATTTACATTGACCAGTTTTTTGTGTTAATGGTGTAGATGCCCTTTAAAGCTTGCCACTTTCCTTTTTAGCTTGCCACTACCCGGTTTAATGGGTATGGTGGAAATCATGCTTTAAACCAACACTTATATTATACTGGAAACATAAGATCTTATTGTGGCAAACCACAAGGAAATAAGGTGACATTAAAGTTAATATTAAATCAAATAAAACTATTTACCATACTATAATGTTCCAGGTTAAAGGAATAATATGACTTTTATTGTTATACATATATTTAATAGTTTATAATACTTTAAGTAGTGTATAATTCTGCATTTTGATTGCCACACTAGTTTGTGCCACATAGATTTGTGATTCTACATTATTTATCTTGCTTCTATTATGCTTAGAAGATGTTCATGAATCTTATTTTACATTTGGTTTTGTGGATAACTAAACTAGAAAAAACTTGTGTCTTTCAGTCCGTGATAAGCAGAAATTTGTTTTGAAATTATGGCTGACCTGCTGAGAAGAGCATTCTCCAACCCAATAAGGCTATTATGGACATAAAATCTGGAGAACACCGAACAATTCTCTGCAATCATTTTGTTGTTGTTGATTTTTTTTTAATAAGAATAGCTATATATTCATTAGGCTTCAATTACACCAAAAAGCATTTGTGGTTGTGCTATTGTATTTTTAAAATAAACTTGCCTTGTGCTACATGAAATGCATAATTGTCAGAAGAGCATGATAAAACAACAGGGAGATTCAATAAAAGTTCTTATCGTTTAAATGGTGTTAATTTGCCCCAACCAATCAGAACTTATTTAACATTTGAAAGCTAACATCTGATTGGTTGGGCAAATTAACACCATTTTAAACGATAAGAACTTTTATTGAATTACCCTGCATGTTTGTTACTAATCAATTCTCAGGGCGTTATGTTGCATTAGTGATATTATATTAGCCATATTCTCTCAGGACAGTCACACTTTTAGGCCTATCCAGTGGTCCCATGGACATTGTTGGGCTGACCACGGACAGCCTTCAGTCTTGTTCAACCTTAAATAAAAGTTGGTAGTTTTATTTCTATATGTACTAGGGTTGTATCTAATGTGAATTTGTGTTTTCCTTTATTCTTGATGTAAGCTGGGAGTTAAGAGTAGCTCCCCGGGACAAAAATCAGGTAGGTCCATTTTACTATTATTAGTGATTATTCGAGATGATAAACGCTACAAGTAGCAAATTAAATACAAAAAGTGGTGCCAAATTTCCATAATATACTAGACCTGAAGGTTGCCTAAATGCCTTTATATTGCACTGGCCATATAATTAAGTAGCATAACACCCAACAGGGAACTTTTGGAAGGATAGATGATATTATAAGAAAAAATCCTGTCTGGTTTTGTCTAATATCGGGGGTGAGGGTGGGTGAGTATGATGCAGTGTTATGATGAAGCAATATGCATTAAATGATAATTCATAGGCATTGTGAGCAACTGCTGTCAGCATCATGGATATTGGGGACAGATTGATATTTTCCGGTACTTACTCCCTTATGATAAGATCATATGGGGGTCCATGTTTGCAAACATGAGAACAGGGGCTCACTTGAAAGTAGAAAGATATTTGGGTGTATCTTGATCATGTGTGAATGTAATTAGTGTTATCTGGACCAGGGGCATGACCTCATTTTATTATTGTTATGGTCAAATAGTATTGTGGAAAACATGGTTAGCTAGCCATATACAAAACTATAGGTCTTAGTAGGCCGTTATACCAGATGTTAAAATAATCAATTTGCTTTGTCATATATGTTGTATCTGTTCCCTTTAAATATAATTTAATATTTCCTTTTAGTCTCTGCAATGATTGGACCATTAGCAAGGGATGTGGACACCGTGGTTCAATGTATGAGAGCACTGCTATGTGAAGAAATGTTCCAGCTGGACCCAAGTGTCCCCTCCCATTCCTTTTAATGAAGAGGTAAAGATCTTGAAAAAGTAGAGTATCCATACAGGTTTTGCCTGATTTTAGCAGTGTAGGTTGAAAAACTATTGGCAATGCTGACAAGCGGTTATCAAAGGCATTAGGTTTGTGGGACACTTGTTTGGGTTCCACTGCACCACACAAAAAACACAGTGCATTTATGTTTGTATTTGTGTGCACATTTGTCCGCATTTGCAGTTTTTCCAAAGCACCCCGATATTAAAAAAAAAAAGAAAATTGTAGTGCGTTTATGTCCCCTTGTCTGCACTTTTTCTCTAGGTCCCATAGACTTAAATCAAAAGGGATTTTCTTCTTCAATTCACATCTCAACTTCTTAAGCCACTCATTTTCCACAGGTATTTTCCAGTTCTCGCCTCTCTGCATTGGGTATTATGACACTGATGGTATTACAATGCCTACTCCATCAATGAAGCGTGCAGTGTTGGAAACCAAGACACTCTTAGAGGAAGCAGGACACAAGGTATGTTAAATGCACAGTAACATATTCCCATCCCTGATGCACAAATTCTGTAGACAAGACTAAGAAGAAGCTCACAAAATCATGTGAACAGCTGTCATCTTTGAGCCCTTTTAAGGTTAATTCTTTGCTGATGGAACTGCTCTCTGGTCTTGTTAAATCTGGCTCTCCTCCTTCCTCTGCTGTATGTCTTCCTTCAATAGTGATTCGGGTAGGTCTCAACTGGACCGTTACCATAGAACCCATTCTATCAAGTTGGAATGTTTTGTTCAACACCATACAGCCTCTTGAGAAGGCATGCCTGCATATCAATCTCTTGAACTAACTCATTGGACCTCCCCAGCTATTAACTTGCACATTCAGTCAGACAATGTCAAAACTGTGGCATATGTCAATCACAAGGCAGCCCCATTAGTGCATGGGCCATGACAGAAGTTCAACACAATCCTAGTGTGGGCAACATAACTGATAAACACTCTTTCTCACCACTACCACAACTACCACCACTACCCTCTTGTTACTTTTTCTCCAGGTTGGGTCTAAGACAGGCCCTCAGATCTCTTAATGTTCAGGTGCCTACACTTACCACTTCTAATTTTCTTTCAGTTGGTGGCATTTACTCCTCCATTAATAGATGATGCAATATTTGACTTGGTAGTAAAGGGACTTTTTGCAGATGGTGGCTCCACTTTCTGGATAAATTGTAAGTATGTTATATGTACAGATTTCTTGCATGTTACATTGCTGATGTCAGGCAAACAGTTGCTAAACTTATTTGTTTTTGGTTACATTATGTTTATGGTTTGTTTTTGTTTTTTTCCAGTAAGGGTGATATTGTGGATCCAACACTTAAAGCACAGGTTACAACACATGGGATCCTTCTTGGTTAAAGGGCTTACTTTCATTTGTTGTTTAAACCAGTGGTGAGTAATTCCTGCAATTAGGATCACATCAATGGTGCTTAAGGAGAGCAATTGTCATGGCAACTTTGTGCTAGCAGCCACATGGTAAAGGGGAGATGACGCTCTGATTGGTATGGCAGTTGTGTTGCTGGTCGCTCTGAACAAGTGCCCCCTCCCTGAATTGCTAGTGGGAGAGAAGAAATAGGTCTTGGTCATGTTAGACCTTGGTCACTGATTGATTTATTGTCTCAGACATTAATATTGACCATTTATTGTATATGATAGTTTGATTGTTCATAAATACTGAATAGATCAACATATCAGGCCTTTTGCTGTACCACCGACTGATATGCACCGGCATTGACTGTTCATTTGTGATTAATATTAGAGCATTTACACTGCTGCCCAGTGTAAACATGTTGTAAGTGTATGGCCAGCATAACAACCGTCATGTTATTCAAAGAGACTATAGGGGATTTATTTCCAGAGACATCCGCAGTTGCAGTTCTTGGATCTACCTGTTAGTGTGACTTTAATGGTAGCTATAAACTGGTGTTAGAAACTCACTGCAAAATAGCTGCAAAAGTGTTATAAATAGGTTCGCTTGCTGCAGCTGCATGGGTGTTTTATGCTGCCATTAATCCGATCTTAAAGTCATGCTTAGGCTTCACCTTTTGGAATTGAGAACTTGTGTCCCATATTAAATAAAGACCATGTATGCACATCAGATTCAGCGCAAAGCTAATCACAGAATACAGTTATATCCTGTAGCACCTGTAGTAACAGTTCTAGAAATTTGTTTCGTTTTTGGGGGTTTTAGGAGGTGCAGTCAAACCAGCAGTTTTTTTAGATGTTAGTGATTAAAATGGTAACAAATATTATAGTTTAGCATTTATATGATGGTGCTTTAAAATGACATTGTATACATACAAGGGGGCTAGAGCTACATATTATAGAAGTCATACAGCATTCTCAGTGGGAAGTATGTGACAAAGGGGAAAGGGAATGTAAAATAGCTATGTATAATATATAATATATTATATATATATTAACTGAGGTTTACTTTAAAGAGAGAACTATACCTTAAAATGACAAACGCTGTATTGATCCGAGTATTGCAGGAGTAGTAGCATTGGTTAACATTCCTCTTAGGGCTAGGCCACACTAGCGCGTTTTAAGCTTGCGTTCGCGCCCCGATTTTTGCTAACATGGAAATCGCGGGAACGCGAATGTTCCTGTGATTTCCGATACGCATGCGATTGCGCGTCCAGTTTGCGGCAAGCATTTTTTCGGCGCAATCACTTGTGTTTTTGCTTCAAAGATAGCGCAAATGCAAAAAATAACGGTGTGCTAACACACAAAGCATGCGTGCGATGCCGCACGTGTAAAAAGCGTGCTTGCTTGTTTATTTGACACTCTAGGATCGCTGGAAGACGTTTGTTGGACAATCATCCATACACATAAACAATTTGGTTGTAGCAGATAAAAATTTTGCGTCCTGACGATCAATTTCAAATTTAATTTAATTGCACAGACTTTATCTATACCATTAACGAAACAATTGATGTACAATCGTGGAGTTCGTACGACGATCGTACAACAAATTGCATTGTGTATGGGCCCCTTAGACTCCTGGGTAACTCCCTCATTCACATGTGAGTAGTACAGGAAAGTGAATAGAGTCACAGAGGCTGTCAGTCATTTATGAAGTGTGACATATTTCACCTACTATTTCTCAAGTCAAAGCAGCTTAGTTATATTGTTTAGCTATAATTCTACTTTAAACACAAATTTTTTTATTTTTTTTTGTGCGCTTTAGTCAACAACATTGCTATTCCCCTAGTAAAAAGTCACACAGACAGAACCATTTTAACAGCATACTGACAAACCTACTGTATGTATCTCTGCAACATTGTATTAATAGTGTTTTTTGTTTATCCAACATCTCCGTGGTGCTTTACAATGCATACTATGATTACATCCATCGTACAAACTAGAGTACAATAGTACAAACACTACAGTTAAATGGAACTATATCTTTCAACTGGGGATTTTCAAACTGCAAATTAAAGTAGCATAAAATAAGTTTTACATGACTCTCTGTACTATAGAAAGATATTTCACAAGTTGCTAATTGAATTACAATGTGTAGTTATTGTGTGTTAAATGTTTACAATGAAACAACACAAGTTACTTTCAGTAGCGCTTGCCTAATAAACTCATTGTTTTCTGTCTACACAGTCCCAGAGTAGCAAGACTTATAAAAGATGTTAAAGGTATAAGGTAAGATATCTTGCTTATTAGAAGAGCAATATTATCCACAAGGCATCCTTTGAGCTGCCTGGGGCCCAAGAAATGCCAGGGCTCCAGCTTTAGATGCAAATATTACAGTCCATACAATACACTAGCAAAAGGGGCCCCCCAAATCCACTAGGGCCCATTTAATCTTATTCCATCACTGCCTTTAACATATTTGCCCATGACAAAGAGGAGGTTGAAGAGTCGTTCACCCCCAGAACAAACATTTGACACCCCACTATCACCCTCCCCCCAAACCCTTTTTTTGCAGTACTTAACTTTCCCCTGGTGCTCCTGACAGAAGGAATCTTACATGTAAATCTACCGGCCCATGCAAAGCTCTGCATCTCTTTCACATTGCAGTGTTAGTCAATGACTTACGACGACAAGCTCACTTTAAGGGCATATATGGAGGGCCAGCATGGAGGTGAGTAAATATATGATATCAGTTGGGGGGTGTGGAGTGAGTTTAAAATATTGTTCATGGTGTAGACATCGCACTTTAAAGCTCCAAAGCTGTAAAGGAGCAACAAGAGCAGCAAGTTTCAGCGGACTTCAAGGTAAGATTCTTTCTTCAGGAAAAGAAAAGTAAGTACTGCAAAAGTGGTTTTGGGGGGAGGGGTGATTGGTGTGTGGTGAAAAGTTTATTCTGGGGGTGAACATGCCCTTTAATTTCTAATCTAGTAAGCATGCTTTTATAGTAAAACATTTGCAGTAAGTGTTACCTGAAGTGGATAAAATGATGAGTGCAGTAGATGGATTCAAGACATATTTGGGGAGATTCAATACAAGTTCTATTGTTAAAAATGGTGCTTATTTTGCCCCAACCAATCAGAAGTTAGCTTTCAAATGTTAATAATATCTAATTGGTTGGGCAAAATTAGCACCATTTTTAACGATAAGAACTTTTATTGAATACCCTGATTGTCTTTTTTATAAAATAAATAAATCTTTTAGTTGTATTGATCCTTTTAATGAATTTATCTTTTATGTAAAATGTGTAATTACGTTTATTGTACTGTAGATGTGTCTGTAATTCTAGACCAAGGTTGATAATCCATACAGCAGTATGGAGGCAGCAGTAAGGAGCGAGGCCTAATTTGGAATAGTGATTTTATAGTGTAATTTTTGGGTATGAACTGGACTAGGCCACACTGGAGAGATCCTCAGTTCATGAGAATCACATGCGATTATAATTCAAATGTGACCCCACTGTTACCTGCGCTCCAATCCGTTATCTATATTTTTGGTGCAGGTCATATGGGCTCCGATTACAGAATATTTGGAAATCACAGCACAAATGCATGGAAACGCAAGTAGTATTAAATTAATCCTTAACTTTAAAGGCATTTATTCTGAAAGAGATCACAAAGAACTAGTTAATGTAAGCCTGCTCCTTAGAAACCTGCATTGGGTCAGGTACCTTGGTTACTTGATTTGCTAGTAGGGTTCAGGTGACCTTGGGTCATTTTGATGTTAGGTAAGGGCTCATTACCACTACTCAGTTTGTATCCGTTTTCGAATGCAGGTGTGTTTAAAAAATGAAAGGCAGTAAAACCCCAAGGATTTCATATCGTTCACACCTGCTGCGTTATAATCCGTTCTGTTCCAGTTCGTTTTAAAAACGCACTGCTATGCAGAATTTCTATCCGTTTTTTTTTCTTGCACTTTTCTATATACATCTATGGAAACACATTGTGAAAAAATGGATCACATATATGAAAAAAATGAATACAACACTTGCTGTACTTTCCGTCAGTTTCTAGTGTGAACGTAGCCACAAGGTTGAGTTGTGGTTAAGGTTTTGTGTCACTAGTAGGGGGCGTAGTTGGTTTGAAGTTTGTCATGCAGGTCTCAAGCCTTGCTGGTCTGGTGCCAGGCTTTGTATAAGTTGCGCGTAGTGTGCCAGATGAAGATTGCTTAAATCCGGGACTGTCCCGGGTAATCCGGGACTGTTGGCAACTATGGAAAATGGCAAGTTCAGTCTTATCCATGTTGAGTTTGAGGAAGCGGGAGGACATAAAAGCAGAGATAGCATTTAGGCAGTCATGGACCCGGGATGTCAGAGTTACGTGATCTGGGGCGGAGGTGTAAATTTGGGTATCATCAGCATACAGGTGGTATTGGAATCCAAAGGAACTAATGAGCTGTCCTAGCCCAAATGTGTAAATTGAGTAGAGAAGAGGGCAGAATACTGAGCCTTGTGGTACCCAAACAGGGAAGGGGTGAGTGGTGGAGTTGGAGCCAGATTGGGAAACACTTAACATCCTACTTGAGAGACAGCCAAGAGAGTAAAGAACCCTAAATACTAACTTTGGTGAGAGCGGTTTCTGTGGAGTGCTTGGGGCGGAAGCCAGACTGTAGGTGATCAAAGAGGGAGTTGACAGAAAACTGATTAACCAGTTCAGCATAGAAGTGTCATTCAAGCAGTTTAGAAGCAAATGGAAGAAGAGAGAATGCCATTTTGTGCACAAAAATCCCATTGTGTACCTGTGAATTTGCTTGTGAGTGTTCTGATATTTGTATTCCATATTTCCTGCAGGGACACGACTCTACCATGGGCCTGATTATGCATCTGAACTCTCCAGCTACCAAGGACAGTGTGATTGTGCAAGTGCTAAAAATTCAAGGAGCTATTCCTTTTGTGAAAACGAACATTCCTCAATCAATGCTAAAGTAAAAGTCTTTCTATTACATTGTTGTGGGGGGTGGGGGTTGTTTATGGCTCAAATTCTGTATGGCAGTGATAACTTTGAAAGATGCTGTTTAATGGGGCAGCACAGTGGCTCAGTGGTTAGCACTGATGCCTTTGCAGCGCTGAGGTCCTGAGTTTAATTCCACCCTTGGACACATTTGCAAGGAGTTTGTATGTTCTCCCGCATGGGTTTCCTCCGGGTACTTCGGTTTCCCCCAAAATTATAAAGACATACTGATAGGTTGTATGTGTACATAAAGTGATTTATATTGTAAGCTCCTCGGGGCAGGGTGTGAATCGAGTATAAAATTGTAAAAATTCATGCGGAATATGTAGCGCTATATAAGAAATAAAATACATACAGTTTAATCTGGGTAGTAAGCTATAACATACTTCTACTTGCAACCCCAACCTCTATTTTTACCAGTATATTACATGCATTTGTAACCAGATATTTCTAAGTTATTTTCCATTCTGGCAAAGGTATCTGCCTCCTCCTCTGCTTTTTATAAGCTTGGGCATGTGCAGAGGTGGCAGCAGGGGATTCATCAGTCAATCATTGGTTGTGATGTCAGCAGCCACAGCCTTGATTGACTGTAAGGAGAAAGGAGACAGCTTACTCTGTCAGAATGGAGGCAATAATTACACTAAACATCCGTTTAAAAATACATCTAATAATATGCTGAGTATATTTATCAGTTGGGGTTGGGAACAGGTTACTGACATTTCACCATTTTTTTGTTTAAAGGGTGAACATACTCATTGATGTTGTTAAATCTGAAAAAATGGAGAATGGGAATTTTTTCATGGCTTTGATCCAAATTTAATAGCATGGCTTTGTTTGTTATATGTAGAAACCCAAAAGCTTGTGTCTCGCTTCAGGGGGAAACATCAGAATTCTTCAAACTTTATAGAGGCAGGGATGCCTGCTGTTCCCATACTTATCTGCGCGAGTAATCAACTATAAAGCTAATCAGCTAAGTCCTAGCTATAAAAGTTAGAGCATATCCTAAAATCTGTGGCCATAAAGGACAACTCCACCCTCATAATAACATCTTTTAGAAACAATGGCCTCTTTAAAATATGTTGATATATCCTATTTTGTCCTCTGAATGCTTTTGGATGCCTCATGGAAACTGAGCAATTTAATGACCTAGAACTGAGCCTGGGCATGCTCAGAAGAGGCAGCCAGGGGATTAACATTCAATCATTGGCTGTGATGTCAATTGTCAAATCCATAACTGACAGTTACTAACTGGAAGAACCAGGGAGCACAAACAGGGGCAAGAGGACATTGTGCAGGATTTCAGGTTAGACTTATATATCAAGTTCAAGCACTTTATTGTCATTGTGTAACAGAACAAAATTACTTTTCATGACAGCCACACGGTGCATATAGTGATAGTTACAAAGGTAGAAAGAGAAGAAATTATACAAGTATGCCAGGTATACAAATATTTAAACAATTTATACACAGTGTTAATTATTACAGAGAGGATTCAGAGTTCATCAATTTTATGGGGGATGGGAAAAAGCAGTTTTTCAGTCTGTTTGTTTGTATGCGGATTGATCTAAAACGTTTACCTGATGGCAGGAGCTCAAACAAGGCGTTTCAGATTTCAAACGATTTCAGTTAAGGGTTTTGGGGGGTGATTAAGCTTTATATCAGATTTCATTTGAGGGCTAGACTTGCCCTTTAAATTGGGCCCATATGAAGAAAAGTTGGGTTTATATGCTCTCTTTCTTGATGCATCTAATGGACCACTACAAGTAGCCACTCAAGTGATTGCACAATATGGACCATACACGGGTATCTATATTATTTGGAATAAATTCCCACTGGATAAAGATACAGTACATCAAGAGGAGATGCAAAACAGCTTACCAATTGTTTCCGATTAGGAATAACAATCACCATGTAGGCGACACAATTTTTCAATTTTAAAGTACTACCACTATTAGGATTCATGAGAGACAAATCACTAGATGGAAATCACTAGCACTCCGAATAAATACCTGATTTTCTATTTCTGGTGTGTGTCACCAATAAAATGTGGATATTTACTTTTGGAGTGCGACCCTCAATCTCTCCCTAATTTGACATACGTATTTCAGTGAGGGTGGGTACTTGGAGCAGAGGACTTTTTGCTTTACCAGAATTGTTTATAGCCTAACCTACAGCATATTCATGCAACTGAGCATGTAATTACAAATAGACAAATCTTACCATTTGAAAAATTGGCAAATAAGCATGAACTGAGAAATCAACATCACTTCTGTTATTTACAACTGAGAAATTGTATACTAGCAGATTTACTGCTAGTAGCTTTAGACAAGCTACTATGTCTAAAGAAACATCACAACCATTAGATAAAAGGCGTGAAACAATATCAATACTGGATTCTCCTAGAAAGTCAGTCTAGTATCCCCTGTAGCACAAAACACACAAATTCAATTCTATATATTAAAGTGTATATGACAGAGGCCCACAAAAATATGGGAAAGTATAGAGTCTATGGTACGACAATTTCACTACTAACTACATAATTAAACTAAGATTAGTTTGTATATATTGGGAATAAGTTTCTTTTTTTTTTTTAATAGTTTTTCTCCCCCCCCCCCCCCCCCCCATGTTCTTCCCTAACCCCACTACCTGAAGTGGCTCACCTGGATTGATAGTACTTAAATAATAGGAGCTTAAGCTCACAAATCAATAAATGCAGACATATGACAATTTAAATTAAAGTGTGACCAAGCTGTGACTATTGATTAATGTTAACTGTTCTTTAAAGTTTATTCAAATGTCTGGTATAAAACAGGTTTTATTCAATAGATATGCACTAATATATATGTTATTACCCATATTGGAATAGATAACTGTCATATGTGTACTAAAACTTTTGTTTAAATAAATCAAATAAAAAAAAGCCCTGAAGAGATGGAAATAGCCAGCAAAGTTTAATGATTTATACTGTTGGCATAAGCTAAGGCATCTGCTTTTAGTCATCCAGCTTAAATAGATGCTGTACTCTTTCAGTACTAAAAAAAATTGTGTGCTAAGGTTTTTGGAATGTTTTATTTGGCACTAAAAAAATTCTAAAATAATTAGTTAATTAATTTATTAAAGGGACACTGGTTCTTATGTTACTTCATATATTCAATAGAGCAGGGTAAATCTCATTCTCAATGTACATTTAATATATAAACTATAACTAGGTAATCTTTTTTTTTTTATTTATCATGTCAAAATCAAATGCTGGTTTAATTTGCTCATTTGTTGTATCCTTCCCCAGCTATGACTGCAGTAATCCAATCTTTGGTCGTACTCTGAACCCTCTAAACCATAAGAAGACCCCAGGAGGGTCCTCTGGGGGTGAGGCAGCTCTTATTGCAGCTGGAGGTTCCATTCTCGGACTTGGCTCGGATATTGGAGGCAGCATCCGTTTACCTTCTTCTTTCTGTGGTATCTGTGGCTTTAAACCCACGGCAAACAGACTTAGGTTTGTTGGAATGGTGAAAAAGCTTAAATGACTTCTGTTTTTGTAGGTTATTTTTGGTGTAACTATAACAGCTTACTGGTATAGTTTTATTTTAGGCAGCCTACAGTTTTCTCCAATTGCAGATGGACTGGTGAATTGATGAACCTGCATAGAAATCATTGTCTTTCTTTTTTCCATTTATAATTACCATAACAAAATTAGTAGGAAAGCAGGGTCCAACCTGTGGCCCTCCAGATGTTTAAAAACTACAATTCCCAACATTCTCTAGCTGTACTCTGCAAAGTCACAGTTTGGACAACATTGATCTAAAGTGACCTTTTTACCCTACTTGAAAGTTCTAATTAATATTTGATGAAAGCAACTACATACTCCCTCTCATTTTATGGCATTTTGTGATCTGGTAAATTTACTTTCTGCAGCAAAAAGCCAACAGCACAAATATAAGGAAAAATATATAGACGTCAATCAACTTTAGGCACTCCAGCTGTGATCCAATTACAGAGCCAGGGTGCAACCTGAATTGTCAGCATACAACCTTCACAGAGAAACAGGGCACTCCACTGGATTTATTCAAGAATATTTTTGTAGTGTTTACTACACCAGATCAACACGTTTCTGCCACTGAATGGCAGTCGTCAGGATAAGAAAAAAAATAAAAAAACCTTTTGTTACAATCACCAGACTGCCAGTTGGCACACTTATGGACACTAGGTTGCATTATTTTATGCCTTGTGTGTTATGTTGTGTTTCGCCAACAGTCTGGTGATTTATATTATTAAATCGTTTGTATTTTTTTAACTATATTTGTGCATTGGTGTTTTTTTTATCTCACTATTGGTGCTAGTTAAAGGGATAACTTATTATGAGGTCAGTAATGTTTTAAATATTAGAGAAACATGTTTTCAGCATTAGTATAGTAATGCACTTTTTAACTAACTTTTTATATACAGGTGGAAGTATTTTTTCTATCTTAAAGTATATTACAGTAGGTGCATCTCTTTTTCTCTTAAAATGCTAGTATGTGTTTTACCCATAAACAACCCTGCATGGCATATGTGTTTTACCCACAAACAACCCTGCATGGCGTATTGTGTTCTGGTGTGTGCCTTCAGATTGAACTCTCAGAATGATTTAAAATTTTAAATTAAGAAAGCTGATTATTGTTTTAAAACTGATTATTGGACATTTACATTGACCAGTTTTTTGTGTTAATGGTGTAGATGCCCTTTAAGCTTGCCACTTTCCTCTTTTAGCTTGCCACTACCCAGGTTTTAATGGGTATGGTGGAAATCATGCTTTAAACCAACACTTATTATTATACTGGAAACATAAGATCTTATTGTGGCAAACCACAAGGAAATAAGGTGACATTAAAGTTAATATTAAATCAAATAAAACTATTTAACCATAACTATAATGTTCCAGGTTAAAGGAATAATATGACTTTTATTGTTATACATATATTTAATAGTTTTTATTAATACTTTAATGTAGTGTATAATTCTGCATTTTGATTGCCACACTAGTTGGTGCCACATAGATTTGCGATTCTACATTATTTATCTTGCTTCTATTATGCATATAGAGATGTTCATGAAATCTTATTTTACATTTGGTTTTGGTGGATAACTAAACTAGAAAAAACTTGTGTCTTTCAGTCAGTGATAAGCAGAAATTTGTTTTGAAATTATGGCTGACCTGGGCTGAGAAGAGCATTCTCCAACCCCAATAAGGCTATTATGGACATAAAATCTGGAGAACACCAGAACAATTCTCTGCAATCATTTTGTTGTTGTTGATTTTTTTTTAATAAGAATAGCTATATATTCATTAGGCTTCAATTACACCAAAAAGCATTTGTGGTTGTGCTATATGTATTTTTAAAATAAAACTTGCCTTGTGCTACATGAAATGCATAATTGGTCAGAAGAGCATGATAAAACAACCAGGGAGATTCAATAAAAGTTCTTATCGTTTAAAATGGTGTTAATTTTGCCCCAACCAATCAGAACTATTTAACATGTGAAAGCTAACACTGATTGGTTGGGGCAAAAATTAACACCATTTTAAACGATAAGAACTTTTATTGAATTACCCTGCATGTTTGTTACTAATTCAATTCTCAGGGCGTTATGTTGCATTAGTGATATTATATTAGCCATATTTCTCTCAGGACAGTCACACTTTTAGGCCTATCCAGTGGTCCCATGGACATTGTTGGGCTGACCACGGACAGCCTTCAGTCTTGTTCAACCTTTAAAAGTTGGTAGGTTTGTTATTTCTATATGTACTGGGTTGTATCTAATGTGAATTTGTGTTTTCCTTTATATCTTGTAGTAAGCTGGGAGTTAAGAGTAGCTCCCCGGGACAAAAATCAGGTAGGTCCATTTTACTTATTATTAGTGATTATTCGAGATGATAAACGCTACAAGTAGCAAATTAAATACAAAAAGTGGTGCCAAATTTCCATAATATACTAGACCTGAAGGTTGCCTAAATGCCTTTTATATTGCACCTGGCCATATAATTAAGTAGCATAACACCCAACAGGGAACTTTTGGAAGGATAGATGATATTAATAAGAAAAAATCCTGTCTGGTTTTGTCTAATATCGGGGTGATGTATTATGCAGTGTATGATGCAATGATGCATTAAATGATAATTCATAGGCATTGTGAGCAACTGCTGTCAGCATCATGGATATTGGGGACAGATTGATATTTTCCGGTACTTACTCCCTTATGATAAGATCATATGGGGGTCCATGTTTGCAAACATGAGAAGACAGGGGCTCACTTGAAAGTAGAAAGATATTTGGGTGTATCTTGATCATGTGTGAATGTAATTAGTGTTATCTGGACCAGGGGCATGACCTCATTTTATTATTGTTATGGTCCAAATAGTATTGTTGGAAAACATGGTTAGCTAGCCATATACAAAACTATAGGTCTTAGTAGGCCAGTTATACCAGATGTTAAAATAATCAATTTGCTTTGTCATATATGTTGTATCTGTTCCCTTTAAATATAATTTAATATTTCCTTTTAGTCTCTGCAATGATTGGACCATTAGCAAGGGATGTGGACACCGTGGTTCAATGTATGAGAGCACTGCTATGTGAAGAAATGTTCCAGCTGGACCCAAGTGTCCCTCCCCTTCCTTTTAATGAAGAGGTAAAGATCTTGAAAAAGTAGAGTATCCATACAGGTTTTGCCTGATTTTAGCAGTGTAGGTTGAAAACTATTGGGACAATGCTGACAAGCGGTTATCAAAGGCATTAGGTTTGTGGGACACTTGTTTGGGTTCCACTGCACCACACAAAAAACACAGTGCATTTATGTTTGTATTTGTGTGCACATTTGTCCGCATTTGCAGTTTTTCCAAAGCACCCCGATATTAAAAAAAAAAGAAAATTAGTAGTGCGTTTATGTCCCCTTGTCTGCACTTTTTCTCTATGGTCCCATAGACTTAAATCAAAAAGGGATTTTCTTCTAATTCACATCTCAACTTCTTAAGCCACTCATTTTCCACAGGTATTTTCCAGTTCTCGGCCTCTCTGCATTGGGTATTATGACACTGATGGTATTACAATGCCTACTCCATCAATGAAGCGTGCAGTGTTGGAAACCAAGACACTCTTAGAGGAAGCAGGACACAAGGTATGTTAAATGCACAGTAACATATTCCCATCCCTGATGCACAAATTCTGTAGCAAAGACTAAGAAGAAAGCTCACAAAATCATGTGAACAGCTGTCATCTTTGAGCCCTTTTAAGGTTAATTCTTTGCTGATGGAACTGCTCTCTGGTCTTGTTAAATCTGGCTCTCCTCCTTCCTCTGCTGGTATGTCTTCCTTCAATAGTGATTCGGGTAAGGTCTCAACTGGACCGTTACCATAGAACCCATTCTATCAAGTTGGAATGTTTTGTTCAACACCCATACAGCCTCTTGAGAAGGCATGCCTGCATATCAATCTCTTGGAACTAACTCATTGGACCTCCCCAGCTATTAACTTGCACATTCAGTCAGACAATGTCAAAACTGTGGCATATGTCAATCAGCAAGGCAGCCCCATTAGTGCATGGGCCATGACAGAAGTTCAACACATCCTAGTGTGGGCAACATAACTGATAAACACTCTTTCTCACCACTACCACAACTACCACCACTACCCTCTTGTTACTTTTTCTCCAGGTTGGGTCTAAGACAGGCCCTCAGATCTCTTAATGTTCAGGTTGCCTACACTTACCACCTTCTAATTTTCTTTCAGTTGGTGGCATTTACTCCTCCATTAATAGATGATGCAATATTTGACTTGGTAGTAAAGGGACTTTTTGCAGATGGTGGCTCCACTTTTCTGGATAAATTGTAAGTATGTTATATGTACAGATTTCTTGGCATGTTACATTGCTGATGTCAGGCAAACAGTTGCTAAACTTATTTGTTTTTGGATTACATTATGTTTATGGTTTGTTTTTGTTTTTTTCCAGTAAGGGTGATATTGTGGATCCAACACTTAAAGCACAGGTTACAACACATGGGATTCCTTCTTGGTTAAAGGGCTTACTTTCATTTGTTGTTAAACCAGTGGTGAGTAATTCCTGCAATTAGGATCACATCAATGGTGCTTAAGGAGAGCAATTGTCATGGCAACTTTGTGCTAGCAGCCACATGGTAAAGGGGAGATGACGCTCTGATTGGTATGGCAGTTGGTGTTGCTGGTCAGCTCTGAACAAGTGCCCCCTCCCTGAATTGCTAGTGGGAGAGAAGAAATAGGTCTTGGTCATGTTAGACCTTGGTCACTGATTGATTTATTGTCTCAGACATTAATATTGACCATTTATTGGTATATGATAGTTTTGATTGTTCATAAATACTGAATAGATCAACATATCAGGCCGTTTTGCTGTACCACCGACTGATATGCACCGGCATTGACTGTTCATTTGTGATTAATATTAGAGCATTTACACTGCTGCCCAGTGTAAACATGTTGTAAGTGTATGGCCAGCATAACAACCGTCATGTTATTCAAAGAGACTATAGGGAGATTTATTTTCCAGAGACATCCGCAGTTGCAGTTCTTGGATCTACCTGTTAGTGTGACTTTAATGGTAGCTATAAACTGGTGTTAGAAACTCACTGCAAAATAGCTGCAAAAGTGTTATAAAAGTGTCGCTTGCTGCAGCTGCATGGGTGTTTTATGCTGCCATTAATCCGATCTTAAAGTCATGCTTAGGCTTCACCTTTTGGAATTGAGAACTTGTGTCCCATATTAAATAAAAGACACATGTATGCACATCAGATTCAGCGCAAAGCTAATCACAGAATACAGTTATATCCTGTAGCACCTGTAGTAACAGTTCTAGAAATTTGCTTTCGTTTTTGGGGGTTATAGGAGGTGCAGTCAAACCAGCAGTTTTTTTAGTATGTTAAGTGATAAAAGGTAACAAATATTATAGTTTAGCATTATATTATGATGGTGCTTTAAAATGACATTGTATACATACAAGGGGGCTAGAGCTACATATTATAGAAGTCATACAGCATTCTCAGTGGGAAGTATGTGACAAAGTGGGAAGGGAATGTAAAATAGCTATGTATAATATATAATATATTATATATATATTAACTGAGGTTTACTTTTAAAGAAGAACTATACCTTAAAATGACAAACGCTGTATTGATCCGAGTATTGCAGGAGTAGTAGCATTGGTTAACATTCCTCTTAGGGCTAGGCCACACTAGCGCGTTTTAAGCTTGCGTTCGCGCCCGCGATTTTTGCTAACATGGAAATCGCGGGAACGCGAATGTTCCTGTGATTTCCGATACGCATGCGATTGCGCGTCCATTTGCGGTTTGCGGCAAGCATTTTTTCGCGCAATCACTTGTGTTTTTGCTTCAAAGATAGCGCAAATGCAAAAATAACGTGTGTGCTAACACACAGAAAGCATGCGTGCGATGCCGCACGTGTAAAAAGCGTGCTTGCTTGTTTATTTGACACTCTAGGATCGCTGGAAGACGTTTGTTGGACAATCATCCATACACATAAACAATTTGGTTGTAGCAGATAAAAATTTTGCGTCCTGACCGATCAATTTCAAATTTAATTTAATTGCACCAGACTTTATCTATACCATTAACGAAACAATTGATGTACAATCGTGGAGTTCGTACGACGATCGTACAACAAAATTGCATTGTGTATGGGCCCCTTTAGACTCCTGGGTAACTCCCCTCATTCACATGTGAGTAGTACAGGAAAGTGAATAGAGTCACAGAGGCTGTCAGTCATTTATGAAGTGTGACATATTTCACCTACTATTCTCAAGTCAAAGCAGCTTAGTTAATATTGTTTAGCTATAATTCTACTTTAAACACAAATTTTTTTTATTTTTTTTGTGCTGCTTTAGTCAACAACATTGCTATTCCCCTAGTAAAAAGTCACACAGACAGAAACCATTTTTAACAGCATACTGACAAACCTACTGTATGTATCTCTGCAACATTGTTATTAATAGTGTTTTTGTTATTATCCAACATCTTCCGTGGTGCTTTACAATGCATACTATGATTACATCCATCGTACAAACTAGAGTACAATAGTACAAACACTACAGTTAAATGGAACTATATCTTTCAACTGGGGATTTTCAAACTGCAAATTAAAAGTAGCATAAAATAAGTTTTACATGACTCTCTGTACTATAGAAAGATATTTCACAAGTTGCTAATTGAATTACAATGTGTAGTTATTGTGTGTTAAATGTTTACAATGAAACAACACAAGTTACTTTCAGTAGCGCTTGCCTAATAATAACTCATTGTTGTTCTGTCTACACAGTATCCCAGAGTAGCAAGACTTATAAAGAATGTTAAAGGTATAAGGTAAGATATCTTTGCTTATTAGAAGAGCAATATTATCCACAAGGCATCCTTTGAGCCTGCCTGGGGCCCAAGAAATGCCAGGGCTCCAGCTTTAGATGCAAATATTACAGTCCATACAATACACCTAGCAAATAAGGGGGCCCCCCAAATCCTACCTAGGGCCCCATTTAATCTTATTCCATCACTGCCTTTAACATATTTGTCCCATGACAAAAGAGGAGGTTGAAAGAGTCTGTTCACCCCCAGAACAAACATTTGACACCCCACTATCACCCTCCCCCCAAACCCTTTTTTTTGCAGTACTTAACTTTCTCCCTGGTGCTCCTGACAGAAGGAATCTTACATGTAAATCTACCGGCTCCATGCAAAGCTCTGCATCTCTTTCACATTGCAGTGTTAGTCAATGACTTACGACGACAAGCTCACTTTAAGGGCATATATGGAGGGCCAGCATGGAGGTGAGTAAATATATTGATATCAGGTTGGGGGGTGGAGTGAGTTTAAAATATTGTTCAGGGTGTAGACATGCACTTTAAAGCTCCCAAAGCTGTAAAGGAGGCAGCAAAGAGCAGCAAGTTTCAGCGGACTTCAAGGTAAGATTCTTTCTGTCAGGAAAAGAAAAGTAAGTACTGCAAAAGTGGTTTTGGGGGGAGGGGTGATTGGTGTGTGGTGAAAAGTTTATTCTGGGGGTGAACATGCCCTTTAATTTCTAAATCTAGTAAGCATTGCTTTTATAGTAAAACATTTGCAGTAAGTGTTACCTGAAGTGGATAAAATGATGAGTGCAGTAGATGGATTCAAGACATATTTGGGGAGATTCAATACAAGTTCTTATTGTTAAAAATGGTGCTTATTTTGCCCCAACCAATCAGAAGTTAGCTTTCAAATGTTAAATAATATCTAATTGGTTGGGGCAAAATTAGCACCATTTTTAACGATAAGAACTTTTATTGAATAACCCTGATTGTCTTTTTATTAAAATAAAATAAATCTTTTAGTTGTATTGATCCTTTTAATGAATTTTATCTTTTATGTAAAATGTGTAATTACGTTTATTGTACTGTAGATGTGTCTGTAATTCTAGACCAAGGTTGATATATCCATACAGCAGTATGGAGGCAGCAGTAAGGAGCGAGGCCTAATTTGGAATAGTGATTTTATAGTGTAATTTTTGGGTATGAACTGGACTAGGCCACACTGGAGAGATCCTCAGTTCATGAGAATCACATGCGATTATAATTCAAATGTGACCCCACTGTTTACCCTGCGCTCCAATCCGTTATCTATATTTTTGGTGCAGGTCATATGGGCTCCGATTACAGAATATTTGGAAAATCACAGCACAAATGCATGGAAACGCAAGTAGTATTAAATTAAATCCTTAACTTTAAAGGCATTTATTCTGAAATAGAGATCACAAAGAACTAGTTAATGTAAGCCTGCTCCTTAGAAACCTGCATTGGGTCAGGTACCCTTGGTTACTTGATTTGCTAGTAGGGTTCAGGTGACCTTGGGTCATTTTGATGTTAGGTAAGGGCTCATTCACACTACATCAGTTTGTATCCGTTTTTCGAATGCAGGTGTGTTTAAAAAAATGAAAGGCAGTAAAACCCCATAGGATTTCATATCGTTCACACCTGCTGCGTTATAATCCGTTCTGTTCCAGTTCGTTTTAAAAACGCACTGCATGCAGAATTTCTATCCGTTTTTTTTTCTTGCATTTTCTATATAAATCTATGGAATACACATTGTGAAAAAATGGATACAAATATATGAAAAAAATGAATACAAACACTTGCTGTACGTTTCCGTCAGTTTCTAGTGTGAACGTAGCCACAAGGTTGAGTGTGGTTAAGGTTTTGTGTCACTAGTAAGGGGGCGTAGTTGGTTTGAAGTTTGTCATGCAGGTCTCAAGCCTTGCTGGTCTGGTGCCAGGCTTTGTATAAGTGTGCGCGTAGTGTGCCAGATGCAAGATTTCTGAAGCCTTCCTAATTTTTCTTGTCAGGTCATATCTGCAGACCATATCTTGCTGGGAATTTAAATTCTTTATTAGTCTAAAATCTATGTGCATGTTATTCATTATATATGTTTTCTTTCTAGATCTGTTAAAGACCTTTGGGAGCATCATGAAGAAGTGGAGGTAATAGACTAACTGTAGAATTTCAAATGCAATATTATAGATAAAATATATCTTATTAAAAAAGAAACTATAAAAAATCCTGCCTGATCTTATTTTCACTTATTTTTAGTAAAAAAAAAGAAATTAAAAAGAAATCATACCAAGATCTGATTGCATTAATGTGTACACCCTTTTATAATCAATTATGTGGCTGCATTTAGAATCAAACAATCACATTCAGTATAATCTCAAATAGTAGTTAATATGCACCTGAAGTGAATGAGAGTGTCTGTGCTGTCAGGGCTGCATTGAAAAGCTCCAATATTGGGGAAAAAACAGCACTACAAATTTCATACAAACAGAGTTTTATTAGCTGCTATAACCTACTATTCTTTGGGATTAAGCATACCCCTTTGTCAAGCAAGTAGCACAACAGGTAACAATGGAGATGGCATCACATTGGATACCTACATTAGCAGCTCCTCTGGTTTAGTTAACTTAAATGTATGTACTCCAAAAAACTAAACATACATCCTGTGGATGTCCATAAACAAACAAACAAAATGCATGTCACATGAGAGGTCCCCATTTAACTGGTTGAGGCTGATGCTACATTATGCCGGACTGCAATGTGTGTGAAAAGCTCTAAATGACGAATCCACCATTCTGGAGCATGGAGCGTAGCACATCTAAAGCAATGTAATAAAGGTCTTCATTCCACCAAGAACATCAATTACGTGTTTCAGGGGGTGATGAAGAGGGCATCTCCTGAAAAAAGCGCATTACTTTAGGTGTACTATGACCTATTACTTTCTGCTTTACCTTAGACTGTTGAACCTTTGGGGTAAAATGTCTGTGGGAGGTCGTTTAACACCCAGGGATTGGATTTGCAGTGGATTTTTCTAAGCCATTTCACAATTCTTCAGTTCACTATCAGTGACCCCCATAGTTAAGTGAACCGGAACAGGCAATGTTTTTGTAAAAAACAGGAATGTGTTTGTGCATATTCTTACAGAATATTGATTTAATTTAAAGGAATATAATTATGCCAAATATTGCATCATTTGTCCTTGCAGACTTTTATATGTAGGTGAAATGACATAGACTGTCCAGGATATCAAAACACAGGTTGTCCATTTGTACACGGAATACCAAGCTACCTGTAGTCTGTAGATCATTTTGTAAGTTCCTTATGTTGGAATTTATTGCAGTACTTAAACAGGGAAGTAATCGTGAGCTTAAGCTGACCATACACATGTCTGCTGCAATATGCGGCGACAGGCATGCATTCACCCATCCAACCTACCACTTCTTTAAGGTGAGCAGAGTGATTGCATTGGCTTCCTCTACTTGAAAGAAAGGGAGGCAATTCGGTCTGACAGAAATGATCTGTCTGGAGCTATGTTTTATGATGTTAATGGCAGTAGTTTATCGTCATCGCGAAGGATAATTTTTTTCCCATACACCTCAGATCCGACAGGATTTGCCATATATCTTACTCTGTTGTGTCTGTACCATTTTGAGGAAGTGAAATGTTACATTGCATATACTTTGAAGTGCTTTGACTGCTGTAGAATACAGGGATTCTCAAACGGTGTGCCTCCAGATGTTTGAAAACTACAACCCCCAGTATTACCTGTCTTCCTTATGTAGTTGAGGAATGCTGGGAGTTGTAGTTTTCAAATATCTTGAGGCACACTGTTTGAGAATCCCTGGAATAATATATAATAGTTGGATTTGGCTGATGCCCAATATTCACATGCACTTAAATGAAGAAAAACAGGAATCAATCTTATCATAGTGTTCAGTACATGGCCTCGTTTTTCAAGATTGCAAGATTCTGTCTGTCATATTTGGAAAATGTGACCACACACAGTCATGAGCATTCTCCCTATATAAAGTATAGGGAGATCATTCATGACTGCCATACTCCCTACAATCCTGGCCGACGCCCTATACTTTAGTACAGGGAGCTTACCGTGTCCAAGGTAAATTTTCCGGCATCGGGAAAGGTTGTTTCAACCACCCACACATTAGAGATATAGAGCCTATTCCATCTTTACCAACGGGATGGCCCTATATCGCTAATGTGTGTACCCAGCTTAAAGGGCAACTCCACCCTCCGTAAGAACATCTTTTAGGAAGAATGGCATCTTTAAAATATGTTGATATATCATACTTTGTCCTATGAATTCATTACTGTATGCCTGCTATGCTTCTAGATGCCTCATGGAAACTGGGCAATATAGAAACCTGTACTGAGCTTGGGCATGCTCAGAAGAGGCAGATAGGGGATTAACATTCAGTCATTGGCTGTGATGTCAACTGTCAAATCGACAACTGATAGTTGTTAACTGGAAGAACCAGGAAGCAGAAACAGGGGAAACAGGACATTGTGCAGGATTTCAGGTTAAACATATATATTTCACATTTCAAACTATTACCATTTAGGGTTTTGGGGGTTGATTTACTGGTATGTAAGTTTTGATTTTAGGGCTGGACTTGCCCTTTAAGTTTCTGGAAAGTCGCACGCGTGTGTATACTATAGGAAGCATTGTATCATCCTTAAGTAAATTTAACCATGAAGTTGTTGTTAAGGAAAGCACTGAAAGAAACGCACCTACTGAGAAAGTCGGTTAAAAATAGTAAATACACTAAATTTTAAAGGTAAGTCCAGCCCCAAAATGAAAACTTACATACAGGTAAATCACCCCCCAAAACCCTAAACGGTAATAGTTTAAAATGTGAAATATATAAGTCTAACCTGAAATCCTGCACAGTGTCCTGTTTCCCCTGTTTCTGCTTCCTGGTCCTTCCAGTTAGTAACTGTCAGTTATGGATTTGACAGTTGACATCACAGCCAATGACTGAATGTTAATCCCCTGTCTACCTCTTCTGAGCATGCCCAGGCTCAGTACAGGTTTCTAAATTGCTGAGTTTCCATGGGGCATCCAGAAGCATAGCAGCCATACAATAATGAATTCAGAGGACTAACATATTTTAAAGAGGCCATTATTTCTAAAACATGTTCTTATGAGGGTGGAGTTGTTCTTTAATAAATAGGGGTCCTAACCAGTTTTCCTTTATTATATAACTGCTTCAGTGCTCAATGTAATGCTCTTATCTGGTCCCAGCCTTAATGTCAGTATCACGGATAAGTGATTGTGTATTAATATTTTGCCATGTTACATTATCCTTCTAGGCATATCGCCAAAATTTCATAGCACTGTGGAAAATGCAAGGGATAGATGCCATTATATGCCCTATTTTGAGCCCAGCTTTGGCCATTGGATACCCTGGAAAAGTGACAAGTATGTGGCATTACAAAGTGTTTCATAACCACCCAGACTCACATGTAATCCATTACTCGGTTTCACTTTATAGTTTGTCTATTGTACCTTTTTTTGACTAATTTTGTTATATCTTGTAAACAAAACTGGCAAATTAAGTGGCAGGTAAAGGATCCATTTAGCTTTATTACATTTACAGCTTTATTTATGTGAGATCATTAGGATATTATTGCAAATGGGATTATTATTTGCTGGGGTTAGTGTTTTCTAATTTATATAGAATAATTTAGAATCCTTACTGAAATTCAAGACATGCTATCCTTTTGTGTAGTGTTTTTTTTTAATGTTTGCGTTTCCTTCATTTAATTTATTGTTGTTTTTTTACTTGCTTGTTTAAAAATGACAACTTTTTATTTTTGTTATGTAAGCTGTATAGAGTAGTACTGTGCCATTTCCTTACTGCCATTGGTATTTTACAGTGTAGTCAAAATGATAACCCTTGGTATTGGTATTTTCCAACTGCATCATAGTTTTATGACCAAATCAGGGACATAACTACAGCTAAGAAGGGCCACCGATCTCCTGACTGGTGTTTCTGACCATCTATTCTGCTCACTTTTATGTAAAGGCCATTGGAAGGAACATGCACGTGTTAATTGTTTTAGTAAGGTCTGGTACACAGATCAATCATCCAGTTTAATATTCTGTCAGTTGTCATTTTTAGGTGATTGTTTGATATTCAATAGGCCACATTCAAAGTCGCTGCCATGTCATGAAATATAGATTGGGAAACCTGTCAGTTGTAATTATGAGGTGGAACTTTGTCCATGTGTACCAGTTCTTCTATAACTGTAGATGTGAAATATCCATTTAATATATTAATCCCAGTTAATTGTTTGAGTTACTACTGTAAGTGTGAAATTTGTATTCTACGGTATACATGGTAATCACACAGTAACTGTGAACTGTTCACTTTTAGCTGCTGCATCTTATAGTATTTTGTACAATTTGGTGGACTTTCCTTCGGGGGTTGTACCTGTTACTACTGTTACCAAAGAAGATGAAGAAGGTGTAAAAAGCTATGAAGGTTACTACAAGGATATTTATGATAAATTGCTAAAGCAGGTGAGTTGTGCATCTAATAGTGTAATCTGCTTTAGTGGCTAGCACTGATGTTTTGTATCAGTGAAGGCCTGGGTTCCAATCCTTCCTCGTTGACATCTGCAAAGAGTGTTCCCCTTGTGCATAAATGGGATTCCCCCACAAATGTTGCAAAAAAATTAATAGGATTAGTGTGGGTGGAAAAGGTATAAATGAGAATAGGTTAAATAAATGTAATATGCAGCACCAAATAAGATAAATACCATACAATATAGTATAATCATGCTTGGTAAAATACACTGGTCATACTGATTGATGAAGTTGCTCACCTATGCCATGCCATATTACACAGACAAGTCAGCATTTCCAAAGTGATCACCTAAAAGAGCTCCAGATGTGCTTACTATAGCATAAACCACAAACTACTATTAAAGGGTATCTCCACCCCACAAAAGCAAAAATTATGAAGAGGTGGGAAATCCCTCCCAAAAGTAGTCCTCACTATGTTTAAAATCTCCAAATCGGCTCCTAAAGGTACTTACCAGTCTTCGTTCCCTCGTTCCCGGACCCTTCTGCTCCTTCCATGCATGCTGCTCTTCATGCGGAAGAGCAGCAGAAGGCAGCTGAGGGAATGAGGACTGGTAAGTATCTTTAGGAGCCGATTTGGGTGTTTTCAACATAGCTTCTAGGTTTGGGGTGATTTCCTTCTTCCTAAATCTTGCTTTTCACAGAGATGGGATTCAGCAGCAAAAGGGATACAGAGGGAGGGTGGAGAGCTCCACTGTGCTTGCCACAAACCTCTCAGAGGCACAGGAAAAGGCAGAAACAAATAACAATCTGAGAGTTTCCTGCACATTGTGCTTTATGGAAAATGTTTCTCTTCATGACAAGAAGATTAAGCCGAGTCTGAAGGTATTAAAGATCTAGAAAGTTTCTCTGCACTCAAAGTAAGACATATGCTCAATGGAAACCATTGTTCAATGCGTAGGGATTTAGTGACAGCAGGGTATTTTCCTTTCTTAAATTTGCCTTTTTTGACAAAGTTGTTTCACTTTCATATAACAGATTTGTGATGATCTTGATGGCATTATCCTTTGCTTCTACAGGCTGTTTCAGATAGCATAGGCCTTCCTGTTGCTGTACAGTGTGTGGCTTTACCTTGGCAAGATGAACTTTGTCTTCGTCTGATGAAGGAAGTGGAGACCCTAACAAGCAAAAGGCTGAGAAAATCACCTTAACAACGTGAAGATAGTTTTTTTGGAAATAAGAAAGGGTAGATATAGTTGTCAAATATTAAATCATTTTGGAATAATTTAGTAATCTATGAAAATATTAAAAGACATGTCCACCCCCCCATCTAAAATTTTACCTGATTACACCCCCATATCTAAACCTCCTATGGTTTAAATCTATCTGTGAGGCAATGAAGAATAATAATGAGCACTTGTTTCCTCAACTGTCCTTTGCTGCTGCCCATGCCTTTTTCGTGCACAGTTGAATGGGTGCATCTCAAACACACTAATCTGTATATATACACTCTATACGGATCAATCAGCCATTTGTCCATGGACAGGCAGAGCAAAACCATCAAAAATTTCCATCAGGAATGACTGGCATCAATGCCAAATGTGGAAGTTTATTGGCATTGATGTTGGTAATTTTTGGCCCCCACACCTTGCCGATACTTATCAAATCTCATTGATTCTGGGGGGATTTTCAAATGTCAGCAATGTCTATGGCCACCGGTTAATCAATACCATTCCAATTAATAACAGGTGACTTAGGGGCATATTTATAAAGGTTTAAACTTTTTGCCTTCTTTAATGCTGCCTTTTTGCCAAATTTGAACTTTTCACTTTTTATAAAGCAGTGATAACCAGTGGTGAAAGGTCATTACCGCTACTTTTTACCATACATTACTGCGGGACTGCTCAAGTATAATTTATAAAATGACGAAAAGTGTATTTTTGCGTTAAGTTCAGCCATTCAAATTCGCCACGTGCCCATTTATTTAGCCTGCCAATGGGTCTATTGAAGGTGTCAGAACATTGTGGAGTGTTTATCAATACCAATAAGTACTCGGGGGTGTTAGACTATTTTCCAGCACTTACAATACAATCTGCGATTTTGCTTTTTTAAGGTTTATTTTTTTGCTTTTAAGATCAAATTTTTTTTAAGGTACCTATTTTCTTTATTTACCATTAAACTTAAATGGGGAAATGAGGGACATATTTAAAAAGGGGCATTCTTTTCGCTTTTTTCCCAACCAAACTTTACCACAATTTTTTAAACATCAAAAGCTGAAAATTATGTAGCAAAAAGTAGCACTTATAATGCTGAAAAAGCTTAGCACATATGATGGTAATACTCCCTGGTGGATTTTCAAAGTAGTATTAAATTGGTTAATACACACTGAACACCTATCTTTGTTATAGCCTAACACTTTTTTCAGCCAGATATGATGAATAGTGTAAAACTCAAAAGGCGAATTTTCTCTATTTTCTTTATTAATAGGACAATTTTTTTTAGTATTGCTTATTTTCAGCAAATTGTGGCTAATTAACAAACCAGTTACATTTATATGGGAACATACCATAGTGCTGTGTAAGAAATAGTCATGTTAAAGTATAAGTGCATTGTAAAATCAAGTTATGTTCATTTGGAAGCTGCAGCTTTAAAAATACTGTTGCCCCTCCAGAGCCTACCTTTGTGCCTTGAAAGTTACTGACATCTTGTTACTGGTTTGCTGAATGTTAAGCTCTGCCCCTCTGAGATTTCCTCTGCTTTCTCCTGCTTGAGCCTCAAACGATAATGCCTGTGTGTTCCGTGAACATGCACATAACTCGCAGGCATTACTGTTTGAGGCTCAAGCAGGAGAGTGCACGGAACGCGGCATTACGTTGAGGCTCAAGCAGGGAGCGTTGCACGCACTCACAGGCATTACTGTTTGAGGCTCAAGCAGGAGAGTGCACGGAGCTCACAGGTATTGCTGTTTGAGGCTCAAGCAGGAGAGTGCACGGAACTCACAGGCATCATTACGGTTTGAGCTCAAGCAGAGAGAGTACACGGAACTCACAGGCATTACTGTTTGAGGCTCAAGCAGGAGAGTACACGGAACTCACAGGCATTACTGTTTGAGGCTCAAGCAGGAGAGTGCACGGAACTCACAGGCATTACTGTTTGAGGCTCAAGCAGGAGAGTGCACGGAACTCACAGGCATTAATTGCAGTAAGTAATGATGTTTGGCGAAAATTCGGGTAAACCTGCAAAAAATACAACAAAAGGGAGAAAAGGTGCAAAAAGGTGAATTTCCACCTATTTATAAAAAAAAATAGCTCTGAAATTACACTAGAGAGCAATTTCTCTTTTCACAGTGATACCACACTTAACACAATAAATAAGGTGAAAACTACCGTCATATCTCCGCACCGATACTTTCCTGCAAAGGCGAAAGTGAGCTTCTTTATAAATAAGGTGAAATTGGTGCTATTTGTCATTGCGATGTCCTGTGATAGCGAATTGGCGAAAATAGCGATCATTTATAAATATGCCCCTTAAGGTCCATAAAAAAACGTGTGATCACGGGGCTGACATGCAAGGCATGAGTGTGTTCCGAATTAAACCTTATTGTATGGGCGCTCAGTCTGTCAAAACAGCTGTTCATTCAACCATTCAAGGTTGTGTTGTGATTAAATGTTGTCTGATTGCTTTAGTTCTTCATTACTTTTAACACAAAATGATATAATGAATAGACTGAATAGAACATCATAATTATTTTTTGAAATGCAATTAATGTTGATTCTTCTGTATTTATGTTAATGAGTGGAAGATGTTTTCTTTAAAAAGTATTAATTATAAGATGAGAGACCACGTTAGAATATTTTATTAGTTTTCAGTCATATAAAATAAAAAAAATAGTCAGATGTTTTTAATCTTTTAACTTTTGTCTTAAAGTATATTTGTTTCATCTTCCTCTGTGTGTGTAAATGGTGCTATTGTGCTTCCATTGCAAAAGTTTTAATTTCCTGTCTATATAGCTTCAAACTTAATAGCAAACAATCATAGACTGGTGTAACGCTGTCAACTAATTACATTTAAACATATTTGCCTTTAAAAATGAAAATCTAAAGACATCCATTTGGCAGAATTATTCCTTAGGGCTTATTCACACTACACACAAGTGTAATGGTCTGCTTTTCCTATCTTTTTTCTTAAAACGGGTCAGTTTTCAGGTAGAAATGCGTGCATCAGGGTAAATCTAATCTATTAAAAAAACTATTCCTCCTCTCCATCCAGGTCCATCAGCATTGCACTTTTACATGTAATGCTTTTTCTGTAGTGTAGCTTCCCCCTCCCAACCCTAACCGCATGTGTATTTGTAAAAAAATCAGAAGAAACTTATTTGCCAGACCAGCTAAATCAATATCCTGCAGCCGTGTCTGTGAAGAATCGCGTAAATTGTATATAATTCATGGTGAGCAGATCTAGATTCATAAAAAATGAAATATACGTCAAGCAGCAGATTCTCACAGCAATTTAATTGGTCAATGCAAAAATAAAAACAATCAGTTCTATTTCTTGGCTAAACATCTGGGCCATGTCCAGATCTAAAGCTAATTCCAGTCTCATGAGAGGGATCTGTAATGTAGATCACATCCTATCCACTGTCATTCAGTTCACTTGCTTTAGAAATGTAGGCAGTCATGGCTTCATCTCAGGGGTGTCTCTATGGTATTTGCCACCTGAGCCAAACTTTTGAATGCCGCCCCTATGTACCACTAGGCGCCATAAAGTGTGCCACTGCAACCAGGGTTAGGTGTGCGTGGATAGCAGGAATGGGCGTGGTTTAACATTTGGTCTTTTTAAACTCATCACAGCAATATTTATACAGTTCATCAAAAGACTTTTATCCATACCATAATTCCTGTAGAATAAAATATTTTTTTCCAAAAGATTTGTAAGCCTGCTACCACTATCGCACAGATATACATATAACATGCTCTAATGCCCAGATCACACAAATATGTGGTTGAAGTACACTGGGCACACCAGTCCTAGTGAATCAAATTTATTAGTAATGTCTCAGAACCAGTGTGGTTCCTTCCTCAGACCAAACAATACCCAGATCACTCATAGTCACATATACCATGCCCTAATGCCAAGATCACACATAGTCACATATACCATGCCCTAATGCAAAGACTACACAGATAAGTACATATAAAATGTCCTAATGCACAGATCACACAGACTGGTACATATAACATGCCCTAATGTGCTGCCCTGAACATTTTGCTCATATTGTCTCATTAGAGAGACACCCCTGCTTCATCTTCTAGCCTGCAAAAAGGAAAGTGAATTATATTAGCAAATAATCATGTTTCTTGTTTTTTTAATGTTAAGATTTCCATAAATTAGTGAGAAATAGTTTTAGGTCTCCCCTAAAAACATCAGTAACACATGAAATGCATTCTTACTGTATATGATTAGTCAAATCACCAGGCAAAATGGTATGTGTCTGTAAATAGGATAAATACAGGCAACAGGAATAGTCCCAAAGAGGTACATAGAGGGTTAAATAGGAAATGTATACCAACAAAAAGAGGAAAGACAATTCCATCAAAGGACTCTCCCATGTACTCTTATAGAATATCCTAAAAGTTCCTTTAATGGTACAAAAAGGAAAAAACTTTGAAGAGGCAAACATGTTATAAATTATTCAAAACAATGGACAAGCTAATCCCCACTAAATACAAATTCCAGAGCAAATCTTAACAAGGCAGCATAGTTCCTAAACCTCCTATCTCTCCCTACAGCCCCCTTTAGGTAATGCACTGAGCCGATAGCGACCCTCAGTGAATTGCGAATGGCGTTTACCCATTCTGAACCTTAAACGCCAGTTATTTACTGGCGTTGAAGGTTCCATCATAAAGAACCGTTATCGGCTTGGGTGTGGCAGTTGTGCAACACAGTTTTTGTGTGCAACCGCCCTTAGTTGTTTCTTAAAACCGCGTTACTACATATGCCTTGAAGGGAAATCTGGGAGTTTCAAACACCCATTGCACCAGCAAGTAGAAATGGCGGGGTGGTGTTCTAGTAGTGATAAGCAGGCTGTTCCAAACTTTCTTAGACAATGGCAAACTGTGTTACCACTATATGTAATGAAGGGTCTCTAAGGTAAGTAATAAAAACATTGAACCCTGTTAATATTTACACAGCAAACACAAATATATTAAAATAGAGATACATTGTTTACACACAAACAAAGTTGTGTCTTGGGTCTATAATTATTTGATGTTAAAAAAAATGTTATTTATAATTTTACCTTTTCTTGTGTTCCACACTTACCACTTTGCCTTGAGATTTAACATCCGAGGACAATTTGCAAGAATTAATATATATATATATATATATATATATTTAGATATTACTTTTTTCTCTGTATAAAGATTTGTAGAAGTGCAGACAATAGTATTTTCATCAACCAGAAAAAAGATTTTTATATACCGGTACCTACACACACACACAAATCCCAGCAGTCTTTAAGAGGCCCAGCGCAGCGGGTTATCGTAAATGTACGGCTGCGATCATACATTTACAAACATTCATTTGGCGTTCATAAATGTATGATCATTGCAGATTTACGATTGCAGCAACGGTCAATGATATCACAGAGTAGCGATATCGTGCTTTTATAAATATGGCCCTATGACCGTGTGCATGCACTTACAGTGCCAGCTCCATCGGAGGAAAAATGAAATGCGATCATTGGGGAACGAGAATTAATACATAGCTCCTTTACCTCCCATTCTTCAATTAAACTTAAAAAACCAAGGCACTTTTGTGAGTGAGGATACCTGTTAAGCAATGTATTGTCTTCATTTCTCTGTATTTCTAACAAAACATACTGTATGTGTCTTGTGTGTCCTCTATCTTTCCCTAACATTAGAGAGATCAACGATTAAAGGTTTTTGGGTTGAATGCCAGTAAAAATGTGAAAGTTTGACTGAAATTCTTCTCTAAAACTTTTCAGGTTTAGTTTTTAAGATATTTTTTTCTGTTATCACATAACGTGGAGGAGCCAATGGCAGATAAACTGCAGGAGCAATCTTAGATGAGAACATCTCCTTCCCAACATTCCAATGCAAAACTTTAAGAAATTAGGATCCTATTAGCCTAATTTACCTGGGAGCGCTGTGGGCACATCATGCTCCTTTCAGCTCTTAAAGTCGAGCTAACCAATATACGATTGGTTAACATGACGTTAAGTCTCTGTTTACGGCACCTGTGCTAGTACAGAAAGAGACTTGTGCAGCCGTCACAAGCCTATTTACCAGAGGCTGTGAAGCTGTTTGCGCGTAAGTATTAAATGGCAGCTGATAGCTGGCGTTAAATACTTAAGTGCGGGTGAGGTTCACCTAGGGTTGTACAGCCTCTGGTAAATTCACTACGGGAGATTTGCCAAGAGAGCTTGGGCCCCTGGGTGAATCTCCCTATATTAGTCATCTATTAAATTAAATGCTTCTGTTCTATGCTATTTTCCCCTGGTACAAAGGTAGGTTTAAGAGTTTGTTCAGCTTCATACAAGTTAAGCAAACACTAGGGGGCATACTGTATCTATAATAGGTCATTAAGGGGCATATTTATAAAAGTCTGTTATTTTTGGACTTCAATTAATGGCGCACGGAAAAATCGTTACTGCCATATTTAAAAAAGGCTCTTCATTGAATATTAAGAGAGACTGGAAAAGTTACAATTATGTATGCTCAAGAAAAGGCGCTTGCATGGGGATATGATTACTGTGTATAAATACATTAACGGGCCATACAATAAACTATCTGGGGCATTGTTCACCAATAAAACATGTCAGAGGACAAGTGGCTACCCCTTAAGACTTGAAGAAAAAAGGTTTAGGCTTCAAGTTCGGAAAGGGTTTTTCACTATGAGAATTGTAAAGCAATGGAACTGTCTTCCAGTGGACGTTGTTATGGCAGGTTCATTGGTCAGTTTAAAAAAAAAAAGCTGGATGAGTTTCTGCAAACAAGGAATGTTGCAAGTTACTGGTACTGATACATAAAGTAGAGTTGATCCAGGGAAATTTCCAATTGCCACTTGGAGTCAGAAAGGAATTATTTCCCCCTTCATAAATTTGGTGGGTTGTTTCCCTTCCTCTGGATCAACAGTTAGGCAGGAAATAAACATATTACTAGATGGGTTGGAGTGGATGGACGTATGTCTTTATTCAGCCTCAAATACTATACTATACTATTATCGTGGTGGAAAATCAACACTGCACCGATGTGCAGCGGTAATTTGAACTCTCTTCACTGCAATACTGTACTTAGTGCAATTCGCTAAGTAAAGTATCACGGCGAAGAGTTCAAATCCTGATGTACGTGGATGGGGGCTGAGAGGGGCTGCTGGGAATGGGTTGTGCCACGGCTGGTTGCATCCTCTGCCAGAAGGGCCCTGTTGTACGGTGGGGTGTACAGTGGCGGGGTGTATGGCACTGACAAGTGCCTTTGTTGGGGGGTCCTGCAGCTCGAAACAGGACCCCCATTGGCTCTTAGAAGAGCCCTTGGGCAGGTCTTTTTTCCCAAACAAGCTAATGCAATTTTAGATATGACATCAATCCTACCTTTCCCCTTTACACATGACACGCATATCCCCTACATACCCCTCCACCTGCCCCAAGTGCAAGCATAACCCCGTAAATTTCTAATGTGGCTATGCCCCTGGGTCAATAAATTCTGGAACAAAATAATAACCCTCCTAACTGAAATATTAGGCAATAATATACCACTAGAACCCAAACCATGTGTACTGGGAATACTAGAAACCGACCTCTGGAACAAATTCCACCTAATGTTCATTAGAGAGTCTTTATTCTATGCCAGAAGGACAATAATCCTAGCTTGGATGGCCCCCACCTCTCCCAAACTCAATAATTGGAAAGCAATGCTAATGAATATACTCCCCCGTCTGAGACTAATATATCTCAACAGAGGATGTTAAGGGAAATTTTACAAAGTCTGGACCCCATGGTGTAATCATTTCAACATGCATTTATGAGATGCGAGTGATGAAACCTAAAAAGGAGTACAAAATAGTGATGGCACGGAAATCCTGGACACACCCCTAGCACTTATACATGCATGCTGGAAGATGATTTACTGAGTGTTACAATAAAGATATCAAATATGTACTATTGAGTATTAAACTGTGACTGTATAATTTACTGTTATGTTTATTTTTCTACCCCATTTATCAAGTTACCCTCTCCCCTAACCTCTCCCCACAAGCAAAAAAATGTACCTAATGTCTCAAGATGTAAAACAACTCAACTGTACTAAAATTATGTAATTTTATGGCACAAAAGTATAAAATATCTGTTGTAATGACATTGGGTTCATAAATAAACATCAGTTTAAAAAAAAATAAACTTGAACAGAGGATGTTCAATCGCTGCAGGTGGATCTAGATAGATTGTCAAAACAGCATTGTACACGGCAGAAAGTTGGTGTATATGGACTCCCAAAGATGCACAAGGAAGGGGCCCCACTAAGACCAGCAGCATCAACTCTGTAACATACTAAGTAGCGAAATACCTAGCCAACATCTTAGGACCATTGGTTGGAAATTCTAAGCATCACATCCAGAACTCCCAGGATTTCACTAACCATATTAAAGATGTAGTACTCAGTGCAGATGAAACTATGGTGTCCTATGATGTAACATTTCTTTTCACCTGTATACCCACCAAGGAGGCGGTTGATATGGTGAGAAAACTGCTAGACCAAGACAGCACCCTTACCAACAGAACAGATCTTAACCCAGAACAGGTGTGTTCCCTACTGGGAAAAGATCCAGTACTGAAACACAATAAAAGCGACATCCTCTGGATGAACTTCCTCTGGATCAACAGTTATGCAGGAAATGAGGATATTGCTAGATGGGTTGGACTGGATGAACGTATGTCTTTATTCAACCTCAAATACTATAACATACTATATGTGCAGTGCAGTGAAAAGTGCTCTGATTTCTATGTGGGGGAGACCAAACAGCAACTGCACCAACGTATGGCCCAGCACAGAAGAGACAATTCCTCGGGTCAGGACTCAGCTCAGTACCTGCATCTTAAGGAAAAAGGACATACCTTTGAAGATTGTAATGTCAACATCTTGGCAAAGGAACATGACTGGTTCAAGAGAGGTGTCAAGGAGGCCATTTATGTGAAAATGAAGAAACCAAGACTGAATAGAGGTGTGTGTGTGGGGTTTTCGACACCAACGGTCTGCTATGTACAATGCTGTTTTGACACCTTACCCTGGGCAGTTTCGATAACACCCCTTAGCCTCAATGCGTCCACTCCTTGCATTAAGAAGGTCCCTAACACCTGGCTGTCATAAGCTAATTAGGACTTTCAGGGGTACTTATATTGCCAACAGATTCTTGTACAAATCATTCTGAATTGAGAAAGCCAGTTGGATAACTAGCGAAACGTCTTTAAGAAATAAACTTTAAGTCCAGTTGATCTAAGTGAATACAACAGATATCTGGGGCATTGTTCACCAATAGAGCATTTCAGAGGAAATGCGGACATCCCTTAAGACTTGAAGAAAAAATCAAGTTCGGAAAGGGTTTTTCACTGTGAGAACGGTAAAGCTATGGAACTGACTTCCAGTGGGCGTTGTTCTAGCAGGTTCATTGGACAGTTAAAAAAAGAAGAAGCTGGATGAGTTTCTGCAAACAAGGAATGTTGCAAGTTACTGGTATTGATACATAAAGTGGAGTTGATCCAGGGAAATTTCCGAATGCCACTTGGAGTCAGGAAGGAATTATTTTCCCCTTCATAAATTTGGTGGGTTTTTTTGCCTTCCTCTGGATCAACAGTTAGGCAGGGAATGAGGGTTTTTATAGATGGGTTGGACTGGATGGACGTATGTCAACCTCAAATACAATACTATGCTATACTGTACTAATTTCCCATCTTGTGCCGCCAATATTCTTTTAATTTTAGCACAATAGGTTCTGGAAGATCGGGTGATTTTGCGCCTTGCCCAATCTTAGTTTTTTCAATAAACCGATCATTATTGTCAAATGGAAACTGTCATCGATATTGCGGCCAATTCTATTGAATTCGTCAAACTGATCAAACATCAATGTCGTGTATAGGGGGAGCTTTAATAATGGTACATTTAGTGTTCTATGCTATTAGATTTGCAGTGCAAGTTTCTGATTTAAAATGTGATGGCCTTGTGAGTTGCTCAGATGGTATTCCTCACAATCACTTCAAGCCTTGTTAATCTCAGTTCTGCTTTATTACACGTGATAAATTACATGTTGAATTGTGTGGTCAATCCTTTGGCAGGTATTTTTCTTTAGTTTTGCCTGAACTACATTCATTTATGTATTGCTGCATTTGGTGAAGGGTGGCACTTAGGTGGCTACAGCATCTGAGGAACAGGGTACATGCCCCAGCATAGCACCGCAATTTCTATAAAACAGAATAAAATATGTTTTACACAGCAGTTCTTCTTTACATAGGCATAATAACCATTGAAGCAGCTTCTTAGTCTTCTTCCCACAGACACAGAACCCCAGGCAACCACTGTAGATGTAGTAGAGAAAGGTGCTCTATTATAGTTTTGCTAGTAGTAAGGGTGTGATTTCTAGTTACACCACTGATACTAAAATCTCTTTGCTAGGATGATGTGTGTGTGTTAACTACCACACCAAACTCCATCTAGAAACTCTTTACTGTCACATTCTCTCCCCATTCCCCATATTGGAGGCTCTTGTCTGGTTTTCATCTGCTCTCCTTCCTTCCACCCTGGATCATATATTTTTCCAGTGTCCCATTCCTCACTGTTTAACCTTCTCAGTGTTTTGATATGATATGCCCCTTTCTGGCTCTCCCAGGGACCTTTCCTCTCTGACCTGTTCAATCACATGCTTAGCACCAGGATATCAAGGGAGCCTTTCCCAGGTCAAAAGTTACCACATAAAAGGAACGGACAGAACCAGTGTCCTAGCTACTAAGCCATTTATATCTACACTGAGATCATTTCACTTAATAGTAGCTAGTGCACATTATCAGAGAGTGGGTCCAAATTTATCACTTTTACTGATTTTCAAGATTAGTATCCTTCAAGGGTGTCATAATTTGATGATGGCGTCCCAGCCCTTACCATCAACAAGAAGGAAACCTGAAAAAAAATAAGAAAAGAATAATTTCTACAATGAAGAAGTAATGGTTGCATGATAATACTGCTTTTATGCTTAAATAAAGAGGATGTAGCAGATGGTTTTTAACCAATTAACACACATTTTTTCAAACCTGCTTAACATGTTATATCTGTTGTATTCAATTAGATCAACTGGACTTGAAGTTTAGTTCTTGAAGACGTTCCACTAGTCATCTGACTGGCTTTCTCAATTCAGAATGACTTGTACAAGAATCTGTGGCAATTATGTACCCTGGAAAATCCCAATTAATCATTAATGCAGTAGACCAAAACATCAAATTTACAAGGGAAGAGGTACAAAACAACAAACTGGCTTTCTTGGACTGCTTGGTAGAAGTCAGGGAGAATGGTAAACTGTATTCAATGGTAAACATCAGTATTTGATGTTTGACTCCAACCATCCTTTAGATCACAATCTGGTGTCATCAGAACCCTGCAACACAGAGCTGAGAACATCCCCACTAGCACAGAGGCAAAGGCTAAAGAAATGAAACATCTCAGAGGAGCCCTTAAAACTTGTGGATATCCAGACTGGGCCTTTGTCAAAAGAAGTAGAAGGAAAGAAAAGAACAGATATACCAACAGTGAAGGGGAAAAGCAAGACAGGAGAAAGAAAATGGTCATCCCATATGTAGCAGGGGTCTCCGAGAAATTAAGAAGAATTTTCAATAAACATCACTGTCTGCTTTAAACCAAACAGCACACTGAGGCAGCAATTGGTACATCCGAAAGACCCAATACCGAAACACAAGTGACATCATATATGCAGTGCAGTGCAGTGAAGAATGCTCTGATTTGTATGTGGGGGGAGACCAAACAGCAACTGCATCAATGTATAAAGGACATACCTTTAAAGGACATACCTTTAAAGAACGTAATGTTAAAGGGACTGTCCACCCCTCTTTTGAAAAATGAATATGTGGTAGATAAGCCCCCAAAACCTAAACATCGTTTAATTCTCAACCTTTAATTCGGCTCCCACACTGAGATATTATACTTACATCCTCCTCGCTCCACCGTCGCTTCCGGGTTCTTCTCCCAGTCTCCACTGTGGCCGCTCTGTTCTTTTTCTGTTCCCGAGCAGCCGCAGTGGAGGCTGGTCCGGGAATGGCAGTCAGTGATTGGCCGTGACGTCACAGTCACGGCCGACACTGACTGCCTTACCCGGAAGTGCAGAGCCGCGGCGGTGGAGCGAGGAGGAGGATGTAAGTATACTATCTCTGTGTGGGAGCCGAATTAAAGGTTGAGACTTAAACGATGTCTAGGTTTTGGGGGCTTATCTACCACATATTCATTTTTCAAAAGAGGGGTGGACAGTCCCTTTAACATATTGGCAAAGAAACGTGACTGGTTCAAGAGAGGTGTCAAGGAGGCCATTTATGTGAAAATAAAGAAACCAAGCCTAAATAGAGGTGGGGGGGGGGTTCGACACCAAATGTGTGCCATGTACAATGCTGTTTTGACACCTTTCCCTGGGCGTTCCTATAACACCTTTTAGCCACTATGCAATCACGCCCTTAACACCTGGCTGTGATATGCTAATTGAGATTTTCCAGGGTACATAATTGCCACAGATTCTTGTACAAGTCATTCTGAATTGAAAAAGCTAGTCGGATGAATAGTGAAACATCTTCAAGAACTAAACTTCAAGTCCAGTTGATCTAATTGAATACAACAGATATACCATGACCTGGATGAATGAGAACCTTCACAAGCATGCTTAACATGTTACTTGAGTAAATATAAAATCGGGAGGATGACAATTACTGCAAATCATTGCCATATGTTTAATTTCCATATAAATGGTGCCTTATTGATATATTTATTTTTGAATGTGGGAGTCTAACTAGTGGTATAATATGTATTATAACTGAGTAGATTTAAATTCTTTGAGATATTGTACATAATTATTAATTGTACTTGGGGATGGACTTGCCTTTTTAATACTCTCTTTACAAAATCTGATATTTAAACGGTGTCTCCACTCATAATATCGAATTTTGGGAATCCAGTTCTATTGAAGAACGGGAGGTAAAAGAGCTGTGCCTTACCTCCCGTTCTTCAATAGAACAAACAGGAGTCAGGAGAGAAGGTAAGAAACCTCCCCGATCGCTTGCTACCCTGGCGCATAGTCTGACAGCTCCCAAAGGATTCTGCCTTCTAGGCACATGCGCAATCTATGCTCATAGAAGACAGAGTCCGTCGGGACCTGTCAGACTACACACCGGGGGAGCGAGCGCTCAGGTAAGTTTCTTACCTTCTCTCTTGGCTCCTGTTTGTTCTTTTGAAAAACGGGAGGTAAGGTACAGCTCCTTTACCTACGATTCTACAATTTTTGGGAACTGGATTTCCAAAATTCCATATTATGAGTGGAAAACCCTTTAACAGATCTGATTTTTATGTTCAGATAAAACTATATTTATGTAAAAATGTGAGAGATTTTTATGTGCTTTACAGTATATCATAGGAGAGCAAGTGATGTTGAAACATTAAAGCACCATTGTAAGGTATATTATGAGATAAATCCTCAGACAAGCGTAAAATAGTATCTACAAACATACTATTTATACAATGAGATGAACACATACCTTCCAACTTTATCATTTAGAAAATAAAAAGTGTGTTTGTATGTGTCTGTGTGTTTATGCCTTTATTAGAGTGTATGTGAGAGTGTGTGAGACAGTATGTATTTGCACGTGTGTGTAAATGTATATGTACTAAAGAGAAATAGTATGAGAGAGAAAGTTGGTCAGTGTGAGTGAGTGTAAAGCTAGGTTCACACTGTAACTATCTTTGCAAGATGACAGACAGAATATTAAATACTGACACAATCTCAGGCAGTCTCTCTATACAAAAGGAAAATGTCAGATCCACAACAACTGTTTTCAGTGCCAAACACAAAAATTAACCCAATCCAACAGTACTGACGTGATTTTAATGTGTGTTGGAAAATTAATTTAGAGAGAGATGTAAAATTCTATTTCTACTGTCCAAAAGATATATAAGGGCCAGTAAATCTTACTGTATATATACAGGGAGCCAGTAATTCTGCTGTCAATATATATTGGAGGTCAGTAAAAGTTACTGTATATGCAGTGGTGGCACTACAATGGGGCACGTGCCCCCCTTCCAAGTTCCAAAGCGTACCAGCTTTCTATTGTGTTGATGCTCACAACCATCTTGATTTTCCCAGTTTTGGGTGTTTTTCCCGGTGTCCCGGCACCCCTTCTGTGTTCCGGCATTGTCCCTGTATATAACGTCCGGGCAGTGTAAGTCTCCATAAAGTTTTTTAAAAACCGGAAATTCCTCTATCTGTGAGGAACTGTGGAAGAATCCTGGGGCACGGGGCGGGAACAACCTCCGCGGCTCCTGTCTGTGTCTGAAGTTACTGAGAGGAAGTTCTCTGCACAGCCAGCTGGTAGGAAAGCAGGGATGGAGAAACAGGGAGAGCGAGCAATAATGAAAGAGAGATCAGTGCCCTTGCATGTGGGAGACACTGCTGCTCTCTGTCTTTAAAGTTAACTTTGTGCTTCCTCAGCTGACAGTATGGTAAATGAGAATATAGCCCCCCCCCATGCCATGCACATTTACCAGACTGTCAGCCAAGGCAGCACAGAGTTAACTTGAAATAAAAAGTTAGCAGCTAGTCTGTATTGAGAGCAGAGCAATGTGTGTGTGTGGGGGGGTCTAATAGATAAAGGTAAAGTCCACCCCAGAAATTTTATTTTTTTTTTACCCATGCAACAGCCCCCAACCCCAGAAACGCTTATACTCATGGGCGTCCACACAAAGGGGCAAGGTGGGTCATTCCCCCCCCCCCCGGAATTCTGTCCCATTTTTTTCCTGATATGTTGGATGCGACTCGTGAGCAGGGCCGGATTTCCTAGTTGCAGTTATTTTTCCCATTTAAGTACTTCTCTTTTGGGTCACACCATTTATCATACACATAATGGTGTGACCCCCATACAAGAGAAATGGTGCGACCCGAAAGAGAAGTACTTAAAAGGGAAAAATAGCTGGACTTCAGGTATGCACCAGTCATGGGCAAACTTGATTGTACCATTCACTGTGGGCAAACTTGATTATACGAGTTACTGTGGGCAAACTTGATTATACCAGTTACTTTAGGCAAACTTAATTATACCAGTGACTGTGGGCAAATTTGATTATCCCAGTCACTGTGGGCAAACTTGATTATACCAGTTACTGTGGGCAAACTTAATTATACCAGTCACTGTGGGCAAACTTGATTATACCAGTTACTATGGGCAAACTTAATACCAGTGGGCAAACTATATTATGCCAGTCACTGTGGGCAACTATATAATGCCAGTCACTGTGGGCAAACTTATTTATACCAGCACAGTGTTATTAAGAATAGCGTGGGGTGGGTTAAAGTGCGGGAGTGCTAATTTAGAGATCTGTATAGGGATGTCTTTAGTCCTATTGTGGTTTTTTAGGATTATTTATTTTCCCCTAGCACCGTCCCAGTGGGATAGCATGAGTCTTTTATTGTATATATTGTTACTGGTGTGGGTTGTTGGTGCTGTCCACTGGCTGTTTTTTTTAAATTCCTTATCCTTATCTTACCTTAGGCCCAGTGCCTGTGGTGGGCTGTTGTTGCTGCTGCCTGACTTTTCTATCTTATCTATCTATCTATTATATATTCTATCTACCTTCTATCTATTTATCTATCTATCATCTATCTATATATCTCTCTATCATCTATTTTCTATCTATCTATCTCCATATCTATCTGTTTATTTACATATCATATCTATCTATATACCATATCTATCTATGTATCTATATATCTCCATATCTATCTATCTATCTATCTATCTCCATATCTATCTGTTTATTTACATACCATATATATATATCTATATACCATATCTTTGACTGTCTGTCTCCTTTTCCATCTATCTATCTATCTACCATCTCCATATCTGTCTATCTATCTATCTTCCCCCCCCCCCTCTCTCTCGCTCTCTCTGTCTGTCTATCTATCTCCATATCTATCTGTTTATTTACATACCATATATATCTATATACCATATTTATCTATGTATCTATATATCTATCTCCATATCTATCTGTCTATCTATCTATCTATCTGTCTGTCTTTCTGACTATCTCCTTTTCCATCTATCTATCTATCTATCTATCTTTAACTGTAAGGTGTGTGATAGCTGTTTTTTACATCTTACATTGTACGGACATAGATTATTGGTGTTTTTTTAATGTGCCCCATTTGTTAGCCTTTATGCCAATGTTATGCCAATATGTTTATGTTTATATGTTTATGCCAATATGCCCCTGGAATATTTTGGAGCTAGAGCCACTACTGTGTATATGTACAGGGAGCCAGTAATTCTGCTGTCAATATATATTGGAGGTCAGTAAATGCCACTGTATATGTACTAGAGATGTCCGAACTTCGCAAAATCCGGTCCGCTCGAGCATCCGCAAATTTTCGAAAAAATTAGAAAATTAGAAAATCCATGAGCAGACCCATTAAAATGAAAAATACCCTCGAAATTACGAGATTTTTCGTATTTTTGAAAATTTTCGAAATTACGGGTTTTCGCGTATTTTCGAAAATTTTCGCAAATTCGTGAAAACTAGTATTTTTGAAAATATGTATTTTCGAAAATACGTGTAATCCTCGTAATTTCGAAAAATTTCATAAATATGTACTTATGGAAATAAGAGAAATCCTTGTATTTTCACGTATTTTCGAAAATTTTCGAAAAATAAACAGAATTCCAGGCAGGAACAAGGATTTATGACAATATTGTTTTTTCTATAATGAAGTTTGTACCTATGACATAGGATTGAAATATGTTTACATTTTTCAATCCTATCGTCATATATACTGTATACTTTTAACATCAGAGTGTGGGGATGTGTGGCTTAAATAGGAGTGCAAACCCTCCCCTCCACTGTCCTCCTCACGGCCAAAGATAACCCTTTAAGGAATCCCTCCCTTGAAATCCCTGTGCTTGCCCCTGGAAGGAAAGTGCAGAATAATAGATAGAAACAATACAATACATTGTTGCAGAAAAAATAATCAAGGGGGTTATTCAATAATAATGCACCAACCAATCAGATGTTAGCTTTCAAATGTTACATAAGTTCTGATTGGTTGGGGCAAAATTAGCACCATTTTAAACAATAAGAACTTTTATTGAATCTCCCTGCAAGATCCCTTCATTTTAGCACCTGGCATATTAGAAATGATTATTTGAGATGTTTCTTGCCCTGATGATATTAATGGCTTTGTTAAAACAACAGGGTAAAACCTGTTAAAGATTTCATGTAATATTTTACAGTGACTTAAAGGGCATCTATACCGCAAAATAGGTTATTTTAAATTGATCATAATTGGAAACTATAATTCTTCCCAACCACCACTGTATCATTTTTTTGTTGATCTGCCCCCTATTTCTTTAGATATACAATCTAAAACTTCTTATATTTCAGCTGTCAATCAATTTCCTTGCTCTCAAAAACTATTCTTCTGTGAGTAGTTTTACTGTAGCTGGAATGGTGACAGAGTTTTGACAGTTGGAATGCTGTATGCTGTGTGCAGGCTTGACAGTTTGTGGGGAAAAAGTCAGGTCAGATGGAAGTGGGAGTGGTTAAAAGAGGGAGGGGGGATACTGCTCCTAAACATAATATGAGCTGGATTGAAGGCATGAAGCAACACACGCAAGTAAGTAAGTGCTACTTACATGTATTTAATTTTAATTGTAATTATAGATTAAGATAAGGCAAAGTCATTTTTTCAGTATAGTGACCCTTGAAGTTTCTCTCCACCCTTTTATTGTCATTGTAAACTCTGTCTGGCATTTCTAAATAAGTAAAGGCAAGGACCAGCTTTTATATTGATGCACTTTGTATAGGTTCATACTTAACCTAGAAGTACTTGTATACACTTTACAGGTTTCTTAAGATGCATATTTCTTGCAGTCCGGTCCAGGTTTTGTTCTCCACTTCTGAATGCCTTCACGCAGGGTCATATCCATTTGCAGCCAACTGGATAGTTATATGCCATAAGAGAGAAGAGACTGTACTGTATGCTGCTTCAGTACTTACACCCATCCCACAATGATACTAAAGTTACTTATGCACTTGCTGCCTGAATTTTTAGCAGACCTATTCTTTGTGTCCTTGTTTCTTGGTTTTCTTGGTGCTGTTTTAGTCACACGATGGATGGGAGAAAGAAGGACCAAAATGAAGATCGAGAGAGCAAAAACTATGAAAGATCAAGGTTTGTCTCAAATGGAGAAGATGGGCCTTCGATATAAGACACAGGTATGGCAGTGAGGTCTACAGCTCTAAAAACATACTTTTGGAGCCTCAGATGCAGTGGGGCACTGCATTAATAAAATCAATTAGGTTTCATAAACAGATTCAAACTGATAATAATGTAGGTGATCTCTAATGAACTGCACATCTTTTCAACAATGTAAGCTTAGCAGTTAAAGGCTACATTTACAATAAACCCTTTTATTGTGATTTCTGAATGGATCTAGACATGTAACAGTATAAATACACTGCATGCAGCATTTTGCCAACAGCTCAGTAACTGCCAGGAAAACTGTGAACACCCAGGAAACACAGCTAGGAATATGAAAATGTGCCATTTGTATGAATGTAGATATGTGGCAAGGATGGGCAAACAGAAGCATGGCAAAATCAAAGTTGCTGGTATATATCAACTGGGGTCTGATGGGCGCTTATAGCTGATGGGATGGTAAATCTAGAAATACACAAGATATGCCCCATTATAAGGATTTATAGTATGTGCTCTTTATATCCTATAGTAGCTATCTAGCAACACACAGACATAACTGGAATTTACAAAACAAATCAGCGGTTTTGTAAACTAAAAAATACTTGATGTATGACATAGACTAGTACACTTTATGGTTACGGTGGCTAATTCTTTGTTTCTCTTCACAAGCAAGAAATGGGTTAATACTTCAGATCATTTAGAGTTTCTTCTGTCTCTTATACAGTATCTATTAATATGTTTCCCAGATCCTGTTTCTGAGGCTTGGATTAAACCCACCAGTTAGCCAACCAGTGTTACTGGTCCTTTCAGCTGTCGCTGAATAGAATCTTTTGGCAGGAATATAAATGCAAATATATATATATATATATATATATATATATATATATAAATATCTATCCCACGTAAAGTACAAGATCTATATTTATGACTTGTTCGATCAAGGCTGTCTAGCTAGCTTGTTTTTTTAATCTATGTTATTGTTTCTTTAAATTGAAATTTTGAGCTTTGCTGAACAAGGGGCCTATAACGGACTGATATCTGAATCCAGTCCTGTTTTTGTGTAGCACTGCACATTGCTACTAGTTTAGAAGGAACAAAGCAGCTGTGGTCACAGAAACTGAAGTATGACTAGAGAAGAACTCAGAGAAGTTTCAGCTTCTAACATTATCTGGGGGCTTCAAAATGATCTGGTCTCTGTTTGAATTTGCTGTAAACAATATGTTCTTCTTCATTTGTTGCTGTTTGGTGGTATCCACTCTGGTTCTAAAATGCATGGACCACGTCCGAACCAGGATAAAGATAGAGAAGGCAGAAAAGCAGAGAGAACATTCTCTTCACCTAATGGAGAAATCTCTTAATGACTTTAAGAAGCAGGTATACAAATATCCAAAGCTTCGTAATAATAAAATGTTACCAGGTGTCTTGATTTTAACAAAATTCTAGTAATTGAAAGGTCTGTTTTTGGATATCTGAACATTTTCATATAAAATATTCTCGCTAATATTTCGTTAGCTGTTTCTGCATGTTTAGTGTTTATATAGAAAAGATTCCTACATTAATAGACACTGACAGAACTTCCCTTTAATGTGGGTAGTGTGCTCTGTCAACACAGAATAGACAGAAATAGAATAACATTTCCTAGAACAGTAAGCATTGCAATAGTTAAACTAACCTAGTTAAATATTTTATCTAATTTGCCCAATGTACAAATCAAAAATAATGTTTCATAGGCTATGATAGACAGTAAGGGGTATACATATTTTAGTCCCTTTTAAACTAATGCAATTTTGCATTTCTGGTTGAATAGAATCTTCTGTAAATACATTTGCATTATGATGTGAATGTGGAAGGTTAGATCAGCATCCCCTGTGGCTAATATTTTATTTTCTATGCAAAATTGCAGCACAGAAATAAACTTTATGTGAACACACAGAGCAAAATCGACCAATAATACATTTCCATACCTGTGATTCATTTTCACCTGATTTGTTTAAATGGTGTGTGTTGTGTAGCTCTAATATTGCAATGGGTACAATAAGGCACCTGAATCACAGCCTGCAAAATCTTTGTCAAAACTGTCAATAGGATAGGGCAACAATCCTATTTTGTCCACTAATGAAATGGTTATATGAAGATTGAGCTGCTTTGTTAAAGGAAGAAATCTATATTTATGATTTTTTTTTGTTTTAAAATTATGATAGATCTTTTCATATTAGGGCTTTTATTTCTTTTCTACATATGGTAGTTATGAAAACATGGTTCTCAATTATAATGACCCCAAGGGAATTCTGTATTAAGCATTAGGTGAAGTGATTCTCATTAGGCTTCAAATTTTTAAATGAATTACTTAGTAACTCTAAAAGGTTAAAGGACAACTATACCTACCCCGCTCACATTAACGTTACCTTGGATGAGGTTTAATTTTGAAGGTGAGAGGAGGAGGGGAGTGGGAAAAGTAATAGCCCTTAAGAGGAAAGTCTTAGAAATCATAATCATTTTGAAAATATAAAATTCATTTGAAATCATATTTCAAATGGCTAATAGCTGAGAATCTGCTGATTAAAACAATGTGTTAGAAAGACAATGTGTTGTCTTTCTATGCAATTTCGTTACATATTTAAAAAAAAAATACTTTTAAAAGAAGTAATGTTTTACCAGAGAAAATCATCCAGTCTATTCCCCCCTCCCCTCCTTGCAGAGAATACAAATTAGTTCATTGGCGGCCTATCATTTTTGGTGATGATGCACACTAAGCAAGTTTGATTTGGTGCATAAAGGTATGAGATAGATGCTGAGAACTTTCATTTCTGCTACTTCAAAGATAGCTAAACATTACAGATGCTAGCTCATCACAAAAACCACATAAACACTGTGAGGCTAAATGAACAGGTACCAGGTTTGTGTTAAAGACGAAAGCTTAATCATTCAGTGCAGTTAACTGGCAGGTGCAGTAGTTCTGGTCTTAAAGGGCATGTCCACCCCCAAAACTATAATCCCCCCACTACTGGCCCCATTGTGTAGTGTATGTTAATCCTTACCTCACATCCCAGCTCCATAAGGTTCTCCTGTAGTCCCCCCCCAAAGTCCCAAAAACTGCCCACCAGGAGGATAGCAGAGTCCATATAGGACTCTGCCTCCTACCTGGCCTCCGGGAGAAGTTTAGCATGTGTACTGCAGCCCTTCTCCCCCTCCCTCTCCCTCCCGATTTGGATTCCCTCGCCCTACCATAAAACCCATTAGGTAAATTATTCCCCACTGTCCCCCCAGCCCCAACCGCTATCTTTATATCATTAGAAAGTTCCCCAAACTTTACTTACCTCCCCTGTTTCCTCCGCCGCACTGAATGACCAGCAGCCGCGTCCGTGATTGGCTGCCGGTCCCATCCCTCTGCTTGCATTTTCTCGCAAGCAGAGGGCCAGCAGCGCGGCGGAGGAAAGAGGGGAGGTAAGTAAAGTTTGGGGAACTTTCTAATGATATAAATAGAGCGGTTGGGGCTGGGGGGACAGGAGGATTGATATAACAAAAAAAATTTTTAAGGGTGGACATTCCCTTTAAAGGATGTATGAATGTGGTTCAACAAAATGTAAGACATGTAAAGTAATACAGAAAGGGAAAACTGTTCTCAAGTGTATCAAAAAAAAACAAACAAACAAAAAAAACAGTTTACAATTCTTGATTTTATAAACTGTAACCAAAGGAAGATGGTATACCTAACGTGTATTTGGTCGAAATTAGCATTTTAAAATAGCTTTATGGGTAAAAATAATAAAAACAACAAAACTACAGGAAAATGCATTTAAATATGATATGTATAGTGCATAAGTGTGTATAAACTGGTATAGTATTTGAGGTTGAATAAAGACATACGTCCAGCCTATTCAGCAATACCCACATTTCCTGCCTAACAGTTGATCCAGTATGAATGGGAAAAAAATTCCTTCCTGACTCCAAGTGGCAATTGGAAATTTCGATGGATCAACTCCAACTTTATCTATCAATACCACTACTATACAACTACTATAAAGGTATCTGGCATCTAGTATCTGTCTTAATATAGTCTCAGTATAGTCTTAGCAATATATCTGTCTTAGGACTGGGCCACACTGGCGTGATTATGACTTGCTTACATGTGCTCCAATAACAGAATATTGGGAAAATCGCAGCACGAATGCATGGCAACACAATGCATTTTAATCTTTGTAGTGTGGCCACAGACTAAGGGGCATATTTATAAAGCTTTGTTAAGTTTTCGCGGCCGTTTTCCCTGACATTTCCACATAAATCGTGTTTAATGCGATTTATTAATGTCCGAAAACAGACGCGAAAAGTTAACGAGGCATTAACCCTTCACGCCGATACTTACCTGTTACCGCCGCTTCAATTTATAAAGCGGCGGTAACTGTTTCGCACTGCTAGTATCGGCTGTTTTGCTTCGCCACATTAAAGTATGTCCCATATAGCTTTACTTTTACTGTCTATTTTAATAGCAGTATTTCCAATTCTCTAAAACTATACCCACCACCATGTATCTTAATGTCATTATATTTAGCAGTAGATTTATATTAAATATAAAATATAAGTAACAGACAAATTTTTATTTTTTTCAACCACCTTCCATCCCTCTTAAACATCACAGGTTTAAAACTAACATCTATATTTAAAACAAAATCCATAACTAATCATTATTCTCTGCAAACACAATATATTTACTGTATATGCTGTATATGGAAACTATTCATTCTGAAGATTGAAAAGCTGCTGGCCCTCTTTTAGAAACAGTTTAATCTATCCATTAAGCTGCACCTTAAAACAACTGTTGTGTCAGTTCATGTGACTCCCTAATGTCCATTCTCATTGGTTAAAAGTTTCTTGTATATTAGACTGGATCATCCAGATGGGCTGCCTTATAAGCTGCAGGCCACTGAACCTATTTTCTTATTATGGTAGAGAAAGAACACAGTCTCATGATGCTTTTAAAAACCCTGAGGATGTTTCTGCTTGATGTGGTACCAACAAGCCATCTTATTATTACTGTGCTTTGCTGTTTGGGGAGCACTTTCCTGGTACTGCTTTGGCTGCACGGTAGATGTGTGAATCAGAAAGTTAGGTTTGCCAGAGTGAAGAGGCTTGATGTTTTGGAACTCATGGATAAGACCGTTTTGCAGTCCAAGAAGCAAGTAAGGGATCCTACTACATTTTAGTTTGCTGGAGCAGTGTTTTTTAGAACACATATTTGACCGAAAAAAATGATCTGCAATTTTCCCTAATTGAACCTTTTCTAATAAATTAAGGTGAAAAATTCAGAAAGGAAAATGTATTTATTTAATTAACAGGCTTTATGGTTTTCTGTCAATGAAAATAATAAAAAAAAAAATTGCAATAGGAGTCCATGGTAAACATCCGAATACACTAAAGCTATTACAATACAGTCCTGTTGATGTGGTATAGTTCTGATAGCTTTTTACTAATCTATAAGTTGTAGATCTGAAATTTCCATGAAATTCTGGTGAACATATGAGAATTTGCTTCTGCCACAAATACACGCTTTAAAATGTAATATATTAGATAATTACAAATCTATCTAACTCAGCATTTGTACTTAAAGTGTAAGTTCTCTAGCAGTTCATGTTTTCTTTTTAGTTTATTTGCACACAGAATAGTTATAGTCTTTGCTTATACTGTTTATTCTATTTAAGATTTCTAACTTTAGTTTCAAGGATTGAATAAAATGTCTAAACAGTATGATTTGAGATAATAATGCTAATAGCATAATTCTCATGATTATTATATGTTAATCAATGCTACTGTTTGGAAAAGTAACTAATTCCAGGTCCTTTGATAATTACCGAATTGATCCAGTGGATATTGGGAACTCTATTTTAGCATAGGCTGGTGATCTAGAAATTGTCATCAAAGTTTTATCCAAGTCAGGTTGAATAGCTGGATCGTCTGGTCACTTAAACATTTTCCATGCAGCTGCCTACATGGTGGATTAATAACTTTGGAACCTGCTGTGTTTTATTCCTTTGTTTTGATTACCCTGTTTATAGAGATCTCATATCACTAAGATGAGCACAGTTTTTCCTATACCTATCACTTGCTAATTGTGAGCTTTCAAACCCCAAGCATTTGATCTAACTCACAGCTGTCTCTGTAAAGAAAATGACCATCTACATTAAAGGCTTAAGAAGATTTACTTTCACAAATCTTGTTGAAATGTGACCACAAATTTAGTAGGATGTGGGATTCCTTTATAATTCACTGGACTGCACTAAAAGGAATTAAGGAATCCCCAAACATTTTACACAGGACTCTTTAATACTACATCTTAATCATCCCCTTTTTGTCATCCAAAGCAAGCTTTCAAATGTGTGCAAATTTTGCCATGCCCATCCTTGAAAGCAGCAACTTTTGTGAAGTTCCCCAATAAAACTAAAGTTTTTTTGTTTGTTTTTTAGAACCCATGTAATTATATGTAATGTGTGTGTGGGTGGTGGGGTGGTGAGGGGGTGTATGCATAAGTACATAATGTTCCTTAGCATTAGATCAGTTGGTGTGTAAACGCGTTACAGTAAATACGTGTTCTCTGTGTTCTTTTTCTTTCAGCATGGTGATCTTGATACTGGACATATTGTTTCCCTGACATTGCCCCAATTGGTGGACCAACTAAAGAAAGGCTCTCTGACTCCTGAAAGTGTACTTACTGCCTACATAGAAAAGGTAAGGGGTTCAAGCAATGATCCCCCTTTGTATACTTATACAATGTTCCATTTTTCACTTAATGAGGTTTAAATATTAAATATTCACTGCATAGCTCTGACTAATAAGCACATCCCAATAATTCATTTTTCAGAACCCCCCGCAGATCACTTTGTTTTAGAAACAAATTAAACTTGACAATCAAACTATTGAGATGGACAATTAGCAATGGCCTTGTGTGTTCTGTAATGTAGGCATATTACCAGGGAAAGTAGACAATTTCTTTGCAGGGAATATTGAACATAATGCAGTCTAATATTTTAAAATTAAAACAGATGAAAGAAATAAATCTTTATTGAGAGGTCATGCCTTTAACATGCAGTTCACTTGCAAGTTCACATGCAGGTCACTAACAAGCACACTACCCTGGTATTGGTATTGTCCAGTGATCCCCCTAGCAATCACCAGGCTGACCAAGAGAGGATCTATAGGCCTCCCTTTGCCAAAAAGCACTGGGAGATTGGCAAAACTTATTCATTCCCCTGTCTACCACCAGCTGCCACCAGGGAATTTCAAGAAGGCGTTTGATATTATTTATTACACTCTAAACGTATATACATTTTACTTAATATCTTTGTAATAATTGATTTACTTTGTACTGATTTTCTAGGCTTTAGAAGTCAACAAGGAACTGAACTGTTTGACAGACTTTTTGCCAGAATGTGAGGCCCAACTTCAGGAAGTAAAGAAACAAAAAGGGAAAGGTCTATTGTATGGAGTCCCTATCACACTAAAGGACAATGTTGGATACAAGGTACTTATCTGAATGGGAAATACAGTACAACTGCCAGCAGGTCAGTGATGAGAAAAATGTGATTATACCAGACATTACAGGGGGAATTCTACCTAGAACAGCTGGAGACTGACAATATCAAATATCAAAAAAAATTCAAATTGTTAAAAAGCTCTTAAGGGTGTCCATACACTCCTCAGCAATACTGACTTTCCTAACAATCAGTTGTCAGGCTAAAAAAAAAAACAGTATGAAGGGGGAAAATTCCTGCCATCACCCTGTCCAATTGAAGACAGTCCCATAGTTTTACTGTTCTCACAGTGAAAAACCCTTTTGGAACTTGAAGAATAAACTTCTTTTCTTGCATTCTTAAGATGTGTCCTTAGCAGCCCAATGTGACGATCTATCTAGATCTGTCTGCAACAACTGCATATCCTCTGTAGCTTTCAATGGTCCACAATGTTTTATTTTGTCTGCAAACACATAAACCATGCTGGCAATACTTGCTTTCAAATCATTTATTAACTGATTAAATAGAAGTGGCACCAACACAGAATCCTGTGGCACACTACTTTTAACACTGTTACCAAGTACTCTGCATCTGATCCATCAACTATTCTTCTATCCAAGTAAAATGTTAAGATTGTAGCTCATACATAATGGTGGTCTTAGAGATTATGATCGTGCTTGTACAATATTCTGATATTGTATGATTGGCGGGTCATGTATAAAGAAGAAAAAAATATTTAATTTCTTGGCCTCCTCTGTAGTCTGTAACTATCTTATCCCCATTATTGAATGTCCCCATATTTTTAGTCCTCATCTTACTATTAATATACCTAAAAATGTTTAAGGTTAGTCTTCCTTTGTTCAGCTATCCTAACTTCATTATTTTATTTTAACTAGCTTAATTTTTACAATCCTTACAGGTTAGTTTTTATCATTTCTAAAAGCCTGTTTTGTTCCCCTGACGATTTTAAATGCCATTCTCTTTATTTCCATTCCCCTCATGAGTGCAGATGTGAAATTATTTAAATCCCCTTTTAGCAACCCATCACCCTTTACTGTGTTGGCAGTTCCACTACTTCAATTAATATCAGGGTAATTAAAGTCCCCGATAATCAGACAATGCCCCAAACTCTGCATATGAAGCTGACTCAATTCCTCATTGCTACCATTTGGTGGCTTGTAGCAGACATCAAAAATAATTTACCCCCCTTCCTCTTGTCCAATTCTACTCATAGAGCCTCAGATTTAACATCAGTAAGGGGCAGCATGGTGGCTCATTGGTTAGCAATGATGCCTTGCAGCGATGAAGTCTTGAGTTCGATTTCACCCTTGGATCTGCAAGGAGTTTTTATGTACTCCCTGTGCTTGCTTGGGTTTCCTCTGGGCACTTCGGTTTCCCCCACAATCATAAAGACATATTGATAGTTTGTATGTGTGAAATAAATGTGCTTAGATTGAACCTATTTGGGGCAGGGCCTGATGTAGAACACATAAGAAAGTTTGCACTATATAAATCCACAATAATAATAATCAATATCAACAGTAATCTCTTCTTTTAAATTTGACTTCAACTCTTGTTTAACATAAATACATAACCCTTCTCCTTTCCTATTTTCTTAATCATGCCTAAACGAGTATACTTCTAAATTTACAGTCCAGTAATAAGAATTATTTAACCATGTTTCTGCTATACCCATTTCATACCTGTTTCAGGTGTGCATGCATTTAAGTCACATGTTGCCTCTGGGAGAGCTTAAGGCTGGGTGCAGATGGGTACTAAAATCTTCTAACATGGGCTCTAATGAAATGTTAACTGATTGAAAGTAATTATTTCAAGTAATTTAATTTATAACTTTTCTTTAAGGGTCATGACTCTCACTGTGGACTTGTGCAGTTCCTTGGTATTGCAGATCAAGAAGACAGTGTTGTGGTCCAGGTTTTGAAGAAACAAGGCGCTGTCCCCTTTGTGAAAACCAACATACCTCAATCCATGATAAAGTAATCACTTTATTGTATTTTAACAAAATCCTGTAGTATACATATCTTTTATGAATGTAGACAAATTGAATATGTATTACCCTGTAGGACATGCCCTTTATCTTAAGAATGCAGATTCAAACTTTCTAAAAGTTAATCAGGGTTAGTCAATAAAAGTTCTTATCGTTTAAAAAGGTGCTAATGTTGCCCCAATCAATCAGATCTTAGCTTTCAAATGTTAATTTTTTGACAGTTTTGACAGCTTTAATTTACAGGTACACCAACAGAACTGTTCTGTGGAAGGGTCTCAGAGCTGTGACAAGTATAGGTTTTAGGTTTACCTACAGTTTGTGCAGGCAAATGTAATAGTTGGCTAAAGTATACTACAGTATAGTATGTACAGCTATGACTCAAATATAAAATAGTGTAAATATTAGAAGGTAATCAGCGCTTTGCTGCACCTAAATGTGTACTGACAAAGACTGAAATCTTACTGGCCTTTTCATAATATAATCATGGTAACAACCGCTTTCCATCAGCTTTGATTGCAGCAATTCCATATTTGGACAGACTTTAAATCCCCACAATCACAAAAAGACATGTGGAGGCTCCAGTGGTGGGGAGGCTGCTTTGATTTCAGGAGGAGGGTCCATACTCGGTGTGGGTACTGATGTCCTAGGAAGCATCCGAATGCCTTGCAGCTTTTGTGGGATATGCGGCCTGAAACCATCAGGAAATCGACTTAGGTTTGTCAATTCACTTACACCTCCATATAAATATATATCACTATCAACTAGAAGCATGAGCAATGGCTGAATTTACAACTGTTCAAGACCAACAATTCTTCTACCATTATCCATTATCTTTTATTTCAGCTCCTTGGGATTTTCTACACCTGTTAGTGGAATGAAATCAGGTTTGTGTCTGTTGAAATGTAAACATAATCACTGGTATGTCGATTTATAAAGCAATCAAGTCATTTTGTTGCAAACCTTTTTGTAAGTTTCAGAGACCTTTGTGTTTAACCCTATTTATAAAAAGTGAACATTCTAGGCACATCTGTAAAAAGCCAGAAAAGTATTGTCAAATATTTAGTTATTAGCACTAGATTTTGCAGTGCTCCTGATGAAATTTGCCGCTTTAAAATGTAGCAAAAAATACACAAAAAGCTGAATAAACAATAGCAATAGATATCATATTCACTGCCCACCAGAACCCACCGCACCCTGTGCTTCACGGGGGATTAGACAGAAAAATTAAATGTATATGTATGTATATTTGTTGCAGTTGCAGTATAGGAAGTATAGGAAATGGCCATTTTTCTCCCCAATTGACGAAAATGTAAATCTATGGAGTCAACCGGGCAGAAATATCAACCTGTGTGTACCACTTGTAAGGAAAAACACACACTTCCTTGAATTACTGCATACAGATTTTCTATATAACAATAACAGGCCCACCAAAACCCTTAAATTCATCATACATAAAATAATTTGATCTTTTTAATGTAAATACATAGAACGTGGTGCTGGAAGACTTTTTCCTGATCTGCAAATATACACAAGAGTTATTAGTTTCCTGTGCCCTTTTAGGAACCCACATCATGTTAACAGTGGCATTACAAGGAATAACTGCAACTGCAACCAGCAAAAGTATGATATGTGTATCCACTGCGTCTAAATTGATCCTTTGAATTTTTGCTTCCGTGTTAGGAAAATTAACAATTCTTTGTTTTGTGCTTTTAGCTGTAATGATGCCTGGTCCTATGGCAAGGGATGTGGATAGCCTGGCTTTGTTTATGAAAGCTGTGCTGTGTGATGATATGTTCCAACTTGATCCCACAGTTCCACCTGTTCCATTTCGAGATGAGGTATAGCTTCCTAAAACACGGACAATTTTAAAATAAAAGACAGAAATACTAGAAAAAATGTGTAATTAGATAGATGTAAAAATGGTTGTATTTATTTGTAGCAGTGTATAAAAGAAGTTCTGCATAATTTATGTAGAAATATGTGAGTCTGAATACAAAGAAGCACACAGAGCATGGATAAATAGGATGTAACAATTGGAGTTTTCTGAAGGGTGAAAGTGCAGGTGCAAAAAGCTGCAGGGGGTTATTTTTGTCATTAAAGGTAAATACACCTTAAAAGCAACTACCCCCCCTCAAAAACTATAATTTTATGTTTAGAAGGAGCAAGTATTCACAACTCAAGTTATTAGCTTTAGAAGTTTTGCCAGTGCTTTCTGCATTCAGTCTCCCTGGCTGGGTTCAATGAAAACATTGTTACAAATATTGGGCTATGTTTATTATACATTGTAATTGATAAGTAACGGTCATTAATTTAACAACCGCTGTGTTAGTTAACAATACCAAATACGCAATTGATGACTGCATTGTTATTAAATATTTACCAGTATTACAGTATTAAATATTGCTTTAAAACAAGGCTTTCATTTTAAATTGTGCTTACAATATAGATTGATAATGTGACGTTGCTATGTAACAATATAAGCCTAAGATATTTAAAGACCAGTGTTAAATAATGTTTCGAATTTTTATTTAAAGGATATCTATACTCTAAAAATGAACTGTTTAAAAATGGAAAGTACCCGGGGTAGGGAGGTCGGATTAATTATTCCTACCTCACAATATTGTTTTGTTGAGGAGCTACAGCACGTACAGTTTTCATTTGCCAGGTTAGTCCTGGACTATTCCTGTATTAAAGGAAGACTGGCAGAATCCGTTTTCTTTGGGCTGGTGCTCCTCACAGAAACAATATTGGGAGGTAGGGATTACCAATCCTATATCCCTGCCCCAAGTACTTTTCAGTTTAACTGTTTTTTAAATAAATCTTTATACACACGATAGTTATCCTTTAACGACTGCAGTGTTAAATAACAATAACCATCCTTATTTAACCTTGCTATATAAATATAGCCCATTGTTACTATTCAGGATAGCCATTTCCGTGCCTGATTCCCTACTTGTAAAATTTTTTGTGCCTCAGTCGAAATCCTTCTAATAATAAGACACGTATCTTGTGTCTTCCCATTGGTCAGGCTTTAGGCGCAAGCTGGAGGTGGGGAAAACTGGACCAGTAATCTGTTTTTACAAGTTATAATTGGCAGCAATCAGAGGTAATACTAGGGGGAGGCATGTTCACCCTCTGGAAGAAAATGTACCCACTTAGTAAGCACTCTAAACTTTCCTAAAGACCCCAATCCCTCATTGGCTGGAAGATGCCTACTTTGCTGCTGAAAGTGTAATTTACGTGATGCACAGCAGCAGAGGAGGCAGCTTCAGGTATGGCTGTCAGCTATGGTCTTTGACGGATGGCTAAACCCAAGTACCTGCAAGGAAGAGGTGGCAGCCACAGCCAGGGATCGGGCTGTGTAAATAAGGTTAGAAGCATCTTTGAAAAAGGTAAATATAACCCAGCATTAGCATGAAGTGTATCCAAAAGGCAGTTTTAAGCATAGCTTCCTTGCTATGACACCTGCACTTAAAGCTCCAAAAAGTAATTTATGCACAGAGCCATGGGCTACATCATTTTAAAAATTAATTACCTTCTAAGCTTTATCTGCGGTCTCTTAGAATGTTTGCATGTTTATGTAATTGAGGTGTTAGTATTCTACATTTCTACACTATTATTAGTAAGCTAATAACAGATGTCTAGTGCAATTCTATTTTTGCACAAGTGAGACATTGAATAAAATATATCATTACAGGTTTATAACAGCTCACAGCCTCTGACAATTGGATTTTATGACACAGATGGATATTTTCTGCCATCACCTGGTATGAAACGAGCTATTCAGGAAACCAAAACTCTTTTGGAAGAAGCAGGGCACAAGGTATATAATCATTTTATTCAGGTCTCACTTTTTAGTCTAAAATAAGAACTAAAGTCTCCAGACAACATTGTCCCAATAGACAGAGCACATTCACAAACATGAAACAAGCTGTGTCTCACCTCTCTTGTTAAATCAAGGTCATCTATATAACTTTTCTAACACTATGGCTACTGGGTGATTTATTAAATTAAACTGTGTATACTAGTGGTCATCTCCCATAATCCAGCTGGGTAAAGTCTGGGGAATTGAACCTGCAACACCACGTACTCTGTCTTGCTAAAAGCAAAGCGTGTCCCTCTATCCCAAACAGAGGTATTATATGAAAACATGTAGAAACTTTATATTTTGCTAGGTACACAACAGGAAAAAAACAGTAAGTCTGGAACCTTTGACATTCTGGGCTTTGTGTTTCTAAAATATCCACTTTACCATTTGAGCCATGACTGCAGATTCAAATAACATAGGTACATTTAGAATTTTTTTTGCTAGGTACAGGATAATAATAATATGTTAGTAATATTAGCTGAATTCTTTGTATTGCCCCAGAAAGGCTGAATGCAATTTAAGTTGACTGGTAAATAAAGTGCAGGGTAACAAGCAGGTTTCAAATCTTATCAGGAACTTCCATATTGGTGTGGAGACATCTGTATCGAAAACACTCTGTGCATAGAGACAGTGAATACTGGGCAGTGAATAAAGGGCATGTCCACCCTTAAAACATAAAACTGGTCACATATCTATACCCTGTCACTAATCTCCCTTTATGTTATCAATCAAGACTGTGACTGCCAACCAATGATTGACAGGTAATTCATTGTCTGCCTTCTCTGCACATCAATAACAGAAGATGAAATATCTTGTTACTAATGCAGGTAATTAAAGGGCATGTCCATCCCAAAATTTTACTTTTGATATGTGGTAGGGCATGCTCCCCCACCCAACCGCATTAATATAATGTAGAAAGTCCCCCATTCTACTTACCTGCCCTCTCTCCCCTGCTGCAGTGTTCAGGCCCTCTGCTTGCATGGAATTGAAAGCAGGGTGGACCGGCAGCCACGTCCGTGATTGGCTGAGAGGCAGGGAGGGCTGCACTGAGCATGCCTCAACCTTGATGAGGTTGAGGAAGTCTCAGGCACAGCATGAGTCACACACTGCTCCTACACAGCAGTTTCCTGGACTTTGGAGGGGCACAGCAGGGGAACTATTTTGAGCAGGAATGTAAGGTAAGGATTGTTTTAAACAACTTGATGTGGCCAGTAAGGGGTTAAATTTTAGTTTTGGGGGTGGACATGCCCTTTAAGTGGTAAAAATGGCAGTTTGGGTTGTGGACAGATACCTGACAAGTCACTAGTTTTTTGTTTTAAGAGTAGACTTTCCCTTTAAGACCAGGTACACAAAGGACAACTTTGGTCTTATACCTTGTATTTTTTTAGTATTAATGGGTTTACTCAGACAGCAAAGTTTAAATGGCTGATATTATAAGTTATATTTTAAAGTGTTGCTAACAATTCCCAAATTAAGTCTGGAGCAACATAGGAATGTTCAATTCCCTAGTGTATATAGTAAAGAAACTGTATGCTTGGTGTAATCTAATTTGCTTGGTAACAATAAAAATAGATAACATTCCCTATATTAAATAGGCGGGTGGTAACTATGCATCAAACTGTTTCAGCAAGATATATTTGGATAAGTGTGCTTATGTTAAGGTATATTGATTTTATTAATCTGCCTTTTCACAGCTTGTTTCTTTTACTCCACCTCGCATAGAATATGCACTCAATGAGCTTTGTATAAGGGGATTCTTTGCAGATGGAGGATCTACTCTAGTTGAAAAATTGTAAGTTGTTCCTATCTGTAAATCAATCAACCATCTCCTGATCAGTGTTGTGATAATCATTTATTATTTATTATCTGGTGGAAGGAATGGGGGAAAAAAGGGAAAGGAGGGATAAGAGAATTTGCTGCCTTAGTACAAGGAATTGTGTATCTTTGACCGTGACCCACTCTGGAAAAGCTAGAAATCTGGAGAATTAAAAAGGTGTTTTCTCCAGTATGCTGCTTATTTCTCAATAGGAAATCAATCAATCTATTAATTAGAAATTATAGAATTCATGCATGATCAATGTTTTAGCTTTAGCTCACACTGATTCTAGTAAGATCAAAGTTAAAAATATATATATTTATATATGTGTGTATATATATATACTAGCAAAGGTTGGTGCACAGTGGACATTATGTGTACCGTATGTTTAGAATGCTGGGAAGTTTCTTTTTTTTTTTAAACACCCGGTGGACTGCAGGTGGAAACCTCTGACCTTCTGTAACTTAGACAGCTAGAAGGAAGTTGCAGGAATCCAGCTATTCACTTTGCTCCTATTGTTCAACTGTTAGGGCAAGGAAAGGCAAGTAGATATCTCCAAATGTTTAAAAACTACAACTCCCAGCATTTTTCTATAAGCGCTCTATAGTTAGGGAATGCGGGGAGTTGTTAGAGAGCCCCATGTACAAGCTGTCACCCCTTCAGCACCAACAGCTATTGCACAACAGCAGTACATGCTAACAGTGGGCAGCTCACAAAGGTTGCACAAATACAACTCTCTCCTCTCCAGGTTTGCAGTGTAATTAACTGTTTAGGGTGAGAGCACACACTCACACTTCCCCTCCCCCATGAAAGTATCGCTCTCTCTCCCGACAGCTCCGAAGGTAAACACTGAGGAGGAAGGGAGCAGGGGGCACAGTGCCAAGAACCGGGATGGCGGCGGGGTGAAATTTGGGTCTGCACCACTCAGCCTGTAGGAATGATGGGTGGGGGGGGAGAGGGGCAGACAGAGAGCGCAGAAAAGAGAGGAGGAGACAGAGAGCAATGAGCGGACTTACTACAGGGAGGGAACCTATTCATAACAGTAAAGCAATAAATCTTGCACATACGCAAATACACTTTCCCTATATTATTTGCTACCTCAACCTACATAGTACATCCTAAAAACTCAATGTATTCCCCATTCCATTTATAAATGTATTTGTATAATATAAGGGATATATATATATATATAGCTATAACCAAGGTGAAGCGGCACTCCAACCAAACATACAAATATCCGCCCGGGTGCCTCGCTGTGACAAAAACAATCGTAACCAGAGATAAGAGCACTCCTGGGTCTTCTAGACAAACTTTAATCCTCAAGGGAGAACTACCTGGATCACGCCCCAAACGTGTTGGCGTGTGTTACACAGAATTAAAGTTTGTCTAGAAGACCCAGGAGTGCTCTCATCTCTGGTTACGATTTTATATATATATTACCACATATTAAGCTGTTTTTAATCTTTGCTTTTTTATTTGCAGCAATGCAGACATTGTTGATCCTAACCTGAAACAGCAAATATTGGTTTATAAAATACCAACTGTTGTAAAAAAGATCGTATCGTTTTTCATGAGGCCAATAGTAAGTGCTGCTATACAACGTGATGGAAGAGGTGAACAAATCTTGAAACTATGTAGATTTGGACAGGACTGACCCACTTTTAGTGTCCTTTCCCACTGTCCCAGATCTGCAGATCAAAATTTAAAGGATAAATTTGTTGGAACGAAGTAGAGTTTGGTGGGGGACATGAGTAGATCCTGCTTAAAAGTGGTATGGTTAAATCAAACTACATATTGGCAAAGTATTCCAAATTTTCCATATTCTATTTTGTTCATTTTTATTTTTTATCAGGAAGACCTGATACTTTATATATATTTATAAAATAGAAATAGTTTATCTAATTACTTTATTAAAAGCATCTGATTTAACTTATTTGTGCACACAAACAAATATTGAGAGAGGTGTGTTCCCTGTAACACTGACACTCACAATGTTATCTCTGAGTACATTGCATTGAATAGCAGCCCATTGTTAAGGTTCGTACACACGTGCGATCGCGGGTCTCGACCCAGGGCGCACAATGTGTCCGAACGTTCCTTTCGGCCGATAATTGGCCTGTGTATGGGCACTTTATCAGCCGAAATGGCCATTCGGTCAGGGATCGTTGCCCGACCGACCAGCCAGATCTCTGAACGACCGGCCGTTTTGGCCGCTAAAGGGCCCATACACGGACCGATTATAGGCCAAAACGAACGTTTGGACACATCGTGCGTCCAGGTCGTGATCCGCGATCGCACGTGTGTACGAGGCTTTACTCTTCCTCTGTAGATACAGCTCCCCAGGCAATGCTGTAGAAGTAACAGGTAGGGGGACCTATTACGTTTTTTCTCAGCAGCCAAGTGATATTGTGTAGCGCCCCTCTTAACTACCATACAGAACATTAAACATGTGTACTGCAGATTAACAGACTATCCATAGTGTAAAACACTGTTCCTTAAACAATTTCAGACTGTGACAAAAAACAAAGAAACCAACAGACTTCATATAGATGGGGGACATCAATTTTTGGTGGTTACAATTAGTTAACCAATGTTATATTATTTTCCTTCTACATTATGTATATTTTTACCCTATCTCCTTTTTGTAGTTTCCACGAATTGCAAATAACTTGAACGCGCACTGTGGTGTTAGGTAAGTTAATTCATTGAAAACGGAAAGGTATAAAGACAATGGAAAATAGACAATTTAAAATGTCAATCCTTGTTAAGGCTACAGTAAGGTTCCCATATTCATTCTTATATCTGTTAATAAGTGGCATAAAAATTTAATCTAAATAATATCTAAAACGTGTATGGTAAGCATTAGGCAATGTGCAGACGTTGGATTAAAATGACAATCGGTCTGACAGGACTTGCAAGAATATTCCTTAAAATGTGTTATTTTATATGCATTGTTTTGATGAATGGATAGGTGGTCTTCTTTTGAAGCATAGCATACTGTAGATTTGCTCTAAACACATGGTGACTAGAAAATCTTGTGAGCCTTGAAACAGTATGTCTGTTCATTGTATCTGTATGATTTGTTCTAGCTCTGTAAAAGACCTGTGGAGACATAACACCGCAATAAAGGTGAGAAATGTAGTTATAAGTTCCCAAGGAATTTTTAATGTTTAAGAGCACATCTCTGCTTTTAGAATTGGGGAAGAGCATGTATTGAATGCATATAAAATATTGTTTGTGTAGTGACAAAAATGAACTGTGGCTTACATGAATGGAAAATGATTTTTAAAGGGCATGTCCAACCCCCAAACTAAATTTGAACTCACTACTGGCCCATCTGTATAGTTTAAAAATATCCTTAACATACCGTATGTACTTGAGTATAAACAGTCCCGAGTATAAACCGAGGTACCTAGTTTTAGGTAAAAAAGGAGGAAAAAAAACACACTGACTCGAGGATAAAACCGAGGGGTAGTACTGCCACTAAAGATATTTGGAAACTACAACTCCCAGCATGCTTTATTGCTGGGAGTTGTAGTTTTCAAACATCTTAAGTTGCAAATACTTACAAATAAGAGTAAAACCTTCTTATTTGTGCATACTGTATGCACAAATATAGGAGGATTTACCCTATTTGCAAGTATTTGCCACTTAAGATGTTTGAAAACTACAACTCCCAGCAATAAAGCATGCTGGGAGTTGTAGTTTTCAAACATCTTAAGTGGCAAATACTTGCAAATAGGGGTAAATCCTCCTATATTTGTGCATACAGTATGCACAAATAAAGAAGGTTTTACTCCTATTTGTATTTTTTGCCACTTAAGTGTGTTGTGCAAGTAAATGTTTCTCCTACCTTGTCCGGCGGCCACGCAGTCCGCATCCTCACCCACAGCCTCTGCGCGTCCGGATGATGTCACTACCCGGCGCCTCTCACTTTGCGGCGCCAGGTAGTGACATCATTCGATGCAGAGGTGTGGAGTGAGGATGCGGATGCGCGGCCGCCGGACAAGGTAGGGGAAACATTGACTCGAGTATAAACCGAGGAAGATTTAGGCTTTTTTTAAAGCCTGAAAGCCTCGGTTGAATACTCGAGTATATACGGTATCTTGCTCCTCGTGGTTTTCAGCAGTACACGTCCAAAGTCCATTAAACTGAAGAGTAGGAGCTGTCTTCCTGTCCAAAAGGTTTCGGCCTCCACCTTGTCCACTGAGAGTACAGAGGATCCATCCATATACCTAGGGTAAAAAGTTTTTTCTGTAGTGTAGGGCATCTCTGCCCGCCCCCAACTGCTATGTCATTTTGTTAAAAAAAGATTCCGCATCACTCTCCATTGACGTCAGCCATGTCTGTGATTGGCTGCCTCTCAGCCAATCACAGACATGGCTACCAGTCCGGCCCCTGCTTGCAAGTTCTGGCAAGCAGGTAGCCAGATCAGTGTGCCAGAGGATTGAGGGGCTGTAAGTAACTTTCTAAATCTTTTTTTTAACATTCTGACATGGCGTTTGGGGTTGGGCATGGGTGCCCTACATTATATAAAAAGGATATTATTAGGGTGGACATGCCCTTTAAATAAAAAAGTTGTGATTAATGTAAGTAAAATCTGCAGTATCCCTAATTTCTTAATTTCCCACATACCTTAAATGGACAAAGAATAGTCATAAAAAGTCCAAAACATCTGTAAAAATCACGCATGTGTACTATGGCTTATGGGGGCCTAAGGAAAACTTTTTCTTTATGGACATTTATTTATTAAAAGAAAATATTTCTATGAACAGTGATTTTCTCCTTCCTGAACCTTATTAAAAACCTGCATATGGTTTCAGTGTTTGGTTCGACTCCAGTACTTTTGTTCATGTATTTAATGTGGTTATACTTTCTATGTAAACTCTCAAAATCCCTTTGATGTTTTCTAATCTGTTCTGTCGTTAACAACACTCTATCTTCTCTGCTTGGTATATTATATTTAGGAATATCGCTGTGAATATATCAGAGAATGGAAAAAGCTGAATTTAGATGCTTTATTGTGTCCAATGCTTGGTCCTGCTTTCAATATTGGGTGCCCTGGAAAACTTTTTGGTAATTTTTTTTTTTATATATATAATATCTGGTATTATTTGCTTAATTAATGAGCAGTGTGATAATGTATTGGGCCATTTGTACCCCTGAGTACAGAATAGGTTAAAGCATATCGTTTCTAGTGTGGATGAATATAGCCTTACATGTAGGCCATGCTCCCCCCAGGTGATGTTCGCGACAGGAGATGGATAGAATTGTCAGTTTACTCAAACTGAATAAAGTAAGAGTCTAGCCAAGGAGTGTGTGTGTGTGTGTGGGGGCTGGGGGTGTAGATACACTACAATATTGGTAGGCTTTGGAGATAAATCTGGCTGCCCATCAAGAGTGCAAAATAACAGTATAAGCTAGTTAACTGTTTTATGTAAATGTTGCTATTTTTTAAGAAATATCCAAGCATCTTAGTGCTTCATTATAGGAGAATACCATTTTAAAATGTATACCAGCATCAAGTTCTCATAGTGAACGCTAACTCTCCTTTTGTTACTCTGGTCTTGTCCTCTTGGTTTCCACAGAATTTACTGGAGATAATGTTAACAGATAAGGAGGAAGATTAATATTTTTCTTTGCACCCAATATTTAAATATAACAGGATGTCGCCACCTGCTTTATGTGTTTATATGTTCGCCCTGTCCTGGTTTCCTCCAGGCACTCTGCATTAGAGATGGCCGAAACTCACCAGTTTCGTTCGTTTTCGGATTCCCGGATCTCAGGAAAATCCCAAAAATCCGAAAACGGAACAAATTTTTTATTATCATTGAATTCTCAAAGCTATTTTTGATCATTTTTGAAAATAAGATCGGAGATTATTTCGAGTTTCCAATCGTATTATTGAGGATTATCGAACGTTCAAGGTTATTATAGAAAATAGGCTCCGAAGTCCCGAAATACGGACAGATGGATCATTCAGATTTCAGAACCGTGTCGGACCCGGATCCCATCTCTGCTCTGCATCCCAACCCCAGCCCCAAACACAAGGAAACAATAAAAATAGGATAGATGTTATCAGTGCAAGATGTCACTTTACAGATGGCCACATCACATGAACTGTACCATATAAGAATTCCTTTGTATTTGTACAAATAGAAAAATCAAGGATGACTGATTTAATACCATGTTGTAAATATATATATATTATTGGTTAGCTTCAGGGCCAGTCAAGTTTACGTAAACAGGAGAAGTTGTAGCTACTCATAGCCAAACTTATCTGTGACCTAACCATGTCAAATCATTCCCCATTCAGGCTTGCTACTTCTGACTGCTGCCTTTTGCACTAGGTCCGGTGATTCAGATATGGTTAGTTTGTGTCTGGTATTTTATGTGTAAATTTAGTGTTTGTCTTGGGAAGTAGCATATTAGGATGCATATATTATCTCACTTATAAATTAAAATAAATTTCAGATACTTTCTCCTAAGGGTCAAATTAAGTTATAGGAAATGACAGAGGCTTGAACACCCAAATGTAACAGGTTTTCAACATTATTCTTTTGTACCATATGCAAAGCCACTGTGCTAATGAGGCAGGTTGAAAATCCTCCCGATCGAGGCAGCACACCGACATTTACTTCTATTGAAGGGGGGATTTGTCCCCTAGTGGTGTTTCAGGCCATATGGTATATATTGTGTATTTATGTCTAAAGCTGATAATGTGTTATATTTTCTAGCTGGTTTTTGCTTCACAATGTTGTTCAATATACTGAACTTTCCTGCTGGGGTACTGCCTGTCACTACTGGAACAGCTGAAGATGAGGAAGAACTGAAACACTATAAAGGATACTATAATGATCTCTGGGACAAGGAAATTATTAAGGTAAAGTCTTTTCTGGTAATGTGCTATTATATGACTGCATATGTAACGAATCACCTATTTAACAGCTGCTGGCTGTAGGGTTACCATGCCATCTAATTATTGGAGAACATTGCTAAAAGTGCATAACTCTCAAAAATCCTCATTTAAGTGCAAGATTATCATATATGAATGCCCTGCCAGATGTCCCAGATCTCTGATCAGACAGGGTAGGGTTAGGTTAGTATACTTTCCATCATGGATCATTCAGAGGTATCAAAATGTGATTAGAGGAACTTCCGTGATTGCAGTCAGATTGCTTTCAAAATTCCAAGTGCGGCCTGATCATATGAATAGTACTTCTGCTTCCAAATGTGAACACCACCAGGTGGCAGTAAAAACAAGGAAAGAGACAAAAATGTGTATATTATAAGAGACCTTGTAATAGACCTTGCCGTGCATGAAAAGCCATATTAGGAATCTATGCATGTAACCTGGTGTTTTTATCTCTTTATACAATGATGAGTTCCATGTGTACATTAGATACTATATAAGTAATGTGCTTGTGAAGGTTCTCATTCATCTAGGCCATGGTATTTCTGTGGTATTCAGTTACATGCACTGGACTTAAAGTTTAGGGCCATATTTATAAAGGCGGGATATTGCTTTTTACTGATCAATCACAGATTTACGATTCCCATACAATCACAGATTTACGATCCCCATACAATCACAGATTTACGATCCCCATAGAATACCATTGCGTTAGTTTACTACCGCATTGTATTCTACACCCAAATGCTTTTTAATTAATTAACGTTTAGTGTAAATATACAATCGCGGCCGGTCATGTACAGCCACCATCATAATTTACCAATAATGTGCAATAACGTGCGTTTAGAAATATGGCCCTTAGTTCTTGAAGACGTTATTCAATTAGATCCAGTGAATACCACAAATATATATAAGAAATAAAATACATACATACCGTACATACATAAACTGATTGCCATGTATTATTTAAAGATTTCTAATACAATGGTTGTAGTATCCTGACACAAATACTATTTGGTTCTTACATATGCTGTCAAACAATAGAGTTATATGGTGCAAGTATCTAATACTGTATTTTGCCTTGTGTGCAGGGCATGGAGGAAGGTGTAGGGCTTCCATTGGCTGTTCAGTGTGTGGCATTGCCTTGGCAGGAAGAACAATGCCTACGGCTCATGAAAGAAGTAGAGAAAGTTACTCATGCAAAAGTAAAGAAGTGATTGTCCTTGTCTGTAGGCAGGCAATGTTCAGGATTCATGTTCGACTGCAATAACAGGAAGAGATCACTGAATGACAGACATTAACCAACCAGAAAGCAAAGTCACCATTAATTCTATAGTAACTGTAGATGGTGCAGAAGATAAAGCTGATTCTAATATTAGAGGTGCTATTCATTTTCAGAATTCTGTATTTTTCATACTTCATATTTTTAATTGTAAATTTAATTTTGGTGAATATGTACCTCTCTACAACTAAATGATACAGTGTAATATAAGATTTTTCTTAATGGAAAAATAAGGCACTTTTAGAAAGAATAAAGTGTAAAATCTGCAAATATCTGTACAGAAATCATTTATCAAGAGAGATACCTTTTAAACTCTACTGTTTTAAGCCCCATCCCCTATACTGGGCAGGTGGGCCAACCTATGGGAAGACATGCCCTGCTAGAAGCATAGTTATCTATAAACAGCACATTATCTGCCCTAGTGGACAGCAAGCTTACTGGAATGCTGTGTTTATGTGGTTTTTACAATAGATGTGAACTTACCACAAGTGTGCTTGAACTTTTCATATATATTTTAGCTAATTACATACCTGCAAGTTGGCAGCTTCAGCATCTTTCTTTTTTAGTACATAGAAATCTGCCAGCATTATCTGTTTTTCTCCCTGAATGTATAGTGTGGTCAGTCTACCTGGTAACCTGTCTGCTAGTGACTATAACTCTGTGTTCTAAAGACACAAATTTACAGAGAGCTGCAAGTGCGCAGAAAGTATCGAGGCTTTCTGTATATATTAGCCGCCATTCGAAAAGTCATGCTAAAGGGCTGCAATATAATCACTATTGGAAGTTTTTATTTACTTTTCCAAAACATAATATAATTTCTACTTTAAAGTGACACTTAACCATTGTAAATGGGTAAGCATCATGTAGTGTGCACACTACAACTCGTGGTAACATGCACAAAAATAATGCCATGTGTTACCATGCATTTGCGCTGCAATTCTGCCAATATTCCATTATTGGAAGAACTGGCATTCGTTTCTCACACGTTATTGGATAGTAAAACGTGATTGTAGCATGTAAGAAACAGCTCTCGGTAATCTGTCAACATGATGCTTTCTGGAGCAAGTAGAAAATCTGAATTAGATTTAGGTTTGAAAATGTTGGTTATTTCACAGTAATTTCTGTGTGTATGTCAATCTGCTAAGTAGCATGGCATGGTCTTGCCGTATAATAATTACCTAGGACAAAGTCTAAGAGAAAAACCCACACCAGCCAATGAAACAATGACCTGCTTGCCAATGAAGCTGCAATAAATTCACGTTTTCACAATGGCAGTCTTTGGTATTGATATATGATTGATTTGTACATTTGATTTATGAATGTATTTAGGGTGATAATAAACACTTTGGGGGGTTGTTTGTTTTCATATAAAGTAAAATGTTTGCCTAAAATACATTCTGTGTCTGTGAGAGAATTGCACATTAATGCTTTTGCTAAAATCTAAAATTTGATTACCGTATATACTCGAGTACAAACCGAGTTTTTCAGGCTGTAAAATCAGCCTGAAAACTCGGACTCGGTTTATACTCGAGTCACTCACCATTGAAGATCAGCGTCCTCTCCATTCCGGCAGCAGCGTCCTCTCCATTCCGGCAGCCGCATGATCAGGTCCAGTACTGGCGCGCTGGCCGATTTCACTGCCCTGCGCCAATTAGTGACGTCACCGGCGCGCCAGCACATGGACTGATCGTGCGGCGGCCGGAATGGAGAGGACGCTGCTGCCGAATGAGAGGACGCGCTGCGGGAATGGAAGGACCTTACCAGCACACAGTCCCAGGAAGCCCTTGGATTTAGGAGAGCCCACAGGTACAAACTGACCTGGGTGGGAGGGTGAGGGTGGCATTCAAGATGTTTTGGAAACTACAACTCCCAGCATGCTTTATTAGCTGGAGTTGTAGTTTCCAGACATCTTGAATGCCAAGTGAGGGTGGCATTCAAGATGTTGGAAACTACAACTCCCAGCTAATAAAGCATGCTGGGGTTGTAGTTTCCAAAACATCTTGAATGCCACCCTCACTTGGCATTCAGATGTTTGGAAACTACCACTCCCAGCTAATAAAGCATGCTGGGAGTTGTAGTTTCCAAAACATCTTGAAAGTCAAGTGAGGGGTGGCATTCAAGATGTTTGGAAACTACAACTCCCAGCATGCTTTATAGCTGGGAGTTGTAGTTTCCAAACATCTTGAATGCCAAGTTTTCTACCCTCGGTTTATACTCGAGTCAACAACTTTTATTAGATTTTTTTAGGTGAAATTGGGTACCTCGGTTTATACTCGGGTCGGATTATACTCGAGTATATACGGTATAATGTTATTTATATGTACTGTATGTATGTATTTCAGAGATCATGGTGTAAACCAAGAAGTGCAGTAATACTAGCGGGTGTAACATTGTCTATTACATAGTGCAGGTGATAATCATTTATGTTTGCCATGTAACATAGTAATTGAGGTTGAATAAAGACATGCGTCCATCAAGTCCAACCTTTCCCCCCTTCTTTTTAACCCTACCTAACAGTTGATCCAGAGGAAGGCAACAAACCCCAGCTAAAAAAGGGGGAAAAAATTCCTTCCTGACTCCAAACGGCAATCGGAGAGTATCCCTGGATCAACCAGATCTACAATTTATGTATTAATACCAGTAATTCTCAATATTTTTTAGTTTTAGAAACTTATCCAGGCCATTTTTAAAGCTATTCAATGAACTTGCCATTACCACATCTGCTGGGAAGACAGTTCCACAGTTTCACTGTAAAGAAACCTTTCCTAACCTGAAGATGAAACATAGTAACATAGTAATTTAAGGTTGAATAAAGACATACGTCCATCAAGTCCAACCTATTCACCCTATTTTTTTGATCAGTTGATCCAGAGGAAGGCAAAAAAAAAACAGCTAAAAAGGGGGGGAAAAATCCTTCCTGACTCCAAACGGCAATCGGAAAGTATCCCTGGATCAACCAGATCTATTTCAAATACCAGTAATTCTCAACATTTTTTAGTTTTAGAAACTTATCCAGACCTTTTTTAAAGCTATTCAATAAACCATTACCACATCTGCTGGAAGACAGTTCCACAGTTTCACCGTTCTCACTGTAAAGAAACCTTTCCTAACCTGAAGATGAAACTTCTTTCCTTCCAACCTTGAAGGATGTCCACGAGTCCTCTGATATGACCTTTAGTAAACAATGCACCAGAGAGTTCATTGTATGGCCCATAAATATATTTGTATAAGGTTATCATGTCCCCACGCAAACGTCGCTTCCAATGTAAACAGCCTTAACTTGTCTAATCTGCCGGCATATTCAAGCCCCTCCATTCCCTTATTATTTTAGTTGCCCTTCTCTGAACTGCCTCAATTTCCAAGATGTCCTTTTGTATATGGATTCCAAAAATGCACGCATATTCCAAGAGGCCTTACCAGTGCTTGTAAAGAGGGAGATAATATCTTCTCACTTGAATCTATTCCTCTCTTTATACAAGACAAATATCGTGTAGCTCTAGCCGTTGCTACCTGGCATTGTTTGCTATAGCTAAGTCTGTTATCTACCAGAACCCCCAAATCTTTTTCCATTACAGATGCACTTAACACAGAGTTATTTATGGTGTAGGTGGCACAGGGATTATTAAATCCCAAATGCATCACCTTACATCAACATCTGCCATTCTGCTGCCCACTTGAAATCTATCTAGGTCTGCTTGCAGCACTTGCACATCATTTGAAGTTTCCAAAGCTCTGCACAGTTTAGTGTCATCAGCAAACACAGAGACCTTGCTCTCAATGCCCCCTTCTAAGTCATTTATAAACAGAAGCAGACCCAGTACAGAACCCTGAGGCACTCCGCTTAGAACTTTAGCCCACATAGATGTAGCTCCATTTACCACCACTCTCTGTTTGCGATCCATAATAACCACATCCACTGCTGTGCCTGAATCTAAATCTTACTCGCTTCTTCATAGAAAACCAATTAAATTGTTCTGGCATGATCTATTTTTCATAAATCCATGCTGACTACTACTAATAAGATGATCTCTGGAGACAAAGTCAAGGATATGATCCCGTAACAAAGTTTCCAGCACTTCCCTACACTGATGTTAGGCTTACAGGTCTTAGTTACCAGGCTGTGAATGAATACCTTTTTTGAATATTGGTATACATTGGCTTTTTTCCAATCTAGCGGCACATCCACAGACCAAAGTGAATCTGAAAAGATGAGAAACAGTGGTCTAGATAGAACTGAACTAAGCTCTTTTAAAAACCTGAGGATGCAATCCATCTGGGCCTGGGGCTTTATTGATAAACTTTGTCTAATGTTTCCGTACCATATCCTCTGTTAGCCATTGTGAATACTCTCATTCTTCCCTGTCATATTATACCTCCCTGTGTAAGGACAAGGATTCTCAACAGTAAAGACCGATGTAAAAAAACGTTTAGCAGATTAGCCTTTTCGGCATCCTCTACAAACACCTCAGCCCCATTATTTAATGGTCCCACATTCTCAGTCCTCATCTTTTTACCATTTATATACTTAAAAAACATTTTGGGTGGTTGACTTGCTTTGTTCGGCAATCCGTATTTAATTTCTATTTTAGCTAGTTTAATTGCTTTCTTACACTCTTATTACAGCTTTTGTACTCCTGTAAGCCTGTTCGGTTCCCTCTGTTTTCAAAATTTTAAAAACCTTTTTCTTTTTTTCCATTTCCTTTTTACCTGAGCATTAAGCCATGCAGGAGTGGACCTATATTTTAAACGTTCCCTAAAGGTACAAATTTAGAAAAGTAATAGTTTAATATCCCTTTAAAAGTGGTCCAAATTCGATCTAGATCTTTACCTAGAAACAATTCCCCCCAGTATATGAGCAGGAGTGATTCCTTTAACAGCATAAAATTAGCTTTCCTAAAGTTAAAAGTTTTTGTTAACCCAGTGCACTTTAGTTTTTTACAACCTATATTAAATGACACTGTATCATGGTCACTATTCCCTAAACTTCCCATTACCTTCATCTCCAAAATGAGCTCAGGGTTATTAGATATCACCAGATCCAACAACGCATTTTGTCTAGTAGGAACTTCTACCATCTGTGTAAGAAAATGCTCATATAGGAAATTTAAGAACTTTATACCTTTTGAGGTGCTGGCAGTTCCCTTACTCCAATCTTTGTCAGGGTAGTTAAAATCCCCCATAACCAGAACATGCCCCATACCAGCAGCCTTCGCCAACTGCATATGGAGATTCATTTCCACCTCCTCCCCGACATTTGGCGGCTTTTAACATACTCCAACAATTAATTTACCTACCTTCTTGCTTCCTGTACACAGTTCCACCCATAATGTTTCTGCCGTATCGTTTACTCCCCCATCTATTCCATCTTTTAAATTTGGCTTCAATTCTTGTTTAACACACATACACACTCCTCCTCCTTTCTTATTAACTCTGTCATGTCTAAATAAGGAGTATCCTTTAATATTTACTGTCCAGTCGTGTGAATCATTAAGCCATGATTCTGCTATACCAATCACATCATACCTTTCCTTTAAAGCTATTATTTCAAGTTCCCCAGTTTTTCCAGCCAGACTTCTTGCATTTGTAAACATACATTTTAGATTATCAATTGATTTACTTCCATACATGGTCGTACATGCCTCCTTATCCTCTATGCTCTCCCCTCCCCCTGCTTCATCCTCCATTGTGTTAATAGCCCCCTGATCCCTAACTTCTCTATCTACCCCTGTGTAGTTCAACATACCCTCCCCCCCACACCTAGTTTAAAATCTCCTCCAACCCCCTAGCCATCTTCTTCCCCAAAACAGCTGCACCATCACCATTGAGGTGCAATCCATCTCTACTAAGAGCCTGTAGCCAACAGAAAAGTCAGCCCAGTTCTCTAAAAACACCAACCCCATCTCCTTACACCACTCCTTTAGCCACGCATTTATACTCCTGAGCTCCCGTTGCCTCCCTAGAGTAGCACGTGGCTGCGGTAGTATTTCTGAAATCACTACCCTTGAGGTCCTTGCTTTTAACTTGGCCCCTAATTCTCGGAAATAATTTTTAAGGATCTCACCTCCACCTCTTACTTTGTCATTGGCACCAATGTGAACCAAGACTGCCGGGTCACTCCCAGCCCCACCCAATAATCTGTCTAAACGACCCACCACATGTCGAACCCTAGCACCAGGCAGACAACACACTGTTCGGCATGCAGGGTCTTGGCGACAGATTACCCTATCTACTCTTCTAATAATGGAGTCCCCTACCACTACCACCTGCCTATCCTTCCTACCCCCCAGTTCTCCCTCCCTTGTATTGGAGATGGCCGTCTCCTGGGTGCTCAGGGGAAAGGCCCGCTCCATACATGCTGCTTCCGAGCCATCGTCCTCCACATCTTCGCCTAAAATGACAAATCTGTTGGGATCGACCAACTGGGAAGAAGTGCCCCTATCCTTCCGTCCCCTACTTCCCCTGGTGACCCTTACAAATCTATCTTCCTTTACCACCTTATCTGCTCCATCTCCACCCTCCAGTTTACTGTCCCCTGCCAGTATCTGCATTTCCCCCAGGTTTGCCAAGCCCTGCAATGCTGCAAGTTTCCCTTTTAGATTCTGGACCTTAGATTCCAAATGGGCATCCCACTCACATCTGACACATACATAGGTCCCTTGGGGCGGCTGCTCCAAGATCCCATACATGCGGCAGGATGCACATTGCGTGGCCCCAACAAAACTGTCCATACTAAATAGCAATACACACCAACAGCAATACACACCAGTGAAACAGCAATTCACACCAGAGAAACAGCAATACACAGCAGAGAAACAGCAGTGTTGTTCTTAAACCCTTTCTTGTTCTAAACGCTTTTGTTTCTCAATGCTCTCCCCTTAGAAACTTCTTTTCTTTCAATCTTAAAGGATGTCCACGTGTCCTCTAATATGATTGATTAGTAAACAAGGCACCAGAGAGTTTATTGTATGGCCCATTAATATATTTGTATAAAGTGATCATATCTATAGGCTACAGTGGAAGGTAATGAGACAATTAAAGAGCATATATTAATTCAGTTCCTACCTAGAGGCATAACTCAAATAGATAGTACCTGGTGCATACTGAAAGACAGGCTTTCCATGTCTGCCAATACCTGCAGAAAAATAGGATTCTTTTTTCAATGTTTATGTAGTCAGGATATATTTATCAGGAAAGAATCACTGACAATATACTGATTCAGATATGTAAATGTAATAATTATGATACAAACAGTATAATGGTTAGTAAAGTTGACCTTAATGGTTCTCAGCTTATTCTTTGAAAATTATACTTGCTTAAAGAGTAAAAATATTTTTTTTCCGTGTAGTAGGGATCCCCCTCCTAAGTGCATGGTTTAAATTCTAAAAAAGTGACTGGAAACATTACCTTGTTCCCATGGCCAAGGCCTCAGAAATGAAATAACATTTTATTCTGGGAATGAAATAACATTAGGGGCCATACCAGTAACCACGTATGTGATTGGCTGAAAGGCTTGTAAGTAAGTTTCCTGGCATTTTTTTTTCAATTTTCAAGGTTGGGAGAGGGGTAATAAACTACAGAAAATAATTTATTTTTACTCAATTAAGTGCAGAGACAAGGGATCCGGATGGTGGGAGGGAAGGGGGGAAGGGCTTTCCTGCGCATGCAGAGTCCTTCAGACGGACAGGGAAGAGGCAGAAACTTTGAACAGGCACTGCAGGAGAACCATATGGAACGAAGGTGTAAGGTAAGGATTTTTCAATACTATACATTGGGGCCAGTAGTGGATTAATTTTTTGATTTGGAGGTGTACATGCTCTTTAAATCTGTTGGACGAGTGTAAATAGGGAGGGCTACCTAAACTGGGTATGTACATGTGCTAGATTCACTATAGATTTGATCATTAAGGGGCATATTTATAAATGTTTGTTAAAACTTTCGCCTTCTTTAACGCTGCCTTTTCGCCAAATTTGGCCACTCCATTTCGCCAAGTCTGAGGTGGGGAAAACAAAAAAGTGCCTATTTATTTAGCCTGCCAATGGGTCCATGGAAAGTGCAGTACATTGTGGAGTGTTTCTCAATGCTAATAAGTACCCAGGGGGGTGTTAGACTATTTTCCAACATTTATTGTAATACGATCTGCGAGTTCAATTTTTAAGGTTTATTTTTTCCCTTTTAAAGATATCTTTTTTTAGGTTCCGATTTTCTTTATTTACCAATAAAGTCAAATGGGGGTCTGAGGGACATATTTATAAAGGGGCATTATTTTTCCTTTTTTCCCCACCAGCCTTTACCATAATTTTTTAAACTTTCAACTTTTCTTTTCATCAAAGTTATTAAAAAGGCGAATTTTCATCAAAAGTGAAAATTATGTAGCAAAAAGTAACTATAATGTTAAAAAAGTTCAGCACATATGATAACTTTGTTATTTAATAATAGCCTAACACATTTGTTGTTTTTTTGCAGCCAAAGATACAGTAAAATAAATAAAAGGTTTAAAACTCAAAAGGCGAATTTTCTCTAATTAATAGGATATGATAAATAGTGTAACACTCAAAAGGAAAATTTTCTCTATTTATTAAGAGGATGGTAGTGTATACAGATGGCCATACTTTCGAAAGTTTGATCTGTTTTCGAACTTTTGAACTATATGGGAAGTTCGAAAGTTTGAAAACGGACCCATTAAAGTCAATGGGAGTCAAATAGTTCAAAAAGTTTGAATTAAATACTATTAAAATGTCAATGGTAACTTAAAGGGGAACTGTGGTCCAAAAATGACTTTAGGTAAATTGAGAGGAATTGCTCTCCTGAGAATTTTTGCAATTTATTTTCATTGTTTATTTTGCATAGTTTTGAAGATATTTACAATTTTGTGTATGATATGGCAGCAGCATCACCAGGTCCCGCATTTCCTGCTCTGAAACCATGTCAGTCAATCTGCCCTGTGTCTCCTCCTCCCCTTTGCAGCCCCCCTGGTCCCTCCCACTTATGGACCCCATGGTCCCTCCAGTTGCAGGCCCACCTTGGCCCATTCCCTTACAGCCCCATGTGGCCCCTCCCGCACGTGGGTGCCATGGCCCCTCCCACTCACAGTTGCTGTGGCACACACCCCAACACCATGAGTGAGAACTCAGCCTGAAAAGGCTGTTTTCACATAGTAAGAGAGAAGGGCTGTAGATTCCCTTACCTTCCCTGCAGCTGCAGATCCTTCACACAGCAGAGAGGAGGAGGGACTTCTTGTCTCCCTCACATATGGTGGGAGTCTGAGGCTGTGCTCGCCAGCGGCACTGTGCAGGAGAAGCCTTAGGAATGTCACATGCCAGCCTCCCACCCATTAACTTTCCAGGACTTTCGAATAATCGATTTTACTCTCACACACGCTACTTTCGAGCTCTCACGTTAGAACATTTGATAATTGATAATAAACGATATTCACTTGCGTATTGGTATAATAGACATTTTAAATACACTGAGTAGAAAAACCAGGTACAATAGCGTGTCTGTGAAAACCACTTTAACAAGTATTAACAAAGCTACACTGAAACAAAAACCATCAATAAACTGAAATTTTGTTTCAAACATATAAGCCGATTTAAGTGTATCACTCACATGTGAATGCTGCTGGTCCGGAGTGGAAGAAAGAGTACAAAAATGTATAGAATGAAGAATACAATAATGCAAAAGTATATATGAAATAAAAAACAAAATAAACTGTGAACATAATCTATACAAAATAATAAACCAAAATATATATATTATCGCAAATATCCACGATTAGTAAATACTTAGGTGAAATACTGTATGACACGTTCATAGAAAAAAATAAACAGAATAAAATAAAATTCAATAAAAAAACAATCACAAAAGGGATCATGAACAAATATATAAATATATACATTAATGATGGTAAATGGAAAATTATATGTAAATATTAACTAAACATGCTGACATACTGAATCAGAATTCCTTGATTAACTTAAAATGAATAAATAAATAGATTAAATTGGACAAGATATTTATGATAAATATATGGTCAAAGAAGTGAGACGAGTCAGGCAAACCATACAGTAGTTACCATTCTCAAAATAGTTCTTGTCCAAATGATGTCCCAAAATGATACAGCATAACTGAATACATGCACTAACAAGGAGAAGATCAAGAGGAGCTAATACAAGTTACCATATTAAAAGTGATCCTCATCTACTTATTATCCTAAAAACCCTGCAATATCAACATTATTATTGAGACCATTTGGAGTCCTAGTGCTGAGGACAAAAACCCAGCGTGCCTCTGTCTTATGCAAGGCGACTTCCAAAGGACCTCCGCGCTTACCTGAGGAGTTGATACGTTGGATACCTTGGGCCTGGAGGAAGGACAAATCACTCTAATTGCAAGAGAAAAAATGTCTTGCACTGGACTTCGATAATTGTTAATTCTTAATGTCCCTAGCATGTTCCCTAATACATGACTTTAAAGTACGTGACGTACAGCCAAAGTATTGAATAGAACAACGTGACCATGTCAGTAAGTAGACATGGGGTCTTAAAATGTATATATTGTTTTATGGAGAAAGAATGTCCTGTAACAGTATTCTGAAAAGAAATGGTAACCTGTATATAGTTACACGTGAGACAACAGCTTTTCCCACACCTATAGGTGCCTTTATATCTAAGCCAACTTACGTCAGATTGTTTTTTACTAGAAAACCAACTTGGTGATAAAATGTTACCTAAAGTAACTGCCCTCCGTGACACAAATTTAATGCCATTCCCCAAGGTATCCCTCAAAAGAGGATCTTAATGTAAAATGTACTCTTTCTTCCGCTCACTTGCATCTCTAGTTTGAAGTGGTGTATGGGATAGTGGGTGGCTCCTTTTTCTTGGTTTCTGTATATAAGGAGTCCATTCAAACTCGAATAGTTCGGCTCGAACTCAGGTTCAAGTTCAACAAAAGGGAGAAAATGTGGCAAACGGGTGAAATTCCACCCATTTATAAATAGTTTTAAATAAAAAATTTACAAAAATAGCTCTGAAATTACACTAGAGAGCAATTTCTCTTTTCACAGTCATACCACACCAGTCCAACAATCTGTCACTGGTAACACCTCTCTGCAATTCTCTATTTAGCACCAGCTCAATAGTCTTTAATGAGGTTTACATAACTAGCAACAAAGGACCATGGGAAACATTAAGAAGCATTACAAATTGGAAAGGTTTTAAGGAATTTGCTAGCATTCAGAAATAAAATATACCAGGATGTTCCTCAGCACACCAGGAATCACTTGAACTTCCATTCTCCTTTAAAGCACATTTATATTTAAAGATGTAATTTCCACCATCTGCCTACTGTACCAATCTTCTCTTCTTGTGCTTGGGAATGAAGAAGAGGGCATCTAAGCTCTGGTCAAGAGATATTGTAAAGTAGCTGGGCACTGCCAATGTAGGGCAGAAAATGGTTCTAGCAGGGGAGGACTTGCCCAGTAGGCTGAGGGGCAAATGCCCCAAGACTCGTCTCCAATAAATAATTTGGGCATCTGCAGAAGCTATTAGTAAGCTAGGCTATTAGTAAGTAATGAGGTTTTGGAGACACTGCCTCAGTTTAAAGCTTAAAGGGAAAGCTCAGTGGAAAATATTTTTTTTTAAAATGTAGTTGATATTATGCATACCTAGTTATTCTACATGTTCTCTTCTTGGAGTTCATGGGGATATAATCATATTTATTATTAGTCAGCTCTCCAGTTCATTAGCCAGTGCAGTCAGCCCTCCAGTTCATTAGCTAGTGCTTTCAGCCCTTTAAATTATTAGCCAGTATTGCTGGCCCTCCAGTTCATTATCCAGTGTTTTCCAGCTCTCAAGTTCATTAGCCAGTTTTAAGTTGGCCCTCTAGTTCATAAGCCAGTGTTGTCAGCCCTCCAGTTCATAAGTCAGTGTTGTCAGCCCTCCAGTCCATTAGCCAGTGTTAGGCACAAAACAATAGAACCAAAAGATACAGCACTTTCTAAAGAACCAGGAAAATATATTTAGTATCATAAAAAATCCTTAGTATTTAGTTAGTATATTTCCCTTTTGCACCTCCCCCTATGAAATGATACAGGGGTTTATGATCCTGTTGATTCTGTATATTTAAAGGGGAAGTTCAGTGCAAATACATATGCTTTTCAGAAAAAAGAGCAGTATTTGTTCATCCCAATGACCTTAATCTGCCAGTTCAGCATTGTGTCTGTGTATAAATAAATGCAACCGAAATACTGACTTCCTGTTTGCAGGACCCCTACTAGAGACCATTATGGTCTTGCCCTTGACCCAGCGCCTGGGTTGATTCAGTTGCTCGGTAGAGATCTGAGCATGTTTTACCCATCCAACAGCCAATCAGTAGAAATTACTATTAGGAACATTCCAAGGAAGTGGTGCATCCTGGGAAGAAGAAGGACCGTTAGAACCTGAAATGGCAGCTCATGTTGCAGCAGGGAACAGCAAAGGGTATGAAATCAACTGATTTTTCAAAATGGGAGAGAATATGTAGAATAACTAAGAAGGCATTACACAAACTAACAATTAAAAAAATATTGATAATTTGTTTCAAAATAAATGTTAGGCTGGGCTGTCAATGAACCAGCCAATTCCTTTGCATTTAGATGAATATAAAGATATGATACAGATGACTTTGAACTGTCCCTTTAAAGGGCATGTCCACCCCCAAAACTGAAATTAAACCCCATACTGGCCCCACTCTGTAGTTTAATAAAATCCTAACCTCAAATTTCTGCTCCAAATGGCTGCCCTGCTATTCCCCTTCCAGGAAACTGCAGTGTAGAGGCTGCGAGTGACTCATCCTGTGCCTGTCAGCCTCAACCTCGTCAAGGTTTGAGGCATGAGCAGGAGAGTCCTCGCCCCCCTCCCTCTCACTCCCGATTTTGTCTCCCTCCCCCTACCGTTAAACCCCATTGATATTATGTTCTGCTCCTTCCCCCAGCCCCCTGTACTATTCTGCACAGAAAGTCCTGCCTCTCTCCTTCGCCGGTCTGAACTCCTGGCAGCCGCGTCCGTGATTGGCTGCCGGTCCCGCCCCCTGCTTGCATTTCCGTGCAAGCAGAGGGCCGGGGCTGTGCGGTGAAGGAAAGAGGCATGGTAAGTAATGATTGGGGGACTTTCTGTGCAGAATAGTAATGCGTTTGGGGCTGAAGGAAGGAGCAGTACATAATATCAAAAATTATGTACAAGGGTGGACATGCCCTTTAAGCAGTGCTCCTATTCAATTTTTTATTTTCATTAGCCAGTGTTAGTCAGCCCTTCAGTTCATTAGCCGGTGTTAAGTCGGCCGTCTAGTTTTTAAGATAGTGTTAAGTGAGCCCTCAAGCCAGGTTTAAGATATTACTGTTATCTTAACCACATCATACACTTGAAAATGTTGCAGGCAACAATGTAAAATGGTAATAGTCTTAAAAATGGGTGTAACCTAAGCAAAGTGGGCGTGGTCAAAAATGTTACACTCTAACGTGAAAGGGCCACTTTGTTGTATTTGCCCCTCAGGCCAAAAGGTCCTAGTCCTCCCCTGTGTACTAGACATTTGACACAATGAGCTACCAAGGGAAGGAAGTGTAACCTTTTCAGCGCCAATTAGGCATTGTTTATAAGGTAAGAGAGCAGACTATACACACTGCATCCTTTGTTTGTAAATCATAGTTCTCTTTCAAGGTCTTCTTTAAATGTAGGCAAAGGCATTTTGCAACTAGTTACTAAAGGGGAACTGTTATCCCGTTTTTGTAAGTTGCACAAACATGTTTAATTGTTCCTTAACCCCCTGCAAAGCTTTAAATATAAGAAAAATCAAAAATACATACATTAAAATCGCTTTATAAAGTCCATACTTGGGCGCCGCCATCTTGGATTCCATCCCTTCCTGTCTCTGCACAAAACTACAATCCCAGCATGCAATTTCCTGATGCTGGTGACGTCACACTCATTTGCTATTGGCTGCTCGACACTACAGGGGGCGGGATGCGGAGGCGTGGCCTAGCGAACAGGCACGTCACTGTTGGGGGGGGGAGGCATCTTAACTGTTATGTGCGCGGTTTGTAGAGGAGGGCGTGCCTTCTAACAGATGCACGCATGAGTAATTTTTCAGTGCACAGTGACGGACGCGCCTTTGGGATCGGTAATACAAACTACCTTTATGAATGGCATTTTTTTGTATATTATAACAGATTGTTAAAAAATTATAAATGTTTGTATAAATACTTAATATTTAATTATTATATATGTAACATAACTGTTGTGTTAATGTCGTTCTAAGTGCGGGAATGGTGCTGCGGATGCGTGCGAATGTCGTTCTAGGTGCGTGAATGGTGCTGTGGATGCATGCGAATGTCGTTCTAGGTGCGTGAATGGTGCTGCGGATGCGTGCGAATGTCGTTCTAAGTGCAAGAATGGTGTTGCGGGTGCGTGCGAATGTCGTTCTAAGTGCGTGAATGGTGCTGCGGATGCGTGTGCGAATGTCATTCTAAGTGCGTAAATGGTGCTGCGAATGCGTGCGAATGTCGTTCTAGGTGCGTAAATGGTGCTGCGGGCGGATGCTGCGATGTCATTCTAGGTAGCGTGAATGGTGCTGGGCGGGTGCGTGCGAATGTCGTTCTAAGCGCGTGAATGGTGCTGCAATGCGTGCGAATGTCGTTCTAGGTGCGTGAATGGTGCTGCGGATGCATGCGAAAGTCGTTCTAGGTGCGTGAATGGTGCTGCATGCATGCGAATGTTTTTCTAGGTGCGTGAATGGTGCTGCATGGCGTGCGAATGTCGTTCTAGTGCGTGAATAGTGCTGTGGATGCGAGCAATGTCTTTCAAAGTGCGTGAATGGTGCTGCGGGTGCTGTGCGAATGTCGTTCTAAGTGCGTGAATGGTGCTGCAGGTGCGTGCGAATGTCTTCTAGGTGCGTGAATGGTGCGGTCGGATGTGTGCGAATGTCGTTCTAGTTGCATGAATGGTGCTGCGGATGCGTGTGAGAGTCGTTCTAGGTGCGTGAATGTGCTGTGGATGCGTGCGAATGTCTTTCAAAGTGTGTGAATGGTGCTGCAGGTGCGTGCGAATGTCGTTCTATGTGCTGAATGGTGCTGCAGTGCGTGCGAATGTCTTCTAGGTGGCGTGAATGGTGCTGCGGATGTGTGCGAATGTCGTTCTAGTTGCATGAATGGTGCTGCGATGCGTGTGCATGTCTTCTAGTGCGTGAATAGTGCTGTGGATGCGTGCGAATGTCTTTCAAAGTGTGTGAATGGTGCTGCAGGTGCGTGCGAATGTCGTTCTATGTGCGTGAATGGTGCTGCAGATGCGTGCAAATGTCGTTCTAGGTGCGTGAATAGTGCTGTGGATGCGAGCAAATGTCTTTCAAAGTGCGTGAATGGTGCTGCGGGTGCGTGCGAATGTCGTTCTAAGTGCGTGAATGGTGCTGCAGGTGCGTGCGAATGTCATTCTAGGTGCGTGAATAGTGCTGTGGATGCGAGCAAATGTCTTCAAGTGCGGAATGGTGCTGCGGTGCGTGCGAATGTCGTTCTAAGTGCGTGAATGGTGCTGCAGGTGCGTGCAATGTCATTCTAGTGCGTAATAGTGCTGGGATGCAGCAAATGTCTTTCAAGTGCGTGAATGTGCTGTGGATGCGTGCGAATGTCTTTCAAAGTGTGTGAATGGTGCTGCAGGTGCGTGCGAATGTCGTTCTAGGTGCGTGAATGGTGCTGCAGATGCGTGCAAATGTCGTTCTAGGTGCGTGAATAGTGCTGTGGATGCGAGCAAATGTCTTTCAAAGTACGTGAATGGTGCTTCGGGTCGTGCGAATGTCGTTCTAAGTGCGTGAATGGTGCTGCAGGTGCGTGCGAATGTCATTCTAGTGCGTGAATGGTGCTGCGGATGTTTGCGAATGTCGTTCTAGTTGCATGAATGGTGCGGCGGATGCGTGCGAATGTCGTTTCTAGGTGCGTGAAAGTGCTGTGGATGCGTGCAATGTCTTTCAAATTGCGTGAATGGTGCTCTAGTGCTGCGGATGCGTGCGAAATGTTGTTCTAGGTGCGTAAAGGGTGCTGCGGGATGCGTGCGAATGTCTTGTCTAGGTGCGTGAATGGTGCTGCGGATGCATGCAAATGTCGTTCTACAATATCCACCCCAGGACAGTCCCAGTACATGAAAACCATAGCCCTGTGCCATGGTTGCATTCCCCCCATAATACAATATCCACCCCAGTGACAGTGCATTACATGAAAACCATAGCCCTGTGCCAGGTGGCATACCCCATAATCCAATATCCACCCCAGGACAGTGACAGTACAATGAAACCTAGTCTGTCCCATGGTGGCTATCCCCCATAATCCAATATGCCCCAGCACCGTTCACGCACCTATAGACCACATTCACGCACTTGAAAGACATTCGCACGCATCCACAGCACTATTCACGCACCTAGAACGACATTCGCACGCATCCGCAGCACCATTCATGCAACTAGAACGACATTCGCACACACGCAGCACCATTCACGCACCTAAATGACATTCGCACGCACCTGCAGCACCATTCACGCACTTAGAACGACATTCGCACGCACCCGAAGCACCATTCACGCACTTTGAAAGACATTTGCTCGCATCCACACAGCACTATTCACGCACCTAGAACGACATTTGCACGCATCTGCAGCACCATTCACCACCTTAGACGACATTCGCACGCACCTGCAGCACCATTCACACACTTGAAAGACATTCGCACGCATCCACAGCACTATTCACGCACCTAGAACGACATTCACACGCATCCGCAGCACCATTCATGCAACTAGAACGACATTCGCACACATCCGCAGCACCATTCACGCACCTAGAATGACATTCGCACGCACCTGCACACCATCACGCACTTAGAACGACATTCGCACGCACCCGCAGCACCATTCACGCACTTTGAAAGACATTTGCTCGCATCCACAGCACTATTCACGCACCTAGAACGACATTCGCACGCATCTGCAGCACCATTCACGCACCTAGAACAACATTCGCATGCATCCGCAGCACCATTCACGCACCTAGAACGACTTTCGCATGCATCCGCAGCACCATTCACGCACCTAGAACGACATTCGCACGCATCTGCAGCACCATTCACGCGCTTAGAACGACATTCGCACGCACCCGCAGCACCATTCACGCACCTAGAATGACATTCGCACGCATCCGCAGCACCATTTACGCACCTAGAACGACATTCGCACGCATTCGCAGCACCATTTACGCACTTAGAATGACATTCGCACACGCATCCGCAGCACCATTCACGCACTTAGAACGACATTCGCACGCACCCGCAACACCATTCTTGCACTTAGAACGACATTCGCACGCATCCGCAGCACCATTCACGCACCTAGAACGACATTCACATGCATCCACAGCACCATTCACGCACCTAGAACGACATTCGCACGCATCCGCAGCACCATTCCCGCACTTAGAACGACATTAACACAACAGTTATGTTACATATATAATAATTAAATATTAGTTTATACAAACATTTATAATTTTTTACAATCTGTTATAATATACAAAAAAATCCATCATAAAGGTAGTTTGTATTACCGATCCCAAAGGCGCTCCGCACTGTGCACTGAAAAATTACTCATGCGTGCACGTTAGAAGGCATGCCCTCCTCTACAAGCCGCGCACATAACAGTTAAGATGCCTCCCTCCTCTAACAGAGACGTGCCTGTTCGCTAGGCCACGCCTCCGCATCCCGCCCCCTGTAGTGTCGAGCACCAATCAATGAGTGTGACGTCACCAGCATCAGGAAATTGCATGCTGATTGTAGTTTTGTGCAGAGACAGGAAGGGATGGAATCCAAGATGGCGGCGCCCAAGTATGGACTTTATAAAGCGATTTTAATGTATGTATTTTGATTTTTCTTATATTAAAGCTTGCAGGGGGTTAAGGAACAATTAACATGTTTGTGCAACTTACAAAAACGGGATAACAGTTCCCCTTTAGTAACTAGTTGCAAAATGCCTTTGCCTACATTTAAAGAAGACCTTGAAAGAGAACTATGATTTACAAACAAAGGATGCAGTGTGTATAGTCTGCTCTCTTACCTAAACAATGCCTAATTGGCGCTGAAAAGGTTACACTTCCCTTCCCTTGGTAGCTCATTGTGTCAAATGTCTAGTACACAGGGGAGGACTAGGACCTTTTGGCCTGAGGGGCAAATACACAAAGTGGCCCTTTCACGTTAGAGTGTAACATTTTTGACCACCACCCACTTTGCTTAGGTTACACCCATTTTTAGACTATTCCATTTTACATTGTTGCCTGCAACATTTTCAAGTGTATGATGTGGTTAAGATAACAGTAATATCTTAAACCTGGCTTGAGGGCTCACTTAACACTATCTTAAAAACTAGACGGCCGACTTAACACCGCTAATGAACTGAAGGGCTGACTAACACTGGCTAATGAAAATAAAAAATTGAATAGACACTGCTTAAAGGGCATGTCCACCCTTGTACATAATTTTGATATTTGTACTGCTCCTTCTTCTTCAGCCCCAAACGCATTACTATCTGCACAAAGTCCCCCAATCATTACTTACCATGCCTCTTTCCTTCACCGCACAGCCCCGCCCTCTGCTTGCACGGAAATGCAAGCAGGGGGCGGGACCGCAGCCAATCACGGACGCGGCTGCCAGGAGTTCAGACCGGCGAAGGAGAGAGCATGGTAAGTACAATCGGGGGACTTTCGTGCAGAATAGTACAGGGGGCTGGGGGAAGGAGCAGAACATAATATCAATGGGGTTTAACGGTAGGGGGAGGGGAGAAACAAATCGGGAGTGAGAGGAGGGGGCGAGGACTCTCCTGCTCATGCCTCAAACCTTGACGAGTTGAGGCTGACAGGCACAGGATGAGTCACTCGCAGCCTCTACACTGCAGTTTCCTGGAAGGGGAATAGCAGGGCAGCCATTTGGAGCAGAAATGTGAGGTTAGGATTTTATTAAACTACAGAGTGGGCCAGTATGGGTTTAATTTCAGTTTTGGGGGTGGACATGCCCTTTAAGGGACAGTTCAAAGTCATCTGTATCATACTTATATTCATCTAAATGCAAAGGAATTGGCTGGTTCATTGACAGCCCACCTAACATTTATTTTGAAACAAATTATCAATATTTGAATATTTGTTAGTTTGTGTAATGCCTTCTTAGTTATTCTACATATCTCTCCCATTTTGAAAAATCAGTTGATTTCATACCCTTTGCTGTTCCCTGCTGCAACAGAGCTGCCATTTCAGGTTCTAACGGTCCTTCTTCTTCCAGGATCACCACTTCCTTGGATGTTCCTAATAGTAATTTCTACTGATTGGCTGTTGGATGGGTAAAAATGCTCAGATCTCTACCGAGCAACTGAATCAACCCAGGCGCTGGGTCAAGGGCAAGACCATAATGGCTCTAGTAGGGGTCCTGCAAACAGGAAGTCAGTATTTCGGTTGCATTTATTTATACACAGACACAATGCTGAACTGGCAGATTAAGGTCATTGGGATGAACAAATACTGCTCTTTTTTCTGAAAAGCATATGTATTTGCACTGAACTTCCGCTTTAAATATACAGAATCAACAGGATCATAAACCCCTGTATCATTTCATAGGGGAGGTGCAAAAGGGAAATATACTAACTAAATACTAAGGATTTTTTATGATACTAATATATTTTCCTGGTTCTTTAGAAAGTGCTGTATCTTTTGGTTCTATTGTTTTGTGCCTAACACTGGCTAATGGACTGGAGGGCTGACAACACTGACTTATGAACTGGAGGGCTGACAACACTGGCTTATGAACTAGAGGGCCAACTTAAAATGGCTAATGAACTTGAGAGCTGGAAAACACTGGATAATGAACTGGAGGGCCAGCAATACTGGCTAATAATTTAAAGGGCTGAAAGCACTAGCTAATGAACTGGAGGGCTGACTGCACTGGCTAATGAACTGGAGAGCTGACTAATAATAAATATGATTATATCCCCATGAACTCCAAGAAGAGAACATGTAGAATAACTAGGTATGCATAATATCAACTACATTTTTAAAAAAAATATTTTCCACTGAGCTTTCCCTTTAAGCTTTAAAACTGAGGCAGTGTCTCCAAAACCTCATTACTTACTAATAGCCTAGCTTACTAATAGCTTCTGCAGATGCCCAAATTATTTATGGGACGAGTCTTGGGGCATTTGCCCCTCAGCTACTGGGCAAGTCCTCCCCTGCTAGAACCATTTTCTGCCCTACATTGGCAGTGCCCAGCTACTATTACATTCTCTTGACCAGAGCTTAGATGCCCTCTTCTTCATTCCCAAGCACAAAAAGAAGATTGGTACAGTAGGCAGATGGTGGAAATTACATCTTTAAATATAAATGTGCTTTAAGGAGAATGGAAGTTCAGGTGATTCCTGGTGTGCTGAGGAACATCCTGGTATATTTATTTCTGAATGCTAGCAAATTCCTTAAAACCTTTCCAATTTGTAATGCTTCTTAATGTTTCCCATGGTCCTTTGTGCTAGTTATGTAAACCTCATTAAAGACTATTGAGCTGGTGCTAAATAGAGAATTGCAGAGAGGTGTTACCAGTGACAGATTGTTGGACTGGTTGTGGTATGACTGTGAAAAGAGAAATGCTCTCTAGTGTAATTTCAGAGCTATTTTTGTAAATTTTTTATTTAAAACTATTTATAAATGGGTGGAATTTCACCCGTTTGCCACATTTTCTCCCTTTTGTTGAACTTGAACCTGAGTTCGAGCCGAACTATTCGAGTTTGAATGGACTCCGACTCGAATGGACTCCTTATATACAGAAACCAAGAAAAAGGAGCCACCCACTATCCCATACACCACTTCAAACTAGAGATGCAAGTGAGCGGAAGAAAGAGTACATTTTACATTAAGATCCTCTTTTGAGGGATACCTTGGGGAATGGCATTAAATTTGTGTCACGGAGGGCAGTTACTTTAGGTAACATTTATCACCAAGTTGGTTTTCTAGTAAAAAAACAATCTGACGTAAGTTGGCTTAGATATAAGGCACCTATAGGTGTGGGAAAAGCTGTTGTCTCACGTGTAACTATATACAGGTTACCATTTCTTTTCAGAATACTGTTACAGGACATTCTTTCTCCATAAAACAATATATACATTTAAGAGCCCCATGTCTACTTACTGACATGGTCACGTTGTTCTATTCAATACTTTGGCTGTACGTCACGTACTTTAAAGTCATGTATTAGGGAACATGCTAGGGACATTAAGAATTAACAATTATCGAAGTCCAGTGCAAGACATTTTTCTCTTGCAATTAGAGTGATTTGTCCTTCCTCCAGGCCCAAGGTATCCAACGTTCAATGGTGCTGCGGATGCGTGCGAATGTTGTTCTAGGTGCGTAAATGGTGCTGCGGGTGCGTGCGAATGTCGTTCTAGGTGCGTGAATGGTGCTGCGGATGCATGCAAATGTCGTTCTACAATATCCACCCCAGGACAGTCACAGTACATGAAAACCATAGCCCTGTGCCATGGTTGCATTCCCCCCATAATACAATATCCACCCCAGGACAGTGCCATTACATGAAAACCATAGCCCTGTGCCATGGTGGCATACCCCCCATAATCCAATATCCACCCCAGGACAGTGACAGTACATGAAAACCCTAGCTCTGTCCCATGGTGGCATACCCCCCATAATACAATATCCACCCAGGACAGTGCCATTACATGAAAACCATATCTCTGTCCCATGATGGCATACCCTCCATAATACAATATCCAACCCAGGACAGTGCCATTACATGAAAACCATAGCCCTCATAATACAATATCCACCCCAGGACACCCCAGGACAGTGCCATTACATGAAAACCATAGCCCTGTCCCATGGTGGCATACCCCCCATAATACAATATCCACCCCAGGACAGTCACAGTACATGAAAACCATAGCCCTGTCCCATGGTGGCATTCCCCCCATAATCAAATATCCACCCCAGGACAGTGACAGTACATGAAAACCATAGCTCTGTCCCATGGTGGCATACCCCCCATAATCCAATATCCACCCCAGGACAGTGCCATTACATGAAAACCATAGCTCTGGTCCATGATTGCATACCCCCCATAATCCAATATCCACCCCAGGACAGTGCCATTACATGAAAACCATAGCTCTGTCCCATGATGGCATACCCCCCATAATCCAATATCCACCCCAGGACAGTGCCATTACATGAAAACCATAGCTCTGTCCCATGGTGGCATTCCCCCCATAATACAATATCCAACCCAGGACAGTCACAATAAATAAAAACCATAGCCCTGTCCCATGGTGGCATTCCCCCCATAATTCAATATCCACCCAGGACAGTGCCATTACATGAAAACCATAGCCCTGTGCCATGGTGGCATACCCCCCATAATCCAATACCACCCCAGGACAGTGACAGTACATGAAAACCCTAGCTCGTCCCATGGTGGCATACCCCCCATAATCCATATCCACCCCAGGACAGTGCCATATATGAAAACATAGCTCTGTGCCATGGTGGCATTCCCCTCATAATACAATATCCAACCCAGTACAGTCACAGTAAAAAAAACCATAGCCCTGTCCCCGTGTGGCAAACTCCCCCCCCCCCCCCACACACCACCATATTAGTTATCAACCCCAGGACAGTCACATTTGTAAAATACCCCTGTACCATTTGGATTCCCCAATTCATTATCAGTATCCACCCTAGAAATGTATAAACCCTATACCAGTATGACTGGATTCACACAGCCTTTATCACTATATCCATACCCCCCCCCCAAAAAATCAAAAAAGTAACTTTTAAGAATGAAAATATTTTCATTCATTTTAACAAATAAAAACATGTATAAAAGTTACTGTGTACAAATATGATTATATCTGTTGTATTCAATTAGATCAACTGGAATTGAAGTTTAGTTCTTGAAGACGTTTCGCTAGACATCCGACTGGCTTTCTCAATTCAGAATGACTTGTACAAGAATCTGTTGGCAATTATGTACCCTGGAAAGTTCCAATTAGCATATCACAGCCAGGTGTTAGGGCGTGATAGATAGTGGCTAAGAGGTGTTATAGGAATGCCAGAGTAAGGTGTCAAAACAAGCATTGTATATGGCAGACAGATGGTGTCGACCCCCCCACCTCTATTTAGGCTTGTGTTCTTTATTTTCACATAAATGGCCTCACACCTCTCTTGAACCAGTCACATTCCTTTGCCAATATGTTACTTACAATCTTCAAAGGTATGTCCTTTATCCTAAGATGCAGGTACACGGCTGAGTCCTGACCCAAGGAATTGGCTCTTCTGTGCTGGGCCATACGTTGATGCAGTTGTTGTTTGGTCTCCCCCACATACAAATCAGAGCATTCTTCACTGCACTGCGTATTGATGTCGCTTTCTTGTGTTTTGGTATTGGGTCTTTCGGATGTACCAATTGCTGCCTCAGCGTGTTGCTCGGTTTAAAGCAGACAGGGTACGGTGTTTTTTGAAAACTCTTCTTAATTTCTCGGAGACCCCTGCTACATAGGGATGACCATGTTCTTTCTCCTGTCTTGCATTCCTATAACACCTCTTAGCCACTATCAATCACGCCCTTATACACCTGACTGTGATATGCTAATTGGGATTTTCCAGGGTACATAATTGCCACAGATTCTTGTACAAGTCATTCTGAATTGAGAAAGCCAATCGGATGACTAGCGAAACGTCTTCAAGAACTAAACTTCAATTCCAGTTGATCTAATTGAATACAACAGATATACCATGACCTGGATGAATGAGAACCTTCATAAGCATACAAATATGATTAATTATACACACAGGTAATGTATAATATCCTGAAAAGCACAATGTAGAATCTTACTTTTTCTTAGTAAAAACATATTCATAGATAGATATTGACTGTAAAGATGCCTCCCAACAGGACTCCAGGAGCACTGAAACTGCAGCCGATGTGCACGAGCAGTGGAATAAGGGTGTGTATCTGAGGAATTGCAGGGATTGGTTGATGTAAGGGAGCTTTCCGATTAGCTCCCGGTTTCCGGCCATCCGATTGGCTGCCACGACTGTCACTCAATTTTGCCTTGCAGAGCTGCTGTTCCGGGCCTCGCCATGAATGTGCATATTAGAGTGTGCGTTCGCCGGCGGCTTGGGGTGGGATCATGGGATTTGACAGGACTGTGGAGCCATCCAGCAACTATTTTTTACTGCTTCTGCTGAATGAGAACGGTGTATGCTAGAGAGTTGGTTCAGGACTCGTTTTACAGGTAATATTCTTGCCTTTCTTACTGGACCAACTTGTTTTGGGACCACAGTTCCCCTTTTTGAAAATTTTCTAAAATTCTCGAAAATTTTCAATATTTTTCAAAAATAGTTTTGAGGTTCAAAAAAACCCCCAAAAAAACAGAAATCTGCAAAGTCCGAGTTTCGGGGGATACATGAAATCCTTCTTGGAACCAGGTTCGGGTCAACCTTTACCTCAGAATAGTGCGTTTTTATGAGTACTATAGTACCTACTATAGAGGTGTATAAAATATGTGTGGTAATACAGAGGCTATATACACTATCCCTAATGGGAGCTAGGGTGAATATATTGGTGTATACTACCAATACCAAACTACCACCCAAAGAAAGATGGAAACAATATATTCACCTATGTAAGTACAGTAAGTATGTATGTTTATTTATTGGCACAGGTGGCCAATCACATGCAGGTAAGGCCCGTTCAATCACTTTGGTCTGGGGATGTGCCGCTAGATTGGAAAAAAGCGAATGTAATACCAATATTCAAAAAAGTTAGTCGTTCACAGCCTGGAACTATAGACCTGTAAGCCTAACATTAGTGGTAGGGAAGGTGCTGGAAACGTTACAGGATCATAACCTTGACTTTGTCTCTAGAACTGATCTTATTAGTAGTAGGCAGCATGGATTTATAAGAAATAGATCATGCCAGACAAATTTAAAGGGCATCTATAGTGGGAAAATTATATATTTTTTCCTTTCTTTCCATGTGTTCTATAATTCCCCACAACCCCTAGAGTGTCACTTTTTTCAGATTCTCTCTCTGTCATGAGATACACCAGTTAGAAGAATACGTGATTGCATTCCTATACTCCTACTTGGATTGTCAATCAAATCCCTGTGAGGTGATCCCCCCTCCATGCTCTGTATAAACATAGAGATAAAAGCATCAGCAGGGGGAGAGAGGTAGCTTTCATGGTAGATATAAGGCAGCACTTGACCCCCCTTCTTAATAGCTTTCATTGATTGATGATGGGTCACAAAGTGAGAGATCGTAAACTGTACTGTTCTCCTTCTTCTTCCGTCCCCAGGACAGCTTGCTTTCTATTGGCCACTGTGCATGGGTGTGTTTTTCAGGATGTTGAACTTTTAACTCCTACTGCACATTATAAGCTTGTCAGTTAGCCGGAGTTGAGACATGGAGGAGGTAACAGAGGGGAGGGTGAAGGGGGGAGTGTTGCACAGAGATCTGACACCATGGTTAAACAAAGTCACTGACAGATAGGATTAAGGCAGCACACAGTACAGTTTTTTTCACTATAGATGCCCTTTAATTGTTTTTTATGAGGAAGTGAGTAAGAATTTAGATTCAGGCACAGCAGTGGATGTGGTATATTTTTTTGCGAAAGCTTTTTATACTGTGCCACATAGGCAACTAATGTACAAACTGAGGACTGTTGACTTAAAAGAAAACATTTGTTCATGGATAGAGAATTGGTTATTCGATCGCAAACAGAGAGTGGTGGTAAATGGCGCTACATCTATGTGGGCTAAAGTTATAAGAGGAGTGCCTCAGGGTTCTGTACTGGGGGCGCTTCTGGTTAATCTGTTTATAAATGACTTAGAAGGGGGCATTGAGAGCAAGGTTTCTGTGTTTGCTGATGACACTAAACTATGCAGACCTTTGGAAACTTCAAATGATGTGCAATTACTGCAAGCTGACCTAGATAGATTATCAAATTGGGCAGCAGAATGGCAGATGTTGATAAATTCAATGTTGATAAATGTAAGGTAATGCATTTGGGATTTAATAATCCCTGTGCCACCTACACCATAAATAATTCTGTGTTAAGTGAATCTGTAATAGAAAAAGATTTGGGGGTTCTGGTAGATAACAGACTTAGCTGTAGCAAAAAATGCCAGACAGCCACGGCTAGAGCTAGCAAGATATTGTCTTGTATAAACAGAGGAATAGATTCAAGACAGAAAAATATTATTCTCCCTCTTTACAAGGCACTGGTAAGGCCTCATTTGGAATATGCGGTGCAGTTTTGGAAACCTATATACAAAAGGGACATCTTAGAAATGGAAGCAGTTCAGAGAAGGGCAACTAAATTAATAAGGGGAATGGAGGGGCTAAATATGCAGGCAGATTAGACAAGTTAGGGCTGTTTAAATTGGAGAAGCAACTTTTGGGTGGGAATATGATAACCTTATACAAATATATTAATGGGCCATACAATGAACTCTCTGGTGCATTATTCATGAACTAGACATTAAGCCCACTACAATAACGGGCACTAGAAGCCCAGAGTGCCCCCTTAGTGTCCCAAGGCCATAGTCCTCCTCCATGTCCCAAGGCCAGAGTACCCTCTTAGTGTCCCAAGGCCAGAGTTCCCCCTCTGTCCCAAATCCAGAGGCCCCCCTCTGTCTCAAATCCAGCCCCCCCTGTCCCAAATCCAGGGCTCCCCCTCTGTACCAAATCCAGGGCCCCCCCTCTGTCCCAAATCCAGGGGGCCCCTCTGTCCCAAATCCAAGGGCCCCCCGTCTGTCCCGAATCCAGGAGCCCCCCTCTGTCCCAAATCCAGGGGCCCCTGTCCCAAGCAACCTTACCTTCAGTCTGTTTAATTGCTGTTCTCCCTCCGTGTGTTTCCTGTGTATCTCCCTCTAGTGGTGAGTCAATACAATCGGACTGCAGGCACTCTCCCTCTAGTGGTAAGTCAATAGGAAATGCAGAGACTCTCCCTCTAGTGGTGAGTCAATAGGAACTGCAGAGACTCTCCCTCTAGTGGTGAGTCAATAGGAACTGCGAGACTCTCCCTCTTGTGTGAGTCCATAGGAACTGCAGTGACAAACACACGGACACAGGGACGCACACTTAGGGTTTTATATATGGGATAGGTCATATCAGAGGACTGTGGACATCCTTTAAGGTTGGGAAAAGAATTTTCATCTTCAATTTAGGAAAGGTTTCTTTCAGTGAGAACGGTGAAACTGTCTTTCACGCAGATGTGGTAATGGCAAGACTCTCCCTCTAGTGGTGAGTCAATAGGAACTGCAGAGACTTCCCCACTAGTGGTGAGTCAATAGGAACTGCAGAGACTCTCCCTCAACTGTGAGTCCTAGTCAACTGCAGTGACAAACACATGACACAGGGACGCACACTTAGGGTTTTTTATATAGGATAGGTCATATCAGAGGACTTGTGGACATCCTTTAAGGTTGGAAAAAAGAAGTTTCATCTTCAATTTAGGAAGGTTCTTTACAGTGAGAAGGTGAAACTGTCTTTCAGCACATGTGGTAATGGCAAGTCATTGAATAGCTTAAAAAGGCCGGGATAAGTTTCTAAAACTAAAAAATATTGAGAAGTACTGGTATTAATACATATACTGTAGATATGGTTATCCAGGGATACTTTCAGATTGCCGTTTGAGTCGTAAGGAATTCCCCCCCCCTCTTTTTAGCTGAGTTTTTTTTGCCTTCCTCTGGATCAACTTTAGGAGGGTTTTAAAAAAAATAGGCTGGACTTGATGGACGTATGTCTTTATTCAACCTCAATTACTATGTTACTATGATACTATGTAGAGTGCATTTTCCTTGGGCTGGTTTCCACTCCACATATAAGATAAACGGAAGCATAAAGAAAGGCTGCCACTCTGACTTCTGACTTATTTTTTGGGGGAACACCCCTTAATCATAGACAATAGCCCTAGGATAAGCCTCCTTTTATAGTCACACAATCTTAAAGGTGTATACACATGCAATATCCAACAACATATAACAGAGTATAGTTCTGTATTCTCAATGTTTTTAATGTATTTACCCTCTAGTGGAGCATGGGTCTCTGCTCCCGTAATAAAGATTATCCCTTTATGTAAAGGAGTAGTGCCAATAAAGGCGGGACCTGAACTCTGACATTTAGCCTATGAGTAAGAGCTGGTATCAGCTTGAAACGTGTAAGGCGTGTTTGTCTGGCTGTCTGCATATATGTTAAATAAAATTTGCTGATTTTAATAATTTACATGATGGCTCGTTTAGATGTGGGGCGAAGTGCTTTACCTTTGGATTCCGTATAGATAACATAGGCGTAGTAGCGTAGTGGCGTGGATAGTAGGCTATAGAGAGATTAGAGAGAGAGATGTTTACACTTGTTTATTGAGGTTTTCTTACGAAGAGTGAGGGAATAGAATTCGAGGATGAGAGCTTCAAGAGAAAATGTTTAAGGCGAGAGGAGGCAGTGTGGGGGAGTCTGTATAAGAGATGGTTTTGTTTTGAGCGAGGTTACGGGCAGGGACACATGGGGACACGACAGAAGAAAAATACAAGGAGCAGCAAGTGAAGGGATTTAAATGTTAAAAGAAGTTTTTGTATATGGGTTGTTTAATTGGAGCCAGGTAGAAGTGCGACAGAGAGATTTAATTTCCTGATTTAGAGAAGCAAGACAATGCATGCGCAGAGTATTGACTAAAAGGGAGAAAGATGGGAAGGGAAAAGCAGAAGGTTACAATAGTCCCCATTGACACCCCATGACATTCCTAAAGGTGGAGTAAAGGATAGACAGCATCAGGAGAGTTTTGTAGGAGCTGGATTTCAAACATCTGGAGAGCTACTGGTTGCCTGTCCCTGGCTTAACCCACCAATACAAAAAATTCCGACTGGAGGGCTGTTTTACAACTTATTATCCTATATCATAAAAAAAATATTAAAAAATCCTCATTATATAATAGAAAAAAGTATAGTTATCCTATCTAAAATAGCAAATAACTAATAGCACATGTCTGAAACCAAATCCCACACCCTCCCTACAAAAGTAAAACATTCCGTGGATTTGCAAAGTCACTGTTAAAACCAAACGCATAAATTAGCAGTCTATTCCTCAGTTCCTCCTTAAATGAATAATTCCAAATATCTCGGGATGATGGGTATGTTCCTGAGGATCTATTATAAGGAGCTCAGAAACAATGTCTCTAATTTCCTAAAAAGGATATACACCTGATATAAATATATATTTATCTGTCAAACTCTCTCCAGGTAAGATTCTAGCTATTATACTGTAAGATACCAAAGAAAGATCTCACCTAATATTGGGAAAAGTTCTAGTCCTATTGTTCTATTATAGCTTCTCCTTCGAGGGTCTGTTTTGTAGCTCAGTCAGGGCAAGTCAGGGGTGTAACTACCAGGGGAACAGGGGGAGCAACTGCAGGGGGTCCTAGGAGTCAATGAAGCCCCATGTTCTTATTTATTCCTATGACAGATATAGCCTCCTCCCAGAAAACTAGGTGGTAAGCACAGATAGGGGCCCCATCATGGTTTTGCTGGGAAATTTCTAGTTATGCCACTTTCTCAGGTGGATACACTCTTTCCAGTACATACAGCCTATTCCTCAGGCTATTACTGCTGACTCCATTCTGGCTTTTACTCACTGGAGCTATGCATGTTTCAGGGTCAGCCCTCTTCTTGCAAAATGCTGACAGCATAAAACTACTAGAGCTGCAACTGCTACTATTCAGCCTGGTGGACACGGCAGCATTGTGCAATTGGTTTAAACTACAGGGGCGTCTCTGGTAAAAAAGTATTTTGTGCAACTGCACCAGAGTGTCAAGTGAAAACTGTGTGGTCTAGCATGCAGGGTGAGGAATGCTATATATTCTTTACTGTCCATTGGATGAACTTAAAGGACAATTATACTCACCTTCCCTCCGCTCCGATGCTTCATGTAGTAACTTTTACCCAGGGTGAGGACCTGAACCGCTAGGTCCTCACCCGGGATTCACGAAACCTACATCAGCGTGTTGCAGCAACGCTGCTCTTGGGCTCCGCCCCCTTCTCCCCGTCGGCGCGAGCATGGACGAGCTGTTAAAGGCATTAAAGGTCAGAATGGACATAGGTTTAGAGTTGTCATTACCACCATGTATTGGTGATACAGCCCAGTCACAACTACACTCATCTGCCCCAGAGCTTTTCATGTTTACTAGTTAATTTGGCTTGAAGAGACAAATTACTGTTCTTTCTATTTCTTTTCCTTTTAGTCTTCCATTTGGACTGTATCTTCTCCCACAGTTTTTGAGCTAGATACACAGGAACAGACGTGCAGCTATTACCTAGCTATGAAATCCGTGGAAGCGTTACCGCATTATAGGCAATTTCGGGACATTTTTGAACCTCACATAAAGTTCTCCCTTCAGAACATTTCAGTTCTGAATGTCCAGTTAAAGTAATATCTGTTTTAAAGGATAACTGTATTGCCTCAATGCATTTTTAAAAAAAAATAGCTTTAAAAAGAGTAGAGGTATGTAGCCCTCCATGTACATTTCCCCCCTGATTTCGAGCCTCTCTCTGCCTTCAATAAGCCATGCTGTGAGGGGGCGTAACTATTCTTTTGGCTTTAACTGTCACCTCATAGCTAGCATGCGAGAAAACACTCCTCCATCCATCCTTGATCAGCTTGATTATGTAGGCTGTATCCTAGCAACAGACATTTTCAAGTTGTTTTAACAGGCAAGGAGAGGAGAGAGGTAATAACAGACATTCCCACCTGAATGACAAGTGTTATGTTAATCATGGCCCTGGGCCGTCTAGGAGGCGGGCTTTAAGCACTCATCTTAGCTGTGTGTATCTAAGGGAGGGCAGCACAGCTGCAAATTAGAGATGGCCGGTTCGCGACCCGAACCGTCCGCCGCGATTTCTCCGTCCGCGAACGGCGATTATTCCGGACTTTCCGACTTCCGAACTGCGGATTTTTTTTTTTACAAAATTTTCGAAAATACGAGTATCTCCGTAATTACGAGGATCTACGATATTTGCGGGTACGAAAACGAAATCCTCGTAATTACGAGATTCACGTAATTACGAGGATTCACGTAATTACGAGTATTCTCGTAATTACGAGAATACTCGTAAAAAACGAGTAATTCGTGTAAATTTTCAAGACGGAGCAAGCCACATGATCCAAATTAGCCAATGGCAGCTATCATAGTTACAGAAAGCCTCGTTTTTTTACGGAAATCTTCGTTTTTACGGGAATCCTCGTATTTTCGAAAAAACTACTTTTTTTAAAGTCACGCTAGCGGACTGTACTTTTTAGGTATTGTTGGCATTTATACGTGCTTCTAAGGCCATTCCCCAGGTCCCTGAGTGTTTAAGTGTACTTACCAAGGCTATTTAGACCACTTTTAATGCGGATTTTGCCGAACTTTCATTTTAATACGTTTAACGGGTCCGTCGCGGATTTTCGGATTTTTGCGAAAATCCGCGGATCCTCGCGCAGACCGGATTTTTCAAGTTCGGACATCTCTACTGCAAATATGAGTAAGTGATTCACGCTGCTGGAAGTGTGGACATTAATGGGGGTGGTGGTTTTTTTTATATTGTTGTCCTTTAAAGCGGTGATTTGTTTTAAGGGGGGCATTGTGCATTAAGAACAAAATCGTTTATTAACTGTAGTTTGCAGTTTGTGTGAATGTACTAACCTGCACTGTTTTATTTCTGGGAGTGTGCCTGAGTAAAGAAATACAATTACTTTTATTTTCACTTCTTACTACTGGAATAAGGTGGTGAGGATGTTAAGTAACTTAGGCACAAGCAGGGAGTTCAGTAAAAATTCTTATCATTTAAAATGGTGCTAATTTTGCCCCAACCAATCAGATCTTATTAACATTTGAAAGCTAAGATCTGATTGGTTGGGGCAAAATTAGCACCATTTTAAATAAAGACTTTTTGAATAACCCTGAAGGTTTCTAAAATAAATACTTGTTTTTAACTGCATTGATACTTTTAGGATGGGGGCTGGCATTTTTAGGCATTTTTTTCTTTCCTCTTTATTGGATGGGGTATAGCTAATTAGTTTAAATTGCCTGAGCAATTTAAACTAATGTGAGGTTTTATGTGATTTTCTGAACCTCACATAAAAGTCCTCCCTTTAATTTTCACTTTACTACTGGAATAAGGTGGTGAGAATTGTTTAAGTAAACTTTAGGCACAAAGTTTCAAAAATAAATGTTTTTAACTGCATTGTTACCTGTAGGGTGGGGGTGGTAAGAGACAAAGAAAGCAGTGGTGTAACTACCGCCACCGCCACCAACAGGAGGGCCCAATGGTAGAAGGGCCTGTTTACAGCTGCGGTTGTACATTTACACTGAACATCGTTAATTAACAAATGTTCCTTGTAGAATACCAAGCGGTAGTAAACTATCGCAATGGTTTTCTATGGGGATCATAAATCTACAATGGGTTATTGTTAATTTACGTTCTTAATTTATATAAAATAATAGTGGGTGAACACTTATGTTCATTATTATAATAAATAATAATGAACATAAGTTAATGATCGATAAACTGATTGTTAAAGGCCCAGTATGCTATGGCCCTTAAATTTAGGCAAAGCAGTGGATTTTGATAAAGCTTTTGATACTGGTGCCACTAGGCGACTAATGTATAAACCAAGACTGTTGGCCTAGAAAAAAACATTTGAAGATGGATAGAGAATGGTTATTGGACTGAAGAGTGTGGTGGTCAATGGAGCTACATCCATGTAGGCTTAAGTGGAGTGCCGCAGTTTCTGTATTGGGGCCACCTCTTTTAAATCTGTTTATAAATGACTTAGAAGGGGGCATTGAGAGCAAGGTCTCTGTGTTTGCTGATGCACTAAACTATGCAAAACTTTGGAAAATTCAAATGTTGTGCAAATGCTGCAAGCAGACCTAGATAGATTATCAACATGGCAGCAGAATGGCAGATAAATAAGGTAATGCAAAATGGTAACAATCCTCTCAAAGTAGTTATTCCTTTAATGTATTGATTGAAGCCCGGGAGGTAAAAGCTATGCCTTACCTCCCGTTCTTCAATCAATAACACGGTCCAGGAACAAAGATAAGAAGAAACTCACCTTTTGCACGATCCACCAAAGCCACATGGAAATCTCCGAACTCTTCCCTGTTCTGTACAGATAATCGCGCAATAGCTGTACAAGAACAGGAAGCCGGGGGTTTCAGTGTGACCGTGGTGGAGTGCGCTAAGTTCCTTATTGTCTTCAATCCTGGACCCTGCGCTATTGACTGAAGAACGGAGGTAAGGCATAGCTCCTTACCTCCCAGGCTTCAACCAATACATTAAAGGGATAGTTCCCTTTGAGAGTGAACTATTCCTTTAAGGATCTCTAATGGAAAAAGATTTGGGGGTTCTGGTGAATAACAGACTTAGCTGTAGTAAACAATGCCAGGCAGCAACGGCCAGAGTTAGCAAGATATTGTCTTGTATAAAGAATAGATAAGGAGTGGAGGGGGGTGAGTTAGGAGAGACCGAGTTCTGCCTTATAACTGCTGCCCGATCTCACAGGACTTTCATGATCAAAATTATTTATTGATCAGTCCACCAGTTTCACCAACCACCTGGTCATCATCAGGACTAATTACACACACCCCTACTCCCAACCCCTATTTAAGATGAGTAGGGTTGTGTTGTAATTAGTCCTGATGATGACCAGGTGTGGTTGAAACATGTATCACAGGTGTACATCCCTTCAACTTGAAGGACTCACCGTGGAAGGATGAATAACTCCTTACCCATAATCACCTTATTGCACAGATCCCACTCATACATGGAAACATGCCCTTATTAAGGCCTTTCAACCAAGTGCCCCTCCCAGACTCCTCAGTTTTATCATATTATACTAGACACATAGACCAAATCCTACCCTTTTTGTAGGAGATCAGTGAAATTTTTTTTAAATTCCTGAATATTGGGTAAAGCCCGCTGTAAAAGATACCAATGTTTGCGGATAACACCAGCCTCGTTTACCATATGGATCATACGTTGTAACAAACGGTACCCTATCTATTTCTGATTAATTGTCTCTTTCTGTGGTCTACCTCCTTGACCTGAATTTTGGCAGCTTCAGTAATAGATTTGGGTAACCTCTCCGTTCGAATTTTATGGCCATATCTTCAAGACATTTATTTCTTATTTCTGGTATATCAACTATCCTCTCGACTCGCTTCATCTGACTGTATGGAAGTAATGCTTTTAATGTGATCCGGGGTGTTGGCTAGTAAAGTGTATAATTGGTTTCTCTCTGTTGGTTTTTGATAGATACATGTATGAAAACCATCATCAACTCTATCTATCTGTACATCTAAAAGTGTATAGATGTCTCATTCATGTCATATCAAACTTTATACGGATGGGCATCATTAAGCATCACGTGGAAACCGCGATAGGGACTCAACACCGCCCCTCCAGAGGACGAACACGTCATCAATATATCTCCACCAGGCCACGCAGTGGTTCCGGTGAGATCACACCGATAGACCGTCCGTCCCCACAAGCCATAAAGGCATTGGCATAGGAAGGCCGGCATTGGACCCCAACCCGGTCCCACGCAATTGAAAATAGTACCCATCCAAGAACCAGAAATATTCTGGGTCAAAATAATTTCATATATCTCAAAAAGAGATTTCTTTGGGCAGACGTATATTTACCTGTCACCTCAAACAGCCATCATAACTGCCTCATGCCGTCATCATGGGGATGGCTGTATATAACTAGCCACATCAAAAGTGGCAAGAAGTAGACTCCTCTCCGGGTCTAATCTTAATATTGGACAGTTTATCTAAAAAGTCTGTGCTGCTCTTATATTTGATGGAGTTCCTTGAATTAAAGGTCCCAGTTCTCTGTCTACAAAGAAGCAGAGGGCAAAATACAGAATTTATTAACCCCGATATACAATTGGACGGCCAGTTGGACGACCGGGTCTTTTAGTATTTTCGGTAGAGTATAGAGCCACTCTGGTGTCCTAGGGAACTGCCACCATGAGCTTCTTTCTTCATATCGGATTCATCCATACCACCTTGTCACAACACATATAAGTGCAAGACAGTCTGTTATAACAATTCTTAATGCGTACTTTGACTACAGTACAAGAGACTGTTCTAACGAAAGGACTGGGATTGTTCCTACATTTGTTGGACAAACTACAAATGGACATTGTTTTATATAAATTTTTCAGAACCTCAGATAAAGGCATACTTTATAATAAATCTGATGAAAGACAGGTGCAAAATACTAATATGATTCTTTAAGACGAAGTTATTTGGATTGTCCATAAAAGTAAATTTGTCACCTCCTACATCTTCTGCTCCTGTTGAGACTTATATTCAGCAAGTTCTTCTTAGAGACTTTCGTTGTATAGACCGTGATGAATGCAACATATTATTTGTAGTTTGTTCTAACAGGAGGGAAGCTATTAATGCGCTAGCCATGATAATAGAATTACCATCAGACCCCTCTGATAAAGGATGGGCCATAGTGGTACTTTGATACCAGTTATTACATTGGCGAGATCCAGCAACAACTCTCGGCTGTTGATGTATTCGTAACTTCGTGCAAACCCTCTCCCTCGCATTAAGAATTGTATAACAGACCTGTCTGCAATTATATGTTACAAGGGTGTACTGGATGAATCGATATGAAGAACTCATGGTGAGTTTCCCTAGGACACCAGTGCCTATACTCTACCGAAAATACATAAAGACCCGCCGTCCAATTGTATCGGGGTGTAAATTCTGTATTTTGCCCTTCTGGCTTCTTGGTAGACAGAGCACTGGGCCCTTTAATTTCAAGGAACTCCATCATATATAAGAGACAGCACAGACTATTTTAGATAAACTTCCCAATATTAGAAGATTAGACCCGGAGAGGTCACTTCTTGCCACTTTTGATGTGGCTAGTTTATATATACAGCCACCCCGATGATGACGGTCATGAGGGCGGTTAGATGGCTGTTTGAGTGTGACGTAAATATCGTCTGCCCAAAGAAATCTCTTTTTGGCTTACTTGCAATTATTTTGACCCAGAATTTTCTGGTTCTTGGATGGGTTCTATTTGCAATTGCGTGGGACCGCGGGGGTCCAATGCCGCGCCCTTCCTATGCCAATGCCTTATGGCTTCGGCTGGAGGATGGACGGGTCTATCGGTGTGATCTCTACCCGAACCAAACCACTGCGTGGGCCTGGTGGAGATTATTGATGACGTGTTTGTCCTCTGAGGGCGGTGGTTTGAGTCTATCGCGGTGTCCACGTGATGCTTAATGATGCCCATCCGAATAAAAGTTTTATATGACAATGAATGAGACATCTATACACTTTTTAAATGTAGCGATTAGATGAGTGATGATGGTTTTCATACATGTATCTATCAAAACCAACAGACAGAAACCAATTATTACACTTTCTAGCCAACACCCGGATCCATTAAATCTATTCATCATACAGTCAGAGAAGCGAGTCGAGAGGATAGTTGATATTACCAGAAATAAGAAATAAATGTCTTGAATCCAAATCCAAGGGCCCCCCGTCTGTCCCGAATCCAGGAGCCCCCCTCTGTCCCAAATCCAGGGGCCCCTGTCCCAAGCAACCTTACCTTCAGTCTGTTTAATTGCTGTTCTCCCTCCGTGTGTTTCCTGTGTATCTCCCTCTAGTGGTGAGTCAATAGGAACTGCAGGCACTCTCCCTCTAGTGGTAAGTCAATAGGAAATGCAGAGACTCTCCCTCTAGTGGTGAGTCAATAGGAACTGCAGAGACTCTCCCTCTAGTGGTGAGTCAATAGGAACTGCAGAGACTCTCCCTCTAGTGGTGAGTCCATAGGAACTGCAGTGACAAACACACGGACACAGGGACGCACACTTAGGGTTTTACTATATAGGATAGGTCATATCAGAGGACTTGTGGACATCCTTTAAGGTTGGAAGAAAAGAAGTTTCATCTTCAATTTAGGAAAGGTTTCTTTACAGTGAGAACGGTGAAACTGTCTTTCAGCACATGTGGTAATGGCAAGTTCATTGAATAGCTTTAAAAAAGGCCTGGATAAGTTTCTAAAACTAAAAAATATTGAGAAGTACTGGTATTAATACATATACTGTAGATATGGTTGATCCAGGGATACTTTCAGATTGCCGTTTGGAGTCGTGAAGGAATTTCCCCCCCCCTCTTTTTAGCTGAGTTTTTTTTGCCTTCCTCTGGATCAACTGTTAGGTAGGGTTTTAAAAAAAATAGGCTGGACTTGATGGACGTATGTCTTTATCAGCTAAGGGAGATTCTCTGCATTTCCTATTGACTTACCACTAGAGGGAGAGTGCCTGCAGTTCCTATTGACTCACTAGAGGGAAGATACACAGGAAACACACGGAGGGAGAACAGCAATTAACGACTGAAGGTAAGGTTGCTTGGGACAGGCCCCTGGATTTGGGACAGAGGGGGGCTCCTGGATTCGGACAGACGGGGGGCCCTTGGATTTGGGACAGAGGGGCCCCCTGGATTTGGGACAGAGGGGGGCCCTGGATTGGGTACAGAGGGGGGCCCTGGATTTGGGACAGGGGGGGCTGGATTTGAGACAGAGGGGGGCCTCTGGATTTGGGACAGAGGGGGAACTCTGGCCTTGGGACACTAAGAGGGTACTCTGGCCTTGGGACATGGAGGAGGACTATGGCCTTGGGACACTAAGGGGGCACTCTGGGCTCTAGTGCCCGTATTTGTGCGGGCTTAATGTCTAGTTCATGATAATGCACCAGAGAGTTCATTGTATGGCCCTAATATATTTGTATAAGGTTATCATATCCCACCCAAAAGTTGCTTCTCCAATTAAAACAGCCCAACTTGTCTAATCTCCTGCATATTTGCCCTCCATTCCCCTTATTAATTTAGTTGCCCTTCTCTGAACTGCTTCCATTTCTAAGATGTCCCTTTTGTATATAGGTTTCCAAAACTGCACCGCATATTCCAAATAGGCCTTACCAGTGCCTTGTAAAGAGGGAGAATAATATTTTTCTGTCTTGAATCTATTCCTCTTTTTATACAAGACAATATCTTGCTAGCTCTAGCCGTGCTGTCTGGCATTTTTTGCTACAGCTACTCTGTTATCTACCAGAACCCCCAATCTTTTCTATTACAGATCACTTAACACAGAATTATTTATGGTGTAGGTGGCACAGGGATTATTAAATCCCAAATGCATTACCTTACATTTATCAACATTGAATTTATCACTCATCTGCTGCCATCTGCTGCCCAATTTGATAATCTATCTAGGTCTGCTTGCAGTAATTGCACATCATTTGAAGTTTCCAAAGGTCTGAATAGTTTAGTGTCATCAGCAAACACAGAGACCTTGCTCTCAATGCCCCCTTCTAAGTCATTTATAACGATTAACCAGAGCGCCCCCAGTACAGAACCCTGAGGCACTCCTCTTATAACTTTAGCCCACATAGATGTAGCGCCATTTACCACCACTCTCTGTTTGCGATCGAATAACCATTCTCTATCCTGAACAAATGTTTTCTTTAAGTCAACAGTCCTCAGTTTGTACATTAGTTGCCTATGTGGCACAGTATAAAAAGCTTTCGCAAAAAATATACCACATCCACTGCTGTGCTGAATCTAAATTCTTACTCACTTCCTCATAAAAAACAATTAAGGCATCTATGTGAAAAAACTGTACTGTGTGCTGCCTTAATCCTATCTGTCAGTGGACTTTGTTTAACCATGGTGTCAGATCTCTGTGCAACACTCCCCCCCTCCCCCTCCCCTCTGTTACCTCCTCCATGTCTCAACTCCGCTAACTGACAAGCTTATAATGTGCAGTAGGAGTTAAAAGTTCAACATCCTGAAAAACACACCCATGCACAGTGGCCAATAGAAAGCAAGCTGTCCTGGGGACGGAAAGAAGGAGAACAGTACAGTTTACGATCTCTCACTTTGTGACCCATCATCAATCAATGAAAGCTATTAGAAGGGGGGTCAAGTGCTGCCTTATTCTACCATGAAAGCTTCCTCTCTCCCCCTGCTGATGCTTTATCTCTATTTTATACAGAGCATGGAGGGGGGATCACCTCACAGGGATATTGATTGACAATCCAAGTAGGAGTAGAGAATGCAATCACGTATTCTTCTAACTGTGTGATCTCATGACAGAGAGAAAAAAAAGTGACACTCGAGGGTTGTGGGGAATTATAGAACACATGGAAAGAAAGGAAAAATATAATTTTCCCACTATAGATGCCCTTTAAATTTGTCTGGCATACTATTTCTTATATCCATGCTGCCTACTACTAATAGATCAGTTCTAGAGACAAAGTCAAGGTTATGATCCGTAACGTTTCCAGCACCTTCCCACCACTAATGTTGGCTTACAGGTCTATAGTTCCAGGCTGTGAACGACTAACTTTTTTGAATATTGGTATTACATTCGCTTTTTTCAATCTAGCGGCACATCCCCAGACCAAAGTGATTGAACGGGCCTTACCGCATGTGATTGGCCACCTGTGCCAATAATAAACATACATACTTACTGTACTTACATAGGTGAATATATTGTTTCCATCTTTCTTGGGTGGTAGTTTGGTATTGGTAGTATACACCAATATATTCACCCTAGCTCCCATTAGGGATAGTGTATATAGCCTCTGTATTACCACACATATTTTATACACCTCTATAGTAGGTACTATAGTACTCATAAAAACGCACTATTCTGAGTAAAGGTTGACCCGAACCTGGTTCCAAGGATTTCATGTATCCCCCGAAACTCGGACTTTGCAGATTTCTGTTTTTTTGGGGTTTTTTTGAACCTCAAAACTATTTTTGAAAAATATTGAAAATTTTCAAAATTTTAGAAAATTTTCAAAAAGGGGAACTGTGGTCCCAAAACAAGTTGTCCAGTAAGAAAGGCAAGAATATTACCTGTAAAACGAGTCCTGAACCAACTCTCTAGCATACACCGTTCTCATTCAGCGAAGCAGTAAAAAATAGTTGCTGGATGGCTCCACAGTCCTGTCAAATCCCATGCCCACCACCCCAAGCCGCCGCGAACGCACACTCTAATATCACATTCATGGCGAGGCCCGGAACAGCAGCTCTGCAAGGCAAAATTGAGTGACAGTCGGGCAGCCAATCGGATGGCCGAAACCGGGAGCTAATCGGAAAGCTCCCTTACATCAACAATCCCTGCAATTCCTCAGATACACACCTTATTCCACTGCTCGTGCACATCGGCTGCAGTTTCAGTGCTCCTGGAGTCCTGTTGGGGCATCTTTACAGTCAATATCTATCTATAATATGTTTTTACTAAGAAAAAGTAAGATCTACATTGTGCTTTTCAGGATATTATACATTACCTGTGTGTATAATTAATCATATTTGTATGCTTAGAAGGTTCTCATTCATCCAGTCATGGTATATCTGTTGTATTCAATTAGATCAACTGGAATGAAGTTTAGTTTGAAGACGTTTCGCTAGTCATCCGATTGCTTTCTCAATTCAGAATGACTTGTACAAGAATCTGTGGCAATTATGTACCCTGGAAAATCCCAATTAGCATATCACAGTCAGGTGCTAAGGGCGTGATTGGATAGTGGCTAAGAGGTGTTATAGGAATGCAAGACAGGAGAAAGAACATGGTCATCCCATATGTAGCAGGTCTCCGAGAAATTAAGAAGAGTTTTCAAAAAAACCCGTATCCCTGTCTGCTTTAAACCGAGCAACACGCTGAGGCACAATTGGTACATCCGAAAGACCCAATACCAAAACACAAGAAAACGACATCATATACGCAGTGCAGTGAAGAATGCTCTGATTTGTATGGGGGAGACCAAACAACAACTGCATCAACGTATGGCCCAGCACAGAAGAGCAATTCCTTGGGTCAGGACTCAGCCGTGTACCTGCATCTTAAGTAAAGGACATACCTTTGAAGATTGTAATGTTAACATATTGGCAAAGAATGTGACTGGTTCAAGAGAGGTGTTAAGAGCATTTATGTGAAATAAAGACCCAAGCCTAAATAGAGGTGGGGGGGTTCGACACCATCTGTCTGCCATATACAATGCGTTTTTGACACCTTACTCTGGGCATTCCTTAACACCTCTTAGCCACTATCTAATCACGCCCTTAACACCTGGCTGTGATATTCTAATTGGGACTTCCAGGGTACATAATTGCCAACAGATTCTTGTACAAGTCATTCTGAATTGAGAAAGCCAGTCGGATGTCTACGAAACGTCTTCAAGAACTAAACTTCAATTCCAGTTGATCTAATTGAATACACAGATATAATCATATTGTACACAGTAACTTTTATACATGTTTTTATTTGTTAAAATGAATGAAAATATTTTCATTCATTAAAAGTTACTTTTATTGATTTTTTTGGGGGGGGTATGGATATAGTGATAAAGGCTGTGGTGAATCCAGTCATACTGGTATAGGGTTATACATGTTCTAGGGTGGATACTGATAATGAATTGGGGAATCCAACAATGGTACAGGGGTATTTTACAAATGTGACTGTCCTGGGGTTGATAAACTAATATGTGTGTGTGTGGGGGGGGGGGGAGTTTGCCACCATGGGACAGGGCTATGGTTTTTATTTACTGTGACTGTACTGGGTTGGATATTGTATTATGAGGGGAATGCCACCATGGCACAGAGCTATGGTTTTCATATAATGGCACTGTCCTGGGGTGGATATTGGATTATGGGGGGTATGCCACCATGGGACAGAGCTAGGGTTTTCATGTACTGTCACTGTCCTGGGGTGGATATTGGATTATGGGGGGTATGCCACCATGGCACAGGGCTATGGTTTTCATGTAATGGCACTGTCCTGGGGTGGATATTGGATTATGGGGGGAATGCCACCATGGGACAGGTCTATGGTTTTTATTTATTGTGACTGTCCTGGGTTGGATATTGTATTATGGGGGGAATGCCACCATGGGACGAGGCTATGGTTTTCATGTAATGGCACTGTCGGGGGTGGATATTGGATTATGGGGGTATGCCATCATGGACAGAGCTATGGTTTTCATGTAATGGCACTGTCCTGGGGTGGATATTGGATTATGGGGGGTATGCCACCATGGGACAGAGCTATGGTTTTCATGTACTGTCACTGTCCTGGGGTGGATATTGGATTATGGGGGAATGCCACCAGGACAGGGCTATGGTTTTCATGTACTGTGTACTGTCCGTGGGTGGATATTGTTTATGGGGGGATGCCACCATGGGACAGGCTATGGTTTTCATGTAATGGCACTGTCTTGGGGTGGATATTGTATTATGAGGGGTATGCCACCATGGCACAGGGCTAGGTTTCATGTAATGGCACCTGTCCTGGGGTGGATATTGTATTATGGGGGGTATGCCATCATGGGACAGAGATATGGTTTTCATGTAATGGCACTGTCCTGGGTGGATTGTATTATGGGGTATGCCACCATGGACAGAGCTAGGGTTTCATGTACTGTCACTGTCCGGGTGGATATTGGATATGGGGGGTATGCCACCATGGCACAGGGCTATGGTTTTCATGTAATGGCCGTCCTGGGGTGGATATTGTATTATGGGGGGAATGCAACCATGGCACAGGCTATGGTTTTCATGTACTGTGACTGTCCTGGGGTGGATATTGTATTATGAGGGGTATGCCACCATGGCACAGGCCTATGGTTTTCATTAATGGCACCGTCCTGGGCTGGATATTGTATTATGGGGGGAATGCCACCATGGCACAGGGCTATGGTTTTCATGTATGGCACTGTCCTGGGGGTGTATGGATTATGGGGGTAGTCACCATGGGACAGAGCTATGGTTTTTATGTAATGGCACTGTCCTGGGGTGGATATTGATTACGTGGGTATGTCACCATGGACAGGACTGTGTTTTCATGTACTGTACGATCCGCACGCATCCGCAGCACCATTCACGCACTTAGAACGACATTTGCATGCATCCGCAGCACCATTCACGCACCTAGAACGACATTCGCACGCATCCGCAGCACCATTTACGCACCTAGAACAACATTCGCACGCATCCGCAGCACCGTTCACGCACCTATAGCACCATTCACGCACTTTGAAAGACATTCGCACGCATCCACAGCACTATTCACGCACCTAGAACGACATTCGCACGCATCCGCAGCACCATTCAGCAACAGAACGACATTCGCACACATCGCACACCACATCCACTAGAATGACATTCGCACGCACCTGCAGCACCATTCACGCACTTAGAACGACATTCCCACGCACCCGAAGCACCATTCACGGCACTTTGAAAGACATTTGCTCGCACCCACAGCACTATTCACGCACCTAGAAGACATTTGCACGCATCTGCAGCACCATTCACGCACCTAGAACGACATTCGCACGCACCCTGCAGCACCATTCACACACTTTGAAAGAGACATTCGCACACGCATCCACAGCATATCACGCACCTAGAACGACATTCACACGCATCCGCAGCACCATTCATGCAACTAGAACGACATTCGCACACATCCGCAGCACCATTCACGCACCTAGAATGACATTCGCACGCACCTGCAGCACCATTCACGCACTTAGAACGACATTCGCACGCACCCGCAGCACCATTCACGCACTTTGAAAGACATTTGCTCGCATCCACAGCACTATTCACCACCTAGAACGACATTCGCACGCATCTGCAGCACCATTCACGCACCTAGAACAACATTCGCATGCATCCGCAGCACCATTCACGCACCTAGAACGACTTTCGCATGCATCCGCAGCACCATTCACGACTGAACGACATTCGCACGCATCTGCAGCCCATCACACGCGCTTAGAACGACATTCGCACGCACCGCAGCACCATTCACGCACCTAGAATGACATTCGCACGCATCCGCAGCACCATTTACGCACCTAGACGACATTCGCACGCATTCGCGCACCATTTACGCACTTAAATGACATTCGCACGCATCCGCAGCACCTCACGCACTTAACGAGACATTCGCACGCACCCGCAACACCATTCTTGCACTTAGAACACATTCGCACGCATCCGCAGCACCATTCACGCACCTAGAACGACATTCACATGCATCACAGCACCATTCACGCACCTAGAACGACATTCGCACGCATCGCAGCACCATTCCCGCACTTAGAACGACATTAACACAACAGTTATGTTACATATATATAATTAAATATTAAGTATTTATACAAACATTTATAATTTTTTAACAATCTGTTATAATAACAAAAAATGCCATTCATAAAGGTAGTTTGTATTACCGATCCCAAAGGCGCGTCCGTCACTGTGCACTGAAAAATTACTCATGCGTGCATCTGTTAGAAGGCATGCCTCCTCTACAAGCCGCGCACATAACAGTTAAGATGCCTCCCTCCTCTAACACGACGTGCCTGTTCGCTAGGCCACGCCTCCGCATCCCGCCCCCTGTAGTGTCGAGCAGCCAATAGCAAATGAGTGTGACGTCACCAGCATCAGGAAATTGCATGCTGGGATTGTAGTTTTGTGCAGAGACAGGAAGGATGAATCCAAGATGGCGGCGCCCAGTATGGACTTTATAAACGATTTTAATGTATGTATTTTGATTTTTCTTATATTAAAGCTTTGCAGGGGGTTAAGGAAACAATTAAACATGTTGTGCAACTTACAAAAACGGGATAACAGTTCCCCTTTAGTAACTAGTTGCAAAATGCCTTTGCCTACATTTAAAGAAGACCTTGAAAGAAACTATGATTTACAACAAGGATGCAGTGTGTATAGTCTGCTCTCTTACTACTAAACAATGCCTAATTGGCGCTGAAAAGGTTACACTTCCTTCCCTTGGTAGCTCATTGTGTCAAATGTCTAGTACACAGGGGAGGACTAGGACCTTTGCCTGAGGGGCAAATAACAACAAGTGGCCCTTTCCCGTTAGAGTGTAACATTTTTGACCACACCCACTTTGCTTAGGTTACACCCATTTTTAAGACTATTACCATTTTATTGTTTGCCTGCAACATTTTCAAGTGTATGATGTGGTTAAGATAAACAGTAATATCTTAACCTGGCTTGAGGCTCACTTAACACTATCTTAAAAACTAGACGGCCACTAGTTAACACCGGCTAATGAACTGAAGGGCTGACTAACACTGGCTAATGAAAATAAAAAATTGAATAGGAGCACGCTTAAAGGGCATGTCCACCCTTGTACATAATTTTTGTATTATGTACTGCTCCTTCCTTCAGCCCCAAACGCATTACTATTCTGCACAGAAAGTCCCCCAATCATTACTTACCATGCCTCTTCTTCCTTCACCGCACAGCCCCGCCCTCTGCTTGCACGGAAAGCAAGCAGGGGGGCGGACCGGCCCAATCACGGACGCGGCTGCCAGGAGTTCAGACGGCGAAGGAGAGAGGTGGTAATACAGATCGGGGGACTTTCTGTGCAGAATAGTACAGGGGGCTGGGGAAGGAGCAGAACATAATATCAATGGGGTTTAACGGTAGGGGGAGGGAGACAAAATCGGGAGTGAGAGGGAGGGGGGCGAGGACTCTCCTCTCATGCCTCAAACCTTGACGAGGTTGAGGCTGACAGGCACAGGATGAGTCACTCGCAGCCTCTACACTGCAGTTTCTGGAAGGGGAATAGCAGGGCAGCCATTTGGAGCAGAAATGTGAGGTTAGGATTTTATTAAACTACAGAGTGGGGCCAGTATGGGTTTAATTTCAGTTTTGGGGTGGACATGCCCTTTAAAGGGACAGTTCAAAGTCATTCTGTATCATATCTTTATATTCATCTAAATGCAAAGGATTGGCTGGTTTCATTGACAGCCCAGCCAACATTTATTTTGAAACAATTATCAATATTTGAATATTTGTTAGTTTGTGTAATGCCTTCTTAGTTATTCACATATTCTCTCCCATTTTGAAAAATCAGTTGATTTCATACCCTTTGCTGTTCCCTGCTGCAACATAGCTGCCATTTCAGGTTCTAACGGTCCTTCTTCTCCCAGGATGCACCACTTCCTTGGAATGTTCCTATAGTAATTTCTACTGATTGGCTGTTGGATGGGTAAAACATGCTCAGATCTCTACCGAGCAACTGAATCAACCCAGGCGCTGGGTCAAGGGCAAGACCATAATGGTCTCTAGTAGGGTCCTGCAAACAGGAAGTCAGTATTTCGGTTGCATTTATTTATACACAGACACAATGCTGAACTGGCAGATTAAGGTCATTGGGATGAACAAATACTGCTCTTTTTTCTGAAAAGCATATGTATTTGCACTGAACTTCCGCTTTAAATATACAGAATCAACAGGATCATACCCCCTGTATCATTCATAGGGGGAGGTGCAAAAGGGAAATATACTAACTAATACTAAGGATTTTTATGATACTAATATATTTTCCTGGTTCTTTAGAAGTGCTGTATCTTTTGGTTCTATTGTTTTGTGCCTAACACTGGCTATGGACTGGAGGGCTGACAACACTGCTTATGAACTGGAGGGCTGACAACACTGGCTTATGAACTAGAGGGCCAACTTAAACTGGCTAATGAACTGAGAGCTGGAAACACTGGATAATGAACTGGAGGGCCAGCAATACTGGCTAATAATTTAAAGGGCTGAAAGCACTAGCTAATGAACTGGAGGGCTGACTGCACTGGCTAATGAACTGGAGAGCTGACTAATAATAATATGATTATATCCCATGAACTCCAAGAAGAGAACATGTAGAATAACTAGGTATGCATAATATCACTACATTTTAAAAAAAAATATTTCCACTAGCTTTCCCTTTAAGCTTTAAACTGAGGCAGTGTCTCCAAAACCTCATTACTTACTAATAGCCTAGCTACTAATAGCTTCTGCAGATGCCCAATTATTTATTGGAGACGAGTCTTGGGCATTTGCCCCTCAGCCTACTGGCAAGTCCCCCCTGCTAGAACCATTTTCTGCCCTACATTGGCAGTGCCCAGCTACTTTACAATATCTCTTGACCAGAGCTTGATGCCCTCTTCTTCATTCCCAAGACACAGAAGAGAAGATTGGTACAGTAGGCAGATGGTGGAAATTAACATCTTTAAATATAAATGTGCTTTAAAGGAGAATGGAAGTTCAGGTGATTCCTGGTGTGCTGAGGAACATCCTGGTATATTTTTATTCTGAATGCTAGCAAATTCCTTAAAACCTTTCAATTTGTAATGCTTCTTAATGTTTCCCATGGTCCTTTGTTGTCTAGTTATGTAAACCTCATTAAAGACTATTGAGCTGGTGCTAAATGAGATGCAGAGAGGTGTTACCAGTGACAGATTGTTGGACTGGTGTGGTATGACTGTGAAAAGAGAAATTGCTCTCTAGTGTAATTTCATAGAGCTATTTTTGTAATTTTTTATTTAAACTTTTATAATGGGTGGAATTTCACCGTTTGCCACATTTTCTCCCTTTGTTGAACTTGAACCTGAGTTCGAGCCGAACTATTCGAGTTTGAATGGACTCCGACTCGATGACTCCTTATATACAGAAACCAAAGAAAAAGGAGCCACCCACTATCCCATACACCACTTCAAACTAGAGATGCAAGTGAGCGGAAGAAAGAGTACATTTTACATTAAGATCCTCTTTTTGAGGGATACCTTGAATGGCATAAATTTGTGTCACGGAGGGCAGTTACTTTAGGTAACATTTTATCACCAAGTTGGTTTTCTAGTAAAAACAATCTGACGTAAGTTGGCTTAGATTAAAGGCACCTATAGGTGTGGAAAAGCTGTTGTCTCACGTGTAACTATATCAGGTTACCATTTTCTTTCAGAATACTGTTACAGGACTTCTTTCTCCATAAACAATATATACATTTTAGACCCCATGTCTACTACTGACATGGTCACGTTGTTCTATTCAATACTTTGGCTGTACGTCACTACTTTAAAGTCATGTATTAGGGAACATGCTAGGGCATTAAGAATTAACAATTATCGAAGTCCAGTGCAAGACATTTTTTCTCTTGCAATTAGAGTGATTTGTCCTTCCTCCAGGCCCAAGGTATCCAACGTATCAACTCCTCAGGTAAGCGCGGAGGGTCCTTGGAAGTCGCCTTGCATAAGACAGAGGCACGCTGATTTTTGTCCTCAGCACTAGGACTCCAAATGGTCTCAAAATATTGTTGATATTGCAGGGTTTTATAGGATATAGTAGATGAGGATCACTTTTAATTGGTAACTTGTATTAGCTCCTCTGATCTTCTCCTGTTAGTGCATGTATTCAGTTATGCTGTATCATTTTGGGGCATCATTTGGACAAGAACTATTTTGAGAATGGTAACTACCGTATGGTTTGCCTGACTCGTCTCACTACTTCTTGACCATATATTTATCATAAATATCTTGTCCAATTTAAATTTTATTTATTCATTTAAGTTAATCAAGGAATTCTGATTCAGTATGTCAGCATGTTTAGTTAATATTTACATATAATTTCCATTTACCATCATTAATGTATATATTTATATATTTGTTCATGATCCCTTTTGTGATTGTTTTTTTATGAATTTTATTTATTCTGTTTATTTTTTCTATGAAGTGTCATACAGTATTTCACCTAAGTATTTACTAATCGTGGATATGCGATATATATATATTTTGGTTTTTATTTTGTATAGATTATGTTCACAGTTTATTTTGTTTTTTATTTCATATATCTTTTGCATTATTGTATTCTTCATTCTATACATTTTTGTACTCTTTCTCTTCACTCCGGCCCAGCAGCATTCACATGTGAGTGATACACTTAAATCGGCTTATATGTTTGAAACAAAATTTCAGTTTATTGATGGTTTTTGTTTCAGTGTAGCTTTGTTATATCTTGTTAAAGTGGTTACACAGACAGCTATTGTACCTGGTTTTCTACACAGTGTATTTAAATGTCTATTATACCAATAGCAAGTAATATCGTTTATGGACAATTATCAAATGTTCTAACGTGAGAGCTCGAAAGAGCGTGTGTGAGAGTAAAATCGATTATCGAAAGTCTGGAAAGTTAATGGTGGGGGCTGACATGTGACATTCCTAAGGCTTCTCCTGCCACGTGCCGCTGGCGAGCACAGCCTCAGACTCCCCACCATATGTGAGGGAGACAGAAGTCCCTCCTCCTCTCTGCTTGGTGAAGGATCTGCAGCTGCAGGGAAGGTAAGGGAATCTACAGCCCTTCTCTCTTACTATGTGAAAACAGCCTTTTCAGGCTGAGTTCTCACTCATGGTGTTGGGGTGTGTGCCACAGCAACTGTGAGTGGGAGGGGCCATGGCACCCACGGTGCGGAGGGGCCACATGGGGCTGTAAGGGAATGGGCCAAGGTGGGCCTGCAACTGGAGGGACCATGGGGTCCAAAGTGGGAGGGACCAGGGGCGGCAAAGGAAGGAGACACAGGGAAGATTGACTGACATGGTTTCAGAGCAGAAATGCGGGACCTGGTGATGCTGCTGCCATACTACCATTGTAATATCTTAAAACTATGCAAAATAAACAATGAAAATAAATTGCAAAAATTCTCAGGAGAGCAATTCCTCTCAATTTACCTAAAATTTTTGGACCACAGTTCTCCTTAAGTTACCATTGATATTTTATAGTATTTAATTCAAACTTTTGAACTATTTGACTCCCATTGACTTTAATGGGTCCGTTTTCAAACTTTCGAACTTCCCATATAGTTCAAAAGTTCGAAAACAGATCAAACTTTCGAAAGTATGGCCATCTGTAACACTACCATCCTCTTAATAAATGAGAGAAAATTTTCCTTTTGAGTGTTACACTATTTATCATATCCTATTAATTGAGAAAATTCGCCTTTTGAGTTTAACCTTTTATTTATTTTACTGTATCTTTGCTGCAAAAAAACAACAAATGTTTTAGGCTATTATTAATAACAAAGTTATCATATGTGCTGAACTTTTTTAACATTATAGTTACTTTTTGCTACAATTATTTTCACTTTTGATAAATTCGCCTTTTAATAACTTTGATGAAGAAAAGTTGAAAGTTTAAAAAATTATGTAAAGGCTGGTGGGGAAAAAGGAAAAAAATGCCCCTTTATAAATATGTCCCTCAGACCCCCATTTGACTTTATTGGTAATAAAAAAATCGGAACTAAAAAAAGATATCTTTAAAAGGGAAAAAAATAACCTTAAAAATTGAACTCGCAGATCGTATTACAATAATTTGAAAATAGTCTAACACCCCCCTGGGTACTTATTAGCATTGAAAACACTCCACAATGTACTGCACTTTCCATGGACCCATTGGCGGCTAAATAAATAGGCACTTTTTGTGTTTCCCCACCTCAGACTTGGCGAAATGGAGTGGCCAAATTTGGCGAAAGCAGCGTTAAAGAAGGGAAAGTTTTAACAAACATTTATAAATATGCCCCTTAATGATCAAATCTATAGTGAATCTAACACAGTACATACACCCAGTTAGGTAGCCCTCCCTATTTACACTCGTCCAACAGATTTAAAGAGCATTTACACCTCCAAATCAAAAAATAATCCACTACTGGCCCCAATGTATAGTATTGAAAAATCCTAACCTTACACCTTCGTTCCATATGGTTCTCCTGCAGTGCCTGTTAAAGTTTCTGCCTCTTCCCTGTCCGTCTGAAGGACTCTGCATGCGCAGGAAAGCCCTTCCCCTTCCCTCCCTCCCTCCACCATCCGGATCCCTTGTCTCTGCACTTATTGAGTAAAAATAAATTATTTTCTGTAGTTATTACCCCTCTCCCAACCTGAAAATGAAAAAAAAATGCCAGGAAACTTACTTACAAGCTCTTCAGCCAATCACATCGTGGTTACTGGTATGGCCCCTAATGTTATTTCATTCCCAAATAAATGTTATTTCATTTCTAGGCCTTGGCCATGGGAACAAGGTAATGTTTCCAGTCACTTTTTTAGATTTAAACCATGCACTTAGGAGGGAATCCCTACTACACGGAAAAAAAATATTTTTTACTCTTTAGCAAGTATAATTCTAAAGAATAAGCTGTGCGTGCGAATGTCGTTCTAGGTGCGTGAATGGTGCTGCGGATGCATGCAAATGTCGTTCTAAGTGCGTGAATGGTGCTGCGGATGCGTGCGGACAGTGACAGTACATGAAAACCACAGTCCTGTCCCATGGTGACATACCCACGATAATCCAATATCCACCCCAGGACAGTGCCATTACATAAAAACCATAGCTCTGTCCCATGGTGACATACCCCCCATAATCCAATATCCACCCCAGGACAGTGCCATTACATGAAAACCATAGCCCTGTGCCATGGTGGCATTCCCCCCATAATACAATATCCAGCCCAGGACGGTGCCATTACATGAAAACCATAGCCCTGTGCCATGGTGGCATACCCCTCATAATACAATATCCACCCCAGGACAGTCACAGTACATGAAAACCATAGCCCTGTGCCATGGTTGCATTCCCCCCATAATACAATATCCACCCCAGGACAGTGCCATTACATGAAAACCATAGCCCTGTGCCATGGTGGCATACCCCCCTAATCCAATATCCCCCCTGGACAGCTACATACATGAAACCCTAGCTCTGTCCCATGGTGGCATACCCCCCATAATACAATATCCACCCGACAGTCCATTACATGAAACCATATCTCTGTCCCATGATGGCATACCCCCCATAATACAATATCAACCCAGGACAGTGCCATTACATGAAACCAAGCCTGTGCCATGGTGGCATCACCCTCATAATACAATATCCACCCCAAAACGTGCCATTACATGAAAACCATAGCCCTGTCCCATGGTGGCATACCCCCCATAATACAATATCCACCCCAGGACAGTCACAGTACATGAAAACCATAGCCCTGTCCCATGTGGGCATTCCCCCCATAATCCAATATCCACCCCAGGACAGTGACAGTACATGAAAACCATACTCTGTCCCATGGTGGCATACCCCCCATAATCCAATATCCACCCCAGGACAGTGCCATTACATGAAAACCATAGCTCTGTCCCATGATGGCATACCCCCTATCCAATATCCACCCAGGACAGTGCCATTATAAAACCATAGCCTGTCCCATGGTGGCATTCCCCCCATAATACATATCCAACCCAGGACAGTCACAATAAATAAAAACCAAAGCCCTGTCCCATGGTGGCATTCCCCCATAATCCATATCCACCCCAGGACAGTGCCATTACATGAAAACCATAGCCCTGTGCCATGGTGGCATACCCCCCATAATCAATATCCACCCCAGGACAGTGACAGTACATGAAAACCCTAGCTCTGTCCCATGGTGGCATACCCCCCTAATCCAATATCCACCCCAGACAGTGCCATTATATGAAACCATAGCTCTGTGCCATGGTGGCATTCCCCTCATAATACAATATCCAACCCAGTACAGTCACAGTAAATAAAACCATAGCCCTGTCCCATGGTGGCAAACTCCCCCCCCCCCCCCCACACACACATATTAGTTTATCAACCCAGGACAGTCACATTTGTAAAATACCCCGTACCTTTTTGGATTCCCCAATTCATTATCAGTATCCACCCTAGAACATGTATAAACCCTATACCTATGACTGGATTCACCACAGCCTTTACACTATATCCATACCCCCCCCAAAAAAATCAATAAAGTAACTTTTAATGATAAAATATTTTCATTCTTTTAACAAATAAAACATGTTAAAAGTTACTGTGTACAAATATGATTATATCTGTTGTATTCAATTAGATCAACTGGAATTGAAGTTTAGTTCTTGAAGACGTTTCGCTAGACATCCACTGGCTTTCTCAATTCAAATGACTGTACAAGATCTGTTGGCAATTATGTACCCTGGAAAGTCCCAATTAGCATATCACAGCCAGGTGTTAAGGGCGTGATTAGATAGTGGCTAAGAGGTGTTATAGGAATGCCCAGAGTAAGGTGTCAAAACCAGCATTGTATATGGCAGACAGATGGTGTCGAACCCCCCCACCTCTATTTGGCTTGGTTTCTTTATTTTCACATAAATGGCCTCCTAAACACTCTCTTGAACCAGTCACATTCCTTTGCCAATATGTTAACATTACAATCTTCAAAGGTATGTCCTTTATCCTTAGATGCAGGTACGGCTGAGTCCTGACCCAGGAATTGGCTCTTCTGTGCTGGGCCATACGTTGATGCAGTTGTTGTTTGGTCTCCCCCACATACAAATAGAGCATTCTTCACTGCACTGCGTATTGATGTCGCTTTTCTTGTGTTTTGGTATTGGGTCTTTCGATGTACCAATTGCTGCCTCAGCTTGTTGCTCGGTTTAAAGCAGACAGGGATACGGTGTTTTTTGAAAACTCTTCTTAATTTCTCGGAGACCCCTGCTACATATGGGATGACCATGTTCTTTCTCCTGTCTTGCATTCCTATAACACCTCTTAGCCACTATCCAATCACGCCCTTAGCACCTGACTGTGATATGCTAATTGGGATTTTCCAGGGTACATAATTGCCAAGATTCTTGTACAGTCATTCTGATTGAGAAAGCCAATCGGATGACAGCGAAACGTCTTCAAGAACTAAACTTCAATTCCTTGATCTAATTGAATACAACAATATACCATGACCTGGATGAATGAGAACCTTCATAAGCATACAAATATGTAATTATACACACAGGTAATGTATAATATCCTGAAAAGCAACTGTAGAATCTTACTTTTTCTTAGTAAAAAACATATTCATAGATAGATATTGACTGTAAAGATGCCTCCAACGGCCTCCAGGAGCACCTGAAACTGCAGCCGATGTGCACGAGCATGGAATAAGGTGGTGTATCTGAGGATTGCAGGGATTGTTGATGTAAGGGAGCTTTCCGATTAGCTCCCGTTTCCGGCCATCCGATGGGCTGCCGCGACTGTCACTCAATTTTGCCTTGCAGAGCTGCTGTTCCGGCCTCGCCATGAATGTGCATATTAGAGTGGGCGTTCGCCGGCGGCTTGGGGTGGATCATGGGATTTGACAGGACTGTGGAGCCATCCAGCAACTATTTTTTACTGCTTCTCTGAATGAGAACGGTGTAGTTAGAGAGTTGGTTCAGGCTCGTTTTACAGGTAATACTTGCCTTTCTTACTGGACCAACTTGTTTTGGACCCACAGTTCCCCTTTTTGAAAATTTTCTAAAATTCTTGAAAATTTCAATATTTTTCAAAATAGTTTTGAGGTTCAAAAAAACCCCCAAAAAAACAGAAATCTGCAAAGTCGAGTTTCGGGGGATACATGAAATCCTTCTTGAAACCAGGTTCGGGTCAACCTTTACCTCAGAATAGTGCGTTTATGAGTACTATAGTACCTACTATAGAGGTGTATAAAATATGTGTGGTAATACAGAGGCTATATACACTATCCCTAATGGGAGCTAGGGTGAATATATTGGTGTATACTACCATACCAAACTACCACCCAAAGAAAGATGGAAACAATATATTCACCTATGTAAGTACAGTAAGTATGTATGTTTATTTATTGGCACAGGTGGCCAATCACATGCAGGTAAGGCCCGTTCAATCACTTTGGTCTGGGGATGTGCCGCAGATTGGAAAAACCGAATGTAATACCAATATTCAAAAAAGTTAGTCTTTCACACCTGGACTATAGACCTGTAAGCCTAACATTAGTGGTAGGGAGTGCTGGAAACGTTACGAGGATCATAACCTTGACTTTGTCTCTAGAACTGATCTTTTAGTAGTAGGCAGCATGGATTTATAAGAAATAGATCATGCCAGAAAAATTTAAAGGGCATCTATAGTGGGAAAATTATATTTTTTTCCTTTCTTTCCATTGTTCTATAATTCCCCCAACCCCTAGAGTGTCACTTTTTTTCTCCTGTCATGAGATACACCAGTTAGAAGAATACGTGATTGCATTCCTCTACTCCTACTTGGATTGTCAATCAAATCCCTGTGAGGTGATCCCCCTCCCATGCTCTGTATAACTAGAGATAAAGCATCAGCAGGGGGAGAGGAGGTAGCTTTCATGGTAGATATAAGGCAGCACTTGACCCCCCTTTATAGCTTTCATTGATTGATGATGGGTCACAAAGTGAGAGATCGTAAACTGTACTGTTCTCCTTCTTCTTCCGTCCCCAGGACAGCTTGCTTTCTATTGGCCACTGTGCATGGGTTGTGTTTTTCAGATGTTGAACTTTTAACTCCTACTGCACATTATAAGCTTGTCGTTAGCCGAGTTGAGACATGGAGGAGGTAACAGAGGGGAGGGGGGAGGGGGAGTGTTGCACAGAGATCTGACACCATGGTTAAACAGTCACTGACAGATAGGATTAAGGCAGCACACAGTACAGTTTTTTTCACTATAGATGCCCTTTAATTGTTTTTTATGAGGAAGTGAGTAAGAATTTAGATTCAGGCACAGCATGATGTGGTATATTTTTTTGCGAAAGCTTTTTATACTGTCCCACATAGGCAACTAATGTACAAACTGAGGACGTTTGACTTAAGAAAACATTTGTTCATGGATAGAGAATTGGTTATTCGATCGCAAACAAGAGTGGTGGTAAATGGGCCTACATCTATGTGGCTAAAGTTATAAGAGGAGTGCCTCAGGGTTCGGTACTGGGGGCGCTTCTGGTTATCTGTTTATAAATGACTTAGAAGGGGCATTGAGAGCAAGGTCTCTGTGTTTGCTGATGACACTAAACTATTCAGACCTTTGGAAACTTCAAATGATGTGCAATCTGCAAGCAGACCTAGATAGATTATCAAATTGGGCAGCAGAATGGCAATGTTTAAATTCAATGTTGATAAATGTAAGGTAATGCATTTGGGATTTAAATCCCTGTCCACTACACCATAAATAATTCTGTGTTAGTGAATCTGTAATAGAAAAAGATTTGGGGGTTCTGGTAGATACAGACTTAGCTGTAGCAAAAAATGCCAGACAGCCACGGCTAGAGCTAGCAAGATATTGTCTTGTATAAACAGAGGAATAGATTCAAGACAAAAATATTATTCTCCCTCTTTACAAGGCACTGGTAAGGCCTCATTTGGAATATGCGGTGCAGTTTGGAAACCTATATACAAAAGGGACATCTTAGAAATGAAGCAGTTCAGAGAAGGGCAACTAAATTAATAAGGGGAATGGAGGGGCTAATATGCAGGCAGATTAGACAAGTTAGGCTGTTTAATTGGAGAAGCATTTGGGTGGATATGATAACCTTATACAAATATATTAATGGGCCATACAATGAACTCTCTGGTGCATTATTCATGAACTAGAATTAAGCCCGCTACAATAACGGGCACTAGAACCCCAGAGTGCCCCCTTAGTGTCCCAAGGCCATAGTCCTCCTCCATGTCCCAAGGCCAGAGTACCCTCTTAGTGTCCCAAGCAGAGTTCCCCCTCTGTCCCAATCCAGAGGCCCCCCTCTGTCTCAAATCCAGCCCCCCCTGTCCCAAATCCAGGGCTCCCCTCCTGTACCAAATCCAGGCCCCCCCTCTGTCCCAAATCCAGGGGGCCCCTCTGTCCCAAATCCAAGGGCCCCCCGTCTGTCCCGAATCCAGGAGCCCCCCTCTGTCCCAAATCCAGGGGCCCCTGTCCCAGCAACCTTACCTTCAGTCTGTTTAATTGCTGTCTCCCCTCCGTGTGTTTCCTGTGTATCTCCCTCTAGTAGTCATAGGAACTGCAGGCACTCTCCTCCTAGTGGTAAGTCAATAGGAAATGCAGAGACTCTCCCTCTCAGTGGTGAGTCAATAGGAACTGCAGAGACTCTCCCTCTTGGTGAGTCAATAGGAACTGCAAGAACTCTCCCTCTAGTGTGTAGTCCATAGGAACTGCAGTGACAAACACAGACACAGGACGCACACTTAGGGTTTTATTATATGGGATAGGTCATATCAGAGGACTGTGGACACCTTTAAGGTTGGGAGAAAAATTTTCATCTTCAATTTAGGAAAGGTTTCTTTACAGTGAGAACGGTGACTGTCTTTCACGCAGATTGGGTAATGGCAAGACTCTCCCTCTGTGGTGAGTCAATAGGAACTGCAGAGACTCTCCCACTAGGTGGTAAGTCATATGAACTGCAGACTCTCCCTCAACTGGTGAGTCCATAGCACCTGCAGTGCACAAACATGACACACGGGACGCCCACTTAGGGTTTTATTATATAGGATAGGTCATATCAGAGGACTTGTGGACATCCTTTAAGGTTGGAAGAAAAGAAGTTTCATCTTCAATTTAGGAAAGTTTTCTTTACAGTGAGAATGGTGAAACTGTCTTTCAGCACATGTGGTAATGGCAAGTTCATTGAATAGCTTTAAAAAGGCCTGGATAAGTTTCTAAAACTAAAAAATATTGAGAGTACTGGTATTAATACATATACTGTAGATATGGTTGATCCAGGGATACTTCAGATTGCCGTTTGGAGTCATGAAGGAATTCCCCCCCCCTCTTTAGCTGGTTTTTTTTTTGCCTTCCTCTGGATCAACTTATTAGAAGGGTTTTAAAAAAATAGGCTGGACTTGATGACGTATGTCTTTATTCAACCTCAATTACTATGTTACTATGATACTATGTAGAGAGTGCATTTTCCTTGGGCTGGTTTCCACTCCACATATAGATAAACGAAGCATAAAGAAAGGCTGCACTCTGACTTCTGACTTATTTTGGGGGGGACCCCCCTTAATCATAGACAAATAGCCCATAGGATAAGCCTCCTTTATAGTCACAACTCTTAAAGGTGTATACACATGCAATATCCAACACATATAACAGAGTATAGTTCTGTATTCTCAATGTTTTTAATGTATTTTACCTCTCTAGTGAGCATGGGTACTCTGCTCCCGTTAAAAGATTATCCCTTTATGTAAAGGAGGTATGCCAATAAAAGGCGGGACCTGAACTCTGACATTTAGCCTATGAGTAGAGCTGGTATCAGCTTGAACGTGTAAGGCGTGTTTGTCTGGCTGTCTGCATATATGTTAAATAAAATTTGCTGATTTTAATAATTTACTAGTGGCTCGTTGATAGGATGTGGGGCGAGTGCTTTACCTTTGGATTGCCGTCATAGACAAGGGTATAATTGCCGTAGTAAGAACAATCCTAGTGCTGTGCTCAGAGAGATAGTATAAGGTTAGATTTACCTGTTTATTGAGGTTTCTTTACGAAGAGTGAGGGAATGAATTGCAGAGGATGAGAGCTTCAAGAGAAAAATGTTTAAGGCGGAGGAGGCATGGTGGGGGAGTCTGTATAAGAGATGGTTTTGTTTTGAGCGGAGGTTACGGGCAGGGACACATGGGGACACGAACAGAAGAAATATAACAAGGACAGCAGAGTGAAGGGATTTAAATGTTAAAGAAGTATTTTGTAGATATTGGGTTTGTTTAATTGGGAGCCAGGTAGAAGTGCGGCACAGAGGAGATTTAATTTCCTGATTATTAGAGAGCAAGACAATGCATGCGGCAGAGTTAAGTATTGACTAAAAGGGAGAAAGATGGGAAGAAGGAAAACAGAAGGTTCACAATAGTCCCCATTGACACCCACATGACATTGTAGAGGAAACTGGGAGTTTTCAAACATCTGGAGAGCTACTGGTTGCCTGTCCCTGGCTTAACCCCACCAATACAAAAAATTCCGACTGGAGGGCTGTTTTACAACTTATTATCCTATATCATCTAAAAAAATATTTAAAAATCCTCATTATATAATAGAAAAAATGTTATTTATCCTATCTAAAATAGCAAAAACTAATAGCACATGTCTGAAACCAAATCCCACACCCTCCCTACAAAAGTAAAAACATTCCAGTGGATTGCAAGTCACTGTTAAAACCAAACAGCTAAATTAGCAGTCTATTCCTCAGTTCCTCCTGTAAATGAATAATTCCAAATATCTCTTGGGATGATGGGTATGTTCCTGAGGATCTATATATAAGAGCTCAGAAAGCAATAGTCTCTAATTTCCTAAAGGGATTATACACCTGATTATAATTATATTTATTGTCAACATCTCTCCAGGTAAGATTCTAGCTATTATACTGTAAGTCCCAAAGAAAGATCCACCTAATATTGGGAAAGTTCTAGTCCTATTGTTCTATTATAGCTTCTACTTCGAGGGTCTTGTTTTTGTACTCGTCAGGGCAAGTCAGGGGTGTAACTACCAGGGGAACAGGGGAGCAACTGCAGGGGGTCCTAGGAGTCAAGTGAAGCCCCATGTTCTTTTTTATTCCTATGACGATATAGCCCCTCCCAAAACTACTGTGGATGAAGCACAGATGGGGGCCCCATCATGGTTTTGCGGAGAATTTCTGTTTGCCACTTCTCCAGGTGATACATCTTTCCAGTACATACAGCCTATATCCTCAGGCTATTACTGCTGACTCCATTCTGGCTTTTACTCCCTGGAGCTATGCATGTTTCAGGGTCATGCCCTCTTCCTGCAAAATGCTGACAGCATAAAACTACTAGACTGCAAACTGCTACTATCAGCCTGGTGGACACGGCAGCATTGTGCAAGTTGGTTTTAAACTACAGGGGCAGGTCTCTGGTAAAAAAAAGTATTTTGTGCAACTGCACCAAGTGTGTCAAGTGAAAACTGTGTGGTCTACATGCAGGGTGAGGAATGCTATATATTCTTTACTGTCCATTGGATGAATCTTAAAGGACAATTATACTCACCTTCCCTCCGCTCCAGATCTTCATGTAGTAACTTTTACCCAGGTGAGGACCTGAACCGCTAGGTCCTCACCCCGGGATTCACGAAACCTACATCAGCGTGTTGCAGCAACGCTGCTCTTGTAGGCTCCGCCCCCTTCTCCCCGTCGGCGAAGGCATTAAAGGTGCAGAATGGGACATAGGTTTAGAGTTGTCATTACCACCATGTATTGGTGATACAGCCCAGTCACAACCACTCATCTGCCCCAGAGCTTTTCATGTTTACTAGTTAATTTGGCTTGAAAGAGACAAATTACTGTCTTTTCTATTTCTTCTTCCGTTTTAGTCTTCCTTTTGGACTGTATCTTCTCCCACAGTTTTTTGAGCTAGATACACAGGAACAGACGTGCAGCTATTACCTAGCTATGAAATCCGTGGAAGCGTTACCGCATTATAGCAATTTCGGGACATTTTGAACCTCACATAAAAGTTCTCCCTTCAGAACAATTTCAGTTCTGAATGTCCAGTTAAAGTAATAATTCTGTCTTAAAGGATAACTGTATTGCCTCAATGCATTTAAAAAAAAAAATAGCTTAAAAAGAGTAGAGGTATGTAGCCCTCCATGTACATTTCCCCCCTGATTTGCGCCTCTCTCTGCCTTCAATAAGCCATGCTGTGAAGGGGCGTAACTATTCTGTTGGCTCTAACTAACGTCACTCATAGCTAGCATGCGAGAAAACACTCCTCCATCCTCCTTGATCCCTTGATTATGTAGGCTGTATCCTAGCAACAGGACATTTCAAGTTTTGTTTACAGGCAGAGGAGGAGGAGAGAGGTTATAACAGACATTCCCACCAGTGAATGACAAGTGTTATGTTAATCATGGCCCTGGGCCGTCTAGAGGCGGGCTTTAGCACTCATCTTAGCTGTGTGATATCTAAGGGAGGGCAGCACAGCTGCAAATTAGAGGATCCGTTTCGCGGACCCGAACCGGGTCCGCCGCGATTTCTCCCGTCCGCGAATGGCGGATTATTCCGACTTTCCGGACTTCCGAACTGCGGATTTTTTTTTTTACGAAAATTTTCGAAAATACGAGTATCTCCGTAATTACGAGGATCTACGATATTTCGGGATACGGAAAACACCGTATTACGAGATTCACGTAATTACGAGGATTCACGTATTACGAGTATTCTCGTAATTACGAGAATACTCGTAAAACAGTAATTCGTGTAAATTTTCAAGACGGAGCAAGCCACATGATCACTTTAGCCAATGGCAGCTATCATAGTTACAGAAAGCCTCGTTTTTTTACGGAAATCTTCGTTTTTACGGGAATCCTCGTATTTTCGAAAAATACGTTTTTTTTAAAGTCACGCTAGCGGACTGTACTTTTTAGGTATTGTTGGCATTTATACGTGCTTCTAAGGCCATTACCCAGGTCCCTGAGTGGTTAAGTGTACGTTACCAAGGCTATTTAACCACTTTTAATGCGATTTTGCCGAACTTTCATTTTAATACGTTTTAACGGGTCCTCGCGGATTTTCGGATTTCTGCGAAAATCCGCGGATCCTCGCGCGGACCGGATTTTTCGTAGTTCGGACATCTCTACTGCAAATATGAGTAAGTGATTCAGCTGCTGGAAGTGTGGACATGTAATGGGGGTGGTGGTGGTTTTTTTATATTGTTGTCCTTTAAGCGGTGATTCTGTTTTTAGGGGGGCATTGGTGCATTAGAAACAAAATCGTTTATTAACTGTAGTTTGCAGTTTGTGTGAATGTTACTAACCTAGCACTGTTTTATTTCTGGGAGTGTGCCTGAGTAAAGAAAATACAATTACTTTTATTTTCACTTCTTACTACTGGAATAGGTGGTGAGGATTGTATAAGTAAACTTTAGCACAGCAGGGAGATTCAGTAAAAATTCTTATCATTTAAAAGGGGTGCTAATTTTGCCCCAACCAATCAGATCTATTTAACTTTGAAAGCTAAGATCTGATTGGTTGGGGCAAAATTAGCACCATTTTAAATAAGAACTTTTATTGAATAACCCTGAAGGTTTCTAAAATAATACTTGTTTTTAACTGCATTGTACTTTTAGGATGGGGGCTGGTAAGAGAAAAAAAGGCATTTTTTTCTTTCCCTTTGATTGATGGGGGTATAGCTAATTAGTTTAAATTGCCTGAGCAATTTAAACTAATGTGAGGTTTTATGTGATTTTCTGAACCTCACATAAAAGTCCTCCCTTTAATTTTCACTTTTTACTACTGGAATAAGGTGGTGAAATTGTTTAAGTAAACTTTAGGCACAAAGTTTCAAAAATAAATGTTTTTAACTGCATTGTTACCTGTAGGGTGGGGGTGGTAAGAGACAAAGAAAGCAGTGGTGTAACTACCGCCACGCCACCACAGGAGGGCCCGATGGTAGAAGGGCCTGTTTACAGCTGCGGTTGTACATTTACACTGAACATTCGTTAATTAACAAATGTTCCTTGTAGAATACCAAGCGGTAGTAAACTATCGCAATGGTTTTCTATGGGGATCAATAAATCTACAATTGGGTTATTGTTAATTTACGTTCTTAATTTATATATAAATAATAGTGGGTGAACACTTAGTTCATTATTATAATAAATAATAAGAACATAAGTTAATGATCGATAAACTGATTGTTAAAGGCCCAGTATTGCTATGGCCCTTAAATTTAGGCAAAGCAGTGGATTTGATAAAGCTTTTGATACTGTGCCACATAGGCGACTAATGTATAAACCAAGAACTGTTGGCCTAGAAAAAAACATTTGAAGATGGATAAGAATTGGTTATTGGACTGAAGAGTGTGGTGGTCATGGAGCTACATCCATGTAGGCTTAAGTGGAGTGCCGCAGGTTTCTGTATTGGGGCCACCTCTTTTAAATCTGTTTATAAATGACTTAGAAGGGGGCATTGAGAGCAGGTCTCTGTGTTTGCTGATGACACCTAAACTATGCAAAACTTTGGAAAATTCAAATGTTGTGCAAATGCTGCAAGCAGACCTAGATAGATTATCAACATGGGCAGCAGAATGGCAGATAAATATAAGGTAATGCAAAATATTAACATCCTCTCAAAGTAGTTATTCCTTTAATTTATTGATTGAACCCGGGAGTAAAGAGCTATGCCTTACCTCCCGGGTGAGTCAATAGGAACTGCAGAGACTCTCCCTCTAGTGGTGAGTCCATAGGAACTGCAGTGACAAACACACAGACACAGGGACGCACACTTAGGGTTTTATTATATGGGATAGGTCATATCAGAGGACTTGTGGACATCCTTTAAGGTTGGGAGAAAAGAATTTTCATCTTCAATTTAGGAAAGGTTTCTTTACAGTGAGAACGGTGAAACTGTCTTTCAGCAGATGTGGTAATGGCAAGACTCTCCCTCTAGTGGTGAGTCAATAGGAACTGCAGAGACTCTCCCACTAGTGGTGAGTCAATAGGAACTGCAGAGACTCTCCCTCAACTGGTGAGTCCATAGCAACTGCAGTGACAAACACACGGACACAGGGACGCACACTTAGGGTTTTATTATATAGGATAGGTCATATCAGAGGACTTGTGGACATCCTTTAAGGTTGGAAGAAAAGAAGTTTCATCTTCAATTTAGGAAAGGTTTCTTTACAGTGAGAACGGTGAAACTGTCTTTCAGCACATGTGGTAATGGCAAGTTCATTGAATAGCTTTAAAAAAGGCCTGGATAAGTTTCTAAAACTAAAAAATATTGAGAAGTACTGGTATTAATACATATACTGTAGATATGGTTGATCCAGGGATACTTTCAGATTGCCGTTTGGAGTCGTGAAGGAATTTCCCCCCCCCTCTTTTTAGCTGAGTTTTTTTTGCCTTCCTCTGGATCAACTGTTAGGAAGGGTTTTAAAAAAAATAGGCTGGACTTGATGGACGTATGTCTTTATTCAACCTCAATTACTATGTTACTATGATACTATGTAGAGTGCATTTTCCTTGGGCTGGTTTCCACTCCACATATAAGATAAACGGAAGCATAAAGAAAGGCTGCACTCTGACTTCTGACTTATTTTTTGGGGGGACACCCCCTTAATCATAGACAAATAGCCCATAGGATAAGCCTCCTTTTATAGTCACACAATCTTAAAGGTGTATACACATGCAATATCCAACAACATATAACAGAGTATAGTTCTGTATTCTCAATGTTTTTAATGTATTTACCCTCTAGTGGAGCATGGGTGCTCTGCTCCCGTTAAAAGATTATCCCTTTATGTAAAGGAAGTAGTGCCAATAAAAGGCGGGACCTGAACTCTGACATTTAGCCTATGAGTAAGAGCTGGTATCAGCTTGAAACGTGTAAGGCGTGTTTGTCTGGCTGTCTGCATATATGTTAAATAAAATTTGCTGATTTTAATAATTTACATGATGGCTCGTTGTTAGGATGTGGGGCGAAGTGCTTTACCTTTGGATTGCCGTCATAGACAAGGGTATAAGTGCCGTAGTAAGAACAATCCTATGCTGTGCTCAGAGAGATAGTATGAGAGGTTAGATTTACACTTGTTTATTGAGGTTTCTTTACGAAGAGTGAGGGGAATAGAATTGCAGAGGATGAGAGCTTCAAGAGAAAAATGTTTAAGGCGAGAGGAGGCAGTGTGGGGGAGTCTGTATAAGAGATGGTTTTGTTTTGAGCGGAGGTTACGGGCAGGGACACATGGGGACACGACAGAAGAAATATAACAAGGAGCAGCAGAGTGAAGGGATTTAAATGTTAAAAGAAGTATTTTGTAGATATTGGGTTGTTTAATTGGGAGCCAGGTAGAAGTGCGGCACAGAGGAGATTTAATTTCCTGATTATTAGAGAGCAAGACAATGCATGCTGCAGAGTATTGACTAAAAGGGAGAAAGATGGGAAGAAGGAAAAGCAGAAGGTTACAATAGTCCCCATTGACACCCACATGACATTGTAGAGGAAAGCTGGGAGTTTTCAAACATCTGGAGAGCTACTGGTTGCCTGTCCCTGGCTTAACCCAACCAATACAAAAAATTCCGACTGGAGGGCTGTTTTACAACTTATTATCCTATATCATCTAAAAAAAATATTTAAAAAATCCTCATTATATAATAGAAAAAATGTATAGTTATCCTATCTAAAATAGCAAATAACTAATAGCACATGTCTGAAACCAAATCCCACACCCTCCCTACAAAAGTAAAAACATTCCAGTGGATTTGCAAAGTCACTGTTAAAACACAAACAGCATAAATTAGCAGTCTATTCCTCAGTTCCTCCATTAAATGAATAATTCCAAATATCTCTTGGGATGATGGGTATGTTCCTGAGGATCTATATATAAGGAGCTCAGAAATCAATAGTCTCTAATTTCCTAAAAAGGATTATACACCTGATATATAATATATATTTATCTGTCAACATCTCTCCAGGTAAGATTCTAGCTATTATACTGTAAGATACCAAAGAAAGATCTCACCTAATATTGGGAAAAGTTCTAGTCCTATTGTTCTATTATAGCTTCTACTTCGAGGGTCTGTTTTTTGTAGCTCAGTCAGGGCAAGTCAGGGGTGTAACTACCAGGGGAACAGGGGGAGCAACTGCAGGGGGTCCTAGGAGTCAAGTGAAGCCCCATGTTCTTATTTATTCCTATGACAGATATAGCCTCCTCCCAGAAAACTACTGTGGATGAAGCACAGATAGGGGCCCCATCATGGTTTTGCTGGAGAATTTCTAGTTATGCCACTTCTCCAGGTGGATACATCTTTCCAGTACATACAGCCTATATCCTCAGGCTATTACTGCTGACTCCATTCTGGCTTTTACTCACTGGAGCTATGCATGTTTCAGGGTCATGCCCTCTTCCTGCAAAATGCTGACAGCATAAAACTACTAGAGCTGCAACTGCTACTATTCAGCCTGGTGGACACGGCAGCATTGTGCAAGTTGGTTTTAAACTACAGGGGCAGGTCTCTGGTAAAAAAAAGTATTTTGTGCAACTGCACCAGAGTGTCAAGTGAAAACTGTGTGGTCTAGCATGCAGGGTGAGGAATGCTATATATTCTTTACTGTCCATTGGATGAATCTTAAAGGACAATTATACTCACCTTCCCTCCGCTCCAGATCTTCATGTAGTAACTTTTACCCAGGGTGAGGACCTGAACCGCTAGGTCCTCACCCCGGGATTCACGAAACCTACATCAGCGTGTTGCAGCAACGCTGCTCTTGTAGGCTCCGCCCCCTTCTCCCCGTCGGCGACGAGGCCAATAGGAAGGCACCGAGCGTGCTTTAAAGGCATTAAAGGTGCAGAATGCGACATAGGTTTAGAGTTGTCATTACCACCATGTATTGGTGATACAGCCCAGTCACAACTACACTCATCTGCCCCAGAGCTTTTCATGTTTACTAGTTAATTTGGCTTGAAGAGACAAATTACTGTTCTTTCTATTTCTTCTTCCGTTTTAGTCTTCCATTTGGACTGTATCTTCTCCCACAGTTTTTGAGCTAGATACACAGGAACAGACGTGCAGCTATTACCTAGCTATGAAATCCGTGGAAGCGTTACCGCATTATAGGCAAATTTCGGGACATTTTTGAACCTCACATAAAAGTTCTCCCTTCAGAACAATTTCAGTTCTGAATGTCCAGTTAAAGTAATAATTCTGTTTTAAAGGATAACTGTATTGCCTCAATGCATTTTTAAAAAAAAAAATAGCTTTAAAAAGAGTAGAGGTATGTAGCCCTCCATGTACATTTCCCCCCTGATTTCGAGCCTCTCTCTGCCTTCAATAAGCCATGCTGTGAAGGGGGCGTAACTATTCTGTTTGGCTTTAACTGTCACTCATAGCTAGCATGCGAGAAAACACTCCTCCATCCATCCTTGATCAGCTTGATTATGTAGGCTGTATCCTAGCAACAGGACATTTCAAGTTTGTTTAACAGGCAGAGGAGGAGGAGAGAGGTTATAACAGACATTCCCACCAGTGAATGACAAGTGTTATGTTAATCATGGCCCTGGGCCGTCTAGGAGGCGGGCTTTAAGCACTCATCTTAGCTGTGTGATATCTAAGGGAGGGCAGCACAGCTGCAAATTAGAGATGGCCGGTTCGCGGACCCGAACTCGGATCCGCCGCGGATTTCTCCCGTCCGCGAACGGCGGATTATTCCGGACTTTCCGGACTTCCGAACTGCGGATTTTTTTTTTTACGAAAATTTTCGAAAATACGAGTATCTCCGTAATTACGAGGATCTACGATATTTGCGGGATACGGAAAAACCGAAGATCCTCGTAATTACGAGGATTCACGTAATTACGAGGATTCACGTAATTACGAGTATTCTCGTAATTACGAGAATACTCGTAAAAACGAGTAATTCGTGTAAATTTTCAAGACGGAGCAAGCCACATGATCCAAATTAGCCAATGGCAGCTATCATAGTTACAGAAAGCCTCGTTTTTTTACGGAAATCTTCGTTTTTACGGGAATCCTCGTATTTTCGAAAAATACCATTTTTTTAAAGTCACGCTAGCGGACTGTACTTTTTAGGTATTGTTGGCATTTATACGTGCTTCTAAGGCCATTACCCAGGTCCCTGAGTGGTTAAGTGTACATTACCAAGGCTATTTAGACCACTTTTAATGCGGATTTTGCCGAACTTTCATTTTAATACGTTTTAACGGGTCCGTTCGCGGATTTTCGGATTTTTGCGAAAATCCGCGGATCCTCGCGCAGACCGGATTTTTCGAAGTTCGGACATCTCTACTGCAAATATGAGTAAGTGATTTCAGCTGCTGGAAGTGTGGACATGTAATGGGGGTGGTGGTGTTTTTTTTATATTGTTGTCCTTTAAAGCGGTGATTCTGTTTTTAAGGGGGGCATTTGTGCATTAAGAAACAAAATCGTTTATTAACTGTAGTTTGCAGTTTGTGTGAATGTACTAACCTAGCACTGTTTTATTTCTGGGAGTGTGCCTGAGTAAAGAAAATACAATTACTTTTATTTTCACTTCTTACTACTGGAATAAGGTGGTGAGGATTGTATAAGTAAACTTTAGGCACAAGCAGGGAGATTCAGTAAAAATTCTTATCATTTAAAATGGTGCTAATTTTGCCCCAACCAATCAGATCTTATTTAACATTTGAAAGCTAAGATCTGATTGGTTGGGGCAAAATTAGCACCATTTTAAATGATAAGAACTTTTATTGAATAACCCTGAAGGTTTCTAAAATAAATACTTGTTTTTAACTGCATTGATACTTTTAGGATGGGGGCTGGCATTTTTTTAGGCATTTTTTTCTTTCCTCTTTGATTGGATGGGGGTATAGCTAATTAGTTTAAATTGCCTGAGCAATTTAAACTAATGTGAGGTTTTATGTGATTTTCTGAACCTCACATAAAAGTCCTCCCTTTAATTTTCACTTTTTACTACTGGAATAAGGTGGTGAGAATTGTTTAAGTAAACTTTAGGCACAAAGTTTCAAAAATAAATGTTTTTAACTGCATTGTTACCTGTAGGGTGGGGGTGGTAAGAGACAAAAGAAAGCAGTGGTGTAACTACCGCCACCGCCACCACAGGAGGGCCCAGATGGTAGAAGGGCCTGTTTACAGCTGCGGTTGTACATTTACACTGAACATTCGTTAATTAACAAATGTTCCTTGTAGAATACCAAGCGGTAGTAAACTATCGCAATGGTTTTCTATGGGGATCATAAATCTACAATTGGGTTATTGTTAATTTACGTTCTTTAATTTATATAATAAATAATAGTGGGTGAACACTTATGTTCATTATTATAATAAATAATAATGAACATAAGTTAATGATCGATAAACTGATTGTTAAAGGCCCAGTATTGCTATGGCCCTTAAATTTAGGCAAAGCAGTGGATTTTGATAAAGCTTTTGATACTGTGCCACATAGGCGACTAATGTATAAACCAAGAACTGTTGGCCTAGAAAAAAACATTTGAAGATGGATAGAGAATTGGTTATTGGACTGAAGAGTGTGGTGGTCAATGGAGCTACATCCATGTAGGCTTAAGTGGAGTGCCGCAGGTTTCTGTATTGGGGCCACCTCTTTTAAATCTGTTTATAAATGACTTAGAAGGGGGCATTGAGAGCAAGGTCTCTGTGTTTGCTGATGACACTAAACTATGCAAAACTTTGGAAAATTCAAATGTTGTGCAAATGCTGCAAGCAGACCTAGATAGATTATCAACATGGGCAGCAGAATGGCAGATAAATATAAGGTAATGCAAAATAGTAACAATCCTCTCAAAGTAAGTTATTCCTTTAATGTATTGATTGAAGCCCGGGAGGTAAAAGAGCTATGCCTTACCTCCCGTTCTTCAATCAATAACACTGGGTCCAGGAACAAAGATAAGAAGAAACTCACCTTTTGCACGATCCACCAAAGCCACATGGAAATCTCCGAACTCTTCCCTGTTCTGTACAGATAATGCGCGCAATAGCTGTACAGAACAGGGAAGCGGTCGGGGGTTTCAGTGTGACCGTGGTGGAGTGCGCTAAGTTCCTTATTGTCTTCAATCCTGGACCCTGCGCTATTGACTGAAGAACGGGAGGTAAGGCATAGCTCCTTAACCTCCCAGGCTTCAACCAATACATTAAAGGGATAGTTCCCTTTGAGAGTGAACTATTCCTTTAAGTGAATCTCTAATGGAAAAAGATTTGGGGGTTCTGGTGAATAACAGACTTAGCTGTAGTAAACAATGCCAGGCAGCAACGGCCAGAGTTAGCAAGATATTGTCTTGTATAAAGAATAGATAAGGAGTGGGAGGGGGGTGAGTTAGGAGAGACCGAGTTCTGCCTTATAACTGCTGCCCGATCTCACAGGACTTTCATGATACAAATATATTTATTGATCAGTCACCATGTTTCAACCACACCTGGTCATCATCAGGACTAATTACACACACCCCTACTCCACACCCCTATTTAAGATGAGTAGGGTTGTGTGTAATTAGTCCTGATGATGACCAGGTGTGGTTGAAACATGTATCACAGGTGTAACATCCCTTCAACTTGAAGGACTCACCTGTGGAAGGATGAATAAACTCCTTACCCATAATCACCTTATTGCAACAGATCCCACTCATACATGGAAACATGCCCTTATTAAGGCCTTTCAACCAAGTGCCCCTCCCAGACTCCTCAGTTTTTATCATATTACTAGACACCATAGACCTAATATTCCTACCCTTTTTGTAGGAGATCAGTGGAAATTTTTTTTAAATTCCTGAATATTGGGTAAAGCCCGCTGTAAAAGATACCAATGTTTGCGGATAACACCAGCCACTCGTTTACCATATGGATCATACGTTGTAACAAACGGTACCCTATCTATTTTCTGATTAATTGTCTCTTTCTGTGGTCTACCCTCCTTGACCTGAATTTTGGCAGCTTCAGTAATAGATTTAGGGTAACCTCTCCGTTCGAATTTTATGGCCATATCTTCAAGACATTTATTTCTTATTTCTGGTATATCAACTATCCTCTCGACTCGCTTCATCTGACTGTATGGAATAGATCTTTTAATGTGATCCGGGTGTTGGCTAGTAAAGTGTAATAATTGGTTTCTCTCTGTTGGTTTTTGATAGATACATGTATGAAAACCATCATCAACTCTATCTATCTGTACATCTAAAAAGTGTATAGATGTCTCATTCATTGTCATATCAAACTTTATATTCGGATGGGCATCATTAAGCATCACGTGGAACCGCGATAGGGACTCAACACCGCCCCTCCAGAGGACGAACACGTCATCAATATATCTCCACCAGGCCACGCAGTGGTTCCGGTAGAGATCACACCGATAGACCTCGTCCGTCCTCCACGCCAAGCCATAAAGCATTGGCATAGGAAGGCGCGGCATTGGACCCCAACCCGGTCCCACGCAATTGCAAATAGTACCCATCCAAGAACAGAATAATTCTGGGTCAAAATAATTTCAGTAAGCCTCAAAAAGAGATTTCTTTGGGCAGACGTATATTTACCTGTCACCCAACAGCCATCTAACCGCCCTCATGCCGTCATCATGGGGGATGGCTGTATATAAACTAGCCACATCAAAAGTGGCAAGAAGTAGACTCTCTCCGGGTCTAATCTTAATATTGGACAGTTTATCTAAAAAGTCTGTGCTGTCTCTTATATATGATGGAGTTCCTTGAATTAAAGGGCCCAGTGCTCTGTCTACCAAAGAAGCCAGAGGGCAAAATACAGAATTTACCCCCGATACAATTGGACGGCCAGGTGGACGAACCGGGTCTTTATGTATTTTCGGTAGAGTATAGAGCACTGGTGTCCTAGGGAACTGCACCATGAGCTTCTTCATATCGGATTCATCCAGTACCCTTGTCAACATATAATTGCAGACAGTCTGTTATACAATTCTTAATGCGACTTTGACTACAGTACAAGAGACTGTTCTAACGAAAGGACTGGGATTTGTTCCTACATTTGTTACGGACAAACTACAAATGGACATTGATTTATATAAATTTTTCAGGACACTCAGATTAAAGGCATACTTTACTAATAAATCTGATGAAAGACAGGTGCAAAATACTAATGATGATTCTTTAAGACTAAGTGATTTTGGTATTGTCCATAAAAGTAATTTGTCCCTCCTACATCTTCTGCTCCTGTTGAGACTTATATCAGCAAGTTTTTAGGACTTTCGTTGTATAGACCGTGATGAATTGAAACATAGTTTTGTTAATGTTTCTAACAGGGAGAGGGAAGCTATTAAGGAGCTAGCCAATGATAATAGAATTACCATCAGACCCTCTGATAAAGGAGGGGCCATAGTGGTACTTGATACCAGTTATTACATTGGCGAGATCCAGCAACAACTCTCGGCTGTTGATGTATATTGTAAACTTCAGTGCGACCCTCTCCCTCGCATTAAGAATTGTATAACAGACTGTCTGCAATTATATGTTGACAAGGGTGTACTGGATGAATCCGATATGAAGAAGCTCATGGTGCAGTTCCCTAGGACACCAGTGCTCTATACTCTACCGAAAATACATAAAGACCCGGCCGTCCAATTGTATCGGGGGTAAATTCTGTATTTTGCCCTCTGGCTTCTTTGGTAGACAGAGCACTGGGCCCTTTAATTCAAGGAACTCCATCATATATAAGAGACAGCACAGACTTTTTAGATAAACTGTCCAATATTAAGATTAGACCCGGAGAGAGTCTACTTCTTGCCACTTTTGATGTGGCTAGTTTATATACAGCCATCCCCCATGATGACGGCATGAGGGCGGTTAGATGGCTGTTTGAGGTGACAGGTAAATATACGTCTGCCCAAAGAAATCTCTTTTTGAGCTTACTTGAAATTATTTTGACCCAGAATTATTTCTGGTTCTTGGATGGGTACTATTTGCAATTGCGTGGGACAGCGATGGGGTCCAATGCCGCGCCTTCCTATGCCAATGCCTTTATGGCTTGGCTGGAGGATGGACGCGTCTATCGGTGTGATCTCTACCGGAACCACTGCGTGGCCTGGTGGAGATATATTGATGACGTGTTCGTCCTCTGGAGGGGCGGTGTTGAGTCCCTATCGCGGTTCCACGTGATGCTTAATGATGCCCATCCGAATATAAAGTTTGATATGACAATGAATGAGACATCTATACACTTTTTAGATGTACAGATAGATAGAGTTGATGATGGTTTTCATACATGTATCTATCAAAAACCAACAGACAGAAACCAATTATTACACTTTACTAGCCAACACCCGGATCACATAAAAGATCTATTCCATACAGTCAATGAAGCGAGTCGAGAGGATAGTTGATATACCAGAAATAAGAAATAAATGTTCTGAAGATATGGCCATAAAATTCGAACGGAGAGGTTACCCTAAATCTATTACTGAAGCTGCCAAAATTCAGGTCAAGGAGGGTAGACCACAGAAAGAGACAATTAATCAGAAAATAGATAGGGTACCGTTTGTTAAAACGTATGATCCATATGGTAAACGGTGGCTGGTGTTATCCCAAACATTGGTATCTTTTACAGGGGCTTTACCCAATATTCAGGAATTTAAAAATTTTCCACTGATCTCCTACAAAAAGGGTAGGATTTTAGGTCTATGGTGCTAGTAATATGATAAAAACTGAGGAGTCGGGGAGGGCACTTGGTTGAAAGGCCTTAATAAGGGCATGTTTCCATGTATGAGTGGACTGTTGCAATAAGGTGATTAAGGGTAAGGAGTTTATTCATCCTTCCACAGTGAGTCCTTCAAGTTGAAGGGATGTTACACCTGTGATACACGATTTGTTGTGTATGTCTAATATGCCATGTGGGCTGTTTATACGTTGGTGAAAACAACCAGAAGAGTGAAGTTAAGACTAGCACAACATAATTCATCTATCCAAACACGACAGATAACTCTTCCTGTACCCAAACATTATTGAATTAGGACATAACCAGACCAAATGAATTCATGATTTTGAACAGGTTCATATGACTCCCTCAAAGGAGGTGATCGACAGTTAGAGTTAAAGAAAGGGAAGTATGGTGGTAAATAGGTTAGACACATTATCCCCTAAGGGGTTAAACAAGGATTATGATCTTATTATTCTTGTAAACTGACTGTGATGTTTTCCTTGACATGCCACTGGGTGCACTGTTTCCAATTGTCCTGCTAATATGTTGCCTATTAAAGCGTATTCTATGATAATAGTTTCCTTTACCCTCTATAAAGGAATTGAGGGTCATGTTTAATTCAAGGCTTATCAATTAGGCTTGAAGAAGGGAGGTGTCCCGAAACGTTGCCGCCATATATTGATGTTGTTAAGCCAATAAATCAAAATGCATTACTGTATGCTGGCTTTTGATATTATCATCGATGCTGCTGTATTCTACATGTTCTATATATATATATATATATATATATATATATATATATATATATATATATATATATATACATACATGATCTGCTGATCTGCAGTACTGTTTCCCTTAAATTCCCTTAGACAGTACTTGGCAATACAAAGTTTTCCTTGTTTTGTGTTGTACTAACATTACTTTCTTCATATAGTGCATAAGCAAATATATTTTTAACACTGTACAAACCTGTTTTGTCACTTGCAGAAGTAAAATATTTAGGCAGACATTTAATACATTAAGCATCCTATATTTAGAATCTTATTTGCATTACCTAAACCACTCCTCTTTCACTGTTTTAATACAGAGCTAGTCCCATCATGCATGAGTGTGGGCGTTACAGTGTACACAGTTTCTTAACATTCTTATGAAGAGGGTTTTTAACACGTATAAAGACGTAAAATAAATCCTCTTTATTCTACAAAGTAAAATGCCCATTGAAATATTTGCAACCCTTGGCTTTTGCATTGCCCTCTGTCTTCTTGGCTTAAGATGGATGAAGAAGAGGTGCATTATCAGGAGGATAAAGCAAGAGAGAGAAAAGAAGGAGATAAGCATGGCACTAATGGAAATATTAATAGAGAAGATAAAGAAACAGGTACATGTATGATAAAAGGCTACTTTTGATTTTTGCTATTCTTTCTGTTCTTTTGTTTGTTTGGTTTGTTTGGAAGAAGTATCATTTTATAGAATAAAAGGGCTTTAGAATGGGAGACCCCAAATCCAATGTACCTGGCATCAATATGCTTTTGGTGAGGCCACTACAATTGCAATTCCAACCCTGCTCTTTAATAATTGTGATGTAGCTTAAATGTATATTTAAACTAATTCAGCACTAAAATAAAAAAAGAAGAAAGAAAGTTGAATTCTATGAATCTATGAGAGATTCAAAAGAAAAATCTACAAGTTATAAACCTAGTTTCTAGGTTACAAAGGTTGAACTAGATAAAATATAATCTTTATTACTATGTTACAAGCTGCAGTAGGAGATGGGGTGGATGGATTGCTAATCATGAACATGGCTGAAATGTTATAGTAGACTGAGTTGGTAACGCAGATTGGTGAAGTAAGTTTTCAGAGGACTAAAAAAGGACTCAAAATGTGTTGCTTAATTGGGGATATTACAGACTCTCCTTGTGGGAAATTGCTTAGACAATAAATAAAACCAAGATTTAAGGATATATTTCTAAAAATATAAAATAAAATAAAAATCCCAACGGTAGATTGCCACTGTATACTTTGCATACTATTCCACTTCATACGATTCCACTGCTGTAATCCTGCATAGAACCGTGGATGGTATTTTTTCAGCCCCTGAATGTAGAGACTAGTAGAGACTAGACATACCAATAGAATACTGTTGTTAACAGAATTTGATGTAAACAGTTTTCTATCACTGCATTGATTATGGTATTCTATCCCAGAACAGATCTTAAAAACTCAAAAAATAGACCCAACTTTGTAAAGGGCAGTCTCTAAATTATGCTGTCAATATTCTTTTTGGCAAAGTAAAAACATAAAAAGTCTTCCCATTCCAAGCACCCATCATGTGCAATATTTATGCACATAATGTTTATGCAATGTTTATGGAGTGTAATTGTGGATTAGCATCTGTGCAAACTATAGGAGCCTGGCTGATATTTTATACTCTATGAATTTAGTAACTTAAGCGGCATATTTATAAAGGATCGCTATTTTGCCATTTTGCTATAGCAGGGCATCACAATGATCTTTATTTTCACCCTGTATTGAGAAAAGAGAAAACGGTGATCTTGATAAAATCAGAAAACACAGACTGTCGTTTAATAAATACGATCAGTTGGCTGCAGTCGATTTGGATTCCAAATCCTGAAAGGGATTTACTCACAGTGTGATTTTAGTGCAAGCTATTTGTTGTGCCAGCTGCAGGGATGCCAACCATATGTTTTTCACGGACAGTCAGTGAAAACTTCAAGAAAATAAGGTCTGTCCATGCAGTCCGTAAAAAAAATTCTCTTGTCCGTAAAAATCCAGAAAAGAGTCCAGGGCCATCCTGGATATCTGTGCTTGGATTGGAAACAGCTTTGCAAAAAGATAAGCTCTTGGTTACATGCCAAGAAATGCACATACATACCGTAGATAATTTTAAAACAGGATCAGATAGCGCTTTATCTTTAAGGAAAAGGACAAATATAAAAAGCAGTGCTTTTTCCCAGTGCAGGAATTGTGTGTTAAAAATAGAACTATTAAACATACAGGGAGATTCAATAAAAATTATTATCATTTAAAATGGTGCTTTCAAATGTTAAATAACATCTGATTGGTTGGGGCAAAATTAGCACCATTTTAAACGATAAGAACTTTTATTGAATAACCCTTATAGAACGTTATGTTTTATGGCAGAAAATAACGAGATAGTCTAGCTAGTTTCTCTGTTAAATGTTACAAATATTATAAAGGAGTTGACTGGAAGTATTTTGTTTGTTTTTTTAAACTTCACAAGGGGTTTGTCGAGATATGGGACCCTTTTCTTTCACATGCTCCCTTGTAAAGATTTCTTGGCAGGACTGGACTGTAACAGGATTGTGAATTCTAGTGGATTGTGACCTACTGTAAGAGGTTTCTGCTCATTTAATATGTTATAATTGGGCATGTGCAAGGTATATAAAGGGGAAGTTTAGTCCTAGACCAACCTTCTCCCTTTTATAAAACACAGGGTGGGGTAGGTGAGGTAGAAGTACATTAAATCAGCCAGAATGTTTACACTTCTTACACGTCTGCTACAGCCTATCTCACTTACTAGGCAAAGGGGTTAGCCTATAAGTGTGTCCTCCGGTAGACAATAAAATGATTAGCAAGCTGGCTGAGAGAAGGGGGCAGGGCCAGAATGCACCAGGAAGCTTGTTTTTGATAAGACATTTTAATACCAGATGGCACATGATCTGACCAATCAATAGGTAATTTGCTGCCACCACCCCACATTTAAGGCCTTGGGGACACCACACAATCACTCTTGACTGGAAATGCACACCCCTATCCTGGCAGCTAAATGGATACTAAATTTTTAATGTAATATTCCAAAATGTGGACAGTGCATATAGTACAAATTATAGAACATTATCTTACAAATATAGACATACAATAAAGGTACCAAACATTTATTTCAAATAAAAAGGAGAAAATACCAGACCTAACAGAATTCTGGTTTCTTTCCAGAGGCAGAAAAAAAAATAATGATCACACCCCAACCATGTCGGATCTCAAAAGTATGACACAATTTTGTAATATCCCAACAATCTGGACATTGTAATATCCCAATAATCTGTACATGATTTATCTAAACAATCAATATCAAACATGACTGGCCCCCGGACACATATTGTCAGAGATATTACTATCTCCCACAATGCTATCGTGAGATCAGCATATGTAGTATTGATTTGATGGGCCTATCCTTACATTTATAATTACGGTATTGCATTGTGTATATCCTACTCCAGTAAAATAATATTCTCAAGTTCCATTTATTATTGGCCCATCCATGACTTATATGTAAACTCTACCTTTCCTCCAGACTATCTGATGTTTACCAGGCCCAGGGTCTGGTTAGGGGAATGGTTAAAGGCTTTGAAATGGCTAGGGTCCATTAGCTTGGCGTCTAAGGTTCTGTAAGAGAGGGGATGTGCCTGTAAAGTTCTGGAAGAGCAGTCCCTAAGTTTTATTGACCATACAAGTCCCCTTACCATGTCATGACACAGATGAAAAGAGAAATGCCACAAGTTTACTAATTAAAGCAAGATTTAATTGTCACATTTCTATATTTGCTACAACAATTTACTACATTATACCAAGTAGGCTGTAGAGATGCAATGAAGACGTCTGATAAACTGGTGTCAAAGTCCCAAAAAGTTTTGTAGATGTGTGGTCCATGTAGGTACATCCGGACATCATGGCTTTTTTTTAAATATACAATTGTACAGATTTAAATACAAAATACTACAGTTGACTACGAAATTACATTCAGCATAAAACGTGTATTCTTAAATATTGTTTTTAGAATCCAGGAGAAGACTTCAAAAGAATTTTGGAAATGTCTTTGGTGGAGCTTACTGAGAAACTGAGAGATGGAACTCTTTCTCCTGAAGGTGTACTGGGTGCCTATATCTCAAAGGTGTAGTATGAAGCAATAGCAGGCTACAGCAGACTTTGAATGTCGGACATCCGATAATATATTTTCCCTTTTGTAACCATGTATATATAGTTTTAAGCCTAAGTATAGACATCCAGGCTTATTTATTGCATTTTGCCCATGCTGAATTTGCAGTAACCAATCAGACCTTTTTACTGGTTTACTAAAGTAACATTTGATAGCATCTGATTGATTGCTGCAGACTAAGAGAACATGGAAAGTTTTGCCCCTCTTACTTAATAATAATAATGTATAATAGTGTATAATCTTTCCAATTTGCTGTAAAACATTTAACTCTTACCATTACTATTGCCTCATACTACAGATGAATTAAAAAGTCTTTAATTTAACACAAGTACTTACTTTACTTACACCTGAAAAAAATGTCATTCACAATAACAGTGCATCTGGAATAACGATATTTAACTGAAAAAGCAGTACAAAGCAATATACAGTATACTGAATAAATCTAACTTAATAGCCATATCTTAATTTAGCATCAAATATTTGAATAGGGCTATTAAGATATTTACATATCCATTTGTTGTTATATCTTCTGATTCTATACTTTGATATTTCTAATGCTAGGCTTTGAAAGTCAATGAAGAACTTAACTGTGTGACACATTTTATGACTGACTGTGAGACCCAACTGGAAAAGCTAAAACACCAGACCCAGAAAGGCCTTCTCTATGGAGTTCCTGTCTCTATAAAGGAACACATTAACTACAAGGTAATTGTGTAACTAGAAGATACTAAAGTCAAGAGAGAAAACAACCAGACCATATAATTTTTGTTAACTAATCAAGGACACAAGCAATCATCTGTGGAGATGATCATGGATGAATGTTCAGTAAATACAAATAACTTGTTTTGAAGGCTTTGACAGACATTCCAACTAGTTTGAAAGCTGTGATATTTTATTTTAACCTTAAATTCATTTCAAAGCAAAGATATAGATTCAGAAATAAATATAAATATTATTATAAATATTTGCCACACTGTGGTATGACAGGCTACATAATTTCTGTATAAAAGCATAAGCATGTGCATCCCTAAAAGAAACCGCTGTGCTGACAGTGACTGAGTGCTGCCCCCACTCCCCTATTCTCAACAAGCAGAGAGATTCTTGACCTCCCTCCCAGTGGTTTCTACAAATAGCAATGGGGTTATTTTGGGTTACAGCTAAACGGACCCAGATAAAATATATAATCTGTGCGTCTGGCCTGCTATACAAAGTACAATATAAATGCAGAGAGGGAACCAAGTAAAAAATAAAAAATAAAAGTATAAAATTGAGTTTTGGTACACAAACCCCCACCTTGAAATTACCCACACACTTGGCTACCAGTATGTAAGAAATGCCAATGACTATCAGTAAGTGATAAAATATCCGTGGTTACCAGTATTTAATGAAATTTCCATGGCTACAAGTATGTAATGAAGTGCCAATGGCTACCAGTATGTGATGAAACTCCTGTGGCTATCAGTATGTAATGAAACCCAGGCAAAGGACCCGGACCACCATTAAGGAATAGAGAGTCCACCTTACGTGTATATGCACTATTGATGTTAGTAGAAGACCTCCACATTGTTCAAGTGTCAGGTCTGGGGTTTGGAACACCCGGACCTCCCTGCTACCTAAAGTGAGTGGGGAACAGAGAGTCTAATTTGAGTGTGGGATTAAAGTGTACACGCTAATAAGACTTTAGGATTAATCCATTGTTTGTGTTGGCAATACACGCTTCTTAACCACATGGGCTCAGAGTGTGTCACACAGGTGTATAATATTGTATTGATTACCGTATACTTTGTCCCAATTCCAGCCTATTCAGCATTGTCCAAATGCCAGCCTATTCACCAGTCTCACAGTGCCAGCCTTTTCACTAGTCTCACTGATTACAAGCATACTTACCATTCTCAGAATGCAACCTATACTGTTATGTCACACAATACCCACCTATTTACAAGTTGCAAAATACCAACCTATTCAGCAGTCACAGATTTTCCAGCCTATTCACCTGTTGTAGAATGACAGCGCTATCTCTATCTATCTGGTCTGCCGTCTGTCTAGCTTTCCTTGTTTATCTTTCACCGTCTCTCTGTCTATCTAACTCTAAATCTAACAGTAGTAAAGTTTGCGATCACTCACAGCAATTGTGCAGAAAATGTATCTTTATTTCATGTGCAAAAAATCAGATAATGGCATTTCGGTCACTATCTTTTTTTTGCACATAAAATAAAGATACATTTTCCGCACAAATCCTGTGAGTGCTCTGGAACTCATCATGTAACGGTCACAGACTCAGACAGTCAGGACAGACAACAAAGTGTAACTTTAAAAGCCTAGGAATTAAGACCCAGAGGCATCATCCTAGGCTTGTTTAAGGTATGAGAGCTCTTTTATATAGAGGACAAACCTCTCTAGTATTCTGTAATAAGTTTAGCCATTCTATACTAGTTTTAGTTGTTGGTTTTCTAGTTAGTCATAAGGTTTGTCAAGTGTTTGATATCAATATTAAACACTGATACTGTATCCTTTCAGTGTAATGCTTTCCTTGATCTGCTTGTGAAGGTTCTCATTCATCCAGGTCATGGTATATCTGTTGTATTCAATTAGATCAACTGGACTTGAAGTTTAGTTCTTGAAGACGTTTCGCTAGTCATTTAAAAAAGCCAGTCGGATGTCAAGTCCAGTTGATCTAATTGAATACAACAGATATTTCCTTCTGACCAATTCAAATTATTATCTTCAAACCAATCAATATGCAATAACTGTATTTGGGCATGTTAAATCTAAACATTCTATTACAGGACTGACCAATTAGTTCAAGTGTCAACAACATTTAAAACCAATATGAAAATATCCCTTATTTTTTATGTTTGTTTGTTCTTCAGGGACACCCTTCCACATGTGGTCTGCTGCAGTACATTAATGATATTGAGAAAGAGGACAGCGTTATTGTGAAAGTTCTGAAAAAACAAGGGGCAATTGTTTTTGCAAAGACTAATGTCTCACAGTCTTTAATAAGGTACATATGGAGAACGGGTAATGCTACACTGCACATGGAGCATATCATCAAATGGTATTCAAGTGTACTCATTGAGAATCATGAGCATACATTTTTGTCTATCAAAAGTTATATGGTTTTCATTGGGTATCATTTGAAAGTCTCACTCAATGATGCAACATTAACCTTGTGCTATTGATCTAAAAGGAATGTTAATGTGTTGCTGAAGAGTGTGCCTTATTTTGAAATTGCTGCATCATGTGTTATGTGGCTACTGTCAAAAAAAAATACATAAACCATTCAGCTACACATTCACCTCTGATTCTACATTTAGACAGCTGTATCATCTGCAAATCCTAGTTTTGTGCTTGTAATGACTTGTATGGAATTCTAAAGCTATTACAGTAGGTGGAATTCTGAAAATTATAGGCGTAGTGGAAACTTAATATCATTTAATGCCCTTATACTCTGATCTGACTAAATAATTACATTACGGTAGTTCAAACTATGCTTTGTGTAAAAGGACATTCTATTTGTATCAAATCTAATCTGGGTCCAAACAAAATAATGGGGAAATGTTTTATGTAAATTTAATTCAGCTGCTCAGAATCATATATTAAATCAACTCATTAAATATTTTTGTTTTAAACATAATTGTTAACGTGACTTTTCTGTCATTTACATGAAACAGCTATGAATCCAGCAACTCAATTTATGGACAAACATTGAACCCACACAACCAAAACAAGAGTGCTGGTGGCTCTTCTAGTGGGGAAGGAGCATTGATTGGAGCTGGTGGTTCGATTTTGGGCATTGGAACTGATATTGGTGGGAGCATCCGTCTTCCTTCTAGTTTCTGTGGAATTGCTGGCTTCAAAGCAACCCCTCACAGGCTAAGGTTTGTATATAATTGCACCGTATTATAATATGTTAATTTGCTTTACATATTTTTTGATATTTTATTTTCAATATGTTTTTGAAAGTTCTCATCCATCCAGGCCATGGTATATCTGTGGCATTTAATTAGATCAACTGGACTTGAAGTTTAGTTCTTGAACACAATTTGCTAGCCATCCGACTGTCTTTCTCAATTTAGAATGACATGTACAAGAATCCTTTGGCAATAAATACCCAGGAATGTGGCTTGTTTGGTTGCATTTTGATGTTGCTTAATTAAATATTTAAAATAAAAAATCTTGTGGATAACTGGTCAACAGTAAACGAGTGAAGCATAACAGTGCATGATCACCCCATATGCTGTGGGGGTGTAGGAGAAATTGAGTCAAATTTTCAAGAGACACCATATATCTGTCTGTCTTAAACCCAGCTACACACTGGGGCAGCAACTGATAGATACAAAAGACCCCAAAACAAGAGCAACATCATATATGCAGAGCAGGGCAGTGAAGAGTGCTCTGATTTGTATGTAGGGGAAACTAAGCAGCAGCTATGTAAGGTCCAGCACAGAAGAGTCAATGGCTTGGACCAAGACTCAGCTGTGTGCCTACATCTTAAACGGTATGTACACTAAAAAAATGACTTTACCTCACCTTAAGCTTTAATTAAATACATGTAAGTAAGTAGCAATTGCACTGAAATGTGTGTCGATTCATGCCTTCAATCACCTATCTAGTTACAGATACACCCTTCTAGTAACAGCATATTCCAGTACTTGCACACAGCAGAATTTTAAGGTACTTAATTGACAAGCTGAAATATCTTACCTAAAGAAATTATCTAAAGAAATAGGGTACAAATCAACAAAATAATGCTAGGAAGAACAATAGTTTACAGTAATTTTTCCAGTGTACATATCATTTAAGGAAAAAGTACATGTTTGAAGACGATAATGTTAACATTTTAGAGGACTGGTTCAAATGTGTGAAGTATGCCATTGAAAAAAAAAAAGAAAAAAGAAGAAATCAAGCCTGAATAGAGGTGGGTGGGGTGAGTTGTTTGCCATGTACAATGCTGTTTTGATGCCTTACCCATGGCAGTTTTAATAACACAAGTGACCTCACAGTGCAATCACACCTTGCATTCAGGAGGTCCCTGACACCTTGCTGGTATATGCTGATTGGTACACATTCCATGGTTTTTATTGCAAACAGAAGAACAAAAATTCAAGTCCAGCTCATATAACTGAATACCACAAATATTTTATTTTCATTTAAATAATTTTGTGAATGAACTCAAAATCATTCAAGCATTTGTAAAATGTACGGTATGATTATAGTGTAAATATCTATCTATCTATTTGTTTTGCAGTACTCATGGAATGCGTAAAAGCGTTGATGGATTACTTTCAGGTAAATTAATTCTATTGCTAAGGAATTAATTTAGTAGGAATAGTAGGAATTCAGGCCTTTTGCTCTTTACCATTTGCAGATATAAAACTGTACATCAGTAAATATGTTTGTAAACTGCCTCTGACAAAATACCTCTTTACAATGTGTCCCAAGGACATTGAAATGTGTCCTAAAAGTTTCATTGTTTCAAAGTTGCATTGAAAAATCACTTCTTTTTCAATCATTTTTTTCTCCATGGACTTTAAAGGGGAACTAAAGTCTTCAGACAACATTGTCCCAATAGAAAGAGGACATTCACAAACATACAGTAAGCTGTGTCTCACCTCTCCCTTTGCTGTGGCTGCTGGGGGATCTATACATTTAATCTGTGGGTACTAGAGGTCAGCTCCCATAATCCACCTTAGCTGGATGATACCCATCAAAATGTACGCAGAAAATGACCATGCTCTGTAGTGCCCCACAGATCAAAACAAGGAAGATGCAGTTTAGCTTTCCAGAAGCTAAAAGCCAATTATATAACATCACAGAGATCCTCCCTCTATCTGACACAGAACAGGGATTTCAGAGCAGTTTTTGTGTAAATGTATTTAAAATCCTGGGGATTTGAATTTATGACCTTTTGGATAGTGTATTTCTAAAACATATATTTATCCCGGTGAGCCACCTTTGCATATGCAAAGAATACAGGTGCATTTAGAAGCTTTATCTTTTGCTAGGGACAGAATTAAAAATAAAAGTCAGTAAAATGAACCTCATAAATTGTATTGCCCCAGGAAGGCTTTATGCAGTTTATACTAGTTAGTAAATAAACTTCAGAGTAACAAGTCTTAGAGGTATGTACACATTAAAATTACTTTTTATGTTTGTTGGAATTGAAAACAATTATTGTCAGTAACACAAATGGTAAATTAGTTATGATTTGGTTAAAAGTGGAACCAATATAAGGAACCCTAGCTTGTATTATGTGAATTGTTTGATAAAAGTATGTACAGTATATTTTTGATTGAGTGCAAGAGATACAAAACAAAGTCAGTCTGCTGAGTTTCTGATTTCCTTTCCCTTCCCATTTTAAAGTGTTAAATTGTACTGGCCCAATGGCAAGAGATGTGGACAGCTTGGTCTTGTGCTTAAGAGCCCTTTTGTGTGAGGAGATGTTTAACCTGGATCCTACAGTGCCACCACTTCCATTTAATGAAGAGGTAACGAGTTTGGCATGGGGGAGCTAGATGTAATCTACAGACTAATATGTGAACTATCATTTTAAATGGCAATCTTATATTTCCAACATCAAATTGTAATGTGAAGAAGGCACATTAAACAATGAACACCCCAGGGTTGGACTGGACTTTTGGGGAAGAGTTTAGGGGCCCTCCTAATATTTACATATCTATCTTACTCTTACTGACTCCTATTGTTATTCTTACTGATCCTTTGGCTCTGTATTTAAAATGTAACAGTTTCCCGTTTTCTTGGGTGAATGGGCTGTGGGCCCTCTGGCGGATTCCCCTGTAACCCCATGGGCCGGTCTGAGACTGGAACACAGTAGCGTAACTACCACCCCCGCGACCACAGGGGGGCAAGGATGGTAAGAGGGCCCGCCACAACATCCGTGATAAGCTGTTTTTAAACAGCTGATCGTGCATATGGAGGAAACATACGTGCAACCAGCTGTTTAAAAGTTTGCGTCTGGTCTGTTTAACTACAACCGATAGTAGAGGGGGTATGTCAGAGGCCCGGCCTCCAATCTCACGATAGGGCCTGGGCCCCTGCAGTTACACCTCTGCTGGAACACCTTAAATATAGCTAAAGAGAAGATAAATCTGCAATCTGAGTAAGATTCTCTTTTAAGGCTGTAATTAGTAAAAATTAACAATCCTAATATCAAAAAGAAACCACAATAATAATTAAAAGTGTTGGGATCATTTGTTTTAAACACTTTTTATATTTCTTCTACATATTTCTTCCTTTTTAGAGTTAGCTGACTACTGTTTGTTTGTTATCTGCTGTGCAGTTGTTCTCAGCTCAATCTCCCCTTCGCATTGGATATTATGACACTGATTATTATTTCTTGCCGAATCCTGGGATGAGACGAGTTTTACTGGAGACAAAGAAGCTACTGGAGAATGCTGGACATACAGTGAGTACTGTTTATCAGGATCACAAAAGGCCCATTAGAACTGCCCATGAAAAAGTGGGCAGACTGCATGAGGTTTGTAAACCAGTGTTTGGTTTTATGATTCTAACTGGACCAGTAAACTATTTGGCTGTTATGTATTTATTTATGGTTCATTCAGAATAAACTCTCCCATACCTGATCAGAATTTGCCAGAGGCATAATAAAGCCTAAAAGCCTAAGAACATTTTAGCAAGCAGAAGTTGGATTGTTTTGACTAGCAGGTACGATAGCAAACAGAAGACAAAAGCATCTGTAGGGCTTTTTTAAAATCAATATGGCAGTATAGAGTATACACACAAGGAGGAATGATCACAAAGCTATGTGGCCGTAGAACACAAACAATAAGCAGAAAGAGATGTTGCCTAAGGCCTGTCATGCATTTATATACATGGAACTTTTCTGTGACTTTCTATATCCTATTACACAGGAATAGTCTGGGCCATCGCACCCAAGTGGCAGGGTAAAAATCCCCTCCAATAAAAGTCAAATCCCATAGAAACCTAATCCCAGCACCAGAGGCGTGGGTGCTGGAATCAGAGCTGAATTATAGCCAAATGGGGCCCTATTTTATATAATTAGGCAGCACCCACCTAGTCTACAAAGTACCGTGAAAGTATGGAGCCTGTCGCCTCTTGGGACATGGATGTGGAGCCAGACACTTAATAAGTATAAAACATATTGTTTAATCATGTATTTAAAACATCACATTCAAGAAACAACCAGGGAGATGCAAAATCCCACACTAACGAGAAAATAAGCGCTAAAATCACGCCAACCTATGTACTAATGTGTTAGCGAAGGTTTTGCACTGCCTGCACCATGTCGCAGTTTTTTTTCTTTGCGCAGCGCAAAGTGATGCAATAAATTTTGTGCCGGTTTTTGCGCTAGTTTTTTATGCGATAATTAACGCCTCTTCAATAGTGTCTTTCAATATGCGCAAAAGGTCGCAACTTACCGCTAGTGTTTTCGCAAAGTATTAACGGTCGCAAAGTGATTAATACATTGCAGAAACGAGTGCACGTAGGTTGCGATAGCGAAATATATTGCATCTCCCCCAACTTGTCAGTTGGTCATTTAGAAAACTGCTTGCCTGACGCGTTTCATGCCTGAAATTGGCACGTCATCAGAGGAAATTGGCCACCAGATATTCCATTCCTTAAATAGTTCATAAAGACAATTAGCATATCCAATGAGGACAGCATATTTAACTCTGAGATGGACAGTAGTAGTACTCCTATGTCTATTACTACTTGTTAACTCATGATCCATATGGGAAAACATGTAAAATCATTCACAAAAAAAAAGAATACAAAATCATCTACAACTAAGTAATAAAGATAGGACATATCAGAAAAATGAAATACAAAGCCCAATGTACATACTAAATAACACAACATTAACATGAATGTATCAATCAACACACAATAAATGTTTCAAAATGTAATAACATAAATGTAACAAACTCATGGTTCTGGAATCAGTAAAAGGGGTTATTGGATAGATTAAAACATATATTTACAGTTAGGGCACAGATAAGTCAGCATCATTAATACTCATAAGTAAATATCAATTGTGATCTTATTGTTATATTAATATATTTATATTATTATTGTTTCTTGTAAGCTTTAATGGAAGTACAAAACTTCCCACTTGTTGTTAAGTCCCAAGAGAATTCTTGTTCTTAAATCAAACCTAGTCTATGCACTGTGGTTTTTGCTATTCTGCATATTAATGCCTCTGCCTTACTCACACACATAGTATCATACAAACACGGTCATTTACAATATCACGCACAAAGTAACACACCAACACCAATACTGTAAATCACACATACTCAGACATTCTATTAGTAACAATCTCTCTCTTCTACACACAACACACACACACATTATAAAAGTCGCTAGACAAGAAACCGTTAAATACATGGCATGGCGCATGATATACAGTTGTGACCTCCATACTCCAAAGTCTTAGTCTAGCACTGAAACAGAGATAATTACCTGACAAGCTGCTATAAATCAGTCTGCAACAACACTAAACAGCAGGACACTGGAATCTGAAGGAGAGAGGTTTACTTTGATCTTACCTGGCTGCATGGACAGTCAACCTTGGGGGAGCTGGTCAGTGTCTTCCAGACAATATTTCAATATTGTGTCCAGTATTTACTCAGGACAGACCAGGCAGTTAAATGGACAGGCTGTGTCGGGACTGGACTGTATCTGGTATGTACAGACCCATGACGGGCCCCAACTTTGTTGCCTTGCTGATAATCCATCTCTGGCTGGAACCCCCTCTAAAGGCTCTCCTGAAAATAGGGGAACTTCAGTGCTTTTGTGTGTACTTAAAAAGAGCAGTATTTTTCCATCCCAATGACCTTAACCTGCCCATTCAGCATTTTGTCTGTGTAGAAATAAATGCTTCTGAAATACTGACTTCCTGTTTGCAGGACCCTAATAGAGACTGTTATGGTCTTGCCCTTGACCCAGCACCTGGGTTGATTCAGTCGCTCAGTAGAGATCTGAGCATGTTTGACACATTCAACAGCCAATCAGCAGATATTACTGTTAGGAACATTTCACGTTAGGGTGCATTCTGGAAAGAAGAAGGACCGTTATAGAACCTGAAATGTCAGCTCACTAATGTCAATAGCAGGGTATAACAAAGGGTATAAATTCAACTGATTTTTCAAAATAGAAGAGAATATGTAATAACTAGGTATGCATAACATAAGCTACCAATTTTAAAAATAATGATATTTTCCACTGAACTTTCCCTTTAAAGGATTTTACCATATGGATTCCAATGTTTTTTTCTAACACTCTGTCTTTCAGCTTATACCTTTTACCCCTCCACAAATTGAGTATGTGACCAATGAGTTGTTTGTGAAAGCTTTATTGGGTGATGGAGCAGAAACAATGAGAGAGAAATTGTAAGTAGAACAATGACTAAAACAGTTTAGTAAAGAAATGTGATACATTAGGGTGCTAATCAAGAGTTAAAAACTAACCCCTTATTAATGTAGCCTAAAACATTAGGTCTTTACCCCTATGAGTTATTCGGGTCAGCTCCAATCCACTTCTTCCCCATGGCTGGAGACTCAGGGAATGTTCTTTCAATAGGAGAATGCTCACTTTGCAGATTCTGTCTTCCCATGGATTGGTCTGACTGCCTAGTAAAGGGGATGGGCCAGAGAAGAATTGAGTGGATAGGGGGATCAGTAATTTTGATAATGGTACCATTCAATATAATTTCATTCCAGTTCCTCATCCTGAGTACACAGATGATTTGCTCATTGATGAAATGTATGCATTTGCATCCCTTTAATAGTCAATACAAATGAAAGAAATCATAATTTTAAGATATACAGATCTTACATTCTATTTTATTTTTTATTGCAACCAGTAAGGAAAACATTGTTGATCCAAACCTCAAAGATCAATTTAATTTCTACCACGTTCCAAGGTTTCTAAAGAAAATATGGTCCTTGGTTTTGCATCCACTGGTAAGTAGAATCTATGTGTCTGAACAACAATTAATTAAAACAGAAGAAAACAGAATCAATATTTAAAAAAAAATCTATGCCATAAATATCAATGGAACAGTTACTTATATAAGTATAAGGTATCTATTAAGTTATGTTTGTGAAAGTCCTTATTCATCATGGTATATCACACCTCTAATCTATTGCTTGTATCATACAAAAAAAATATGTGGAAGTACCTCAATCAGAAAAACAAACAATGAATGGCAATATTCTTATGTAATGTTCCAGATGTTTAGGGAAAAGCATTATACAGAATGATCTACAGATCATGAAAACGTCACCTACTTTACCTACTTTATGTAGACCAAAATGCCAGGGATGTAGTTACCAGGGGGGGCGGGGGACTCTTTTGGGGTTACTTGGCTCACAGTTTGGGATGTGTGTTGGTATGTTCAGACCCTGACAGGTAGTTGTTGGGTTGATTGCAGTGCACCCTATTAAATTCTACTAATATATTAGATTCATGTGACAATCATCCATGTATACTAAGCAGTTATACAATGTAGACTCGCACTCCAACGTGAAATGGTGGATTCATTATAAGCCAAACATCAAAAGTGACATAAAGGACAATCCATGTATTAATTACCCCAATCTCTATATTTGTGTCTATCTAAGAAATGTCTAAGATATTTAAAAGTTAATAATATAAAACAACACAGAACTGCCCATTGTTAGGTGCATCTAATAATGTATCACTTACCTATATACAGTATTTCAATCTGTTTGTGAGATACAGAAATTTATAACATCAATCAGGGTATAAACTTATAATGACCAGATTGACCCAAAGAACACATATTTATTAATACCCAGGGTTCAAATTAAATACATTATTAGTTAAAAGCTGGCCAGCATCTATATATATAAGAATCTAGTCTGGATACAATATTAAAACAAACACTAAAAAAATTGGTTTCTGATATAAAAATGTTGGGAGAGAATTTTCCTTCAGCACAAACCCATTTTGCAGTGATTATATTATGATTTTTTCCCCCAACATGACGGACCCTACCCCTGTATAATTACAACTTCACACAAACCTGGTCCACCAGCTAATCAGATGGTACATGTTTAACCCATTTCTCCACAACCTGTCAATAGGTGGGACTACAGCTCCAAAAATTACATGTGTTACTAAAGCATACAATGCCCATCATGCATAGTTATGTCACATAAGTGAACTAAAACCTTATCTTACCTTGATGACCATCATTTGGCTGGATGTTCTCAATAGGCAACTACAAACTGCTATTTTTGTGATTAAATCATTCTGTTGCCTTTTTGAGAACCGGCAGACATTCCTGCTCACACTGAGAATGCATATTGCTGGTTGTTACAAGAAAGATGGCGACACCTTGTGGACAAATTCAATACACTTTCTGTAGGATATAGCTTTGTTAAATTGTTCTTGGACATGGGTACACAACACATCAAACAGCTCATCATGACTAGTAATTCTCATGCTTTAAAATCTAGATTTCCCATATAGCATATTCTGCAGGGTAAATTGTGATTTGTAAATAAATTGTTTTCTATTATAACCAATTTTGTAGCATCCAAGAATTGCCAGAAACATTGATGCATCCCGTGGAGCACGGTAAGGGCTTTTCTTCCATATTAAATGTTATTATTACTATTTGCAAAAGGGTTTTGTTTGCTATAGAGGTGAAACTAGCCCTACCTGCTGGCTTCTACCTAAGGGCACTTCACCGCTGCACACATATCTGTCTGGAATTGGACAAAAGGGGGTGTGATTTTTAAAATGCTGCACGCATTGCTGTCCAGAAACAGACATGTTTTAATTAAAAAGATAAGGAAAACTGACTGCTAAAAACGGGCCGTCCATTTTGGTCCGGGCTTAGTATATTTTTATTACAACCGATAAGGAAAACATTATTAATCCAAACCTCAAATATCAATTTATTTTCTACCACATTCCAAGATTTTTAAAGAAAATGTGGTCCTTGGTTTTGCATCCACTGGTAAGTAGAATCTCTGTGTCTGAACAACAATGAATTAAAACAGCCGTTTCAATCAATATTTTAAAAAAAAATATTTATGCCATGAATATCAATGGAACAGTTACTTATATGAGTATAAGGTATCTTAATAATAAGAATAAGCTATGTCTGTGAAAGTCCTTATTCTTCATGGTATATCTGTGATATTCATTTCCATGGATACAAATGTATTTATTGCATCACACCTCTAATTTACTGCTTGTATCATACAAAATAAAAACGTGGAAGTACCACAATCAGAAAAACAAACACAATGAATAGCAATATTCTTTGTCATGTTCCAGACATTTACCTAAAAGCATTATACAGAATTGTCTACGAACCATGAAAACCTTAGAAATTACCCACATCACCTTTCTGTAGTCCAAAATGCCAGGGCTGTAATTACCAGGGGGGCGGGAGACTCTTTTTTGGGGTTATTTGGCTGACAGTTTGGGATGTGTGTTGGTGTTGCTATGTTCAGGCCCTGACATGGAGAGGTAGTTTTTCCCTGGAATATGGAGATTGTTCCCTGCAGTTGGAACAACCCCGTCCAAATAGAGATGCCTGGCAACCCTGGTCTTTCCATATCTTTATTTCTTTTTCTGTCTGTCTCTATCTCCACACACATACATGAATCTAAAGTTCATTACCCATATATATATAATACCTCTGCTAATGGTGTCTGTACATATACTCACTTATTTGCTTAAAAAACACACAAACACACACACATACAACTACTGTAGCTATCCATATGTTACTATAAAAAAGCAAAAGTAATCTCAACTCTATTACCGTAAAGCAGTAAAGAAGAAACATACTTTTCCTGAAGGCAGGGCCGTGTGGAACATTCCCAAGCCCTTGTCGCTAACCAATATGGGTACGCTTCCTTCGGCTTCGGGTTAGGGGTTTTCGGTGCAAAACATGGTATAATAGGAGTACTCAACTTTATAGAATTGTGGCCCAGAAGCAGCCAAGCCCCAGGCCCTTCGCAATACCAGCAAACAGTTGTACTCAAAACACAAACAAATGGAGCTGTGCAACTTGAATAAAAAAACACTGTGGATTCTCCTGTAGTAGAAAATCAATCTCTATTTGAATTACATATAGATATGATAAAAAACAAGCGATAACACCTGACATGTTTTGTTTGCACAGAGGCATGATGCGGGTGTGTGTTACTTGCATACCTCCCATACCACAAAGAAAATAGTCATAATGGGTTGCACCTCGCGACATGCTTGCTTCTTGCTTGCCTTTGGTTAACTAAGGTCTCTATCATACTAGGGGACGTTTCGGTGTGATTTCATGCCATAAATTGTTTCCAATGTCACCCGCTAACATCTGTGCCTGTCAGCTCTCTCTCCTAGGCTCGTGGTCTGTTCAATATTCTGTCTGCTCAATTATTGCCATTTGGAAAACTTGACGGCCTGAACAATTTGTGACCAACACTATGGCTGTAATGTCAATCATAAACCATGATCTGGCCAGGAAATGTTGTGGAAATGACAGATTGAATGATGAATTGGCCTAGCATATGGTCAGTGTATGTCAAATGAAAAAAGTTACTGTACCAGGGGCATGTTTAGGGGGGGATTACTCATGTCTTGAATCCCCCTTTCTGCCTACTGAGTGCAGTCTGCTTTTTCACTTCTCCTGGTGCTCATTGATTGTTACATATATTGTTACATTGATGATTGAGCTGTGTGTGAGAAGCTGCATTTGTTTGTTTCAAAAATGTATCCAGTCTGTCTCTTGATTGACGCTCAAGAATCTATTGGATGGTGCTATGGATTTGGGCATCCTAGACAGAGGCGAATTTGATTTCCTCTATATTGTACATCCTAGGATGCCCATATTCCATGCCCTTCCAAAGACACATAAGGTTTTATTGAGACCTAAAGATAGACCCATCATTTCTGGGATTGGATCATTAAAGGACAATTATACTCACCTTCCCTCCGCTCCTCTTCTTTGTTCATTACCTTTTACCGAGGGTGAGGACCTGAACCGCTAGGTCCTCACCCCTGGGTTCATGTAACTTAAAGCACAGTCTTAGTGCAACGCTGCTCTGGTAGGCTCCGCCCCCTCCTCCCTGTCTGCAACGAGGCCAATAGGAAGGCACGCTCTGCAACAAGCGTGCCTTCCTATATATGTATTTCTTGTATTGTTTGTAACTATATACAATGCCTTGTTTTTAATCTTAGATTTTTTGTATATATGTATATTTGATCCTTCCCCATTCCACAGATATAACTTAGTACTGTATGGGTTAATTCCTTGTGTGATTTGGCTCACTCCCGCTGATGATGTGGAAGGCGTCACGAAACGCTTCAGGGTTCCTCTCTCCCCCAAGACTGTTTTGCTTTTATGATTGGCTAATAAAAGTTACTTTTTACCAATGATGGGATAGAGTCCTGGTCTGTCCTTTTGGATTTACTTTCTTTTGGATTTTTTTTTGGAGGTTTCTGGACTCCTGTGTGAATCGACACTCCCCTTGGATACACGCGGTAGTAGGATCCCAGGAAGTATTCACACACTCATTGACTATGCCCTGTGATTGAGGGCAGCATAGAGACTGTATCATAATTAACCCCCGCAGCTGTTGAGGTGACTGACGAATATTTATTAATGAACATTCAGTCATAGAATATCATGCAATAGCAAATTACCGCAACGGTATTCTATGGGGATCGTAAATCTACGATTTTACGATAACGATCGTAAATGAAAGACCTCTTAACTGATTGTTAAAGGCGCAGTGTTGCTAAAAAGTGTTACCACGCCTTTAGGAATATGGCCCTTAGTGAGCAGGAATAGGGTGGGAACATTAAGAAATCCTGGTGATGGTTTTATAGTTGATTGACAGCATTGCATTGTGAGCTAGTGTACAGTAGTGTATATATACAAGTGCATAGCTGTTTGTACATATGTCTGGGCATGTCCTGCCCTTTAATTTTCCCACTGCTGGCCCCACTGTGTAGTGTTAAAAAATCCTTACCTTTCTACTTTGTTCCATATAGCTCTCCTGCAGTGCTTTTCCAAAGTCCAAGAAAAGAGTAGAAGCTTTCCTGTGTGTAAAATATATCTGCCTTTTCCCTGTCCTCCTGGCATGCTTAGGGTAGCCCCTCCCCCCTCTTCAGATCCCTCGTCTCTTCACTGCATTGCATAAAATAAACTCCTTTCTGTATGGTTTAAATTGAAAAAAAATTGTCTAGAATCTTACTTACCAGACCGCGTTCCTTTGGCTTTTCTAATAGCCGTCAGCTGAGTCTCCATTCCTGGAAGTATCCTTAATGGTTGTGACCACGGGAACGAAGGATGGTAAGTAAGTTATCTGGCTCTGTTTAGAATTTGAATCATGTGGAAAGGGAATGCATACACAATAGAAAAAAGTTGTCTTTAAGCTAGGTACACACTTATAATTGCAGCCACAGCCTGCAACACCCGACAAACAGTTGTTATAACTGACAATTTGTTCATGTATGTCAAGGCTGCAGTTACAAGTTTGTACCCAGTGTCGGACTGGCCCACAGGGCTACAGGGGAATCTCCCGATGGGCCCACAGCCCAATCACCCAAGAAAACTGCTACAATTTAAATATATTAAGAAATGCATTTTATTAAACAGCAGGAGTCAGTAGGAGTAAGATAGATATGTAAATAAGTGATACCAGAGATATTTTTGTTTGAATCTAGCCATTGTGGTGCCCTGGTGCCTCCCTTCAAACTGAAACTTTCCCCAACCACCTCTTGATTTAGTCTTTGCAGAGATTGGAAAACTTAGCCAACTCTGGCATGTACTCTCTCATTATTTCTTTGTCTGTTGGTCCCTATGTCTCCACGCATACATGAATCTAAAGTGTACTACCAAAAAAGATTTAAGTTGTTTGATACTTTGAAGTCTTGTGAGTGCGTCTTTTGTCACGTTTATTTATATATATCTAACCCCCTGTTACCGCCAAGTGCTTTGAACGACTGGAAGCCACACACATCAAGGCCTCCATCCCAGCAAGCCTGGATCAACACCAGTTTGCCTACCGAACAAATAGATAGACCGAGGACGCCATCTGTGTAGCTCTCCATACTGCCCTCTCACACCTAGAAAAGCCAACTCCTATGTTAGGATGCTCTTCATTGACTACAGCTCAGCATTTAACACCATCATATCTAGCCAGCTGACCAACAAACTTTATGCACTAGGTATTGCTCCCTCCATATGTAGCTGGTTACTGGACTTCCTTACTAATCGCCCTCAAGCTGTCAGATTAGGAAAATAGACATCCTCCACCTTTACTTTGAGCACTGTCATGCCTCAGGGCTGTGTACTAAGCCCTCTCCTCTATGCACTTCTCAATCACGACTGCCAGCCTATCCATACTTCAAACATGATTGTTACGTTTGCAGATGATAAGACTGTTATTGGGCTTATATCAGCCAATGAGGAAGCTGCATACAGAGAAGAAGTCAGGAACCTAACTGCATGGTGTGAAATTAACAACCTGTTATTAAATACAAAAAAGAAGTTATTTTGGACTTTAGGACCACCAAAAAGACCACTCACATACCATTAATGATGAATGCAGAGGCTGTGGAGAGAGTTTCCAGCTTTAATTTTTTGGGTGTCACCATCACAGAGAACCCGTGCTGTGCTGACAATGCTTTAGCTGTAACTGGCAAAGCACAATGTCTCTACTTTTTGAGAAAGAATGCTAGCCTCCCACAGAAGCTGCTGGTTCATTTCTACAGATGCACTGTAGAAAGCATTGTGACCAATTGCATGACGGCCTGGTACAACAGCTGCACCAATTCTGCTAGAGAAGCCCTGCAGCGAGTTGTTAAAACAGTAGAATCCATTATTGGCACTGAACTACCATAACTGGAACTTTTGTATAAGACTCGCTGTATGAGAAGGGCCAAAAAAATTATAAAAGGACAACACTTACCCTGGAAACGCCTTGTTTGAGCTCTTGCCATTAGGTAAACATTTTAGATCAATCCGCATACAAACAAACACACCGAAAAACAGCTTTTTCCCATCCCAGCTTTTGATGAACTCTTAATCCTCTCTGTAATAATGAACACTGTAGAAATTGTTTAAATATTTGTATACCTGGCATACTTGTATAATCTCTTCTCTTTCTACCTTTGTTACTACCACTATATACACCGAGTGGCTGTCATGAAAAGTAGTTTGGTTGTGTTACACAATCACAATAAAGTGCTTGAACTTGAACTTTGTGAGATCACAAAAGAAATCTAAGCCAAGCTGAGCTGACTCAGATCAATTGGCTCAGAATGTCACAGCAAGTTGCTTTAAAAGAATAGTTCACTCAGAAAGTGAACTATTCCTTTACTGCATTAATTGATAAAGGTATCTATAGCTCTATTTGCGTTTTTGCGTCATGTAGTTGCAGCAGACAGACACCAGGAGACATAACAAAGCATTGTTTCTCAAGTCAGCCAATGTACCCCAATGGTACAATAATGTCTATTTCTTGCAGATAAAATTGTTGTGGCCGTGCCTATTTCTTCAACACTTCTATCTGCAGTATCTGTAAAATGTTACATTCCATAGTGCAGGTGTTTTAATTATGTCACAGCATGTGTGAGAGATGCAGCAGATCAGAATTTACACTTTCTTTACACTTAGGATCACTTTTAGGATTTTGTACTTCCGTTGTTAAAATATGTCTAAAATATATTATATAAGAAATATTAAAAAGCAAAACAATTCTATTGTTCCAAAAAGCTTCTGATTTTTCACATTACAAGCCAGGTTGTTTAGGTGTTGATCCTTTCCAGAAGTGTCAGGACAATGGAAGGAGCAACTTTTACATTCCATAAGGATTGTTAAAAACATCCCTTTAAGCCTTTTGGCTGAGCAGCTGTCAATTTGTCCCCTTTTGCTGCTTCCACAATCAAAAAAAGCAGCAGAAGGTGGGCGATGGAACAAGGGCTGGTAAGTAAATTTAAAATCCGAATTGGCACTGTTTAAGATGCCCTTAAAGACACAGCTTGTTGTTTCTTTATGAATGTGCTCTGCATATTGTCTTGAGTCTTAAAGGGGAAGTTCAGTGCAAATACATATGCTTTTCAGAAAAAAGAGCAGTATTTTTCCATCCCAATGACCTTCATCTGCCCATTCAGCATTGTGTCTGTGTATAAATAAATGCAACCGAAATACTTCCTGTGTTTGCAGGACCCCTAGTAGAGACTGTTATGGTTTTGCCCTTGACCCAGCGCCTGGGTTGATTCAGTTGCTCAGTAGAGATCTGAGCATCTTTGACCCATCCAACAGCCAATCAGTAGAAATAACTGTTAGGAACATTCAAAGGATGTGGTGCATCCTGGGAAGAAGAAGGTCCGTTGGAACCTGAAATGTCATCTCACTAATGCCAACAGCAGGGAACAGCAAAGGGTATAGTATAGTATAGTATAGTATACTATATTATTTGAAGTTGAATAAAGACATACGTCCATGAAATCAACTGATTTTCAAAGTGGGAGAGAATTTGTAGAATAACTAAGAAGGCATTACACAAACTAACAATTTAACAAATATTGATAATTTCCACTGAACTGTCCCTTTAATCTTCTTTTTAAACCAAAAGAAAAGGTTCTGTAGACATGTATAAAAAGTATACAGCTATATTAATGCATACTTTTCTTTATTCATTCATTCATTTTTTTTTTTACAACACAACAGCTGTGTAAAAGATCACTGGAAACACCAAACTGCAGTAGAGGTTAGTTGGATTTTTATTTTATTTTCCATCAGCCTTCTCCCAGTTGAATGTCTATACACCCCTGCAAACCACATAGCATGTTATCTCTACTAAGGAGAGATTTTCCTTTATTCAATTTTTCATCTACAGGGTGAACATGTTCTTTAAAAGCTTCGTACACACCTGTGTTCACGGGGGCCTGACTAAGGATGCATGTGTAGGAAAAGCCATTTTGGCCAACTATCGGTAACTGTATGGGGATCATTGATGACAGCTATTTAGACCGAATAGTAGAATTTATCTTTTTTTTTTAACTAGACAATCACCTGTGTTTAATTAAAAAAAAAGAAATCAAGATAAATTCTACCCAAACTATTTAGACTTAAAGGCATATTCACCCCTTGAATTAAAAATGATGTAAAGGTTAATCACCCCCAAAACCACAACAGTTAGAAAGCCACAGTAACAGATGTAGGACTAATCTGATATGTAGCAAAGTGTTCTTCTCCTTCTATTCTCTTCCTCCCAAGAGGTTTCTGCCTCCTTCCCAAGCTCTTTTAAGTTTGCAAAAAGATGAGAAAGTATAGTATGTAATACTCTTTTTATTTGCACTAACAATAGTTTTCTTAATAGATTAGCTTTTGGTAGAAACTTTAAAACAATTTTATAAGCTTACACATGCTCAAAGAAGGCAGCTATGTGAATAGCATTCAGTAATTGGCTGAGACGTCAACTGTCACATCCATGACTGGCAGCTGCTAATCTGCTAATCGGAAGAACCAAGAAGCTAAAAGAGTTGTAACAGAACATCAGGCAGCAATTTAGGTTGTTAGGTCTGCACATTATACAAAATATCTTCACGCTGGTGTGCGTAGTGGTAGCTGGATCCACAACACAATACATATAATCCACCGCACACCAGTCTTGAACAATAGTTATTTATTAGATCAACGTTTTTGGTGTCTAAATGACACCTTTATCAAGATACAACACACTCAGTTCTCTCTCGGTGTCTTGTATCTGATAAAGTTGTCATTTAGACACTGAAACGTTAATCTAATAAATAACTATTGCGGTGGAACCTTGGATTATAAGCAATTTAGGTTAGTCTTAAATCATATACCTTTCTAGCTATTGCACTTTTCGTGTGATTTACCTATTTAAAATTTAGCATTTTTGGGTGGACTTGCCCTTTAAGTAAGTTTGTTTGGTATTTGGAACTGCTGAGCTCACGAGTACACAACAATCTTGTCCACTGGCTGATCGGCTCCCCTATTCATTGACTGTGATAAAAGATAGGATATCCCCAAACAAATGACAAACCACTGTCACTGATAAACACTGCACATTAGAAATCTTTTTTTCAATTAACCAAAATTTTCTTGTGTGTAATTGTACTATTAAATAATTTATCCTACCAGGATTACAAGACTGAATTTATTTCCCAGTGGAGAAGGCTAAACTTAGATGTGATACTGTGCCCTATGTTGAGTCCAGCCTTTAACATAGGCTATGCTGGAAAACTACTGGGTATGTATAGTATTTATTTGTTTTATCTTTTACATTCTTTTATTTCTGTACAAATTATTACAGTAAGATAAATATTTATATAAATCAGGCAACAACTTTTATGAATTTAATGCCACTTGAATCAGGTTTATTAAAGGGGAGTTGATTTTAAATGAAAGGCCAGGTTCTATACAGCCCAGGATATGAATAAATCTCTGATCAGAAACTTATGGGGTGGGAGGATAACAGATGACATTCCAAAGGCTGCTCCTCCTCCACCTCGCCACAGGCCAGCACAGCCTCAGACTTCACAGTGTGTAAAAGAAACTGGAAGTCCCTCCCCCTCCCTTCTGTGATAGAGGGGATACCAGGGGAAATCTACAGCCCCTGCCTCCCTCATGGCCCCTCCCACTCATAGACCCCATGGATCCGCCCACTCGCAGGCCCTTTGGCCCCTTCCCTACCTGCACCTCAGCCCCATACCCCCTACAGTAAACTGTGTGAAAACAACCTTTTCAGACAGAGACAGAATCAGACAGAAAGTTTAAAACTGCTGATTCTGCCTGTCCAAGAAGATACCTTAAGAAGACACATATGCACCAATCCCAGTTGTACGATATTGGGATATTACAAAATCGTATGCTTGTGTATGGTAATCGTCCATTTTTTGGGTGTTTTTTTTCGGATTAAGGGATTTTTTTTTATTTCACCAATACTGATCGTACCATTCCACAACCAATACTAATCAGTATTGGTGCGTATATGGCTTACTTAAGCCTCCTCTGGGTGCATCTCTTCTTCCAGTATTACATTTTGTCAGTATGTAGAAAGCCTATTATCAGCCTTTCTTTTGCTTGCTACAACTTTATTTACACATCAAAATTAAGACAAGTTTAATATTTTAAATTTGCTTGGGAAAAAAAAGTCAAAATGGCTGTATTGACTACACCTACAGTTGCATTTAAAATTACCTTATTTTGATCAACCTGATCTGCATTTAGGCCCATATTTGAAAAGCAGTGTTAAAATGCTCTTTTTTTACTGCCACACATACCCATTTTACTGCCTGAATTAACAGGGATGCACTTTTTTAGGTCCCACCAATTAAAGTGAACCCAGCCATTGCAGTACTCACAAGGGCCTTTTGGGCTTAAAGGCCCCTGCAGCTTAAAGCAAGAAAGAAGACAGCAGAGAAGAAGATTCAATTGTTCTTTTTAGGCCTGCAGGGTTCTTTTTAGCAGCAGGACTTTTATTCTAAAGGCACTCGTAAGAGTCGTGTTTTGAGCTGTGAGACCCCCACTAAGGCTTTTCTAAGAGCCACAAATGTCCTTGTAAGGTCTGTGGAGTAAGTCCACGTTTGTTATTGTTATGTCAGACAAGGTGATAAATTTAGCTGCTAATCACAGCGTTAAAGCTAATTATCCTTTGCTGGTGGGTTTCAAAAGAAAGTTGTTATAAATTGCTTTTTTTTTTACATTTTATTTTAACTGTGTTAATTTTTTTTAAGCTGGCGTTTCCTACACAATGCTGTACAATGTAGTTGGGTTCCCAGCCGGTGTAGTACCTGTGGGTATTACCACCAAGACAGATGAAGAAGATCTAAGGCACTACAAAGGCCATTGGAATGATCCTTGGGACATACTGTATAGGAAGGTAAGCGCCATCAATTTGATACAGATTATTAAGATTTTATTTATGTAAAGAGCTTGGAAAGTCTAATAATGGTCTAATAACCAATGGGCGCTGGTTAATATATTGGGATATATAATCGGTCTAATAATTGGTCTAATAACCAATGGGCACTGGTTAATATATTGGGATATACTGTAGTTATTGTATTTATTAATTTAGAGATGTTTTAGTTTTATAAACTGAACTATGAATTTTTTACATTCCTATTAAACATTCCTTCCACACTTCAAATATTTTTTTTCAATAGTGTAGGGTACCCGCCCCTCCCAACCCTAAATGCTAGGGTTTAAAAATGTCCAGAAATAGACTTGCCAACCTTCGTTCCCTTGGCTTTGCCTCTACTGCTCTTCGGTTCCCAAAAGTAGCAGTAGGGGCTGGAGCGGCAGCCACGTCTGTAATAGGCTGAGAGTCAACCAACCACAGACGCCGCTTCTGGCCCACTGAAAGAGCCGAGGGAACGTGTTTTGGGTTGGAGGGGAGTCCCTATACTACAGAAAAGTTTATTTTTTACTAAAGAACCCATGCAGTAGGGAGGGATCCAGAGGGGGGGAGGGAGGTACGGGGCGAGGGAGGGAGAAAAGGGGAGAGAGATCCCCTGTGCATGCCAGAGCCCTCAGGGAGCACGGGCACCGGATTAAACACAGACAGCTGCTACTCTTCACTTTTTTGGACTTTGAGCCTGAACTGCAGAACAACCATAACGAGCAGAGAAAAAAGGTAAGATTTTTTAACACTACACAGTGGGGCAAATTTTCGTTTTGTGGGTGGACATGCCCTTTAAAAGCACATTTATTTCATAATAGAAGTTTTACTTAAAATGTATATATATATTATATATTATTAAATTATAAATATATAATATATAGATGGTTGAAAAAGGAAAATTAAACTTGAATTGTTTTGATTGCATTGTAACCATGTTTGTCTTCCCCTATCCTATTTTATCCCTGGTTTCCTACAACACATAGACAGTGCTATTTCTTCAGGCAAAGTAGGAAAGGAAAAGGAAAAGTAGGATTGTTATTCAGCACAAATACATATGCTTTCAAGGAAAAGGGAGTATTTTCTCTATATAAATATTTTTTTTCCCCCAAAAGAATTCTTCCAAAGTCCTGTTTGCGGGACCCATAATAGCATCTGTTATGATCTCGGTCCCTTAGTTGACTCATCCAATAGCCAATCAGTAGAAATCAGGACAGAGCACAGCAAATGAAATGAACTTATTTTTCATTAATGAAGACAGTATATTGAATATTTAGGTATGTGTAATTTAGACTTCCCCTTTAAAATTATTAGGCAGATAAAACAGTAATTTAAAATGTACAACTCTTTAATAAATGTAGTAGGAAAGGAAATAGGGGGTGTATTTATAAAGCCACAGTATCATAAGCAGTGATGTAACCACTTATAATTCTTATTTTCAGATGATGATATTAATAAATGAATGTTATTGTTATTTTATGACACTAATGAAAATAAAAAATAACTTGTAACATAGTGTGGTCGTACATTAATAACTGGTATTGTTAAATAACATTGATTACAGTAAAATACTGCCTATTGATGTAAAATAATAATGAGTAATATAAAATAATAATGGAATCTGTCAGCCATCTGCTTTATATCTGTATAGTGTGGGTCCACTTTTAAAGGGCATCTCCGCCCTGCAGGAAAACTTTTTTATATAATGTAGGGCATCCCTGCCCACCCCCAACCACCATGTCAGATTGTTAAAAAAAGATTCAGAACGCTACTTACAGCCCCTTGCTCCTGCAGCGGACTGATCCGGCACCCTGCTTGCCAGAACTAGTAAGGAGGGGCTAGACTGACATCCGCAGCTGTGATTAAAATGCTTTTAATGCTAAGTGAAGGGAGGGTTGGAGGGAGAGGGGGAAAGGGCTGCCCTGCACATGCAGGAAGACAGCTCCTACTCTTCAGTTTCCTGGACTTTGGACAAGCACTGCAGGAGAAACAAAAGGAGCACGGCAAGGGACCAGTAGTGGGTCAGTAGTGGGTTAAATGTTAGTTTGGGGGGTGGACATGCCCTTTAAACTTGTTCTGCATATTATTTTTTTTTCCCTTGTTTGATCTCATGAATTCATATACGGTATCACCTGAGGTCGTATGTGAGAAATTTAACCTTACCTCATTCTGTGCTCTGGAGTATTTTCCAAAGCACATATCAAGCTGGCAGCCATGCCCTACTTAACAGTTTTTATGACATGCACATTGTAAAGATCCATTCCATATAAATGTAATACACAAGATTACTCATCTTCTCTGCACTTTACTTTTTTGTCTATATTCCAACTCATTAATATTTGTTATTGGTGCTGTCATGCATGGATGAGATATCCCCTCTCCCCCCTTACTGGTTTAGGGAATTTAGGGCTGGTACACACCAGAAGATTGTTTTTCCAAGCAGACCATTTCCACTAGTGAGGGGTCAGCTGGGCCGAATTACTGTCAGTAACATCAAAAGTAGCAGTGGCCGACATTTTGCCACAACCGATCGAATGGTCCACAGGAGACCTTACAATCAGCCTGATCTCTTGATGAAATGGGCGACAGATACTGTTGCTGGACGCCAGCAAATACAGCACAGATTTTTCGGACTGACCGATATGCGGAAATATTGGTCATTTGGCCTGAAAATTCTGCTTGAGTGCACCCAGCCTAAGTAAAATTTTTACATAATGTAAAATCAGTGTTTTTGGTCTGCTGTCACTTTGAACTAGTACAGTATGTACCACACGTTAATTTGTGTCTAGACCAATTCTTTCACAGTTTAACCGGAAGGATAAGATGTAAGTTTTGTAATGATAATCTGAATATTCATTGTGCCACAATATATTATAAATACAGTATGTGCATGACAAATGATTGATGCAAATTCTTTGTATCACTACAGGCTGTGGAAGATGGGATAGGGTTACCACTGTCTGTCCAGTGTGTAGCTCTACCATATCAGGATGAGCTTTGCCTAAGATTTATGAAGGAAATTGAATCACTCTACAGACTGAATCAAAAGAAGAAACGTGAAGCTTAAGATACAAAGTGCTGTTAAACCTCACATTATACTCACTGGATTACAGCAGGGATCATTCGAGGGAACACATGCAAATTTGCCCTTGATGTTCATTTGAAACTTTGTACATGGTTATTGTTGCCATCTCTATATGTAATTTTGTAGGTAGTACATAACATTGGCTAACAATCACTGACGTGTGTATGCAACAATCTGAAAATAGTTTGGGTGCACACCCAGTAGAAAGTGTACATCCCCCAATATAGGCACAGTTTCAGAATAAAAGTGAATCTGCATGAATTTGTGTTAAAATGTGTTTTTCCATCTAAATAATCACCAAATTTGATTTACATTTTTCACAGTTCTCTATACTTCCCAAAAACGGTTCCAAAAGGAAAAGGATGAGAAAGGAGCCTCAGTATTTCCTTTTCTTTATGGCTACATTCAGGTTTAAACACTTATGTATTATTTGTACCAATTTGCCCTTATGGTGTAATATATAAGGCACCCCTTACAATGTAATATAAGTATATATACAATTATGTTTATGATTGTTATGATTTTAGTACCAATGCAATGCTGTCATTTTAAAAGTAAAAGAAACTGACCATGATGTACTTTCTTTTCCCAACCTCAGGTCAACCAGGATTTAATTTTCTGTAAAGCAGAGAGAGAGAGAGCACGGATGCCTCTCTTATAAGTTATAGGGGCACACTCTCTGTTCCTCGCATACAGACTGCATAGCAGGTAAAAACTATTAATGAGTTACTGAGGATTAATCCTGGCTGACCTAAATATTGGGAAAAGAAAGAAGATAATGGTCAGTTTCTGGGAGCTGCAGTGGAGCATTTTCTTATAAAAATCTCTTAGTGACATATCTGAGTGATTATTATATAAGGGATAATGCGCCCTTTACAGTGTAGTATAAGGATATAACACCACCAAGGAGTTCCATGACCATATAAGAGCACAAGTTGACGTAATATCCATATATTACAATTTTAAGGGGTACATTCTTTCTAAAAATATATAAGATTTAGAAAGAAGTTTAAAAAAGGGGAAAAAAAGAGTGGAGGATACGGACCAGGGCTACTAATGGTAGAGGTTCCAGTTCTTTAAATTCACTAGCAGAGGCAATTTCATCAAAGTTTCAGTGAGAGGTAAAAGGCAGAATTTCTAGATTGTTCCAGAGAAGTTCCAGAGCCCAAATCAGTTAAAACGCCTCTAACATCCAGCTGTTCAGAAAGAGGACACAGCATGCACGCATGACTGTTTGATGAGTCATAGCAGTATGTGCGTGGTGTGTCCTCTTATTGGACGCTGGCTGTAAATGCCATTTTTAATGATTCTGGCTCTTATTTGAAGTTTAATGATCTGGAACTTCTGCCTTTTACCTCCCAATGAAACTCTGCTAATGAATTTGAAGAACTGGAAACTGTGTGCTTTTTATCCAGGCAAGTGCTGGTTCTTTTAGGAGGGGTAAGGTTCTGGAAATTGATTAGCAGAAATACTGGTATATATTCTTATAAAAACCTTTTAGCTACATAGCTGTGAGGTTTTTATGAGAATATATTCCACTGTTGCTAGCCATTCAAAGTCCAGAGCCTTATGTATTGTAATAAAATATTCCACTGTGACTCCTATTGTAAATTGAGGCCTTTCTTATGTGATATAAGGATATAGGGCTGTATTTATAAACATGCAGTATCGGAAACTTCTGATTCCATGAGTTGTCATAAATGTTTGTACTATACCATGCGGTAACAAAGTACCGCAATGGTATTGTATGGGCAGTTGTAAATGTACGATTGTTCAAGGTGCAGTATTGCAAAATATATGACCCATAATACCACCCTTGAGTTCCCTGACCTATATAAAAGCATGGTCATGGAACTTCTCAGTGGCATAGTATACTTGTTTTACACTGTAAGGGCTAATTATCCCTTATACTACAAATAGATTGAAGAAATGTAAATTTCTTTGACTTTGGCAATGTTTCCTCAACTGTGTGTGCAGATGTATCTTATGTCTGCACATAGAAAGTTTGTGTGCTTAACACTACAGTTCTTATATTCCAGCAGATTTTTGAGTGTGCACCATTTTAATATGTGTATGTAAGCCTGCCCGACTAAGCATCAAAATTCAAAATTTTAGCGTTAAGTTAAAATTGAATAGAAATGTTTTTCTGTGAATCTCATGTTTATTGAAATTATTTATTGTTAATTTTTAAAAGGTGACAGAACTATTCTCTCAACAGTCTCATCTAAAGAACTGGGGAATGGGATCCCTTTTGACTCCACCCACACCCTGCCCCGAACTGACAATTCCATGGACAGCCTGTTTAAGGCTAACTCCAGCCCATCCTTCCTCCCTAATAAAGTACCCAGAGTGAAATGCTAAGTTCTCACTCCTAAGTTTGCAACAGCTTCTCGCATCTTATAAACCGGGCCCTGGAAACAGTCAGGAGGCAGTCTTCCTTTTTTACAAGACCATAAAGCCATCCATTAGCCACCCCAAATCTTCCATTAATGTGCCTTTTGAGATACATGTGTAGCCACTGCAAAAATCCATCTTTAAGGGCTAGGCCACTCTAACGCGTTTTTCATGCATTTGCACATGCGATTTTGCTTGCGATTGTGGTTAGAATGGAAATGGATTTCCAATGCCCATGTGATTGCACATCCGCTTCCGTTTTGCGATCACCTCTTTTTGCACAAACACATGTGTTTCCATAATGTTAAATAGCAAAATAGCACGCGCAAACTCGGAACAACACACCAGAATCGCGATTATGCATGCGCTTCTGTGCATTGCAATGGGGCCTCAGCCTAAATCCCGGTAACCTTTTTTTAATTGTAGTAGTATTTAGTGTAGGAGCAAGCAGTGCATTTCCCTGTAAGAACCTTAGGCTTTTGTTTAGTGCAGTTTATATAGGATTGGGACCTCATGTCTGGAGGCCAGGCTTGTCATAGGGTGCATTAAATGGTACAGTGCTAAATAAGTGTCCAGCACCATTCAGTTTTCCCAGTAACAACCTCCTTCCCCCTCCCATATACATGACAACTTGGGCAATTACCCTTGTTGGAGCGCATGCGATGTGGCCACTCCAATAGGCTAACTCTACTGTGCGCTTGATCAGATCACAATACCCTTAAGCTTAAAAGCACAGTAGTGTGGTTTAGCCCTACAAGTATTGTCATGAACACTTTGAGTGCCAGCATTGACATGATATACAGTATGTACCTGCTTTTCTTGTCTCCTCCATTGAATTGTTCACTCTACACCTACTCTAAGTTCTAAGTTCTAACTGAAGAGTTGGGTGGAAGGAAGAACGAGGTCAGTGGTGTTGCTATGTTAAATCATTCAGGGCACGTGACCCAGATCTTTGACAAAATGCCCTGAATGTTTTAACATAACTTACCCGATAGAGGTGCCCCGAATCTCCTTTCCCAGTAGTCCTTTGCGCCTGCGTGATGCCGTCACTGCGCAATGATGTCATTGCACATCCGCAAAGGATGTGAACTGCTACCCCCGCGCTGCCTCTGCTTTTCTGGAATGAATTCCAGCTTCCAGCTGCTCCATTGCATATGGGGTAAGTAATAGTCTACCAAGTCCTCAGTATATGAAATTGCCAGTTTGCCCATGGGCATTTCATCACATACTTGTAGCCATGGGCATTTCATTATATAATGGTATCCATGGGTATTTCATACTAATATGTGATAAAATTCCCATGGCTACCAGTATGTAATGAAATGCCCATGGCTACCATTATGTAATGAAATGTCCATGGCTACCACTATGTGATGAAATGGTCATGGCTACTAGTATGTTATGAAATTCTCATGGCTAATAGTATATAATGGAATTGCCAGTTTGCTACCAGTATATAATGAAATTGCCAGTGTGCTACCAATATGTAATGAAAATGCCAGTTTGCTACCGGTATATATTGAAATTGCCAGTTTGCTACCAGTATATACTTAAATTGAGTTTTCTACTAGTATAATGGAAAAGTGCATTGACTTTTAATTTCAGGAAAGCAAATTTCCCCAGGTTTAAAGATGCTCTTCAGCATGTCCACTGGGATGATATATTATCAGGTAAAAGTACTGAACAGAAGTGGACTGTTTTTAAGGGGATTTTGAGCCATTTCACATCTAAGAAGGACGGGCTTCTCACTCAGACTCCAGCTCAGTTAAAAAGTTAATTTTATACAATATCCATTAAAACATCTTAGGGGGGTCTCAAAATGAGATCCCCAAAAGTGGACTGATGGAAAATACACCCAGGGAGGGGAGGAAGGAAAACAGCCTTACGCATTTCGTGACAGCCGTCACTTCCTCAGTGGCTAAAACCCTCATACTGCACACTTCCTTTTATACACATACACAGGAGTGGAGGTAAGAAGGGAATGTGAAATTAGCAATACATAGCATAGCAGTAAAACCAATTAACAAAGCATGGCAGTAAATTCACTACAGAACAATATCACAACATGTTAATTAATTGAATAAAAACACATCAATTATTTATATAATGTGATGGCTTCAAGACACCCTGAGTGCATTATCAATCTATATTAGACAGTCTGTTGGACAGCATGTTGTAATATACCAAATCATCAAAGTAGCTATATACACATACTTAAGTTGAATGAAACCATTCAGCTGGGAGCAAAACAAATGTAACCACTAATAATCTGTTACATACAGAGCAGTCAGATATCCACTATCCACTATGACTGCTAATAAAGTGTTACATACAAATGCTAGACAAGGCAGCTAGAAAGCTTAGGGAGACGGGGCCAAAAGGAGCAAAAAGTCCTCCACTGCTTTCTAGCTGCCTTGTCTACTGTACGCCCAAGTCCTACACCATAGAGCCATGAATCTGTATCTTGCACTGACGAGATCTAAGAAGATCGAAACATATCATGTCTGCAGGTCAGATGATTGGCTCTATATATTAGGCTATATTGCATGTTATTAAGCCAGCGGTTCTGGACACATGCATAAGCTAAGGGACATAAAGGAGTATTTTGCAAAACTCCGCTCCTTACTCTGGGGAACCTGGGAGTAAGAAATTACTTCTTGTTTCTAAGATTTTGTGGGCAATTCTATTCATATAGCATGAGACTACAAGATGCCTTCTGTTGTAAGAAGGTGTTTCTCCATACAAATGTTACATATGAGACAATTAAATTTATTTACTGAACTACACCAGTTTTACATCCATAACCTGCAATCTATAACTCTCGGAGTGGACCACCTTATTAATACAGATAAAATGCTTGTGAAGGTTTCTTTTTTATCCAGGTCATGGTATATCTGTTGTATTCAATTAGATCAACTGGACTTGAAGTTTAGAGACAGATCAGTATTTGATGTTTGACTCCCACCACCCTTTAGATCACAAGCTGGGTGTTATCATAACCCTGCAACACAGAGCTGAGAACATCCCCACTAGCACAGAGGCGAAGGCTAAAGAAATGAAACATCTCAGAGGATCCCTTAAAACTTGTGGATATCCAGACTGGGCCTTTGTCAAAAGAAGTAGAAGGAAAGAAAAGAACACGAATACCAACAGTAAAGGGGAAAAGCAAGACAGAAGAAAGAACATGGTCATCCCATATGTAGCAGGGGTCTCCGAGAAATTAAGAAGAATTTTCAAAAAACACCGTATCCCTGTCTGCTTTAAACCGAACAACACACTGAGGCAGCAATTGGTACATCCGAAAGACCCAATACCGAAACACAAGAAAAGCGACATCATATACGCAGTGCAGTGAAGAATGCTCTGATTTGTATGTGGGGGAGACCAAAAAGCAACTGCATCAACGTATGGCCCAGCACAGAAGAGCCAATTCCTCGGGTCAGGACTCAGCCGTGTACCTGCATCTTAAGGATAAAGGACATACCTTTGAAGATTGTAATGTTAACATATTGGCAAAGGAACGTGACTGGTTCAAGAGAGGTGTTAAGGAGGCCATTTATGTGAAAATAAAGAAACCAAGCCTAAATAGAGGTGGGGGGATTCGAAACCAACTGTCTGCCATGTACAATGCTGTTTTGACACCTTACCCTGGGCGTTCCTATAACACCTCTTAGCCACTATCCAATCACGCCCTTACACTTGGCTGTGATATGCTAATTGGGATTTTTCAGGGAACATAATTGCCACAGATTCTTGTACAAGTCATTCTGAATTGAGAAAGCCAGTCGGATGACTAGCGAAACGTCTTCAAGAACTAAACTTCAAGTCTAATCTAATTGAATACAACAGAAATACAGATAAAAGTACCGACAACCTCTGACACATGTGGAAAATGGAACTGGAAGGTTTATGTCTGTCACCTTTTCTGATTTAATGAGTGACCCGATCAATGACTTGAATCTTCACTCATAGTTGACCTGCATGACATTCTATAAGATGTTTGGCAATCTCTGAGGATAAGTCTCCCTTTAAAGTGGCATTAATATGCTCTATTATTCTCTGGGCTGCTCCACATATTGGGCGCCACATTGGCATTTAGCTAAATAGACCACATAAGTAGTCCTACAATTTGCATAGTACCTCATTACATATTTCCGGCCACTGTGGGAGCTGATAAAAGTTTTGGGTGCCTCCATGTATTCACACAGTGTACATCTATTATATCCGCATTTACTGCCCAGAACCCTTAACCAGCTTGACTTACTCTTATTGTCATTTTATTTTTGTTGTTTTTCTAACTCTTAAATGCATGAGTATGACTTCTTAACAATTGTCACTCACTCAAGACAGTTTTCTCATAGGCCTGCCTTATATTCTTACTGTTGTAACCCCGTTCTTTGAACCTGTCCCACAACAACATCTGACTCTGAAAGGAGTCCCAAGCTGAACAAATCCGATGCAAATGGATAAATTGTCTGTATGGGATCCCTTCTATCACCGATCTAGGGTGATTTGACCTAGCATGGAGGAGGGTATTCCTCGTAATCGGCTTCCTGAATAAGTCCGTCTTAATCAATACCGGTCACTCTTGAATAACATATCCAAGTACTGTTTGTCAATATTAAACTAATTTCCCCAGTACAATTCATAACCGTACTGGCATCTCCATCCCATACTAAGATTAGGTAGTCTATATAACGGTAATAGGCGATTATATGTTTCTTAAAGGGGTTGTTACTGTTATATACAAACGTGCTCTCCCAATGACCCATGAAGAGGTTGGCATATGTGGGGACAAATTTTGCAGCCCCCCTCTTCTGTAGGTAAAATTTACAATCCAACATAAAAAAGTTTGAAGTTTGTATTTTGATCTTCTCCATAAAGTCCATATCTAGTAAGCTGAAAATGAACGGCTTCTAAACCTTTAGTATGTTCAATGGAAGAGTACAAGGCCTCAGGCCACTTATTTTATTGATCACATTAGTCGAGTCCCTTATGTAGCTGGAAAGGGATATTAGTAATAGATCCACATATTGACCCAATCTTTCATTTACTGCACCCAGACCTGAAAATGTCTACCTTTCACCTCCTCAAGGGATTTATGCACTTTGGGCAGCCAATAAAAGATTGGTATAGTGGTACCACTCTTTGTAATATACAGCCATTCATTCTTATTTAAAACACCCAAAGTAAAACCATAATGAACTAGGGAGATCATGGTCTCTCTAAACCTAGTTGTGGGGTCTCCCGACAGCTGGATGTATGCATCTGCATCACTCAGCTGTCTTATAGCCTCCTTTCCATAGTAGTCCTTTTTTAGGACCACTATCAAGCCCACTTTGTCTGTGGCCCTAATGACCAGGTCCCCTTTGCTAGGTAGGCTCCTAAGGGCATTCTGTTCTCTTACTGTTAAGTTAGACCTTTTATGATTTTTATTTTACCTATTTGTCATAGGTACCTCAATCACAGCTTTTACATCTTGTAGTATCATTTCATAAAATAAGTCCAAATACTGTCCTTTACTTTGTATTGGGTAAAACGTGGACCTCTCTTTTAATACAGTGTGTCTATTATATTTGCATGTAATACCTCATCATGTGTCCCTAAGTCTGACAATGATTGTAACGTTATCAAATCATGAAAAGACCAGTCAGAATTTGTCCCATTCACAGGCGCCTTATCCTCTGGTATACCCCCTACGGAGTTCTCCTGTATGTCAAGTTCTGAGTGTATAATGTTTTCCGTCTATCTGCAGGCAAAATGTCGTATTAACTTAAGTTTGCGTATGTAGCAATTTAAATCCACAATAGTATTGAGCTTCTTACAATTAGAACTAGGTATAAACTTGAAACCTTTGTTGAGTAAATTTGTTTCTGCTTCTGTTAATACATATTTTGAAAGGTTAATAACGTTTACCGGTTCTGAGGCTTTTAAAACCTCTTCTGTCTCTGTGCTCTTGGGATCTGCATCCTTCCATGGACCACATTTTCTGGTGTCCTCGCGATCGTCATTCTCGCTCGTGGATTGCTCCAACTGTAAAACAGAACAGGAGGAGGAAACCGATCTACTCAACAAATTTCTATCTGAGGAGTCCCCATTTGTGTTATCAAAATCTATAAAAATTTCTTTAAGCATAGTCCCTGCAGTATCCTCTTTACTTTTATATAATTTCCCAACATGCACATATTCCACCATAATTTCATCTCAGCAATAGTTAGTTTCTCTAATAGTTTAAGTGCAACAGTATGGTCGGTGTCCTCACTTACATATGCATTGGTAAAATCCTTGCCGGCGTCTAAAAATACTGCCTGCGCCACCTTGGATCTTACAGCTTGGTCCTGTACACCCGACCTCCGTCTTCTCCTGTGTTCCATGGATGACCCTAGGTCCTTTTTCCATGTTTTTATTCAATTTACTAAAATGTTGTGATATTGTTCTGTAGTGGTTTTACTACCATGCTTTGTTAATTGGTTTTACTGCTATGCTATGTACTGCTAATTTCACATTCCCTTCTTACCTCTACCCCTTCTGTGTATGTGTATAAAAGTGTGCAGGATGAGGGTTTCGGCCTCTGAGGAAGTGAGGGCTGTCACGAAAGCATAAGGCTGTTTTCCTGCTGAGTATACCTTCTTCCCTCTCTGTGTGTGTTTTCCATCAGTCCACTTTTGGGGATCTCATTTTGAGACCTCCCTAAGATGTTTTAATGAATATTGAATAAAGTGAACTTTTTAACTAAGCCAGAGTCTGAGTGAGAAGCCCGTCCTTCTTAAATGTTGGTATTGGACTTTTGAGTTTTGAACGGCCCCTTGCTGATCGGACTGTGGACGTGGAGCTCCATTCGGACTGCGGGGTAAGGTGAACGCTCCTCCATCTTTACTATTAATTGTTGGGCTATATCTAAATTTATACCCTTGGGGAAAAAAAAATAATTCTGATGTAAAGATGAAAATGAAAAAAAAGAAAAAGGCATTTAAAACCTTCATGTCAGAGGGAATGGAAAGGACCTTTAGGAGTTATAAAAACTGTAACAAGGATTATAAGAAAGCAATTACCGTAAGCTTGCCAAAATGTATTCTGATGTTAGGATATTTTTTCAAGTATATTAATAGTAAGAGGATGAAGACTGAAAATGTGGCATTATTAATTAATGGGGATAAGTTTGTTACGGAGGATGGTGATAAAGCAAATGTCTTGAACAATTTCCCCCCTCTGTATACGCTATAGAAGATCCAAGTACATTCACCTACATGTTGAAGAAGAAAAAAATAACTCAAATCTTGGATTAACATGTGGTGGTCATGTACAGAAATTCAAAAACTGTGGAAACAAATACAAGACTTCCTAATGGACCTTTTTAGCAACTATTTCCATTTAACACAGAATTTGCCTTATTGTTAATTGACCTTAACCACCTCCCCAGAGAACAAAGAACAAAAGCATATCGCATCCTTACAATAACCCAAAATAAAATAGCCAATAACCTAACCACAAGAATCCCCAAAATACAAGAAATACTAGACTTTCTTTAATATGCAATACGAGAAAATATTTTACATAATGAACATTAACTTCCATAAGTTCTATAAAAACTGAAAACATTGGTATATAGATACCAGATCATCACTGAAATAAAATTCCTCCCAATAGCTATAAAGATACACATGGAATAATATATTACAAGTACCTATTGTTATATTGTTATTTTGCTATGTTGTTGAATATTGTTTAATAAAAATATTTGCATAAATGAGAAACAAATCAAAAGAATAATGATTATTAAAAAAAGAAGAGCCAAGTACTGATATCATAGAGTATAGTAGCAATAATCTTAGAAAAGATGCAAGTGCACCAAAACCAAGGATATGGTGCAAAAACAACTAAATATGGTTAATATTAATTAATCCCCTGGACTGGATAAAATAAATCCTCGGGTCCTTAGGGAGCTAAGTTCAGTTTTATCTAGGCCATTGATTTTTTGCAGATCCCCTCATGTCTAGAAGTGTGCCTCTGGATTGGAAAAAAGCTGATGTTATTCCAATATTCAAAAAGGTTAGTCGTTCACAGCCGGGTAATTACAGGCCTGTAAGTTTAACTTCAGTGGTGGGGAAGATACTGTTTAGTTTAATAAGGGAACATATTCTAGAGTATGTTTCAAGGAATAACTTTATAAGTAATAATCAACATGCATTGAGGAGGAATAGTTCTTGTCAAACTAACTTGCTTGGCTTTTATGAGGAAGTGAGTAGGAATTTAGACTCTGGAATAGCAGTAGGTGTAGTATACTTGGATTTTGCTAAGGCTTTTGATACAGTCCCCCATAGGTGACCAATGTATAAGATAAGGTCTGTTGGGCTGGTTTGGCACATTTGTACATGGATAGAAAGTTGGTTAATGGATTGGATACAGAGAGTAGTTGTTAACAGTGCTTCATCAATATGGATATAGGTTCTAAGTGGAGTGCCATTGGGTTCTGTGTTAGGGCCGCTTCTATTTAATCTGTTTATTAATGATTTGGAAGTCAGTATTGTCAGCAAGGTTTCTGTGTTTGCTGAAGACACAAAACATTGTCGACCATTACAAAATTCAGAAAATGTGCAATCGATGCAGGAGGATCTAGATAGATTGTCACATTGGGCTGCTAAGTGGCAGATGAGATTCAATGTTGATAAATGTAAGGTGGTGCATTTTGGACTTCAAAATCCTTGTGCTGCTTATACTATAAATGGCTCTGTGTTAAGTGAATCCCTGTGGGAAAAGGATCTTGGAGTTTTAGTGGATAACAAACCTAAAAGTATTAAGCAGTGCCAGGCGGCATCAGCTAGAGACAGCAAGAAATTGTTTTGTATGAAGAGAGGTATAGAATCAAGTGAGATATAGGTTTCCTCCCCTCAAAAAAGTACATCTTGGAAATGGAAAGGTTTTCAGAAAAGGGCAACTAAAATAATAAAGGGATTGGGGGAGCTTGAGTACACTAGAGAAAAGGCGCTTGTGTGAGGATAGGATTACTGTGTATAAATACATTAACGGGTTATACAATACACTATCTGGGGCATTGTTTACAAATAGAACATGTCAGAGGACACATGGACATCCCTTAAGAATTGAAAAAAAGAAATGTAGCCTTTAAGTTCGGAAATGGTGTTTCACTGTGAGAGATACTATGGAACTGCCTTCCATTGGAAGAGGTGATGGCTGGTTCATTGGATAGTTTCAAAAGAAAGCTGGATGAGGTTCTGCTAACAAGGAATGTTGCAAGTTACTGGTATTGATACATAAAGTAGAGTTGATCCAGGGATATTTCCGATTGCCACTTGGAGTCAGGAAGGAATTTTTTGCCCGTTTATTATTCTGGTGGGGTTTTTATGCCTGCCTCTGGATCAACAGTAAGGCAAGAAATGAAGATATTGCTAGATGGGTTGAACTGGATGGACATATGTCTTTATTCAACCTCAAATACTATACTAAAGTCTAGGTCATACTAGCGCATTTTGTCTCGCATTTTGCAATCAGATCGTGCTAGCAATTGCGCAGACCTAAGCAACCCTATGGAGTTGTCCCCACTACATGCGCTATACCCCATTTTTTGCGCTTATCACATGCGCTCCATTAGGGTTCAATTCCGGAAGTGAAGCACACGGACGGAAGCTTGCACATAATCGCACCCCATTGTGATTGTGCGTTCTTCCATGCGCCCTAGTGTGTCCGCGGCCTAATGAAGCAAGTTAAAGCTGACAGGAAGATGCTAGGGAGTAATGCTTGAAAGGGAAGTTATAAATATCGCCATACCATCTCTGTACAGGGCACCCAGTCACCCATACCATCCCTGTACAGTGCACCCACCCTACACATCCCTGTACAGACAACCCATTAACCCAGGGGAGGACTGGGACCTTTTGGCCTGTTGGAAAAATACAACCAAATGGCCCTTTCATGACAGAATTTTTGACCATGCCCACTTTGCTAAGGTCACACACACTTTGTTTAAGTTACGCCCATTTTTAAGACTACTTTTGCCAATTTACAAGGTTGCCTGCAAGTGTATGTTGTTAAGATAACTTACAGACTAATAAACTGAAGGTCTAACTAAACACTGCCTAATAATATGGAGGGCTGATAACACTGACTAATGCTCTGGAGGGCTGATAACACTGACTAATGCTCTGGAGGGCTGATAACTCTGGTTAATGAACTGGAGGGCTGATAACACTGGGTAATGATCTGGGGGCTGATAACACCGGCTAATGCTCTGGAGGGCTGATAACACTGGGTAATGATCTGAAGGGCTTACTACACAAGCTAATGATCTGGAGGGCTGATAACATTGGGTAATGATCTGGAGGGCTTACTACACTGGGTAATAAACTGGAGGCTGATAACACTGGTTAATGATTTGGAGGGCTGATAACACTGGGTAATGAACCGGAGGGCTAATAACACTGGGTAATGATCTGGAAGGCTGATAACACTGGGTAATGATCTGGAGGGCTGTTAACACTGGCTAATGCTCTGGAGGACTGATAACACTGGGTAATGATCTGGAGGGCTTACAACACTAGGTAATGATCAAGGGGGCTGATAACACTGGGTAATGATCAGGGGGCTGATAACACTGGGTAATGATCTGGAGGGCTTACAATACTAGGTAATTATCTGGAGGGCTGAAAACACTGGGTAGTGATTTGGAGGGCTGATAACAATGGCTAATGCTCTGGGGGGATGATAACACTGGCTACTGATCTGGAGGGCTTACTACACTAGCTAATGATCTGGATTGTTGATAACACTGGATAATGATCTGGAGGGCTTACTACACTGGGTAATAAACTAGACTGATAACACTGGTTAATGATTTGGAGGGCTGATAACTCTGGTTAATGAACTGGAAGGCTGATAACACTGGGTAATGATCTGGAGGGCTGATAACACTGGGTAATGATCTGGGGGCTGATAACACTGGCTAATGCTCTGGAGGGCTGATAACACTGGGTAATGATCTGGAGGGCTTACAACACTAGGTAATGATCAAGGGGGCTGATAACACTGGGTGATGATCAGGGGGCTGATAACACTGGGTAATGATCTGGAAAGCTGATAACACTGGGTAATTATCTGGAGGGCTCACGTAACACTGGATAATGAACTGGAGGGCTAATAATAAATTTGATCGTATTCTTGAGAAACCCATATATTGCTCTGCACTCTGCATCCTTCAGTGTGCTGTCCAGACTGTCAGTAACTAATCTGTTAAACTTTAGACATTGCTGTGCTGCTTCTTAATCTGACAGTCTGGGCAGGAGTTTAAAGGGTTTGAAGGGAATCAAGAGGACTATGTAGTCTCATAGATAAGCACATGCTACCCCACCTCCAATCATCTTTTAGCATGTCAGCCAATGTTGCCAGCACATAGTTAAGCTTTAAGCTGAGGCAGTGTCTCCAAAACCTCATTACTGACCTCCCATTCTCATAATTTATTTTAATTTAGGCTGTGGTGTCAGCCCCCCAGTGTCAGTAAAGAAGTTCAGCAGCAGAGGAGTTGTTTCTGGTTCTTTGCCCAAACTTTTCATTGGAGATTATCCCAGGGGGCATTTGCCCCTGAGCCTACTGGGCCAGTCCTCCCCTGCAGTTACCTATGCCCAAGGCTCCTGAGCGACTTCACACAGGGGGCCAGGAGGTAAGTGGGCCCGCGATCAGCTCAGGAGAAGATCCGCTATCAGCTGTTTTTAAACATATGTGCAATCTGATGTTTTTAAACATATATGGGATTAGCTGTTTAAAAGTCCGCAACTGAATGGGAAATTCGGTTCCGGTCTTTTAAACAGCTGATCACGTGTTTCTTTATTTCATAGATGCTGTTAGGAAAGTGTGTAGTGACTTGGCAAGAATGGGTTAACTATTGGTATTAGTTCTTGCAACCATTCCACCCTGGAACAATCCTATTGTTTATATTACGATTAGTGAAGTATGGAACCAGATCTTATTTTCCAGACAATGTGGGGCCGAACCGTGTATCTGGAATTCTCTTCAGCTAGAGGTCTGGTGGGTACCCTAAGAGGTCATTTTAAGGACAACCATCCATGTAAAATAAATGTATTTCGGTATTGGAATATGTAAAACAGAAACCAATATTATACTTGTGAATGGAAAAGTAGGACCATTAAAATGATACCCAACATGGAGCCCTTATTACCTTGCCAAGGGGAGTTATTAATATCTTGGGAAATATGGATTACACACAGGTCATGTTTGGTATTGGAGAAATTGATAATTAATAAAGGAGAGGAATATGTGGTCAATATCCCAGTACAATGTACATATCTACATTTATATGGAATCTGCCTGAGGGAGAATGAATGCTTTTGGCTAGTCGTAAATCTGGACATTCCTAGACACTCCCACCTCCTGCATAACCAGAGAAGGGGGGTGGTTCATGAAATGGTTCAAAAATCCTTGTAGCCCCTATAACTTTGTTCTAAACAGTGTGTATGAACCCAATGTTTCTTCCCGCCCCGGGATACAGGACTTCTTCTAGTAAGTAGGGTCTGTGAATATTTTTATCCTTTTTATTTTATATAACTGTTGTACATTTTGTATGTCATTTTATTATAACACCATTTTCTTTTATTTTTGTATTATATGCACTTTCCACCTTTTGGAATATTAAATCTAAAATTTAATAAGTTTTGTCTTTGATGCTCTAAAAGAACTCAGTTAGCCTCTGATAAGTTTATATGTAGTTGAATGGAATTTTTTGCAGTGTGAATGCTAATTAACTCTGTGACTACTTGTGAAGGACTGATGCTAATTAATCAGTTAGTTGCTGGAGTGAACTAAGTGTAGTGTTAACCATTTAGCTGCCAGGACAGGGGTGTGCATAGTCAATGAGAGTCAAGAGTGTTTTTGGGGCGTCTTTAAGGCCATAACTTAAAGTGGTGGCAGCGAGTACCGATTGATTGGTCAGATCACGTGCCCAGCGAAATGGCAATTGTGAGACATGCAATCAGCTGTTTAAAAACAGATGAGCGGGGATCTTCTCTAGTGCAGAGGGGTGTGTGTCCAATGTTGCGTGGGGGGGCCCGGGCCCCTGCAGTTACGCCCTTAATAGTGGAACCACTTTAGTAGTTGATAAGAGGCGCATGCTGTAACAGGTAGGGCAGGTGGGTGTGTATACCTACGTTTGTGCGTACACATCATCACTGGCCACTACTAAAATACTGATTGCAAGGTTGGAATAGGTTTTCAGTGGATGCATGGTAAGTGGCACCAGTCTTCTCCCCAGAAACTGTTTCCAGCCCTGCCTGTCTGTCATTTTTCAAAGATCAGGGTACAAACAGTCTCGAGCGTTCTCCTTATACACAGCATATACACAGCAAATGGAGAACATTTGGGGCTGCATGTTTCCCATGACAGCGGCCAACTACCCTATAAGGAGACTACTGCGGGCAAGTGAAATTTTCATTTTTTCCAGAACGAACTTGAGGCCGACAAGAAGTTTCGGTGGGTACGTGCTAGTTTGGGGAAGACGATACACACACTGACGCTATAGCCCCAATACCATTGGATCCGACAGTATCGGGGATTTATCATTACTGTGTGTACCTAGCTTTACTGATTCCTTAAAATGATTTTCAACACTGCCGATAAATCTGTAATTGGAACTAACATGGTTCTACACTGGTATTAGTAATTCTGCAATCATTAGACATGATCAACAATATTATGAGGTGCACTCCACAAGCTCCGTGCCACAGACGGTAAGGGTAATAGACGTAATTTCTGAAAGGGAGGCACACTCCAAAAGTCCTTTACAGCATAAGTAATTTATTAGGTGCTGAATAAACCAAATACCTGAGGAAGGGGGAAAACCCCCCCGAAACATTGTGAGTATTTGGTTTATTCAGCACCAAATAAATTACTTATGCTGTAAAGCACTTTTGGAGTGTGCCTCCCTTTCAGAAATTACGTCTATGATAAACATATAGCAATGAAATGCAAGAGATAAAGGGAAGACCAAGTAAACAAACACACACATTTTTTACTTGAGGCAATTTGGAAAGTAAAGGTGCATATGATTATACAGGGAATAATGTACCCCCAACTGTAAATTATAAGGATATTTTTTACAGTTGCCTCCCATTTTAGTCTATGGCAGGGGTGGATTATAATGACTTACTGAATAATATTTCTAAGGGCTCATACACATGTGATAATTGGGGACTACCTGTGTTGCACTAGGTGTATGGGCGTCCGGTTAGCCTGAAGACTGTTCCGTGAATGGGCACTTCGCTGCCCGATTTGCTGTTTGGATCATCAAATATTAACATGACATATCAATAGAATTTAGTTCCACAACTGATTTTATTGAAATGTGTAATGTACTTTGCATTGATGTATATTTTGGCAAAAAGCAGGTATACTAGAAATAATCTGTATTGTTAAACTAAACTAATTTTGAAAATAACAAATGAATAAAGGATGACAGAAAGAAGAGACTGGTTTCTTAAACCCATAAGCCTGTTTTTTTTTTCTTTTTTACCCCCAGTACAAAAAATGTTAAAGGTGCAGTGTAAGTGTTTTTCTTTCATATCAAGCTTTCTTTTTTTTGTTCTGGTGCAGAGTCTCAACTTCCTTCATGAAGCGCAGACAGAGTTCATCTTGATAGGGCAAAGCTACACACTGAACTGATAGGGGCAGACCTACCCCACCCTCCACAGCCTGCAATAAGAAGACATATTATGAACATGGGCAACGATTGAGATTCAGAGCAACAGGAAAACAAATGCATTTGCCCAGGGCCGGCCTTAGGATAAATAGCACCCTGTACAAGATTTGTTACTGGCACCTGGCACCCCCTCCAAAATACCCCCTGGGCACACACAATAGGCTGCTGAATGCTGCTTGCCTTGGCCTGCTTCAAACCTGTCACCTGTGTTTACTGTCTTACAGTATCTGCCGTGCATGCTTGTATGTATTGCATACATTAAGTAACACGTAACGCACTAAATGCACAGACAGAACAGCACAGCATACAGACGTCTTAAGTAAGGCTTACGTGTGTTGGGGTGTAGTATGTGGTGAGGTGTTGATACATATATTTGATCTGGAGGATCGTAACTGGGGGGCTGTGGCACTGATGCACAACTTTGACCTACAAGTTTGTGACCTAAGACTCCCGGCTGGTGCCCCCATGGTAATGCAACCTGTTCGACCGCACAGGTCGCCAATATCAAAGGCCGGCCCTGCATTAGCCCATTATATTAAAGGACCAATAAGACCTATTAATATAAATAATAAATACATATTATGTATTAAGATACAATTATCATCTGGTAGTCTTTGTGCACATCATTATATTACAGCTGAAATTGAAAATACAGACTTTCAGTAAGGATTTGTGGTTTACAGTAGGTAATACTATTCTGGTATTGCTGCTTCATAAACAGATCTGTGAATGTAAAACATACTACACAAATCCCAACAGGAATTGTCTAAGATAAGCAAGGTGTAGAGGGCTGAAAATGACTGACCATGATGCAGACAAACTAACACAGTGAGCACTGCGGTCAGTTGGGTTGCTGGTAGGGGAACTGTGGCCTTCATAAAAGTCCTCTCTATTAAAAAGAGCACAATCCTACCTTCAGAATGAATCCAGGACTATGCTTCTACCTGCAATCTATTCAGACTTACAGCAGTATAAGGGGTGTTGCTTCCTACTTACACAGTGAGCCATTACATAACCAGCAAGCCCCTGGTTCGAGAATGTCCTTTTATATCCCACTGCAGGGACAGCATCATCAGTTGCATGATAAGCCCCATCCCTAAACTTGACACAAAATATTTATTTTCAATGCCCAGGCAGTGGAAAGCACAGCTATTGATTACAAGCCTGTATGTAGCATCAGAAATTTTTTTTTTGGAAATGGGGCTTATGACAGCTTATAACACATGCCTGTCATAAAGACATAGAGAACGCAGAGTAAAGAACATGTCAGTCTCATGTATGAAAATTTCTGTTGGAACCTCATTGATATGTAGAGTTTGGTAATCATAGATACACCTACAGTCATACAAAGAGTATATATATTGGCGAGATGAACCAGTAAATTTTATACCAGGGGCCACTAAAAATATGTTTTTACCTCCTTTTCCCACTCTCTTTTTACATTTTTTCCCCTTTGTTCATGTGTAACTGGAGGCCCCACTGATGACTTTTCCCCTGCTGACCTGCTGGGACAGCCCAACACTTTTATTATTGTAGCAAAACATTTTGCTATTGCAAATTAATTATCACAGATGCTGTACAGTACCTTCTTAAACAGTTTGTCCAAAATATCATTATAGTGCCCTTTGTAATGCGACAGCTCTTCTTCATCTGTTTTTGTGACAGAACCAACAGGCACTACACCAGCAGGGAATTCTATTATGTTGAAAAGCATTGTATAGGAACCAGTCACTGAAAACAAATGCAACCAACATATTAGTTAAGTTGTTCTTAACAGTGGAAATGACAGCTAACAAATCAATGCTACAGGATTGGTCATTTACGATTTATTACATTTATTAGTCACTCTCAACTCTATAGGTGATCTTCCGCCACCTGCTTAACTTTTCGCTTTTTAAAGGCAGTCTGTCAGGTGAAATCAAATGGAATTTAGAAAGCAATGTTCATAATTAGAGATGTCCGAACTTAGCAAAATCCGGTCCGCTCGAGGATCCGCGAATTTTCGGAAAAATTAGAAAATTCGAAAATCCGCGAGCGGACCCATTAAAATGAAAAATATCCTAGAAATTACGAGATTTCCTGTATTTTCGAAAAATACGTATATACGGAAATAAGAGAAATCCGCGGTTCGGAAGTTCGGAAGGCGGAAAATCTGGAAAAATCCGCCGTTTGCGAATGGGAAAAATCCGCGGCTGATCCAGGTTCGGATCTGCAAACCGGCCATCCCTATACATAATGTGCTTCAAAACTAGAAAAGGCTTCTGTGACTGTAAAGCATTTTCCTACTATATTCTGTGGTCTAAAAGTAGATAGGACATGCTTGTTTAACAAGAGTTTATTTATAAACAACAAAGATTTTATTTATTTCTTGAGCCAGGCCATGTACAGTAAGGAGGTGAGTGTGTGTTCATTTTAATTCACACTTTGTGCTAACTCTTTGGGGTCATTTTTTTTTTTCTGGACTTATTGTGCTTGCTTTCATTTCATTCATTGCAAATACACAGCACTTCATACTCCTGAAACTCTCTTACTTCTTCGCATCATTTCAGGGCAGAGCTGAAAGTCACTGTGACGAAGAGGAGGATGACAAAACCAGTGTGTAACTATGAAGGGCAATAATAAATAATAAATAAATAAATAATAAATAAATAAAGGCAATGGGAGCAGCAAAAAAACAAACAAATAAACAAGCCCTTAACTGTCTTGTCTATATCAATATTTTATTTATATAAAGGGTTTTTTTAAATTTAAAACTAGCCGGTTAAGCCGGTTATATAAACGGGTGCAAGACAGAGATTCTCTCTCATTCTCTTTCAGCAGTTTAGAGTGGAGAGGATGTACTTGTCCGGGTCAGTGAGCTGGATTCATCTCGCAGTGGATGATCACGCATAGCCGAGAGACTCCTCTCGCGCATGCGCAGAAGCAAAGAGACACACGGATTCACGGACACACATTAGGGCTTTTATTATATAGGATATAATAATCTTGATGTCCTGAAATGTTTTCATGGTAATGATTTCTGTTCATTGACCCATAAAATGTACTTTACCTTGGTTAATAATGAATTGTTTTGGTATTATTATTTAAAAAAGTTTAACTATAAAAAATGAAACATCAGGCTGTGAAAATTATAGTAAATACCTAGAAGTTTTCCAGGGTAGCCAGTGTTAAAGGCAGGGCCCAACATTGGAGCAAGTAACACATCTAATTTTAGCTTTCTCCATTCAGCAATGAATTTGGTCTGGTATTCCTAAAGATATAGAATGGCAATTTAATACACTGAACAGCTGCAAACTGTTGATACCTAAATATATAACTGAAGTAAAAACATTCCTTAACCCCTAAGTGCTTACCCCTTTACTGAACAGCCTTTATACCCACTTGGACCTTTCATAGACACTCTGGCAAATGGAAAGACATGCTTCTTGCAGAGCAGGTCTTCCCATTGGCTACATTCTAGACTGCAGAAGCAAGCAGAAAGAGGCAGAGCAGTGAAGGAAACTCATGTAGAACAGCTGATCAGTAAAGTATCCAGGGGTGAGGATGTAGGGGGTTTAGGTCCTTACCCTGGGTACTAGTAATGGATGGAAGAAGAGGAGCAAGTGGAAGGCAGCAGGGGAAAGTGCGCTCACACACACACATTGGCTGTGATGTCAGCATTGACAGCCTTGATTGACTGCATGGAGGTAAGAGGCGATAATTAAATATCTAGGGATGATTCATCAGTAACAGTAAAGCTAGGTACACACAGTACCGATAAAGCCCCAATACCATCGGATCTGACTGTATCGGGGCTCTATACTGTGTGTACCTAGCTTTCCCGAACAAGCATGACCGCCAAACGTTCGGGTCGGCAGATCGCTCATTCGGGAAAGAGGGAAAATATCCTTTGGCCGCGGAAGACTCCCTATAGGGGAGTTGGGCCGCAGCTGAGGGAAACACACAGTCCTGAGTGTTCTAGTTCTCCTTTAAAGACCAGGGAATTACTGCTGCATTGAAATAATTTTATGTTATTTGCCAGAAAAAAAATGTAAATTACACATTTCACTTGTTTAATATCAAAATATACAAATATATGTTTGTAGAAAGAATTCTCACTGTCATACCTTGACAGCTGTATGATTCTTCCAATGATCATAAACAGAGCTAAAAGAGAAAAGGTTTATTTTAATTTAAATTGTATACAAAACCCATATAAATCTAATATATGTCAAATAAGATTGGGAAAGTGAAATGTAACAGACATAAATACGAAAGACTTGAAGAAAATTCCTTTGTTACATGAATAATTTATATAACAATCTGCGCCCCTTCAGATGTTTGCAAACTACAACTCCCAGCAGTCCCTAGTTGGGAATACCACACATTATATATTATCAATGGGCTATCAGTATCTGAGAATTCTGCTCTTATAAACATAAACAGGATAAGTTAATCCAAATAATAAATCCTCCGCGAAGTGCTTTTTGAAGGTGTTACGCTACCATTAGAGCGGAACAGGCTATAACTGGATTCCATTTCCATTGGTTGTTGTCTGTCCTTGTACCTTTATAGGAATTTCCCCCCCAGGTGAATATGCAGGTTTCAATAGAAAAACATTCAATTAGATCTTATTTACACTCCATGATATCTCAGGGGGTCAAGTTAAGGCTGTAGATAGAGACCATCACTGCTAACTTCGTGCTCTGCAAAGACAACACCGTTTCTTTAAAAAAATGTCACTTAATAAATGAGGAAACTGTCTGCAATTAGCCAGTACGACTCAAATCACCTAGACTCTAGAGATCCATTAAAGGCTAGGCCACAGTTGCGCATTTTTCACACTTTCAATTGCAATTTGCGATCCGTTTTTGCATGAGAAACGCAGCACAGTGCGATGTGGGTGGCCACGATTTTTTATGAATTGCATATTAATTTTTTATGAAATTTAATGGATTGCAGCACAAAACACACCTCAATGTGTGAGACCATCCGTCAGCCTTAGGGCACGGCCACACTGAGCCGCACATGCAATCGCACACAGAATCGCATGTAATTTCGTCTGTGATTTTGATGCATTTGCGCTTGCGTTTTTTCTTTACAGATAGAGAAAACGCACATTTTTGGTGCGTTGCCATGATTGCAATGTTCGGAAAAAAATTGCATGCACAATCACATCAAAATCGTGCTAGTGTGGCCTTGCCCTTAGGCTTTATCTGACCTCTTGACTGGTTTCTGGGTTTAGCAGTCAGCACAGCAAAGGACAACTTTAGACATGCAATCAGCTTCCTAGTTCATGACAATTAGGGGCTCATTTACCCAGAGCTGTAGTACGCATGCCAAACTTCTCCCGGAGGCCAGGGAGGAGGCAGAGTGCTATATGGACTCTGCTATCCTCCTGGTGGGCAGTTTTTGGGACTTAGGGGGGGGGGGACTACAGGAGAACCCTATGGAGCTGGGATGTTAGGTAAGGATTAAACTACACTACATGATGGGGCCAGTAGTTGGGGGGATTATAGTTTTGGGGGTGGACATGCCCTTTAATAAAGACACAAAACACACATCAGAAATGCAATTCAATATTTACAGTATATGGAAACAAGCCTGCATAAAATCAGATCGATATACCATCCTTAGCAGGTACTTGTCTGGCTGGTCATTTAGTTTTATGCACCAGTTGTAAAGGCCCTGGGCACCCTTTTTAAAAAGTAACCAATTATCAATGTTTAAAGGGCATGTCCAATCACAGCCAATCACAGACATGGCTTCCAGCTGTGAAGATAGGCATGGGAGCGAGGGTCCGTAGAAAGTTTTTTTTTTAGTACTATTATGGCAGTTGGGAGTGGGCAAACCCTAAGGATCTCTGTATTAAAAGTGTTTAACACTAGAAGGAAAGGCAGGCAGATGGGATCCTGAGGGAGGGGGGAACAGGGCTGCAGGAGAACCAAATGGAATTTTTTAAAACTATACAGAGGGGCCAGCACTTGGACAAATTTTAGATTTGAAGGTGGACATACCCTTTAAGTGCTGCATAGAATACCATCATCAGGATAAAGAAAATTCTTACATAGACACACATACTGTATAAAACATATATGGTGGCATTCACAGTTCTTTCCTTTAAATTTTTTATTTTGAAGAAAACACCAATAAGTGTTTCCGTATATGTTTGCTTGTTTTATATATCTGCTAGTTTGTGCACCCGGCAATATACTGGTTTGGAACGGTGTGCTAACATGAAACTTTAACATGATATATACTATCAGGGAGATGTAATAAAAGTTCTTATTGTTTAAAATGGTGCTAATTTTGCCCCAACCAATCAGATGTTAGCTTTCAAATGTTAAATAACATCTGATTGGTTGGGGCAAAATTAGCACCATTTTAAACGATAAGAACCTTTATTGAATAACCCTGTTTGTTTTATATATGTGTTGTCTGAGGGAGGGTGTATATCTTGGTGGTAGGTGTGGTCCTGGTATTTGGTTAGTACATATATGTGTATCTATGTAAGAATTTTCTTTATCTGAATGAAGATGCTTTATGCAGCACCAAAACATTGCTAATTAAATAAAGTATAATATAATAATATGATTAAAGGAATAGTTCACTCTCAAAGTAAACTATTCCTTTAATATGTTGATTGAAGCCCGGGAGGTTTAGGAGCTATGCCTTACCTCCCGATCTTCAATCAATTTTAGAGGGTCCGGGAATGAAGATAATGCGCGCTATAGCTGTACAGGAGAATGAAGCGGTCGCAGATTCCAGCTGGGCTGCGGTGGATCGCGTAAAAGGTAAGGTCTTTGGTATCTTCATTCCCAGACCCTGCAATATTGATTGAAGATTGGGAGGTAAGGCATAGCTCCTAAACCTCCCAGGCTTCAATCAATATATTAAAGGAATAGTTCACTTTGAGAGTGAACTATTCCTTTAAAAAAAAATCCAGGGTGCCCTGGACTAGATACAAATCTCTTTGAGGCACCTGGTGTTATGGATGAATACAATTTACAGAAGTGTAAGTTAAAAAAAACTCACCTCGCACCCCCCGCTGATCTTAGACAGTCTGCAAATCTTGGAGTCTATAAAAAAAATAGTTAATAGCCTGATTAGCTGATCTGCTGCAGACTATTTCATGATCATGGTCTCTAAGGGCAAGGCCACACTGCGCCGCAGGCAATTGCGTGTGCAATTCACGTGTGATTACGCTTGCAATTTTACCTTTTGAAATATGGAAACGCATGCGATTGCGCACAAAAATGCGGACTGCGTGTGTTACCAAATCGCAAACGGACGCACAATCGCAACACACAAAATCGCACAATTTCGGTGCATTGCTGCCACTGGCACAAACCCCACAAAAATCACGCTATTGACCTAGCCCAAACCCCCAAACCTATCAATTTACAGACAAGTTCTTAATCATACTTAGCACTGGATGGAGACCGCTTCCACCGTAATCCTAAAAAAAGACAGTCAGTGAGGGGATGAACTCAAGGACTTTAATGATCCAATGCAAATGTAAGGAAACAACTTTTCCAGGAAATTGCAACCAGTTGGGGTTGCATAAATTATACTTACAAAGGTCCTAAGTATTAAGGACAGAATCTTCTTTACGGCTGATGGAATACTGCAGAGAAAAGCCATTTCTTTCAGATGTGGGTCTGCAACATTGTTTTTACTAAGGAAGAAAAGGGAAATATAAAGTATAAACTATTACTAATAGAGAAAGCTGAACTTCTGAAAGTTCGGTACGTTTTTGAACTTTCGAACTATATGGAAAGATTGAAAACGGGGTCCGTTTTCAATCTTTCCATATAGTTCGAAAGTTCAACTATAAACTATAAACATTAAAGTCAATGGGAGTCAAATAGTTCGAAAAGTTCTAATGAAATACAATTAAAATATCAATGGTAACTTAATGTAAATGGCTGTGGGACCTGGGAAATGGTCTGCGGAACATGTTTAAACATTCAGAACTTTAAAAAAAATAGATTTTATTCTCATGCGCGGTACTTTCGAGCTCCCGCGTTCGATTTTCGATAATTATCCCATAAATGATTCAAACATTCAATATGTGGATCATATAAATTTAACAAGATAGGGAGAGAATAAGGTTGTGCAGCTTCCCTTCAGTATATGCAAATAAGGACGGAGACTTCTGGGTAATTTCCATGTTTCCATGGCATGGACTGTAGTTGGCACTCTGGTTTTGCATTTAGCTTTTGGAATGTTGTAAAAACCTTTTAAAAGATAAAGCTTTCCTGAGAGCTGCCATGGAAACATGGAAATTACCCAGAAGTCTCCATTCCTTATTTGTGGATCATATACACGCATTTGCTTTACCAGGCTCTACGGACAATTCTCATTAATAGAATATCGATTTGTTTTTCTGATGAAAAGAGAGGCACAGAAAATTGCATTCAAATATATTTTCATACATTAGATTTCAGCATCGTAAACCCAAATGACCATTAATAGCGATTGGCCTATCTTGATAACAAAATCGTCCGATTCATCGGCGGGCTCCGCACACGGGGCAATAATCGGATGATGATATTGCTCTGTGTATGGCCACCATTATTCACATTTTGGGGGATGTTTTTCAGCTGTTTCCTAAAAATTATCTTCTGCTATTGTAAATGAAATATGGCATCACAATATATAACAACTACCAATTGGGGCTCTTGATTTTATAATAAAATTAAGGAACCAAAACATCTACAAGTTAAAAAATCCTTTATTACTAAAGATGAAATGTAAAAGGTTTGCTACAAATGTGCTAACACTGACCTTATTGCGTAGTTGAATGTAGAAAAATATTTCAGGTACACAAACCGAGAGACCTGCAATATGTCTACAGAACACGGTTTATGATTCAGTAACATTTTACATCAGTACATTAACATATATATTGGGAATATATTTTGTTGAATATAATATATAGAAAACATATTATATTCATGAATTGCATAGGTTTAGGCTACATATGTATGGTCCATTAGCTCAGGGGTTCATTTTTAGCTTAAAGGAGACCTAAAACCTCCTGGTGTGTCAAAATTACCTGGCCTCCTACCCCCTGGGGAATCCAAATGCTGTAACAAAAACCTATTAAAGTAAGCACCTACCTGTAAAATGATTCCTTTGTGGATGATCTACTTTTAGACTACATGATCCTTTGTCTCCAACTGAAGTCATCAACTAAGCCTATACTGACTGTCATGCTCGTGATGCTACAAGCTTCAGATGGATGCAAAAAATCTTGGTTTTAAAAATCAACCGCTTAAAGGGAACAATCAAGTAAATTTTGGTCACAAAAAAAAAAATAGATGTACCATTGGCAAAATGCTTTTCATTTTAACTCATTTGTAGCTTTATTTTCAGTGGAGAAGCTTAATGAGTTGCCCTGCACCACAAATTATTAGGAGCTATGTATATAATTGCCACTATTATAATGAACTAGTGGGGGGGGGAAAGTTTTTTGAGAAACAGACATTCTGCAATGACAGACGTCATTGCTCTTTTCACCTTACTGTACCATCGTCCAAATATTGCATTAAAGGGCATGTCTACCCCAAAACTAAAATTTAATTCACTACTGGCCCCACTTTGTAGTTTAAAAAATCTTTACCTTACATCTTTGCCCCTTATGGTTCTCCTGCAAGTTCTTTTTTTTAGAAATCGAATTATAGAGGTTGGGGTGGGAAGGGATGCCCTACATTTTATAAAATAATTATATAGAGGATAGAGATACCCTTTAAAAGGATTGCCCATTTGTCAGTTGTCAGTTAACTGCTGCTAACTCTAACTTATTTAATTTTATCAGTTTGGGTTAGGGTTTTTTTTTTTGTACCTGACAAAAGGCATTGTTCTGTGTGGAAACCAACTTAATTGGAAGCATTTATAAAGTCCTTTGTTCTAAAGGACTGTTAAAACATCAATCATCTGTTGGTTGTATGGTTTGTGTAATTTAAAATAAGGATTATTTGTGCTGATAGTGTACTGTTTTAAAGACTGTGTAAGTAGATACATCTTATTTCTTCCAGTTAAAGAGGAAGGTTGAAAGTAAGTTTTCCGCCGGATTCTAGATTTTAGTACTGCACCTGTTTTAATTGCAAGCAGGTTGTGTACGGGTAAAAAGTGTTTTTTTCTGTGTCCTTGCACTAATTGGTGTGGCGGCTGGGGCCAATGAGTTAAATAACATTCACATTGTTTAGATCTGTGGTTTGTACCTGACAAAAGGCAGTTCCTCTGAGTGGAAACAAACTTAGTGGAAGCTGTTATAAAGTCCTTTGTTCTAAATGACTGTTTATTTAGAAGGGACAGTTTTGTTAATACCATGCAATGTGTTTCCTGACACATGTTTAGGAACCTGGAGCAGACATACCAGACTACCTATGTCTGTGTCAGTTGCAAGCGGGTTGCCTGTTTGGAATCAGAGGTGGAGAGTCTAAGGGAGCAGCTTGCAGCATTGCAGGGGTTTCCAAAACTAGGGGGATAGCAGGCAGTGGCTGGGGCCGGTATAGAGGGGGGTGTAAGTGTGGAATGGAAGGCTGAGGGGGGAGGTAGTTTTGTGAGGGTTACTAGGGGAAGTGGGGGACAGAAGCGTAGGATTGCCACTTCCCAGCTTGGCCAACCCAACAGATTTGCTGCCTTAGGTGATGAAGTGGAGGAGGACAGCTCAGAATTGGTGTGTATAGAGCAGGCTAATCCCTTGAGCACGCAGGGGGCTACCATCTCTAATACAAGGGAGCAGGAACTTAGAGACAGGAAGGCTAGGCAGTTGGCTGTGGTAGGGGACTCCATGATTAGACAGGTGGATAAGGTCATCTGCCGCCAAGAACTTACATGCCAAACTGTGTCTTGCCTGCCTGGTGCTAGGGTTCAGCATGTGGTGGATCGTGTAGACAGACGGGGTGGGGCTGGGTGTGAACCAGCGGTCTTGGTTCACATTGGCGCCAATGACAATGTTAGAGGAGGAGAGTTCTTTAAAATGAGTAGAAATGCTGCTGATAGTGGGTGGGGTGTCCCTAGGGTTTTTGGCACCTGAAGCAACTTTTGAGTGCCACTCCTAGGCGGATGTGCGGCAAGTGGGCGGGGCTTCATTTGTAGGTGGGGGTTCTTTGATGGGTGTGGCAACACTTTTGATAATTTTGAATTTGGAAACATTTATTTATACAGTTCTCCATTGTTATAACACATAAAAATATACTTTCTCTAGAAATATGTTGGGGAAAAGATTTGTAAGCTTGCCACTATGTCAATGTAGACTCTATCAGAAGGGCCCTAACTAACCTAACTAGTCTAATCTAACCTAACAAACTAGCTAAAGGTAGCCTAACCATATGAAATTTCTTTTAAGAATATCAAACATATCTTTAGTCAAAGTGAAATATTTAAAAAATATCTGCAGTTACCTCCGAGACCAGTGTGCAGTCTGCAGATCACACAGCCTTTAGCAATTGTTCTAAAGGACTGTTTAAGAACATCAATCATCTGTTGGTTGTATGGTTTGTGTGAAAATTTGAAAATAAGGATTATTTGTGCTGATAGTGTACTGTGTTAAAGACTGTGTAAGTAGATACATCTTTATTTCTTCCAGTTAAAGAGGAGAGGTTGAAAGTAAGTTTTGCCGCCGGGAGTCTAGATTTTAGTACTGCACCTGTTTTAATTGCAAGCAGGTTGTGTACGGGTAAAACAAGTTTTTTTTCTGTCTCCTTGCACTGATTGGTGTGGGGACTGGGGCCAATTAGTTAAATAACATTCACATTGTTAGAGTACCTATGTCTGTGTCAGTTGTAAGCGGGTTGCCTGTTTGAAATCAGAGGTGGAGAGTCTAAGGGGGCAGCTTGCAACATTGCAGGGGTTTCCAAAACTAGGGGGATAGCAGGCACTGGCTGGGGCCGTTATAGAGGGGGGTGTAAGTGGGGAAGGGAAGGCTGAGGGGGGAGGTAGTTTTGTGAGGGTTACTAGGGGAAGTGGGGGACGGAAGCGTAGGATTGCCACTTCCCAGCTTGGCCATCCCAACAGATTTGCTGCCTTAGGTGATGAAGTGGAGGAGGACAGCTCAGAATTGGTGTGTATAGAGCGGGCTAATCCCTTGAGCACGCAGGGGGCTACCATCTCTAATACAAGGGAGCAAAAAAGGTGGATAGGGTCATCTGCCGCCAAGAACTTACATGCCGAACTGTGTCTTGCCTGCCTGGTGCTAGGATTCAGCAGACGGGGTGGGGCTTGGTGTGAACCAGCGGTCTTGGTTCACATTGGTGCCAATGACAATGTTGGAGGAGAGTTTTTTAAAATGAGTAGAAATGCTGCCGATAGTGGGTGGGGTGTCCCTAGGGTTTTTGGCACCTGAAGCAACTTTTGAGTGCCGCTCCTAGACGGATATGCGGCAAGTGGGCAGGGCTTCATTTGTAGGTGGGGTTTCTTTGATGGGTGTAGCAACACTTTTGATAATTTTGAATTTGGAAACATTTATTTATACAGTTCTCCATTGTTATAACACATAAAAATATACTTTCTCTAGAAATATGTTGGGGAAAATATTTGTAAGCTTGCCACCATGTCAATGCAGACCACACAGCTTTTAGCAATTAACGCAGCATATTGAGCAGCACACACACCACCGTGTAACTTCCTGGCCTCCCCGCCACTTGATCGCTTCCACTAGGCTCCGGCATGCCCCTCTGTGCGCAAGTTACATGACTTACTCACAGAGGTACGTGCAGGAGCACAATGTGACCAATAAAGTTTTGGGGAGTTCAGGAATCAACGCGTCGGTGCTTGTTTAATTGTACTGGGCGGCTATCAGGCAAAGCACTGCGCTTGCGCATCGCACATTTAGGAAAAAAAAAAGAGAACAGACAGGCTGTGTCTGTGTGCGCGTGTAGCGTAGTTTTGAAAGCAGCGCAGTGTCTAATAAGGTACGCACAGAAGATTTGGAGGTCCGGAATCCTTCATTTTTAATTTTTTTTAAAAACAGCCAGCCGGAATTCAATCAGAAGTGTCCGGGAGCGTCATGTGATGCTCCTTAGGGAGCTAAGTTCAGTTTTGTCTAGGCCTTTTTTTTAAATATTTTTGCAGATTCACTCATGTCCGGAAGTATACATCTGGATTGGAAAAAAGATGATGTAATTCTAATTTTAAAAAAAAGTGTAGTCTTCCACAGTCAGGTAATTACAGGCCTGTAAGTTTAACTTCAGTGGAGGGGAAAATACTAGAAAGTTTTATACGGGAATATTTGTACATGGATAGAAAGTTGGATGATGGATAGGACGAGGGAGTAGTTGTTAATGGGGCTTTATCAATATGGGCTAAAGTAGGGGGCCACAGGGCTCTGTGTTGGGTATTGTCAGCAAGGTTTCTGTGTTTGCTGAGGACACAAAACTTTGTTGACCAAAAACTTAAAAACCTCAGAGGATGTTGTTACAGGTGGATCTAGATAGATTGCTACATTGGGCTGCTAAGTGGCAGATATAAATATAAGATGATGCATTTTGGACTTAAAAATCCTTGTGCTGCTTATACTATAAATGGCTCTGTGTTAAGTGAATCCCTGTTGGAAAAGCAATGCCAGGCAGCAACAGCTAGTGCCAGCAGGATATTGTCTTGTATAAAGAGAGGTATGGATTCAAGGGAGAAAAATGTTATTCTCCCTCTTTACAAAGCATTGGTAAGGCCTCATTTGGAATATGCAGTGCAGTTTTGGAATCCTGTGTACAAAAAGGACATATTGGAAATGGAGAGGGTCCAGAAAAGGGAAACTAAAATAATAAAGGGAATGGGGGAGCTTGAATATGAAGACAGATAAGTTACAATTAAGTACACAAGAAAAAAAGGCGCATTAGTGGGGATATGGTTACTGTGTATAAATACATTAGTAGGCCATACAATAAACTACATGTATCTGGGGCATTGTTCACCAAAAGAACATATCAGAGGAAACGTGGACATCCCTTAAGACTTGAACAAAAGAAGTTTAGTCTTCAAGTTCGAAAATGGGTTTTCACTGTGAGAACAGTAAAATTATGGAATGGTCTTCCTTTGGAAGTTTTGATGACAGGTTCATTGGATAGTTTTTCCTTGGATTCAGGATGGAATGTTTTTCCCCTTCATAATTCTGTTGTTTTTTTTTTACCTTCCTCTGGATCAACAGTTCAGGAAATGTGGGTATTGTTGAGTAGGTTGAACTCGATGGACATAGGTCTTTATTAAACCTCAAAAATACTATACTATACTATTACCTGCATTACTAACCTGATATTTAAGGATAATTATTGTACCCATTCTGGAAGATTAAGCTGGCCCCTCCTTCCATGCAATCAATAAAGGCTGGTACACACTTTACAATCCTTCCTCCTGACCAACCATTCAAGGCTTTCAGACTGAAAAAGACTCCAATGGATATCTTTGATGCTTTTATCAATAAAAGCATCAAAGATATCCATTGGAGTCTTTTTCAGTCTGGAAGCACCTGTATACCAATTTTTGATTTACCTAGTTAAAATGCTTGGGACCGTGCACAGCAGGATCCAGCAGCCTAGAGAGGTGCAGGACACTACCCATTGTCATTCAATGCTTTCGACCAGTCGGCCAGGAGGAAGGACTGTCGGTCTCAGCAAAAGCAGCCGCGTCTGACAGTTAGGCACGACCAATCATGTGGTCCATAGAGGACTGCATGATCGGTTGTGATTTCCAACCTGTTTCACCACTCGATTTGGATGAACGAATGGTCGGTGGTCGATCGAGGCCGCCATACAATAATTCGGCCCAACCAACTGAAACACTGAAATGTTGGTCGGTCGGGCCAAATTATTGTATTGTGTGTACCAGCCTTAAAAACTGTGACGACAGATATCACAACCAATGATTGACTGTTGTTTTGCCTGCTGCCTCCTCTGCACATGTTCAAGCTTAAAGAAATCTTTTTGAACAGAAGGAGGAGGCAGATACCTTTTCCAGAAAGGAACAGAACTTATTTAATATCTGGTTACAAAAGCATGTAATAAACTGGTAAAAATAGCAGTTGAGGTTGTGGGCATACCTGACAAGTTATCAGTTTTTTGTTTTAAGTGTGGACAAGCCACTTAAGCCTTTAATAATATTTAGCCACAATGCAATCAACACCTTTCATTTAGGAGGTACCTGGCACCTTGCTGTTATATTCAGATTGAGCAACATTCTCGGTTATTTATTGCCAAAAGGTTCTTGTATAAGTAATTCTAAATTGAGAAAGCCAGTTGGATGTCTAGCGAAACGTCTTCAAGTACTGTACTTCAAGTCCAGTTAATCAAACTGAATACTATGGTGAGATGATGACCTGGATGAATAAGAACCTTCAGAAACATTTAACAATACAATTCTACTCACAACTTCTCATGTAGTGTTTGACCTCCATCGCCAAGTAGAGCCTTTATAAACAGCTCATTCAGCATGTAATCGATTTGGGGAGGTTTGAAGGGAATAAGCTGAAATAGAAAGATACAAATGTTTGTTTTAGATTTGTTTATATTTTGAGATACTTTCCTTTTAGAAATCCTATGCTGTGAACCATTTTTAGCTTCTTTTCATGCAAACTAACTTGTACTGTCCCACTGATTTTAAATAGACAAGGAAAAATGACCTGAATAGATCCAGACTGCGAGTTCCAACTTTCTAAACCTATGGATTATTTTCTTTAGTTGCAAAGAGTTATAATTCGCAACAGAGGGGAATGTGTACAACTTATCCAAAGCAAGGAGTTCTTTCCAGATACAAAATATATGATGTAATATATCCCTTTTATGTTTAATACAGAGATATTAAATATCGCTGTGCACTGAATGAAGCTGGTAAATGGCAATACCTGTGAATGCCACACTACCGGTATTAAAGGGTATCTCCACTGAAAAAGTTAAAGGGCATCTCAACTGCTAAAATCACTTTTTTTCAATTCAGTTTTATTGAACAACGTGAGGTAAAGGAGCTGTGTCTTACCTCCCGTTGTTCAATAAAACGTTCAGGAGCCGGAAGGGAAGTTGTAGAACTTACACGGTCTCTCCTCCACCACATCCTCTGACAGGTCCCAAAGGACTCTGTACTCTATGCACATGCGCAAGTGTGTCACATTTCTTTTTGAGTACCGGTAATGCATTGACATTCAGATTAACCATTTACTGTCTTTTATAGCTTTTCAGTAAAAATATAATACCCTAAAAAGAACATAAGAAACAATATTTCCCTTTACATTATAATATAAGGATATAAAGTCACCTCAGATTTCCCTGACCTGGGACCTGTGTTTACCTTGCACAACAATGTTTTAGGTTCACTGTAACACACAGAAATATTTACAAGGTTCACAGAATATTCAATTTGTTACAAATGAGGAAAAAAACAGGAAAAGAGGAAAACATGTTGTCCCTTTAATCCATTCTCACCGTGTGCCCAGCTTCCTCTAGCAGTGTTTTTGTTTCCAGGAGCACCCGTTTCATAGCTGGGTTTGGCAATGTAAAACCATCTGTTTCATAATATCCAATTCGGAGGGGTTTTGAAGTCAAATAAACCTAAAAAAATGTCATACCAAAAGATTTTGAATTTTGTCTTAAATGAATTTACATTTCTGTACGTTTTTAAATTTGTTAGTGTAGGATTTATTTCAATGTATACATTTAGTTTTTTTGGTAGAATGAAGAGAAAAACAGATTGATTTGGTTAAACAAGACTACATCCAAATTCCTTTTGCAAGAAAATGTTTTACATTCTGTGATTTCAGCTCTTAGAGCCAACTGCCCACATATGGCTTCACTAAAATCTCTTTAGAGAGATGCAAGGCCTTAAGCTGAGAAAAGATATTTTGCAGACCATAGATAGGATCTGAAAGATTCTGTCTGCGAACTTACTTATCTTCTCTCTTGGTCCCTTATATTCCAGGCTGTGCCCCTCGCTCCTTGCAAGGAAATCTACTTCACAAACCCCCAACTAACACTGTTGCCTCCCACCTTAAACCATTCTCTCTTGCTGCTCCCTACCTTTGGAACTCTCTCGCTTCACCTGGTGACATCCATTAATGCTTTCAAATCTAGACTGTTATCCTACCTTTCTGAGCATCAGCATAACTAATGATTGTTAGCCCTTTTAAGCACTTTGCATCCATCCCCCCCAATTGTACCTGTATGTTGCCCCCCCCCCACTTAGATTGTAAGCTCTTCAGGGCAAGGATCTCATTCATAAGGCTGTTCGCACTTATATCCATTTATACATAATTTATATATATGCTTTCTAACCCATGTATGAAATTGTATTTGATTTAATTTTTATCAATATGTATAATTACTTGCACTTATCCCCCTGTTTGTATACTCTGTATTTTTTAATGTACAGCGCTGCGTACCCAAGTGGCGCTTTATAAATAAAATTATACATACATACATACAACTGCTAGAAATGTGGCTAAACTCGAACTAACAAACTTCTTTAAAAGTTCGATAGTTTGATAGTTTGAAAATGAACCCATTATAGTGAACGGGAGTCAAATATGTCGAAAAGTTTGGATAAAATACAGTTGAAATATCAATGGTAACTTACTGTGCATGGCTTTGGGACCTCGGAAATGGTCTGAGGAACACATGCAAATATCCAGAACTTAAAAAACAAATAAAATTCCTTCTCACGCATGCTACTTTCGAGCTTCCGCGTTCGACTTATTATCACGAGTTCAATCGTTATTCAAATCAAGGGTTATTATCAAATCAATAATTATACTATAATTATCACAACCTCAAATCAAGAGTTCTAAGGGTTACTCGTCCAAGGGTTACCAAATTCAATCACTTTTTAAAAATAGAAAATTTAAAAAGTTTTTAAAATAAAACTTTGTTCACGATCACGCTGTTTTATATTGTATTATTTTCGAGCGTTACTGAAATTGATGGCCCAAAGACCACAAGATTCCTCTATTTTTAGCTCTCACAATGTCCTCTAATTTGTATACCAACCTGCAGAGCACTGGGACTAAACACCGCATGTGGCTGCATATAGCATCATTTTAATTGCGGTACACACTCACTAACATAGAACATTTAAAAAAAAAAATAAAAAATTAACCTTCAAAAACTCACATTACCCCTCTATATAAATAATATACAATATAAAAACATATTGCAGATAGTGCTCCTAACACGTAGATCTTCCTGGCTGCTGATAAACTGAATCCAAACATGGCAAATATCAATGCTAAATGTTGCAAACATGAAAACAAGATTATCTCTTGTAACATGGTTTAGTCTGGAGAGCCACATCAAACCAATGGAAACACATTTAAAAGTAATCATATATATATATATGTATACTGTACGTCTACAATATTCCAGTGCAGACTTGGGAATATTTTAATGTTTTTATTCAACTGTGATGCAGCAACTAAGCCAGGGTTGCTGGTGAAGGTTCATCCAGATCATGGTATATCTGTTGTATTCAATTAGATCAACTGGATCTAATTGAATTCCTCGGGTCAGGACTCAGCCGTGTACCTGCATCTTTAGGATAAAGGACATACCTTTGAAGATTGTAATGTTAACATATTGGCAAAGGAACATGACTGGTTCAAGAGAGGTGTTATGGAGGCCATTTATGTGAAAATAAAGAAACCAAGCCTAAATAGAGGTGGGGGGGGTTCGACACCAACTGTCTGCCATGTACAATACTGTTTTGACACCTTACTCTGGGCGTTCCTATAACACCTCTTAGCCACTATCTAATCACACCCTTAACACCTGGCTGTGATATGCTAATTGGGATTTTCCAGGGTAAATAATTGCCACAGATTCTTGTACAAGTCATTCTGAATTGAGAAAGCAAGAACTATACTTCAAGTCCAGTTGATCTAATTGAATACAACAGATATAAGCCAGGGTTGTAATAATAAAACATTTTAAATATTATTGTTATACAATAAAAAAACAACAACAATATTCTTATGTTTTACCTCTTCATTAAAAAGAAGTGGTGGCACAGTTGGGTCCAGCTTGAACATCTCATCACACAAAAGAGCCTTCATGCACAAAGCTAGACTGTCCACATCCCTTGCCATTGGTCCAATGCACAGCTGCACTGGAAAAAATACAAAAGGAACACAAGGATTATTTTTTAAGCAAAGAAATGCCCATAGTACCTTTATGCACCTGCATACAATCTATTAGCTTGTGTGGTAATTCATTAAAATAAATGCATGGTTTGCTAACATTAATCAAATATCAATAATCGGATGCCACAACTAATATTTTTGGCAATAATTTGTAGTTGCGTAAATGCATAAATACAGTGGCTAGCCATCAGAACAACCAGTGAGACTAGCTATGGTGGGATACAGTCATTAGAGATTTTCTTAAAAGTGACATCTAGAAAGCCACAAAAAACTGATTACTAGTACATTTTTTATTCTGTAATAAATGCAAAGAACTTCTATCGGGCAGTAATGTGGACAGATGTTTTTAGCAGTGAGAAGGGTGAGAACTAGTTCATTGCTGTATAATGCTGTAGATGACGTTAACTAGATTATTTCTAGTTTTGTGTGTTGAGTGACTGGACTTGCCTTGAAATAGTTATCTTAAATTTTAAGTATATTCATCCAAATGTTGACACCGCATCTCCCTAGAGCTAATAACCAAATAAGCCACATCTATGTGTGATCATTTGAAAATGAAAACTAATCCCAGGACTGTAGCAAATATGATCATCTTGAACCCAGTTACCTGAAAGCAAGCCATCAATACATGGGCGCACCCCTTGAATACTGCAGGAAGACAAAAAAAACATTGAGATAAAGAGAAAACAAAAACTACCTTAATAGAACTCTTTCAGGTAGAGGTTCAACAGATTACTGACAGGAGCAATCTGAACAAATAATAAACATTTTATAATCATCATTGGTATGTTTCCAAATGCACTGCTTCGATTCAGGTTCAAGGTTTTTTAAACTAGCAGACCAAAACAGATTGCCCATAGGAACGTTTTATATCATTGTCTAGTTTTGTGCAGTAATATAGTGTTACCATTGCATAAAACTGAACTGCCAATGCAGAGTAAATGTGTTTGTCATGTGTTTTTCCCCTGCTTCATTGTGTGTTGGCGTAAGCCTAGTGAAGTCCCAAGACAAGTGGCTGAAACAATGTCTGCATTCATTTACTGCCAATAAAAGGCATTTTTGTCACAAATCCCTTGTGTGCTCATGACTTTGCTTACTATGCTGTAATGTATATAGGGTAAAAACCACCTAGTAGCACCGGGGTCTATCTATGTTAAATATTTATATACGAGTACCCTCCTCTTGGATTTTATATATATACAGTATATATCCCTTTATACAGTATCTCAGGAAATACTGTGAAGATTTTTTTTTACCCCAAAACATCAGATGTACCTTATATGTTTTCTCATACCTTAGTCTCTTAGTTGTAGGCTTAAATCCAGCTATTCCACAGAAGCTAGCAGGAACGCGAATACTTCCACCAAGATCTGTACCAATGCCCAAAACTGATCCACCACCACCAATCAATGCTCCTTCTCCACCAGTCGATCCAGAAGCACCTTTTTTATGGTTATGTGGGTTGACAGTATGTCCATATATTGGGTTGCTTGTCTCAAAACTGTCATTAAAAAATAAAGCCATGTCACACTTAAAGAAGTCCAGACCCAGGAAATGTTGATTACAATAATCAGTTTCTTGCCTTGTCCTGCACAATTCCTAACCAAAGGGGAACAGGAAATTGCCAACCAAAGGAATCTGCAAAGAAGATAAACTTAAAGGGGAACTGTGGTCTCCAAACAAGTTGAGTTTAAATGAAAGGCCAGTTTCCTACCTTTAAAACGAGCCATCAACCACCTCTCTACGTGCTCCACAGCCCAAGATACGCAGAAATGACTGACCAGAAAGTTAATGGGTGGGAGGCTGACATGTGACATTCCTGAGGCTGCTCCTGCACAGTGCCACCGAGCACAGCCTCAGACTCCCTCAGACAGGGAGGGATACAGGAAGTCCCTCCTCTCTGCTGTGTGAAGGACCTGCAAGCTGCACAGAAGAGGTAAAAAGGTACAGCCCTTCTCTCTCAGTGTGAAACAGCCTTTTCAGGCAGAGTTCCTCACTCTCATTCCACAGAGTTTTCGGGGGAGGGGGGTTTGTAGGGAGGGTGTCAGAGTGGCCCACAGCCACCTGTGAGGGGGGCCTAGGCACCTGCAAGTGGGCGGGGCTTAAACAAAGAAATGATTGGATCCTGCACACCTAAACGTCCATAGGGTATATAATAAATTCCGTGCTGGGTGCTCTAAGCTCTGTAGCCAACAGATAGAATCAGAAGAGACGGGGCTTAGACACCCACGGATGGGCAGGGCCTTGACACCCGCGAGTGGGCAGGGCCACTGCACCCGCAAGTGGGCGGGGCCACATGGGCTGTAAGGGAATGGGCCCGGGGGGCCTGCCACTGGAGGGACAATGGGGTCCATGAGTGGAGGACCAGGGGGCTGCAAAGGGAGGAGACACAGGACAGATTGATTGACAGGTTTCAGAGCAGGAAGCAGGAAGTGCAGGGGACCTGGTGATGCTGCTGCCATATCACACACAAAATTGTAAATATCTTCAAAACTATGCAAAATAAACAAAGGAAATAACTTGCAAAAAACTTTCAGGGGAGCAATTCCTATCAATTTACCTAAAGTCATTTTTGAACCACAGTTCCTCTTTAATATTCTGCAACAAAGTATGGCATCTGTCACTAAATCATAGACTGGCTTTCTCAATTCAGAATGAATTCTCAGCATATACTGTAACAGCAAAGTGTTAGGGATCCTTGTCCTACAGTAAATGCAACGTGTGGATTGCATTGTAGCTAATAGTGATGGACCCAAACCTGAACACAAGTTCAGGACGGACTTTATGAGTTCAGATGAACTCGAACTATTCAAACTAATTTGGTTTTCCAAACCTGCGGCTGTATTCTCGATAATTATCAAAAATTCAATAGTTATCGAATTTATAAACCGTTCTCTTACCCTTCGAATGCATCAATCGGTAACCTGACAATTGCCCGATTATGAAGTAAGAAGTGTTTAAAACAGGTTTTGGTGACAGGTGCATGTTCCCCAGTCCATTTCCCAGGTACCACAGCCATTTACAGTAAGTCCTATTGTTAGTATATCTTTAAATCATCTGAACCTTTCAAATTATTAGCTCCCCATTGACTTTAATGGGTTTGTTTCCGTACTTTCAAACTTTTACTGAAGTTTGAGAACTGAACTTCAGTAAATTCGGCCATCTCTATAAGCTAAGAGTTGTTTTCAACGTGCCCAAGGTAAGGAGTCAAAATAGAAGTGTGTTTATCGCTGTCCTCCAATTCATATTTGTATGTTTACACTTTTCTACAGGTTTCTTTTGACTGAGGTATAGGCAGTAAATCAATAAATAAGTTATCAATATTCTAAATTTTTTTGTGAGAAAGGGGAAAGTGCATGCTATGTTTTTACAATTTTTTGCAAGGCAGCCCTCCTGTTGCATATATATATATATATATATATATTATATATATATATATATACACACACATATATATATATATATATAGAAAGACGTCGAGCACTCCAAGGACGAGAGATCAAAGATTTATTTAACACAATGAATCAACATGAACCTACGCGTTTCAGCCCGTGAGTGGGGGCCGTCATCAGGGTTACAGACAATGGACAAGCAAGGTAATAATAGAAAGACACACCCCCAACCCGCCCCCCACACTGTATCTCCGAAACCTAAGTGGCCGTGTCTAAAATGTCCTACGAGAACCAAAATGATAGGGGAACATTAACCCCGCGTTGCTGGGACAAAGAGAAAAGCCAGTGTTTCCCAGAGATGATCACCGAAACTAGCACAGAAATGCATCAGTGTTTAGTGAATAAACAGCGTGCTAAGTAACCAGTCAATATAAAAGGAGGAATATAAGAAATATAAAAACCACCTACCTAGGGAAATAAAGTGCTATAGTGCGATTTTACTAACCAGTACAAGGCTGGTACTAAAGTGCCAATGGGTAAAGTACATAAAATAAAACAAAGTTAGAATCACTGGATCGCAGCTATATATTACATGGGGTGGGGACACATGACTGATACAAATAAAGTGCTAAAACTACATGGCTGGTATACATATCAGGGGGGCTGCTAACAACCCACTCATATATGACTGTAAGGGACTCAATAATGAATAGTAACAGTATAATAAATTAGAGATAAAACAATCTTTTCAAGAGCACAATGTACTAGAGGGGTATAGTTATAAAAAACAATTAGAGTACATGATTCATTTAAACCACGGGGGATAAAGTATCCAATCTCTTTATCCATCTAATCTCTCTCTGTAACAGGCTCTTTTACGGTCACATCCCTCCCGTTTTGGTTCAAAGTCAATAGCCATCCATCGCATCGTAGAGATGGTGTGCCCACTGTCTGAAGTGGCGTGCCACTGATTGCTCTCCAAACTTATCCACAGAGCCCTGAGTAGTTTCTGTGGAAGATTTATGGACTAATAGGCCAGATCTTATGGCTAACCTATGGTTTGCCAGACGTTCACGAAGTCGTGGTGGTCTTACCCACATAGTATTTCCCGCAGGGGCAAGTAATGATGTAGATGACAAATTGACTTAAGCAACTAAGTCTATAACTATTTATCCTCTGCCCATGAGAGGATGAGGGAAATTAGGACCAGAGTGAGAACACTTCCACATGCCACACATCCCTGGCATTTGTAGCATCCATTCTTGTGGGCAGGAGCCATGTATTAGTCTTCAATACAGGGTCTTTCAGATCTGTGCGCATGAGGATATTTCGTAGGTTTCTACCTCTTTTATACGTAAACATAGGGACACTATTTTTGAATGGTAGAGATGGTCATTGGTGAGTAATTCCCACCTATTGCGTATACTGCGTTTTAGAGCGCCACTAACAGGGGTATATGTGCTAATGTATGTATGGTACACTTAGCACTTCGCTTGGCCTCACCATTTGTACCTATATTTTGAGACCAATTGGAAACTGCACGTTCCAATTGTTGATTTATCACTTCTTTTTTATAACCCCTTTCAATAAATTTTTTTAGATAGTTCATTCAATTGTACCATAGCTCTGTCCTGATCTGTGTTTTTCCTAAGAACTCTCAGGCCCTGGGAGTAAATGAGCCCCGTTTGTGGGCTTCAGGGTAGAAACTACCTGCATGCATAAGTGTGTTACGATCTGTAGGTTTGGAGAAAAGTGTGGACTTAAGTCCCCCCTCTTCCTTATAGATACGAAGATCAAGGAAGTCTATGGACTCAGTACTTGTTGTCATAGTAGTCTGACTGGAGAATCCAGATCATTTAATGTTAACAATTGTCTGCATTCTTCCATAGTACCTTGCCAAAGAAAAAACAGATCATCGATGTATCTTTTATACAATAATATCTTATTGCCCCCATAGGAATCACTAGTGAGTTTCATACTCCTCCTGTAGATATTAGCGAAGGAGGGAAAAATGTCCCTATGTTTACGTATAAAAGAGGTAGAACCTACGAAAATCCTCATGCCACAGATCTGAAAGACCCTGTATTGAAGACTAATACATGGCTCCCTGCCACAAGAATGGATGCTACAAATGCCAGGATGTTGGCATGTGGAAGTGTTCTCACTGGTCCTAATTTCCCTCATCCTCATCATGGGCAGAGGATAAATATTCGTTATAGACTTAGTTGCTTAAGTCATTTTGTCATCTACATCATTACTTGCCCCTGCGGGAAATACTATGTGGGTAAGACCACCACGACACTTCGTGAACGTCTGGCAAACCATAGGTTAGCCATAGATCTGGCCTATTAGTCCATAAATCTTCCACAAACTACTCAGGGCTCTGTGGATAAGTTTGGAGAGCAATCAGTGGCACGCCACTTCAGACTGGGCACATCCCATCTCTACGATGCGATGGATGGCTATTGACTTTGAACCAAACGGGAGGGATGTGACCGTAAAAGAGCCTTGTTACAGAGAGAGATTAGATGGATAAAGAGATTGGATACTTTATCCCCCCGTGGTTTAAATGAATCATGTACTCTTAATTGTTTTTTATAACTATACCCTCTAGTCACATTGTGCTCTTGAAAATTGTTTTATCTCTAATTTATATACTGTTACTATTCCTATTATTGAGTCCCTTACAGTCATATATGATGGGTTGTTAGCAGCCCCCCCTTGATATGTATACCAGCCATGTAGTTTTAGCACTTTATTTGTATCAGTCATGTGTCCCCACCCCATGTAATATATAGCCTGCGATCCAGTGATTCTAACTTTGTTTTATTTTTATGTACTTTAACCCTATTGGCACTTTAGTACCAGCCTTGTACTGGTTAGTAAATCGCACTATAGCACTTTATTTCCCTAGGTAGGTGGTTTTTATATTTCTTATATTCCTCCTTTTATTATTGACTGGTTACTATAGCACGCTGTTTTTTCACTACAACACTGATGCTATTTCTGTGCTAGTTTCGGTGATCATCTCTGGGAAACACTGGCTTTTCTCTTTGTCCCAGCAACCGCGGGGTTAACTTGTTCCCCCTATTCATTTTGGTTCTCGTAGTTACATTTTAGACACCGGCCACTTAGGTTTCGGAGATACACGTGTGGGGGGCGGGTTGGGGGTGTGTCTTTCTATTTATTACCTTGCTTGTCCATTTGTCTGTAACCCTGATGACGGCCCACCACTCACGGGCTGAAACGCGTAGGTTCATGTTGATTCACTGGTGTTAAATAAATCTTTGATCTCTCGTCCTTGGAGTGCTCGACGTCTTTCTATATATTATTACCTCTTGCTCCAGCACCCAGGCAGTTGCATATTGGACCGGAGTGCATCGGACTCTCTTGTTTTATATATATATATATAATATATATATATAAAGTTAAAAACTGATGCAGCATGGTTAATTAATATACATACTCTTCCATTCCCCTTTAAAGAGTTATACTCATTAGAAATGCATTTATACAGAGCTGTGCTAAGATCATGTCCACTTTCATTACACCACCCCCTGCAGTTCTGCACCATATTGTTTCTATATGTGCAGCATTAAAAGGAAATATCTTGTGAATGTATGTATGTCATACTCTCCAACATTTACCTTTAATTAGGTACACTTTTAAAATATTAATTGCTTGGAGCTGTGCTACGTTTAGGTTCACTTCATTATCTTCTACTTGCCCCATGCTGTTTCCCTACTATCCAACATTTACCTTTAATAGTTACACTATAGAGAAATGCATTGCACATATCTGTGCTAAAATCAAGTTCATTATCTCCCCTCCCCCTGCAGCTTTGCATTGTGTTATTTCTATAAGTCAACCTAATTAATGGAGAGTTGCACATTTACTCTTGTTTCATGATTTAAAACATTTTATAAAGCCTGCGTGTCTGAATGTATACTGTGTAACGGATTAAAGTTTAAGTTTGCAATAAGAAAATAATATTTTGTATGGATGGAAATTTGCTGAATATTTGATATAGGGGAGTTGAGGGTGTGTCTTTTTTCGGGACGCTATATAGCCAATATCCACTTAGGTTTTTTAAGCCTATGATAAAGTGCTTGATTGCACCAAACACTTAAGGCATGTCCAAGTTTTTAATATGTTCCAATGAAACTTTTTTTAATGACTAACGTCTTCTGGTGACTTTAATTGGTGAGTGGACCAACTGCTTTGTTCCTAACAAAAGGTTTGATCCCAGTTAGACAAATCAAACCATCCTTGGCATTTTCTAAAAGCAAATATAATTCCTGAATTCAAGGTTACGTTAAGTTACATTATTATGAATAATATTGTCCCACATATGTTTGACATGCTGCCATTCTGTATTTCCTGTGTAAATACTGTATATTTACACTTGTATTGATTAACCCAGTATTTGTTGAAATAAACCCCATAATTTGTCACATGCTTCAATTCTATATTGACAGCTACAACATAAAAAAAACTCACATGAAACTGTATTTACCTTATAAGAGTCTGTGGAACATTGGTCTTGACAAATATAACAGCTCCTTGTTTTTTAAAACTTTTACAATGACACTATCTTCTTCTTCAAGGCTCCAGATATTGCACCAGACCACAGTGAAGGATGACCCAAGGATACAAAATGATGTCCAGGAACCTAATAATCCAGGCAAATAATAGCCAAACAGCTTTAACCAACCCACCTCTAATAATGTAGCCGATTGGAGAGCTGTTGAAACAGCAATTGGTAACCAAAAAACAATCTAATATTTAAAGGGCATGTCCACCCCCAAAACCATAATAGAACCCACTACTGGCCCCACTCTGTAGTTTAAAATAAACCTTACATCTTTGCTCCTTATGGGTCTCCAGCAATGCCTAATCAAAGTCCAGGAAACTGAACACTCCAAGCTGCCTGTGAGCCATCTGTCCATGCTTTCATCGTCCTCATCAAGGTCTGAGGCATCCAGTAAACCCCCCACCACCACCACCATCCAGATCCATCCTCAGCGGATCGTAACGGGAGAGAAGGCTGTGTAGTAGAAATCTGTGGATTTTTTTAAAGAATTATGGCAGCAGTTGAGGGTGGGGAGGGGTTACCTACCGTATATACTCGAGTATAACCGACCCGAGTATAAACCGAGATACCCAATTTCACCTAAAATCAATAAAAGTTGTTGACTCGAGTATAAACCGAGGGTAGAAACTAGGCATCAAGATGTTTGGAAACTCAACTCCAGCTAATAAAGCATGCTGGGAGTTGTAGTTTCCAAACATCTTGAATGCCACCCTCACTTGGCATTCAAGATGTTTTGGAAAACAACTCCCAGCATGCTTTATTAGCTGGGAGTTGTAGTTCCAAACATCTTGAATGCCAGCCTCACTTGGCTTCAAGATGTTTGGAAACTACAACTCCCCTAATAAAGCATGCTGGGAGTTGTAGTTTCCAAACATCTTGAATGCCACCCTCACTTGGCATTCAAGATGTTTTGGAAACTACAACTCCCAGCTGCTTTATTAGCTGGGAGTTGTAGTTTCCAAACATCTTGAATGCCAGCCTCACTTGGCATTCAAGATGTTTGGAAACTACAACTCCCAGCTAATAAAGCATGCTGGGTTGTAGTTTCCAAACACTTGAATGCCACCCTCACTTGGCATTCAAGATGTTTTGGAAACTACACTCCCACATGCTTTATTAGCTGGGAGTTGTAGTTTCCAAACATCTTGAATGCCAGCCTCACTTGGCATTCAAGATGTTTGGAAACTACAACTCCCCGCTAATAAAGCATGCTGGGAGTTGTAGTTTCCAAAACATCTTGAATGCCACCCTCACCCTCAAACCCAGTTAAGTTTGTACCTGTGGGCTCTCTTCATCCAAGATCTGTGGGCTCTCCTCCATCCAAGGGCTTCCTGGGACTGTGTGCTGGTAAGTTCCTCTCCATTCCGGCAGCAGCGTCCTCTCCATTCCAGCAGCCGCACGATTAGTCCATGTACTGGCGCGCCGGCTGACGTCACTAATTTTCAGCCTGAAAAACTCGGTTTATACTCGAGTATATACGGTACCTTACCCCCAAAGTTCATTTTGGGGGTGGACACGCCCTTTAAAGGAAAACATAGCCCCCCTACACAGCCCTTAAATTGGAGGTCCTATGCCTTAAATATAACACACTGGATGGACAGCCTCTTCCCTTACTATAAAAAGCCAGTGGGCTAGGGGGAAAGTCAAAAAGCCAGCGTGTAAGTATAAAAAAATGCAAGATTGCTAATGGTAATTGAAGTAAAAAAGGTTAGAAGTTAGGACCTTCCAGACTGGGGTTACCTTGATGTGGTTGGAAGGCTTGGATCACAGTAATTGTCCCGACTGAGTGCCATTTAACCTCCCAAGGGTATTATCAATAATGAAGTCAGTAATTTTTCATTTATTTCGCGTCAAGCAATATGGAAACTCCCAACTGCTCCAACTGTCCGGTATTCAAAAAGCCATTTGTAGAAGTGTAACAGTCCCCCCTTTTCCCATCACACAAGGTGTAAAAAATCATTGCAGCAACCAACCAGTACAACCATATACTTACTTGCACAAAAGCGGCAGGGGGCCAGCTACATTAAGAAAAGCTAAAACAGATGTCAGTTCCCCATTCATTTTATATTGAATTACCAAGTTTAAATTTAAAGGCTATTTGTCCTATTCCGAGTATATCCCAAAATGAACCTTGCTTCCGAAGTATGTAACCTGTTAGGAATTACTGTGTGGCTATCTATGTGTAGGAGTGATACGTGTGGTTACCCTTTTCGTTACAGGATTTTTATATGTTAGGGGTGTTTATAACCTCATTTTGCTGTCTCGAAATGTGGTGCAATTTACCGTATAAATATTGAGAAATATTTTAGTGTGTGTTGTGTTGTATGTTCAGTTGTTCAATGCCCTCTCTTTTCTTTTGGTTTTATTCGACTTGTCAGTTAGTTGAAGTATATATTCGATAACCAAGAGGCTGGACAAAGAGAGGGTGGTGGGGTTTGTGACAGTAATGTGTACTAAAATCCCTTTGTTTATAATATATAAAACAAACTGATGTATTTTGGACTTTATTACCTACATTATATCCTAACCAGATATTTAAGGATAATTATTGCCTCTGTTCTGGCAGAATAAGCTGGCCCCTCCCTGCTTTTTCACCTGCTGTCTCCTCTACACATGCTCAAGCATGTAAAAAGCTCATTGAACAGGAGGAGGAGGCAGACACCATTGGCAGAATGTAATAGAACATTAAATATCTGGTTCCAAATGAATGTAATAAATAACATTTGGGGTTGCAGGCAGATAACGGACAAGTCACCAGTGATTTGTTTTAAAGGGACATGCCCTTTAATATTATCCTATACTTAACACATAAACCAGATTACCTGGTACCCAACGTGTTCTTTTATAGATACCGGGATACCATACAGCAGGCCCTTCTGTTTACGCTTTTTCACATCTTGGAGCTGTGTCTCACAGTCAGACATAAACACTGTCACACAATTGACATCTTTGTTCACTTCCAAAGCCTTAAAATGGAAAACAAGTCAAGACTTTCAGTTAAAATTTAGCATAAGAGAGAAATATTTCTGTAATTCAGCTTTTTCTTGAGGGTTTTAGTTTTGCTGTTTTAACAGGTTCTATTCTTTAATTATGGATATGTAGTGCAGCAACAAAACTGAGTATTTTGCTAGTAGGAGTAGACCAGGTTAGCTGAATGAGGCTTGGTATACAGTTTCTGATTCTAATAATAATTCTACACCACAGTCACCGCAAATATTGCAGGAGACCTACAGGAACCCGCATGGAGCAAAATCATGGTCTGGGGTTACATCCAGTATGGGGGTGTGCGAGGGATCTGCAGAGTGGAAGGCAAAATTAATAGTGTAAAATACCAAGAAATCTTAGCTACCTCATATATTCCCAACCATAAAAAAGGCCAAATTCTGCAGCAGGATGGTGCTCCATCTCATACTTCCATCTCCACATCAAAGTTTCCATGCGGTTCCTGTAGGTCTCCTGCAATATTTGCGGTGACTGTGGTGTAATTCAACAGAAGATTCATCTGAAAAATCCACCTTTTGCCACTTTTCCAGCGTCCATCCTTTTAGCAGGCTGTGGGACTTGGCAAATGCCACACCGTTTTTCAATGTCTTTTGTTTAGTGCTGGCTTATGGGCACTGATTCGACCATGGAGGCCATTTCGAGACAGAATCCGACAAACTATTCTGGTTGACACAGGGATTTCAGGTGTCCAGGTCTCCTGGAGCTCTGCTGCAGTTAAAAATGGGCTTGCCTTGGATTTTCGAGCACAAACGGTCCTCTCGAGCAGTTGTCTTGCGGGGTCTGTCTGACCTGGACTTGTCAAAAACTTCTCCAGTCTCTTCAGATCTTTTCTTTATCCTCTGAACTTGACGCTGAGAGACATTGAAGGTGTGCGCCACATCAGCAGTGGATATGGTCTTCAGCCTCTTGATAATCTTGAATCTTAGGCATGTTTGCAGCGGTCTATTTGCTGTTGATGTGAAGGTCTAGTGTACTGGGGTTCTTTTCATACACACCTGACACCTATTGATCCATTATTAGTCCAGGTGAAGCCCATATGACAAGGCGACAACACTTATGTCTTTGCAAAAATTACTCAATGGGCTTTACCAAGCTGTGATATTAGAATACTTTTGTTAGTTTCGTTTTGCATTGAAACATTATTACAAAAGCTGTTTGGGGTAAAATGAACCATTTCTAGAAACAAAATCTGCATTAGAATTATTATTAGAATATTAGAATTATTTTAGAATCGAAAACTGTATACCAAGCCTCATTCAGCTAACCTGTCTACTCCTACTAGCAAAATACTCAGTTTTGTTGCTGCACACATATCCATAATTAAAGAATAGAACCTGTTAAAACAGCAAAACTAAAACCCTCAAGAAAAAGCTGAATTACAGAAATATTTCTCTCTTATGCTAAATTTTAACTGAAAGTCTTGACTTGTTTTCATTTTAAGGCTTTGGAAGTGAACAAAGATGTCAATTGTGTGACAGTGTTTATGTCTGACTGTGAGACACAGCTCCAAGATGTGAAAAAGCGTAAACAGAAGGGCCTGCTGTATGGTATCCCGGTATCTATAAGAACACGTTGGGTACCAGGTAATCTGGTTTATGTGTTAAGTATAGGATAATATTAAAGGGCATGTCCCTTTAAAACAAATCACTGGTGACTTGTCCGTTATCTGCCTGCAACCCCAAAGTTATTTATTACATTCATTTGGAACCAGATATTTAATGTTCTATTACATTCTGCCAATGGTGTCTGCCTCCTCCTCCTGTTCAATGAGCTTTTTACATGCTTGAGCATGTGTAGAGAGACAGCAGGTGAAAAAGCAGGGAGGGGCCAGCTTATTCTGCCAGAACAGAGGCAATAATTATCCTAAATACTGGTTAGGATATAATGTAGGTAATAAGTCCAAAATACATCAGTTTTTTTTATATATTATAAAAAAGGGATTTTAGTACACATTACTGTCACAAACCCCACCACCCTCTCTTTGTCCAGCCTCTTGGTTATCGAATATATACTTCAACTAACTGACAAGTCGAATAAAACCAAAAGAAAAGAGAGGGCATTGAACAACTGAACATACAACACAACACACACTAAAATTTTCTCAATATTTATACGGTAAATTGCACCACATTTCGAGACAGCAAATGAGGTTATAAACACCCCTAACTATAAAAATCCTGTAACGAAAAGGGTAACCACACGTATCACTCCTACACATAGATAGCCACACAGTAATTCCTAACAGGTTACATACTTCGGAAGCAAGGTTCATTTTGGGATATACTCGGAATAGGACAAATAGCCTTTAAATTTAAACTTGGTAATTCAATATAAAATGAATGGGGAACTGACATCTGTTTTAGCTTTTTTAATGTAGCTGGCCCCCTGCCGCTTTTGTGCAAGTAAGTATATGGTTGTACTGGTTGGTTGCTGCAATGATTTTTTACACCTTGTGTGATGGGAAAAGGGGGACTGTTACACTTCTACAAATGGCTTTTTGAATACCGGACAGTTGGAGCAGTTGGGAGTTTCCATATTGCTTGACGCGAAATAAATGAAAAATTACTGACTTCATTATTGATAATCCCTTGGGAGGTTAAATGGCACTCAGTCGGGACAATTACTGTGATCCAAGCCTTCCAACCACATCAAGGTAACCCCAGTCTGGAAGGTCCTAACTTCTAACCTTTTTTACTTCAATTACCATTAGCAATCTTGCATTTTTTTAACTTACACGCTGGCTTTTTGACTTCCCCCTAGCCCACTGGCTTTTTATAGTAAGGGAAGAGGCTGTCCATCCGTGTGTTATATTTAGGCATAGGACCTCCAATTTAAGGGCTGTGTAGGGGGGCTATGTTTTCCTTTAAAGGGCGTGTCCACCCCCAAAATGAACTTTGGGGGTAAGGTACCGTATATACTCGAGTATAAACCGAGTTTTTCCTGAAAATTAGTGACGCAGCCGGCGCGCCAGTACATGGACTAATCGTGCGGCTGCTGGAATGGAGAGGACGCTGCTGCCGGAATGGAGAGGACTTACCAGCACACAGTCCCAGGAAGCCCTTGGATGGAGGAGAGCCCCAGATCTTGGATGAAGAGAGCCACAGGTACAAACTTAACTGGGTTTGAGGGTGAGGGTGGCATTCAAGATGTTTGGAAACTACAACTCCCAGCATGCTTTATTAGCTGGGAGTTGTAGTTTCCAAACATCTTGAATGCCAAGTGAGGCTGGCATTCAAGATGTTTGGAAACTACAACTCCCAGCTAATAAAGCATGCTGGGAGTTGTATTTTCCAAAACATCTTGAATGCCAAGTGAGGGTGGCATTCAAGATGTTTGGAAACTACAACTCCCAGCATGCTTTATTAGCTGGGAGTTGTAGTTTCCAAACATCTTGAATGCCAATGAGGCTGGCATCAAGATGTTTGGAAACTACAACTCCCAGCTAATAAAGCATGCTGGGAGTTGTAGTTTCCAAAACATCTGAATGCCAAGTGAGGGTGGCATTCAAGATGTTGGAAACTACAACTCCCAGCATGCTTTATTAGCTGGGAGTTGTAGTTTCCAAACATCTTGAATGCCAAGTGAGGCTGGCATTCAAGATGTTTGAAACTACAACTCCCAGCTAATAAAGCATGCTGGGAGTGTTGTTTTCCAAAACTCTTGAATGCCAAGTGAGGGTGGCATTCAAGATGTTTGGAAACTACAACTCCCAGCATGCTTTATTAGCTGGATTGTAGTTTCATTGATCCAGTTTCTACCCTCGGTTTATACTCGAGTCAACAACTTTTATTAGATTTTTAGGTGAAATTGGGTATCTCGGTTTATACTCGGGTCGGTTTATACTCGAGTATATACGGTAGGTAACCCCTCCCCACCCTCAACTGCTGCCATAATTCTTTAAAAAAATCCACAGATTTCTACTTACACAGCCTTCTCTCCCGTTACGATCCGCTGAGGATGGATCTGGATGGTGGTGGTGGTGGGGGGTTTACTGCGCATGCCTCAGACCTTGATGAGGACGATGAATCAGCATGGAACAGATGGCTCACAGGCAGCTTGGAGTGTTCAGTTTCCTGGACTTTGATAAGGCATTGCTGGAGACCCATAAGGAGCAAAGATGTAAGGTTTATTTTAAACTACAGAGTGGGGCCAGTAGTGGGTTCTATTATGGTTTTGGGGGTGGACATGCCCTTTAAATATTAGATTGTTTTTTGGTTACCAATTGCTGTTTCAACAGCTCTCCAATCGGCTACATTATTAGAGGTGGGTTGGTTAAAGCTGTTTGGCTATTATTTGCCTGGATTATTAGGTTCCTGGACATCATTTTTGTATCCTTAGGGTCATCCTTCCACTTGTGGTCTGGTGCAATATCTGGATGTCCTTGAAGAAGAAGATAGTGTCATTGTAAAAGTTTTAAAAAAACAAGGAGCTGTTATATTTGTCAAGACCAATGTTCCACAGACTCTTATAAGGTAAATACAGTTTCATGTGAGTTTTTTTTTATGTTGTAGCTGTCAATATAGAATTGAAGCATGTGACAAATTATGGGGTTTTATTTCAACAAATACTGGGTATAATCAGTACAAGTGTAAATATACAGTATTTACACAGTAAATACAGAATGGCAGCATGTCAAACATATGTGGTACAATATTATTCATAATAATGTAACTTAACGTAACCTTGAATTCAGGAATTATATTTTGCTTTTAGAAAATGCCAAGGATGGTTTGATTTGTCTAACTGGGATCAAACCTTTTGTTAGGAACAAAGCAGTATGGTCCACTTCACCACTTAAAGTCACCAGAAGACGTTAGTCATTAAAAAAAGTTTCATTGGAACATATTAAAAACTTGGACATGCCTTAAGTGTTTGGTGCAATCAAGCACTTAATCATAGGCTTAAAAAACCTAAGTGAGATATTGGCTTATATAGCGTCCCGAAACAGACACACCCCTCAACTCCCCTATATCAAATATTCAGCAAATTTCCATCCATACAAAATATCTATTTTCTTATTGCAAACTTAAACTTTAATCAGTTACACAGTATCACATTCAGACACGCAGGCTTTATAAAATGTTTTAAATCATGAAACAGAGTAAATGTGCAACTCTCCATTAATTAGGTTGACTTATAGAAATAACACAATGCAAAGCTGCAGGGGGAGGATAATGAACTTGATTTTAGCACAGATATGTGCAATGCATTTCTCTATAGTGTAACTATTTAAAGGTAAATGTTGGATAGTAGGGAAACAGCATGGGGCAAGTAGAAGATAATGAAGTGAACCTAAACGTAGCACAGCTCCAAGCAATTAATTTTTAAAAGTGTACCTAATTAAAGGTAAATGTTGGAGAGTATGACATACATACATTCAAAGATATTTCCTTTTAATGCTGCACATATAGAAACATATGGTGCAGAACTGCAGGGGGTGGTGTAATGAAAGTGGACATGATCTTAGCACAGCTCTGTACAATGCATTTCTAATGAGTATAACTCTTTAAAGGGGAATGTTGAAGAGTATGTATATTAATTTAATCCTGCTGCATCAGTTTTTAACTTTATATATATATATATATATATATATATATATATAAAACAAGAGAGATCCGATGCACTCCGGTCCATATGCAACTGCCTGGGTGCTGGAGCAAGAGGTAATAATATATAAAGACGTCGAGCACTCCAAGGACGAGAGATCAAAGATTTATTTAACACAAGTGAATCAACATGAACCTACGCGTTTCAGCCCGTGAGTGGTGGCCGTCATCAGGGTTACAGACAAATGGACAAGCAAGTAATAAATAGAAAGACACACCCCCAACCCCCCCCGCCCCCCACGTTATCTCCGAAACCTAAGTGGCCGGTGTCTAAAATGTAACTACGAGAACCAAAATGAATAGGGGGAACAAGTTAACCCCGCGGTTGCTGGGCAAAGAAAAAGCCAGTGTTTCCCAGAGATGATCACCGAAACTAGCACAGAAATAGCATCAGTGTTGTAGTGAATAAAACAGCGTGCTAAGTAACCAGTCAATAATAAAAGGAGGAATATAAGAAATATAAAACCACCTACCTAGGGAAATAAAGTGCTATAGTGCGATTTTACTAACCAGTACAAGGCTGGTACTAAGTGCCAATAGGGTAAATGCTACTTTAAACAGTTGTGATCGTTACAATAATCTGTACTCCGTATAATACCATGGGTGTATAATAATAAATTTAAAGAAGCAAAACACGTAAAACATAACATTGCTGCACTTATTAAATGATTTTTACCTATGGTCTGACATTAGTACAAACAGTGATATAAGTGATGAAAATGTGTTTAAGGTCTGGCACACAGCCCAATTTACAGCTTCCAGACTGATATTTTCATCAGATGGTCTGGGGTCATAGTTAACACAGCAACTAACTGATTATTGCAGCTTAATTTTCCTCAAAAAACAATTGTTTTGGATGATCCAACCTGCTGATAAATTGCAGGCATTATTTGCTATTTCCAAAGAGATCCCAGGCTATCAAACTATACCAAAATATCAGTATTGTTATCAGGCAGACATTTTGATATACAGTTTCTGACAAAAGTCTTGTCACCTGCGTATTTTTCAGTAACTCCTGCTATTACATGATTTTTAATTGATCAATTGGTGTTAGAAATAGCTCATATGAAAAGCTGAAGCCCTCCCAAATAATATTAAATGTACTGGTAAAAATAGCTTCACTGAAAAAAGATTTATCATTTAATCAAGACAGAAAGGTCAAAATGTTGCAAGACAAAAGTGTAGTCGCCTATACAGAAAATGATCTACTTTACAGCCAATCCAAAAATATGTCAGCAAATTAAGTAGTGGTGCTGTGAGATCCAAATTTAATCTTGTATCTTGACTTCCATGAGCTTGAAGGACAGCATCCATGCGGGTTGGCAAGGATTCATACAATGTATTGATGAAATCATGAGGAATAGCAAAAAACAGTCTTGCATGCCTCCCAGAGTTCATCAAAATTCTTTGGTTTCGTCTTCCATGCTTCCTCTTTCATCCTACCCCACATATGCTCAATGATGTCATGTCAGGTGACTGGGCTGGCCAATCCTAGAGCATCTTAATCTTCGCCGTAAGGTTTGTTGGAGGCAAAATCATGGTCTGGGGTTACATCCAGTATGGGGGTGTGCGAGGGATCTGCAGAGTGGAAGGCAAAATTAATAGTGTAAAATACCAAGAAATCTTAGCTACCTCATATATTCCCAACCATAAAAAAGGCCAAATTCTGCAGAAGGATGGTGCTCCATCTCATACTTCCATCTCCACATCAAAGTTCCTTAAGGCGAAGAAGATTAAGATGCTCTAGGATTGGCCAGCCCAGTCACCTGACATGAACATCATTGAGCATATGTGGGGTAGGATGAAAGAGGAAGCATGGAAGACGAAACCAAAGAATTTTGATGAACTCTGGGAGGCATGCAAGACTGTTTTCTTGGCTATTCCTCATGATTTCATCAATACATTGTATGAATCCTTGCCAAACCGCATGGATGCTGTCCTTCAAGCTCATGGAAGTCAAGATACAAGATATTAAATTTGGATCTCACAGCACCACTACTTATTTGCTGACATATTTTTGGATTGGCTGTAAAGTAGATCATTTTCTGTATAGGCGACTACACTTTTGTCTTGCAACATTTTGACCTTTCTGTCTTGATTAAATGATAAATCTTTTTTCAGTGAAGCTATTTTTTACCAGTACATTTAATATTATTTGGGAGGGCTTCAGCTTTTCATATGAGCTATTTCTAACACCAATTGATCAATTAAAAATCAGGTTAATAGCAGGAGTTACTGAAAAATACACAGGCGACAAGACTTTTGTCAGAAACTGTATTTTAACAAATGTCTGCCTGATAACAATACTGATATTTTGGTATAGTTTGATAGCCTGGGATCTCTTTGGAAATAGCAAATAATGCCTGCAATTTATCAGCAGGTTGGATCATCCAAAACAATTGTTTTTTGAGGAAAATTAAGCTGCAATAATCAGTTAGTTGCTGTGTTAACTATGACCCCAGACCATCTGATGAAAATATCAGTCTGGAGAGCTGTAAATTGGGCTGTGTGCCAGACCTTAAACACATTTTCATCACTTATATCACTGTTTGTACTAATTGCAGACCATAGGTAAAAATCATTTAATAAGTGCAGCAATGTTATGTTTTACGTGTTTTGCTTCTTTAAATTTATTTATTATACACCCATGGTATTATACAGGAGTACAGATTATTGTAACGATCACACTGTTTAAAGTAAGCAATTAAAAAAAGAACAACGGGAGCACATGGGAATGAGAAGAGAGAGAGACACAAAAAGGTCTGTGCTTATTTGCACAAGTTCACCACTGGTACCCCTAAAGGAATGGGACAGGGTTGGTTTGACTGGAGGGGGAACTGTATGCGTGGAGGGCCTTGTATCTGGTCTGGGCCTTATCTTTTTTTGGGGACGTGGCAGGGAGCTCAGTATCCTCGCTCAGTACTAGAAGAGTTTTACATAATTCTATGTTATTCATTTTCAGATATTTCCACCAGGGAGACTAAACAGAGTGGAAGTTATCAATACAGTAGCATATTTGTCACCAGTAACTTCAGTGTTTTAAATTTAACAGTATCGTGCCATCCAGGATAACACAATAATTGGCATAAAACATGGTCTCCATGAGGAAAGGAGATGATGCCTATTGCAAGACTTCCCAATTAAAAAAAAACCCCAAGGGGATTAGGACCAATATAATGGAAATGTATGAACGACCGTTAGTAACCTATAGTCGAGCCCCTTCATGGTGGTATTTAGGGCAGTTTAAGCTAATTGTAAGGGGACATGATGGTTTCCTGAGGGGGGTAATATATATATGTTACAGAATATAAAACTGTATATGTTTATTAGAGCCTGTAGGGAAAACCTTCAAGTGGGACTCCACTAAATCCCCCCAGTCAGTCACCCCCAGAAACTAAATGAATCTGTACAATATCACTAATGTGTCCCCGGCATGCTGTGACTGGAATAAGCAGGTGTGAAATTTGATACTATGCATTTTCCCCGAAGTTTTATCATTTGCATTACTGGGAGAAATAGAACATAATCGCTTAATCTACTTGACAGATTTTAGTAGGTTATATGGATATGTTTTCAGGTTGTACAGCATTGAAATGTTAAAATAGAAAATAGGATAACCTAAGGGCAATTTTATTATAAGAAGAATCTGGGCTTTCCCAAAATGCTTATTAATATATAATTAATATAGAATGCAGTGTTCTCCCTAGGGTCTTTTAGCTGGGCGGCCCACCCGGCTACTTTTTCATGCCACCCGGCTGGAAAAAAATTCTTGAGAGAACACTTGTGATTTAAAAGAATTTAGAAGTAGGTTTAATAGGTGTGCCAATAGGTCAGTAAAAACTCCCGCCAAAACTGCTCAGTCCAGAACCCTTTTTTACACCTGCAAGAATATTTTAGCATGTTAACTAGCTTTTCCAAGATCTCCAAGGCCACAAAAGGGTGTCACATGTGCTTGTGCTGCTATGTTACATGGGTTACCTGCAGATGTTGACGAACTACAACTCCCTGCATTCTACAACCATGGAATGCTAGGAGTTATAGTTTTCAAACATCTAGTGGGACAAAAGTTAGACATCCCTGACCTATATAATGAGCATGATGCAGTGCACATTTTCCCTTACCACCAAATTCCCTGTCCTACCCCACCTGGCTACTTTTTCATGCCACCCGGCAGGAAAAAAATTCTGGGGAGAACACTGGAATGAAACTCTAATTTTAATAAATTATTAGGAAATAAAACAGGACTGGTTACTAGTTAACTTTGTTATTGCATATGAGGCTGACATTGTGTAGCCTTGGTCATCATTTAATAAGAAAAGCTGGAGTAAACCAGATCCTTTTGCCCAGTAAATGTAGAGGGTGCAGTAATGGGGCTCAGCCCATTCCATCAGTTATTACAAAAGGTAAAATTGCGTGTTGGATTATTGCATTATCTTCTGCCAAATTATTGAATTACATTTTCCTTACATTTTCCAGTCTGTAAACTGTGATTGATTCTTTTTACCTTTGCAACGTAAGAGTACAAAACACCATCTGGGGGGATGGATCCATCTTCAACCTTTTTAGTAAGTTCTGGCAAAGATAGGTTCAGGATTTCTTGTAAACTCATGTCTGGATTCTGTAAATTCAAGCAACATGGTGTCAGAGTAAACAGAAGATTTTTTGATTGGCTGTTTATTTCCTAGTGTAAAATTCTTGTTTTACAAAACAAGTGGTACCACACTAAGATCAGAACAAGTAAACATCACCTGTCTTGTTGAGAACTGTCCTTTAGGACATTTTATTAAAATAAATAAAAAAAATGGATATTGTAACATGTACTCCAGTTACCTTTCCTGTTGCACCTTTTACCATATTGTTTGCTGTGAGTGTTAAATTGTTTCCTATTCACAAAGAGACAAAGTTATCCTGTTTGATTATACACCCAATGAAGGTGTGCAGTGCTCAGAATTGTTATAAGGTTATGTGAGACAATAAATGTGTTTTCCCCATGCAGGTTGTCAAGCTAAATTCCCCACTTGGATCCGGCAATATTAAGTACTTTTTTAAAGAAACTTTCAGGCCACTTTCCTTTCCTGCTGATTTTTATTGTCAAAGGTCCTGACAATATGCACATTGGTCAACACATACACACGTCATTCAGATGCTTTAATGCTGTACAGACTTTTTTTTAAAACGTGGTTTTGCCAAAATAGTCAGGTGGGCCATCATCTTTTTTCAGGTTTCCATTGGTTGAGAAAGTTGTTTATGGTAGGCACATTATTTAATTTTAATTTAAACTATGGGGCTGTTGAAATCTACCAAGATCCTGCATTCCACCCCCCTCCCCATCCAAACCTTCCTAGGCATGTCCACCCCCAACTAAAATTTGCCCCACTGTTGGCCCACGTAGTGTTAAAAGATCCTTACCTTTCTCTTCTACTCCTTATGGTTGTCTTGCAGGGCCTGATTAAAGTCCGAAAAAATGAAGACTAGGAGTGTGTAATCCATGCCTGCCACTTCCTGCTCCTCTTAGAGGACTCTGGCATGCGCAGTGGAGTTCTCCTCCCTCCCTCCCCACCTTCCTCATGATCCCTCTGCGGCTGCATGGATCTTCCTTGCATGGATCTAAATGTACTTACCCGACCTCATTCCCTTGGCTCCCTCTGCTGACCAGCCCCTTCTTCTTTTCCATGGACGGATGTAGCAGAAGAGGCCGTGACCAAAGGAAAGAAGGTGGGTACATTTAGAGGCTGTTTTAGAAGTTTTAAACCTAGGGTTTACGGTGGGGGGAGGAGGGTTTCCTTACATTATATTTTAATTTTATTGTTTGGGGTGGAGATACTCTATAAATCAGACTGGATAAACCTTTAAAGCTCCCTCCCAGAACTACCCATTCTTTTGGCTGGTTTTCAGCTTGTGTTGGACTGGGTTTAAAACCTGTTGATTATCCCTGTGAATAAGATTGTGAAAGTTGATGCTTATAGTGGATTTTTCCTCTTAAAGCTATTAATTTAAAGTTCAGTAGCTTAATGTAAAAAAAGTAATGTTTTGCTATGCTTAAAGGCTTATGATCTAGTTTGTGTAATTTTTATTACCTTTTAATTTTTCTGTTTAGGTAATGGTTTTATTCTGTTTTCTCAGTAGCTTGAAACATTCCTATACCAGCATTTTTTTTGTAAAACGATTCCACATTGTCTTTATATTGTGCTTTGTGTGAGAATTGGTTGGTCTTGCTCTACCCATTTGTAAAGCTAAACAAAGATAGAAATGTTCATTGATTCCAGGAGATGAAACTTAATACCACCAGAAGAGAAAATGTGGAAGTATTTGTAACTGGAAAACAATATGATTTACAGTGCAAGGCTTGTAATGATCACAAACAAATACCACAGGAGACCCTGTACTACATATAGGAAGCTTGTTGCTCCTTAACTGTTAAGTACAAGTTGATCCTGCACTATATTGTTTTTCAGTGATCTTCACATTAAAGGACACATTTTCAGATATTCAGAAATCTTTGACCAATAAGAAGGTACAGAAGTGAGAAGTTAGCAATAATTGATATAACACAATGGATGTTGTGCTGGAATAAATATTTAGGAGACGTGGGCATGAACATGGAAATGAAATGTCTATATCAGTAACACAAATGTTAATATGCACGATTAATTTACTATTAGTTCCAGGGCTGTTTTTAGCCATTTTAGTGCCGTAGGCGCCCTCCCACCTACGTGCGCCCCCCCCCCTCCAAAAAAACCCAAAAATTAACTTGGCCTGTCAAACTACAGCTGGGTCTCTTCGTTCTGACACTGTCCACTACTGTTCTTTATAGTGGGAACACTTTACTAGTTGGTAAGAGGGGCAAGCTGTACCCAGTGAGGTGGGCGTGTATACAACGTTTGTGCGTATGCAGCGACACTGGCCACCAATGAAATACTGATTGGAAGAACAGGATAGGTTTCAGTGGATGTGGTACCAGAGTTCCCCCCAGAACATTGCAGCAATGTATGGGCACCTTAAAGGATTTATTTGCTAAGTGCAACATTATAAAGTTTATCTGTCTTCCCAGTAGACTAATGTTTCGTACACATGTGCGATCGTGGGTGGCAACCCATGACACACGATGTGTATGAACGGCCATTTTGCCCGATTATCTTGCCGTGTATACCAGGTACCTGGTATAATATTACTATCGACTTGAAATACTGGTAGATGTAGAATTGGCCAGGTATATGGCAAGCATTACATGGGAAGGCAAATGATTTTCACTTTGTCCAATTTATTATTTAAAATTTAACTTTTACTGATTTTGAGTTCAGCTAGATAATAGCTGGCGATGGTATGTAAGTTATTTGTGGTTATAGGAAATAGAAATAGATAACAAAGATCAAAGTATTTGCACATGCTTGTTCTCCTGTCACATACTATAAAGGTGCTGGAGAAATCTGCAAATAAAATTGTATAGATAAAAGGATAAGGTTGGTTAAAGGGCATGTCCACCCCCAAAACTATAATCCCCCCAACTACTGGCCCCACCATGTATGTAGTTTAATCCTTACCTCACATCCCAGCTCCATCTGGTTCTCCTTAGTCCCCCCCCAAAGTCCAAAAACTGCCCACCAGGAGGATAGCAGAGTCCATATAGACTCTGCCTCCTACCTGGCCTCCGAGAATTTGGCATGCGTACTGCAGCCCTTCGCCCCCCTCCCTCTCCTCCCCCTCCCGATTCCCTCCCCCAGCGTGAAATCCTTCATGTATAAGATTCCCCCGGGCTCCAGCCCCAACCGCTATATTTTTATCTTTAGAAAGCTCCCCAAACTTTACTTACCTCTCCTCTTTCCTCCGCCGAAGTGAGCTGTCGGCAGTCGCGTCCGTGATTGGCTGCCGCTCAGCCAATCACAGACGCGGCTGCCGGTCCCGCCCCTCTGCTTGCATTTTCTCGCAAGCAGAGGGCCGGGAGCGCGGCGGAGGAAGGAGGGGAGGTAAGTAGAGTTTGGGGGGCTTTCTAAAGATAAAAATATAGCGGTTGGGGCTGGGAGCCCAGGGGGAATCTTATATCAAAAACTTTATTTTAGGGTGAACATACCCTTTAAATATTATACTCATTCAAAGACCCACCCCGGCCGGTTGGGCAATGATCCCTGACTGAACAGCTGTTTCGGCCGATTAAGTGCCCGTACATGGCACGATCATAATGGCCGTTCATACACATTGTGTGCCACGGGTCGGCACCCACAATCACACTTGGTTACGAATCTTAAAGCTGCACATATTAGAGAATTCGCATTTTGATTGATTGTTACACAATCAAGGTAGGGCAGAACAGGGAAATTTGGCGAGATCTGAGATGTTTAACTCCTTCAGTGCCAGCAGACTTTCCTATTTATACTTTCAGTGCAAACAGATTTCCCCATAGTATTGCCTTTAACACTTTCAATGCCAGCAGAGTATTAACTTTAACATTTTCAGCTGCCAGCAGACTTCCCCATACCCAGGAGGATACCCACCCCCTAAAGCCCCACCCCAAGATTAACGCATAATCGATGCATACAGACCCACACATGTATACAGTCAGACACTTTTGCACACATGCATCTCAACAGACACACTCATGAAAACAGTCAGACACGCATGCATACAACAAGTCATGTCACTATTAAGTGTTTTTGTTACGTGCTAACCACTAAAAGACACAGACATCATTGTGATCCCTCACTCTAATTCAAAACAACACAGGGAGATTGTATATTATTTCAGGGAGTCAGGGAGCTACCATTAAAATCAGGGAGACTCCCTGAACTTCAGGGAAAGGTGGGATGCCTGAATGCCAGCAGAGAATTGCCGTTAACACTTTGAGTGCCAGCAGAGTATTAACTTTAAACCTTCCAGCTGCCAGCATTGACATGATATACAGTATGTACCTGGTTTCCATGTCTCCTCCATTGAATTGTTCGCTCCTCACCTACTCTAAGTTCTAACAGGAGAGTTGAGTGGAAGGAAGAAAGAGGCAGGGATAGGGATCTCCTGGCTGCTAGTCACAGGGTCACTGTTATAAAGTCTGCAGCAGCTTTTACCTGGCATTTTAGAACTGTTCTCCTCAGTACTATTAGCTGAGCTCATCCTCCCCCCTCCTTCCTTCACCTTCACTTGTAACATTTGTTATTTTGTGGAGTAAAACACTGCATTTTTCAGTAATAAAAAGCTTGTATTTGTTGTCAAATGGCTAAACTACAGGTTCCATCAACCCTTACCACCTGTATTTTTTTCTGTTATGCATAAACAATCCCCTTTAAATAGGTAGACTATTGAGAGATGCATTGCACAGAGCTGTGCTAAGATCAGGTTCACTTTATTATTCCCCACTTGCAGTTCTGCACTGTGTTATTTCTACAAGTGTAACTATTAAAGGGGTAATGTTGGAGGGTATGCATTTAAGGTTGATCGTGATTGTGAATGGTTTGTTAAAAAGCATACACTACTGTGGCCCAATGGTGGTGGCCACACTTTGCTGTGCGTTCACATACGCTCTGATTACGCAACAAACCAATTTCTGGGGCGCTCACAACTACTACCGTGTAGCCTCAGCTTAGGTGTTTTCAAACTACAGTCTGTGCAACTCCCTTTCAGGTGTATTTAATTAGCCAATTAAAACTAGACACTTGCATCGAAACCAGTGCAGTCTGCAGCACGCATTACAAAACTTACAAAGGATGATAAAGAATTGAAAATGTTTCACAGTCCCTAAGGAACTAATCATCATGAGAAATTCTGAGCTACTAAGCAAGTCTTTCACTGAAAAACTTCAGATGGATCTATTGTCACTATGAAACTAGCGATGCATCTACAGGTCAGTAAATTCTGTGTAATGTATTGAGTGCAGCATATCTCGCTGATTCTTCCACTGTAGTTCCCCTTTAAAAACACTTAAAAACTAAGCTAAAAAAGAACAGACGGAAACAACACAGAACTTAAAACTAAAAGGATGTCATTCAGAAATCTCCATGCAATCTTTTATTGAATATGCAGTAAATAAACGACTCTAGGGCAGGGGTGTCAAACTCAATCACATAAGGGGTCAAAATCAAAAAGACAGGCTAAGTGGTGGGCCAAATTTCTTTATTAAGATAGCAGGTTCAGGGTTGGGACTGGCTTAGGCACGACTTTGCCTAGTGCTGGTTCTCAGCAGAAGAAGGGTGTGAAGGACTGGGACCCCTTCCTGTGTGGAGATCATATGTTTATGTGGAACTCCCACCATGCTCTTCCATTTCCAATGGAAATCCATTTTTTTGCTGATTGTGGTATCTAGCAGGCAGATCTATAGTTATGCCAATGCTTGGGACTGCACAAATAGACAGCAGTGTAGTAAGTCTTGGATGCTGTACAGTCATCAGGGGCCATAAAAAACTGCCTTGAGTTTGACACTTGCTCTAGGGTATGTTTTTATAAACATCCTATATAATAAAAGGCCAACTGTGCGTCCCTAGTCCGTGTGTGCGTGACTCTCTGCCTGTGCGCATGTGAGTGTAAAGTCCCAAAGTGGTTCGTAATGGACACTTGGACATGGAAATGGCAGAGAGTCTGAGAGGGGGAGTTTGTGGGCGTGAGAATCGGCATCTGATACTGGACGAGATAGACTTAGGGGGTGATGCAATATTGGGCGCAAAATGCCCAAGTCGGTGCAAAACTTACGCTATCCAATGTATTATCGGGTTACCATGGGTTTTACACTGAGTTAACGTAAAACCGCCCTTAGAAAAATTTTGCGCTACTATGTAGCGTGAAACTTTACAGCACTGAATAGGAGGCGTTAGATGGCGCACAGGGATTTTTGCATCGCGGGAGCTCGGGCAGGAAAGGTGCATCGGTAGAAAATATTGCATCGCCCCCTTAATGTCTAGCGCCCGTTATTTAACGGGCTTAACAGTCTAGTACTACATAATCCAGCAGGTCTTTTAAACTATGTACTGTGCAGGACAAGCTATGGATTTGTAGTGGGGAATGTTGACAGATACATTAAAGGCATGGCCACACTGCAAAGCAAACGCAATCGCTCACAGAATCGCATGTGATTTTATGTGTGAATTTGTTGCGTTTGTGCATACGTTTTTTTCATTAAGTATTGGAAAATGAATGTGATCGAGATTTAAAATGCGCAATCGCATCGCACCAGAAAACGCGTGTTTTTGGTGCGTTGCCGCGATTCCAATGATTTGAAAAAAACGCAAGCACTAACACAGAAATATCGCAGCAGTGTGGCCTAGCCCTAAGATACATTAAGAAAGTACATGGATTTCTCTAATCCCACTTTGTGCATTTCATAGGAATGTTGTAAAAGAGAAAATTCTGCCAAATGCTGGTCAGAAATAAATTCTTTAAATAAACATTCGTATCAACGGGCACCAAGTACAGGTTGAAGGTCATAAATGCAGACAGCTAGAGAGTGGTAAGGTAAAATTAGCTATAAATGCTTAGGAAATGGGGCTCTACAGTAAAATACAGCTTATCATTGGACACTAGTACACGCCAATGTGGCATATTAACACGACATACCTGCTTCTTAAACTTCTCAACCATTTGCTCCATATATTGCAAACTTGATTCTCTTCTCTTTCTTTCTTTCGATATTCTCTTCAAAATCATTTTCTTCTTCACCCACCGCATCCCATATAAAGACACAGCAAAGCAGAATCCTAAAGCAGCAACAACTTTTAATTCCACCTCATAGTCAAAAAGGAATTTGTGGAGCTTTTCAGACTGCATTTTCTAATATTTTTCTTCTACAGAAATCTGCTTCTGTTCATCTAGTTCTAACCATGGGATCTGGTGTGGTTCCAGGATATGCTTTCAGCTTTTTTTTTCTTGCATACCAAAAAAAAGGGTGTGGTGCAACAAACAAATACCCAGTGATGGTATCATTCCTTCTGTCTGCCTGTCCATCCATGTAAACATGCATATAAAGAAATCCACGTAGATTTTTTGCCAAGAGTTGTTTTAAAAATATTAATATTGTAAAATATATTGTAAAAAAAAAAAGACTAGTGTATAATTTTGGGATTAATTGTGGATTAGATCCGCTCAGCCCAAGAGTTTTTGTCAAACCTAAACTATATATTTAGATCCAAACTATATATGAATATTCAAAGTGAGTACAACTAATTAACAATTTAATATAAACAAAATAGAATATTAGTGCTTATGTGAAAAACTTCCTAATGGCTGACAATTTTTGATGAGATTTGGCACACATAGCTTGCAGGACCCGGAAAAAACACAGACTACTTTACAACTTTTAAAAACCACTCCTAAGGGCTCGCTCACACTGCATCAGCTTGTATCCGTTTTTTAAACGTAGGTGCGTTTTATAAAATGGACAGACAGTAAGGCTGAGGCCACACTGCAACGCACAGGAATCGCGCACAAAATTGAGAGCATTATCGCACGCGATTGTGTGAGCGATTCTTGTGCATTCTTTGCGCATGCGTTGACGCACCAAAAAAGGTGAATGCATTCGTTACAAAAACACAAACGGGTGCGCAATCTTATGTGCATCGTAAATCGAAGGAATTTTCGCGTTCCTGCAATCTCTATTTTAGTGAAAATCGTGGGCACAATTGTGAGCGCAAACACGCTAGTGTGGACTAGCCCTAAAACCCCATAGGGTTTGATAATATGCTTCACACTTGCTGCGTTGTATTCCGTTCCAATCCATTTTAAAAACGCACTGCTGCACGCATTTCTGTCCATCTAAAATGCATTAAAACGTGGTACGAAGGATAACAACTCACACGTTTTGAGTTTCTGTCCATTTTTCGAAAAGCATGCCTGGGAGTTCTTGTGATGTCATTTCAGTGTTCTTTGGTATGAACGAAACAGATGATAACGCTCATGCAAACGGTTATTAACACATTGAAACAGGGATTAAAACGCAATTTTTTTAACACGTTTTGTATGCCTTGCAAACCGGTTGCTTTAAGTTTCGTTTTTGTACTGTGTGATTACCTAAGTTAATTGGGAGTGAGGTCTGACCTCTGTGCTGTCATCTGTTAGTGAATTGAGTGATCGTTTAAGTCAATGGTGATAAGATATGACCTAGGGCCCTGTACTGGGTTGGTTACCTGCTGTTTGAAAAAAGGAAAGTTGGTACAGCACTCTCATTACAGTAAAGTTTTGTGGTTGTCCATTACCTTTCTCAAGCTTTGAGAAAGGGATTAGACAACCCAAAATGTCACCCAACACTGTTACTGTAATGACTTAAAGGGCAATTATGGTAATGGTTATGCTATATGCATTAAAGGAGCATGAAACTTTCTTAAAGGAGAACTAAACCCAATTTTTTATACTCCAGAATCAGTAAACAACCCCCCTAAAAACACCAATAAGCTATAACATCCCACTTCATTTAAAGGAGAACTAAACCCAAAATACAAAGGCAGCTCCACAGACTCTATAATGGTCACTTAGTAAAACCATTTGTCTCTCACCTCTGAATTCAGCCTCTTAGTGTAGAAATCATTTATAGAACATTTCTGAGTACCGGCAATATATGATGTCACGGCTGGCTTCTTGTGTTGCCTCTTCCTGGTGGTCCAAAACTCTTTCTGCACATGCTAACTAGCTACCTTGTGTTTGTTTCCCACTCCCATTATGCTAAGCTGCCAGTGTCTCCCAGGCAATCATCAGAGATAGCAGTGAATATTATTAGCAGATTTTCCTGCTCAAACAGAGTGGGGGAAAGTGTTAACCCTTTTCATATGTATTTAGGAAGCAACTTGTTAACCCTTTATATTTGTGAGCATTTCAGCAAGACACTGTCAGGCTCATTTACCCAGACTCGCTGAGCAGATATATGGAGTTAGTCGTGGTAGCCGGTTCGCGTTAGCTCGGAATTTAACTCCACAATCTAAAACGCGCTAGAGTGAGTAGCACTTAGATATCTGTTGTATTCAATTAGATCAACTGGACTTTATGATCGCTATCAGAAATCTTGCAAATGTACGATAGCGAATGTAAATCTACAACCGCCCATAGAACATCATTACGGTAGTTTACAGCATGGTATACTACTGCTACGGTCATACAGTAACGAAAACCCACAGTATCGCAAGTTTTAAATATGGCCCTCCAACACTTAAACAATACATTGCAGGTGAAACATACAAAGACACAGGTCTGTAACTGGGAATAGTGCAGGTTTATTGCTAAACATGCGTGCTACATGTTTCTGACCCACTTGTCCTTCCTCAAGTGTTTGGGTGGGTCTGAAATATGTAGCACGCATGTTTTGCAATAAACTTGCAATATTCACAGCTACAGATCTGTGTCTTTGTATGTTTCACCTGCAATTTATTGTTTATATATTGGATTTGGTGGAGTGAAAGCCGTAGGTGAGACATACATTATTTCAGATCCGGACACACTAGATACCCAGACCTATATACATCACACTACAACACTGCTACTAGGAAAGGGTTAATCAGCTGCACCACCAATTTGAATATTGATGATTTAATATATTCATACATCATAGGGGTTAAGAGGTGGGAGTGGAAATCACACAGGTGCTGAAAATGTAATCAAGGTAAAAGTACTGTCAGGCAAGGGAAAATGTCAGCTTCAGATTGGGGAACAAACAGAAACTAAAATGAGCTCATAGAGGTAAAGAAAAGGCCCCTGAGTGGGATCTTCCATGCTGAGAAGGATGTTGAGGGAAGTACTTTCTAACCTAAACTTTGATTTTTTTGGGTTTAGTTCTCCTTTTAAGTTTTGCTTTTTTCAGCGGTGTAGCTAGAAATCTGGGCCCTATAGCAACATTTTGGATGGGGCCCATTCCCTAGCAAACAAGAATAAAAACCTTAAATACACATTAACATGACTGGTCTTCTATCATCTATATTAGAGTTTCTAAATTCTATTCCCATTCAATCAAACAAGGACCATCTTGCAAAGTAAAGGTTCGTAAAAAAAAAAAGGAAAAAAATACACTATACAGGGTTATTCAATAAAAGTTCTTATTTAAAATGGTGCTAATTTTGCCCCAACCAATCGGATGTTAGCTTTCAAATGTTAAATAAGATCTGATTTGCTATAAAAATGCTCAGGAAAGGAATTCCTGTCAATTTACCTAGTCATTTTTGGACCATAGTTACCCTTTAACTGAAAAGTACCAACATACAGTGGATATTAAAAAAAAATCTAAACCCACTGTAAAATGAAAACATGATAATCCTGTCTAAACTTATTCCACATTTATTTCAAAGTAGCATGTATTCAAACATGTCAAAAACGGAAATAGATGAATTAAAAATATGTGGCTGCTCAAAGTACACAAGTTACACAAGTTCTTCTCAGTATCTTTCAGATCGGTCTTCTCTGGCTGACATTTGTAATGTTCACAGTGCTTATACATGTGTTTCTGCTCTGGGAAAGATTATTGTGCAATTTTTGAATCACTAAGCAACAACTGTGTTCTTGGCATTAAAACAAAGTAAAGCAGTAGATCTTTTTTTCATGAATTTGTACAGGTGTTTTGTGCTTCCAAAATCATTTTGCCTGAGGCAGTCTTTTTCTTTTTTTTTTTTTTTAAAGTGTCCCGTGTAAGATTTAGTAGGTAGCCAGGGTTGATTTTAGGCATAGGCCACCTAGGCAAAGGGATAGGGGCCTATGTTGAACTTGGAGACAATGTTACAAATGAACTAAAGGTGAAGGAAGAAGGGGGGAGGATGAGCTCAGCTAAAAGAATTGAGGAAAGCATTTCTAAAATGGTAAAAGCTGCTGCAGACTTTATAACAGTGACCCCTGTGACTATCCCTGCCTCTTTCTTCCTTCCACCCAACTCTCCAATTAGAACTTAGAGTAGGTGAGGAGTGAACAATTCAATGGAGGAGACATGGAAACACTTAGGCTGGGTAAACACAAATAGATATTTTGTCCCGAGGAGCGTTTGATACGAGCGAGCGCTTGTCGGGGACAAATGTCTGTCGGTCGTGGCAAAAGTGGCCTCAGACGACAATTTGCGCGACCGATTTACCAACACATCTGATCCCCCATTCGTTTGGTCTGGATGAATGGGTGACCAACATCGTTCTCTGCTGTGGACAGCACAGATTTTTCGGCCCAACTACCCAGTCTAAAGGTGGCCATACACAGGGGTGCCCCTACCATGAAGCAAAGTGAAACATTTGCTCAGGGCGCGCCCCTGCAGAACACTGAAAAGGTGCCAGTTAAAAAAATTCCTCCTTCCTGCAATACTGCATTTCAGCACCAGTCCACCAATCAGTGTTAAGTCAGCCCTCGAGTTCACCAGTGTTAGTCATCCCACCATACCCACCTATGTCCCCTGATGAAGCCATGCCTTCTTCACCTGCCCCCTAGACCCCCCCGCCCCTGCCTGACGATAGTTGTTTCGGGTGTCAAAACCCATAGGAACACCCCTGGCCATACACATGCAATTTCCACAGCATGTGTGCCGACAGATCACATTGGTATCTGTCGTTCACATGCTGTGGGAACCACACACACGGACCTGACCAATCCCCATAATCGGTATAGGGGTCGGTTGGCGGCCTTTGCGGCCATACACTGTACAATCGTATTGGCTCCCTCTACTTAAAGGATGGAAATTTTTCGGCATTCCCGACCGACTGTAATTTCAACTTCGGTCATTCGTCGGCACTCTGGTCAGTTGGTAACAGCCCCTACACACTGACGATAATGGGTAAATCCTGTTGTTCCCCAACAGGATTTACCCATTATAATTTGTGTGTATGGCCACCTTAAGATTATAAGAACTTCGGGGCAGGGATCTCTTTCCTAATATGTAAAGGCACACCTCACTTATATTTACTTATATACATTCTTAATCTTTGAAACTTTGTTAATGTAAATTTTATTTATCTGTATAATTGCTTGCACTTATCCCCATTTGTATACTCTCAAGGTTATTCAATAAAAGTTCTTATTGTTTAAAATGGTGCTAATTTTGTCCCAACCAATCAGATCTTCTTTAACATTTGAAAGCTAACAACTGATTGGTTGGGGCAAAATTAGCACCGTTTTAAACGATAAGAACTTTTATTGAATAACCCTGTCTGTATTTTATAATGTACAGCGCTGCGTACCCAAGTGGTGCTATATAAATTGCTATATAAATAAAATTATACATACATACATACATACATACATGTAAAGCAGGTACAAACTGTTTATATCATGTAAATGCTGGCTGCAGAAAGGGTTAATGAAAGGGGTAATGGCAATACTCTGGGAAAGTCTGCTGGCACAGAAGGGAAAATGGTTATACTCTGCTGGCACTGAAAGTGGTTATGGAAATACTCTGGGGAAGTCTGCTGGCACTGAAGGGTAAATAACAATGCTCTGGGAAATTGCTGGCACTGAAAGTGTTAATGCCAATACTCTTGGATGGCTAAGCCACACTTCTTCGCTTTTAAGCACATTGAGATTGCAATCTGATCACGCTAGGGCATCAAAATGGCTAGAAATGGCCCTGAAGTTAGCCATATCCATGGGCAATACCTGACAACTTCAGTTTGCAAGGTGTAGGGGGCCGAAATTGACTGACAACAATGCCAACGAACTACTGCCATCCACATAGTGGTCGATCGTTCCTGACGGAAAGTTTCTATATGTTGGAATCGGCTCACTTTACTTTATTTGAGGGAGCTGATATGATTGTGCTCAAGTATGGGAGAAGGAATGATTATTCTGTATAAAGATTCTTTACTCTAACGGAAAATTACCAACTAGTGTGATTCTAACATACAGTGGATAGAAGAAAAAAAAGAGCCAAAACCCACTGTAAAATGAAAACATGAAAATCCTGTCTAAACTTATTCCACGTTTATTGCAAAATAGCATCTATTCAAACATGTCAAAAACAAATATAAAACAGAATGAATTAAAAAGATGTGACTGCATTCAGAATCAAACAATTACATTCAGTCTCATCTTAAATAGTAGTTAGTATCTCCCTGACTGACTTTCCTGTAAGTATTATCCTTCTTGGTCTCATACTCGGTCCACAAATAACATTCAAATCGTGAAAGGGATATTGAAAGCATTCAACATCCCTTGCAGTACAGAAAAGACAACCACCAACTGATATGGAACATAAGCTGATTGTACCAAGATCTGGACATCTCTCAAAGAATAATAACAAGACCTGGAGAAAACTGGTCATGGAGGCCAGGGTATGTGTATACAGCCTACAATTTGTTAAAATATTGTCCTCTTCTTATACATGTGCACCACATGCATTACAGGAGACAAGGTTAGCCCTGAGAAGGCCACCCCTAGCGTGATTGGGAACTAAGAATTTGGAGAGTGACTACTTCTATATTATAATTACAAGAGAAGTTCGGAATTGCAGTTCCTACATGTACTATATTAATAGAATCTAATTGCAAGTTTTATTTGTACACTATAGATAATCTTTAACACGTCCTATACCTATTTTAGTCATTGTGTCCAGTGCCGCCGACAGACTCCGACGCCACTGACAGTCTCCGACGCATCCACAGTCCCTTGCATTGTGCACGCATGGGCACACAGTGCAAGGAAGCATGGATGTGTTGTGGACTGTCGGTGAGAAGCCAGCACTGGACCATTCGCAGGTAAGTTCTGCCGTCTTTCCTGCAAATTTTACTGAAGAACGGGAGGTAAGACATTACCTCCTTTTCTTCAGATAAACTAAATAACACAATGTTAAAAAATGGTGGACATTCCCTTTAAGAAGCTACTTATAATGTAAAATATTTCGATAATTTACTCAGCCATAAGGATTAAAGGACACCCCCATCCCCATAGTAAAATTTCACTCCTTACAGCAGCTCCAATAGCTTCCCTTTCTATGACAATATCAGTAATGTGCACCACCTTAGCAAACTTTCCGGTCTCCTCTGCAAAGGTTCAAGTCTCCCCCTACACTTTCTGAGCTTGTTACATGCTCTAGCACAGGGCGTATGAATGAGAAACCCTATTTAATCATTGGCAATATGATTGATAGGTGGTGAAAGGATGCAGATACTTTTGCTGGAGACATCACTCCACCTAATTAAAATTTTAAATAAAGCTAATTGCCCCCCTAAATCCTTGACCTTTCTAGGTTAAAAATTGTCCCAGATGCTCCTAAACATACTTACCCACACCAATCCCTTGCTGGCAAAGTCAACCAGAGCTGTGATGCTGATATTACTGCTAATCACTGGTGGCAGTTACTAATTGACCTTTTGTTGCTGCACAGAAAGGGCACGTAGCAGCAGCAGAAGAGAAGCGAGTGATTGGGTGCTGACAAGCAAGTTAAAGACCATCTGGGACCATTTTAATCCTAGCGAGGGCTAGGTTTTGGGGTGTAACTAGCTTTATTAGAATTTTTTTTTTAAGGGTTGACATACCCTTAAAGTTTTGTACTTGAACTGGTCTACACACCTTAAATCCACAATGAACAGGTTCAGTATATTACATTGTGATTCAAATGCATAATGGCCTTTTAACTTATGTCTTACGTTTGTTATAAGCTTGCTGACCGCTTTTACTCTTATTAAATAAAAAGTTGCAACTTACCAGAAATAAAAAGTGTCAAAGTACGATTTTTATCTCCTCGTACCATGTTTATTCAAAGATAAAGTTTATTTAGTTCAGTGTCCCCCACTTCTAATATCAACAGTCTGTCAGTGAAGATAAATTTGTCATTCCCAATCATTTTGAAAAACTGTCGGTAGTGTAATTCATAGTTATAGATGTGTGATCTGATTCAGATGTGGATACACCAACTCTGACTCAATCTCTCTATAATAAGTATAGGAAGGACAATTTAATATATGTATGAATCATACCAATAGTGGATTACAATAACAATATTGTATATTAAACATTGTTAATACCAACTAACCTCTACATTTTTAAGTCTGTTTGGAAGCTAAAAAAGCATCTACGTCTGTTTGCTGTGATGTCCTGGTTTGATTTCTTTGAATGAAAACCTTTTTATTCTGGTCAATCGGTTTTTATTTGATTATGAACATTAAAAATGTAAGTGGCTAAAAATATGACAGTTGTTGCTTTTCACAGCTGAATGAAGATAATTGTATTGGCAATTGTGAATGATTACTGTATTATCTCCAGTCAAAGAAAGTTATTTTTGAATGCTAAGGGAATTAATGATACATAAAACTATTTTCATATTGACTGCATTCATCAGCAGAACTGCGTTCTCCAACGCTGGCAGTTTGTGATTACAATAAGACACTTGGTATATGTGCTGTTCGATTTGCATATATTTCCATCCAGAGGGCTCTGTTCTGGTACCATCTTACGTATCACAGCACCTTGACTCTCTGAATGTCATTAATGGTTTCCTCTTTCATTGAAATTCATGCATTTCAAGCCATTGTAATTCATGGGGCTAAGTCCCTTGATGCATCTGATACAGCCATATATAATAGGTACAGAGAAAGACTAACTATAAGAGCACAGTAAATTGGTTTAGCTAAGCAGTTTATTTTTATTCTTTCGCACAATGTCATTTCACATTTCTCAAGAAGTGTCACTTTTGACTCTGCTAAGTATACTAAGTATACTCTGCTAAGTGACCCCATATTTCTGTGCTGCTTTTTCTTAGTGTAGTGATTAAATTTGCTGGGGTGTCATTTAGACCCCTACAAGGGTCTAATTTTCTAGTCCCGCACCTGACCCATAAAATCACTACCAGTACCCACTTTGCTGGTGGGTTTACTACCCACAACCCAACCCGCAAGTGTTAGGACTCGCATTCTTTCTGCCTAAAATGTGTACAAGGAACTTTAAAAAAGTCTAAAAGTTAAAATAACTGTTCATAGAAACAAATCTACCATACCACTAAAATATATAGCAGGGATCTTGAACTTGGAGCCTCCAAATGTCTGAAAACTACACCTCCCAGCATTCACTGTATGCCTTTTGATTATTGTAGAGTGCTGAAGTGGAACGCAGGGAGTTTTTCCAAATAAATTATGGCCTACAGGTAGGAAATCCCTAGTAGAGCATACAGTGTACAGTACAAAGGGGGATCCTCCTCCCATCAACACAATATAATATAATATATATAATACACAAGTTATGTCACTAATATCCACTGCCCCTCCCATTCTAGACTTGTCCTTCCCACCTACATTTAAGACTTCCAAGCTACCTACTCTAATGCAAAACCAGTAGAATGGAACATTCCCTCCTTGGTTTGTCCCGAATGCAGGAACAAAATTCAGAGTCCAGCAGTCAGAATTGATATCCAGTCCAAACACTGACACTAGCAAAAAACTGGAAGTAGGCTGCTCGCTGTCAGTCGTATAAAAGCATAACAATAAAATGATGCTTTTATGACTGACAGCGAGCAGCCTACTTCCAGTTTTTTGCTTTAGACTTTCCGTTTGGATTTCATACACCATTGTGGCCGAGAGGTGTTGGGAGCGTGAGAGCGCTGCTGAACAGCCAAGGGGTAGAGCACCTGTAAGTACTTACCGATTTCGACCTGATACTTTGTTTCTGACTGACACTAGCAGCCTGCCCCTGGAACACCCATACCCTGCCCTGGAATGCCCTTACTCTGCTCCCAACATCTGCTCTGCGCAGTCTTCTCATCTACTCTACCCAGTCTCCACCCCTCATTCTCCACCCATGCCACAAACCCTATCATGTGGGAAATTTCGTGACATCTGAGATGTTTAACTCTTTCATTGCAAGCAGACTTTCCAGGAATATTGGCATTAACTCTTTCAGTGCCAGCAAATTCCCAGATTATTGCCATTAAATATTATGTCCACCCCCCAAAATAACTTTGTATTTCATTTGCAGCCCCCCAAAACCTCGACCAAATCAGAAACTTATGTATTATAAGTAATAATGCGCCCCTTCATATTATAATATATCCCCTACCTGCTGCTTCATGCTTTAATATGGTCAGGAAACTCCTCCGAGGCGTAATATTCTTATTACATTATCTCTTATATATTACACTATACACTATATTTTATACCATGGATCCTCAAACTATTGATCCACAGATGTTTTGAAAACAAGTTCCCCTCTGTAGTTGAGGACTCTGTTAATATAGACTGTCAGACGTTCAGCTAAAAAAATATGCACAAGAAAAATATATGCAATTGACATTGCATTAACAAGTCGCTCTGAGGTGCAATTAACCTTTTAACCACTAGAGGGCATTAGAACCTAACTGCAATCTTACGGTGGATTACAAACATTCTGTTTCACCAGCTTGGCAAGGGCATGTCCACCCCCAAAACTATAATCCCCCCCAAGTAATGGCCCCCACCATGTAATGTAGTGTAATCCTTACCTCCCATCCCAGCTCCATAGGGTTCTCCTGTAGACCCCCCTAAAGTCCCAAAAACAGTCCACCAGGAGGCTAGCAGGGCTCTGCCTGCTACCTTGCCTCCGGTAGATATTTGTCATGCGTACTGCAGCCTCTCCTCCCCCCCCTCCCTCCCTCTCCCCCCCTCCCTCTCCCTCCGTTCTACTATCCCTCCCCTAGCGTAAAAGCCTTTTAATATGCTGCTCCCCCATGTCTGGTAGCCCCACCGCATGGTTAGTATTTTCCAAAAGCTCCCCAAACTCTTACTTACCTCTCCTCTTTCCTCCGCTGCACTGAATGACCGGCAGCCGCGTCCGTGATTGGCTGCCGTTCAGCCAATCACAGATGCGACTGCCGGTCCCGCCCCTCTGCTTGCATTCTCGCAAGCAGAGGGCCGGCAGTGCAGCGGAGGAACGAGGGGAGGTAAGTAAGAGTTTGGGGGGCTTTTGGAAAATACTAACCATGCGGTTGGGGCTACCAGACATGGGGGAGCAGCATATCAAAAGTAATTTTTAAGCGTGGACATGCCCTTTATTGTCCCTGCCCAGCATTGTTATTCTATATATGGAAGTATTCTTCCTTGGTACCATACTGCTTTTACAATACAATGAATAGCCTTGTCCTCTTTTTGGTAAGACTGTAAATTTATACTGTGTACAGCTATTGAGTTTTCTAGATTTACTGTATAAAAACTGTGTATTGTTTTTTTAATGAGCACTGGAGTTGCACCCCATACTCACTATCTCTGTCCCTCCCCCATACTCACTATCTCCGTCCCTCCCCTATACTCCCCATCCCCATCCCTCACTCCATACTTACTTTCTCTGTCCCTCACTCCATACTCACTATCTGTCCCTCACTCCATACTCACTATCTGTCCCTCACTCCATACTCACCATCTCTGTCCCCCCATACTCACCATCTCTGTTGCTCCCCCATACTCACTATCTCCATCCCTCACTCCACACTTACTATCTCTTACTTATACCCTCCCCCATACTCACTATCTCTGTCCCTCCCCCATACTCACTATCTCGGTCCCTCTCCCATACACACCATCTCTGCCTTGTAACCTCCCCATACTCGCTATCTCCGTACCTCCCCTTTACACACTATTGTAAGTGATTTAGTAATCGGCTCAACTTACCAAGTTGCTTATAGTTGGTAGTTAAAGGGTAATGACCTTAAAAAAGGAACTAAAGGTTCTGAAAGTTTGCTATGGTTATTATTTGTTAGCCAATAAGTACATCACACATACCTCACAACCCAGGGGGGACTGGGTCTGATACGTGGTGAAGTTCTGCCTTACACACACCCAAGAACTCCCAGCCCTGCCCCATAATGTTTATACGTTGTCATCCCATGTGTAGCAGGGGTATCAGAGAAATTAAAGGGCAACTGTGGTCTCTGAACAAGAAAGGGTTAAATAAATGCCTTTCCTATAAAATGAACTCTGTGTCACATCTATGACTGCAGTCTTTGAAAAATTATACGGCAGAGAATGTTTAAAAGGCATTTCCAGCCAAAAAATAAGTCAGTGTTTTAAACCTCTCTACACCCCAAAACCTTGGTTGCGGTTAAACCTTACCATAATCCGACACTCCCACGCTGAGATATACTTACTTTTAGTTTAGCGAATCCCTCGCTGGAAGTCCCATCTCCTGCCTTTTCCAGGTTTGAACTGTCAGGCTTGGCTACGAAGGTGACTTCACGGCCAATGCTTGACAGTCCACTTGCAGAAGAGCCTGTTATGAGAGCACTCGTAACTGTCTCAAAATAGAATGCAGGAGGCTGGACTTCAAATGAGGGTTCATCTGAATTAAAATTTAGTATATCTTGTAACTAAGCTTTTGGGGGGTAAGGAGGCTAAACACGCTAACTATATTTTGGCTTGACGTACCCTTTAAACTTCTTGCATATTAGCTTATGTTACACCAACTGACCTTATCTTATCCCCAAGGGAGGAGAATGCTCACTTAAAGGGGAAGTTCAGTGCAAATACATGTACTTTCAGAAAAAAGAGCAGTATTTTTTCCATCCTAATAACCTTAACCTGCAAATTCAGCATTTTGTCTGTGTATAAATAACTGCAACCGAAATACTGACTTCCTGTTTGCAGGACCCCTAGTAGAGACCATTATGGTCTTGCCCTTGGCCCTGCGTCTGGGTTCATTCATTTGCTCAGTAGAGATCTGAGCATCTTTGACCCATCCAACAGCCAATCAGTAGAAATTACTGTTAGGAACATTCCAAGGATGTGGTGCATCATGGGAAGAAGGACCGTTAGGACCTGAAATGTCAGCTCACTAATGTCAACAGCAGGGAACAGCAAGGGGTATTAAATCAACTTATTTTTCAAAATGGGAGAGAATATGTAGAATAACTAAGAAGGCATTACACAAACTAACAATTTAACAAATATTGATCATTTCCACTGAACTGTCCCTTTAAAGGGCATGTCCACCCTTAAAACAAAAAACTAGCGACTTATCAGTTATCTGCCCACAACCGAACTGCTATTTTTACTAGTTTATTTCATGCATTTGTAGATATTTATAAATGGGAATGGGGCAACAAGGGAGACTTACATTGGGCATTAAAATGGCCATAACCAACCCTGGCAGCTGGGGAAGTAATTGTGAGTGAGGAGCAATCTTTTTTTGCCAGAATGGAGGCAATAATTATTGTTTAATATCTGGTTAGTAATGCATCTAATAAAGTGATGAATATATCAGTTAGAGTTGGAGGCTGGTATTTTGTTTTAAGGATGTAGATACCCTTCAGGACTTAAATGAGAACTAAACTTAATTTTTTTAATGGTAATGTGAAAGCTTTTCTTTCCGAAATACCTATGAATTGTAAGATTCTTCTCTAGTAAGTAGCATTTAGTACATGTAAGTAATAGATTCTGTAACAAGGCTTCCATGTTGTTGCCATTACCACTCACAGTGCAAATATAAATGCTTTTAAGAAAAAAAGAGCATGTCTTTTTAATTCCAAATTACCTTAAACTGCCCATTCAGCATTTTGTCTGTGTATAAATAAAAGCTACCAGAATACTGCCTTCCTGTTTGCAGGACCCCTAGTAGAGACCGTTATGTTCTTGCCCTTGACTCAGCACCTGGGTTGATTCAGTTGCTCAGTAGAGATCTGAGCATCTTTGACCCATCCAACAGCCAATCAGTAGAAATTACTGTTAGGAACATTCCAAGGACGTGGTGCATCCTGGGAAGAAGGACCGTTGCAGAACCTGAAATGTCATCTCACTAATGTCAACAGCAGGGAACAGCAAGGGATATAAATTCAACAGGTTTTTCATGGAATAGAATATGAGAATAACTAGGTATGCATAATACATTACATTAAATTAAAAAATAATGATATTTTCCACTGAATGTTCCTTTAAAGGTACGAGAGAGCACTTTTAAATAGAGAGCGCTTGTATGGAGACTACCCTTTAATAATGTCTTTTAGGCTGGGTACACACGATACAATATTTTCGGGCGACCGACCAATAGTGCAGTCATTTGGCCAGAAATATCGCATAATGGGGGGGCGGCCATGACCAAGCATTTTCGCCTGTTTGTCCGGATCGGACGACCAGGTAATTGGACCTTCTGGTAAATCATGGGCGATCATGCGATCCCTTATGGGGCCACTATTGCTGCGACCAACAGCCATTTGTCCCGGCCGATCGCTTGCTAATAGCAAAAATAGTAGTCGGGGAAAAAAGTCCTCTTGTGTGTACCCACCTTAAGCTACAATGCAATCAACACCTTGCATTTAGGAGGTCCCTGACACCTTGCTGTAATAAAGCGATTAACACAAATTCCAAATTCTTGTAAAGTCATACTGAATTGAAAAAGCCAGTCGGATGACTAGCGAAATACCTTTAAGAACTAAACTTCAAGTCCAGTTGATCTAACTGAATATTACAGATATATCATGTTCTGGATGAATGAGAACCTTCACAGAATATTGTTTTGTACTTTTATATGGCCATAGAACTCCTTGGTATGCTTTACTATCTTTAAGCAGACCATACAAGGTTTGATTCTTCCTGATTAACATCTGGAAGATGGGATTGACAGAAAATTATCCACCTGACCCAATCAGTTTTTTTTGATTGTCTGCTTGATAAAATCAATTAATTAATTAAAAAAATCGAGCCCATGTATGGCATGATTAATATTTTATATTATACTATACTGTATATTAAATTGGAGAAGTCTTAATGGGCATGGTCCAGGTGTGTCCTAATTTTGTTAAGGTGACAACATTCTTCAATTCACCTGTCCCTCTTAATTTTTACCCATGGGATGGTATGTGATGTATATAAACTAGACATATACTGTATATAGTTTAGAAATTTGGTCATTAAAAGTTCTGTTTTCCAGCTATACCATGTGTGCCTACACCAAATAAAGAAATGATCTGTGTCCAGCCTTGATGGACATATAGAACTGTGTTTTTAATATATGTACATGGGGAATTTTTGGAGGGCAGCATCACCTTAGTGCAGTCATGGGGTTAGGATTTTGCAATAGGGATGAACCAAACTGCCAAGTTTCGTCTTGACTCCAAAAGTTTCACCTTGATTCCAATTGATTTGGAATTTTCTGAATTTTTTATAGACATTTTCAATTTTCCGATAAATTTTTTTAGATTCTTCGATAGATATTTTTGATTTTCAAATGGAATTTTAAAATGTTCAGTAATTTCAGAGTTTAGAAAATTTTGAAAAACCCATTCGATCAGTGGATTTTGGAAACCGCCAGTTCCGAATCGAAACCAGGTTAATTTTCAAAACCAAGATCACTATTGTGTAGCCCTCAGGTTACCTAAAGGTAAGGTGCCTCACACAAAGGTTGTGATGTAAACAAACACAGGTTTTATATCCATTCCAATAAAGGCCTAAACGGCCCTGGACTAATGCTGGCAGCACACTATTTCAATGTTAAAGCCAATTAGATGAAATGTGCAATTGACTTCTTTAACATCTACCTGCTCAGCAGTTCTTTCTTGCTTGGTTCCCACGATGTTCCGTGGCCAGATTACAATCAATATTACAGCTGTAAAGTCAGTGGTAGATTGGGAAATCGGGTTTGGGAACTTGACAGGTTACTAGTGTATGGGAAACCCACTGACCTCCGTTTCATGTTAGCTTGTTACATTTCTTAGGATTTCTTTTAACCTTAAGGTGACTATCGCCACTTTAGGCGGGACAGCAACAGGGGCGTTTCTGCCATTGGTGGACCTGTGGTCTCAGGTGGCAATCTGGAAAGGGCGCACCGCTCCTGTTTTGGAGTTTAAGTCACGCTAACCAATTTTATATAGGTTAGTGTGACTTAAATTCCTTCATTGCGATGGCTGCGTGGCTAACATGAAAGTTAACAGCGCAGCCGCCGTAATCGATGTTATATGCTGAAACCGCCATTCTATTGCGTCACTTTCAACGCTAGCTAGTAGCTGGCGTTAAAAGTGCCGAAGTAGACCCGACACTATTAGGAAACTACAGACCCATCTCCCTATTAAATAATGACCTTAAACTATATTCCAAAATACTGGCCGAGAGACTCAAAAACATACTTCCACATCTCATCCACTTAGACCAAGTAGGATTTATTAAAAACAGACAATCCACAGACAACACAAGAAGAATTATCGACCTTATAGACTGGGCCAACCACAACAAGATCTCATCGCTATTTATATCATTAGATGCAGAAAAGGCCTTTGACCGCCTCAATTGGCAATACCTAAACATGGTACTGGAAAAATTTGGAATACAAAACTCCTTTAAAAAAGCAATCATGGCGCTCTACACCAACCCATCTGCAAACGTGTACATTTCCAGTATGATATCCAACCCATTTAACATCTCAAATGGAACAAGACAAGGATGTCCCCTCTCCCCACTAATCTTTGCCCTAGCTATGGAACCTCTGGCACAAAAAATAAGAGAAGACCCAAATATTACAGGCATCAAAATCAACTCATCATCCCAAAAAATAGCACTATTCGCAGACGACGTTATTCTAATTGTCACAAAACCAATCATCTCACTAATACATATATACAAACATCTACATCAGTTTGGACGATTATCATACTACAAAATCAACGAGAAAAAATCACAAGTTATGGAAACCAATCTCTCAGGAACCCTGAAAATGTTCCTGGCAAGCAAATATCAATTCAGATGGGACACCAACGAAATAACCTACCTGGGAATAAAAATTTCAACCAACCTGGAAAACCTATTCCAATCCAACTTCATACCACTAGTAGAAAAACTAGAAAGTCAGACAAGAAAATGGAGGATCATGACACTATCATTAATGGATAGAATAATGGCATCCAAAATGCTAATCCTCCCCCGATATCTTTACGTTTTTAGATCAATTCCAATAAACATCCCAGAAACCTTCCTCTCAAGAGCACAAAAAAATATAACACAATTCATATGGAATAAAAATAAAGCAAGAATAAACAACCCAACCATGGCTAAAAACCGCAAAACAGGAGGCCTAGCAATACCAATATTAAAAGACTATTACCAAGCAACAACTCTAGACCAAATAAGATATTGGTGGAAAAGCAAGACAAACACAAACTTATGGTGCGAAATAGAGGAAAAAATGTGCCAACCCATGAACCTGAAACAAATTTTGGGAGCAACACTTCTAGAAGACAAGCAAATAACCATTCCCTACACCCTCCCCCACGCATCCATTAAAATCTGGAAAAATATACACAAAAATCAAAACTTCTTAGCACCATTATACGACTTCATACCCATAAACAGCCTTGAAATACTTATCCCGGATTTACATATTCAATGGGATCAACACCAACTAAAAACAATCAATCAACTATACCAACAAGGTAAACCGACCCCATTCCCTACACTACAAAGCAAATACCAACTTAACCAGAACGACTTCTTCAAACATATCCAAATTATATCCCTGCTTACAACCTCTAAAAAGAAATGGAAAACCTCAACAGACTCAACTGAACTACAATTTACAGCTCCCATTACCCCCCCCAAAGGAATAACAACCTTCTACAACTTGATCAACAACAAAAATATATTTACCAAACTCAGACCACATATAAAATGGGAGGAAGAACTGGGAAAAACCTTCAATGATAAACAATGGTCAGATGCAGCCAACATCCCCTTCAAACTCTCAAGATGCTCACAACATTGGGAAATAACAAGAAAGATACTGTTGAGATATTATAGAACCCCAACAATTCTAGCAAAATGGAACTCTAAATACTCACCAATGTGTTGGAGGTGCGGACAGGCCAGAGGAACACTTCTTCACATATTCTGGACCTGCAGGAAAATCAGAAAAATATGGAATAAAACTCAACTAGTATTATCATCAATATTACAAACACAAATCACCCTCACTCCCGAACTGGCCCTCTTATTGATAGACCTACAGCAGTTTCCCAGCAATCAACAAACCATTATTTTCCATACTACTATAATTATTACTCAATTTATTGCCAGAAACTGGTTATCCACTAAAATCCCTAATATCACACTCATACTGAGAAACCTCAATACCAATATGCAGTATGAGAAACAATATGCCATAACCCAACTTAATTTTCACAAATTCTACAAGAAGTGGGAATACTGGTATACCGACAATAGATCTCTATATCAATAAAAATTAAGATGCTTTGGCTCAAATATGCTAAAATCTGATAACCAAGCAAGAATGAAATACTCAAAACGGCAGCTGGGGAGACACACGCTGAAATTTACTTTTGGTTACTTTATCTACTGCTACCCACTCCCCACAGTATATTATATATTGATATGTTACAATGTGATATTTTATTTGATTTGATTTGACCCTATTTGATTTGATTTGAACTGTACTATAAAAACTCTTCAATAAAAACTGAATGATTAAAAAAAGTGCCGAAGTAGAAAATGGCAGGTAGTGATGCTCCGAAAGCCCTTATCAGCATATAACATCACCAGGCTGTTTGCTGATAGCGGCTCTCGGTGCATCTCCTTGCTAAACTGGGAAGTGAGGGGGAGGAACCAGGTGACCAGGAAGTTAGGAAGTGAGAGGGATATAAAGAAAGAACTGGTATGATAAAAAGTGACTATGATAAAGGTGTAAACAGAAAGAAGGAAACCCTTGTCAGGAAAGTGTTTTCTCTCCAGTAATACCCTCCAGCATACAATGTATCAGTTTCTGGTTCTGCAACTCTCACTCCTGGTTGTCAGATTGTAAGTACTGGTACAATACAAAGTTCATATCTGCCTTAAATAAACTTTTCCATTCTGTTCAATGGAATAAAGTGAATACAGAGTAATTACATGGAGTTCCCAGGGAGCCTGTCTCAATCCTGGGTGGAGGCACGCCAATCTGTTATTCTTGCTCTCATATAGCGGAGACACAGGAATCCTGTAGCACCAATCCAGACTATAAATACTAAACTTGTATTCTGTGTAAACAGAGGGCTACATATACCATATATACTCGAGTATAAACCGACCCGAGTATAAACCGAGGTATCCAATTTCACCTAAAAAAAATAATAAAAGTGGTTGACTCGAGTATAAACCGAGGGTAGAAAATGTACTAACCACTACTGCCTTCAGATTCTGTTTTGAGGCTTTAGTTGCCCTTTAAATGGACAGCAGAATTCCCATACAGTAATAGACATTACTGTATGAGAATTCTGCTGTTCATTTAAAAGACAACTACATTCTTCTTCCTTGGCATTCAAGATGTTTGGAAACTACTGCTTTATTAGCTGGGAGTTGTAGTTTCCAACCATCTGCACCCTCACCCTCCCACCCAGTTCAGTGTGTACCTGTGGGCTCTCCTCTTTGTCCATCCAGTAACTTGGGGCTTCCTGTTGGGACTTGTGCCTGTGTGCCAGCATTGAAGATCATTCGGTAGGTACGGTAAGCATTCCGGCAGCCGCGCACTCATTCCCTGTACTGGTGCGCTGGCTGACGTCACTAATTGGCACCGGGCATTGACGTCATGCCGGCACGCCAGTACAGGAAATGAGTGTGTGGCTGCCAGAGTGGTAAAGTAAGTAGTGACTCGAGTATAAACAGAGTTCAAGTTTTCAGGCTGATTTTACAGCCTGAAAAACTCGGTTTATACTCGAGTATATACGGTATATAAAAACATCCTAGCTGCATAAAACTAAGCTTTCAAAAACTAGGACTGGTGGAGGAATACATTGAAAATCATATCCAACCGATGGCTTATCACTGCAAATAATAGTATCAGTTAAATACTTGTTTTACATGTTAAACCTAGCATTTAGGAGGGCAAGTGAAGATAGAAAATATTGCGCCTTTACTTTTCCTTTATGGGTAATGTTGCTGGTTAATCGCAATGATGCAGTTGCTTTCGTTCCCCTGTATCAACATGCTTTAAAATACCATTTGTCTGCCACTGACAATATCACAGTATGAAAATGCTGACACAAAAGCGAATTTCCAGCTTGTACCATCTGTAATATCTCATTTTATCCTGGTTATGCTTTATTAAATTCTCATAAACCTGTCAATACGGACAGACATCATTTCACTTTACCCCATTAGCTCCTCTTCTTCTTCTGACACTGTGAAAATAACATACAATTCAACATCAATATCTGACACGGGCAGCCAGGGGAACTGGGACGTAATTGAATTAAGTGGGTTTTGTTAACGACTCCTAAGATTTTCCTATTTAAATAAAAATTAGTAATCTTACAGGGTGTCGGATGTGTATGCAAATATAACCATAAAAGCAGCCATTTTAAAAAAGGTTATCATTAATAGAGACATATTACAGAATTTGCAGTCTGGAAAAGTTACATTATAATTTTATAATGAAATGTTATAGATTAATTATATTATACAGTATCTCACAAAAGTGAGTACACCCCTCTCATTTTTGTAAATATTGTATTGTATATTTTCATAGGACAATACTGAAAATATGACTCGTTAATAAAATGTAATGTTTACAGCTTCTATAAGTAAACTCAAAACAAATCAACATAGTCTTAACCGATTTTATTAAAAGGAAGCGGAAGTATCTGCAAAACGTGTCTGGCCATGACCCCCCATGTATACTGCAATTCTGTTTTAATGAACCAATAAATGTTAAGTCTTAACTCATATGTATGGCATTCTGACTGGCTTGAGCCCCACTGTGTTACTATTTTGTCTTGGATATAATGTGTTCTGGACCTGATCATTCGAGTGTACTCTCTGTGGACATGAACCCATGCTGAGCTCCCAGCCGTAGGTGTTGTCCAACGCACTTATGTGTACTCACTTTTGCTGCCAGCGGTTTAATGGCAATAATTGCTATGTCTTAAGAGGGGTATCTCCACTGGTATAATAAAAAAATTGGTATTCACTTTTATTGAAGAACGGGAGGCAATGGAGCTGTGTCTTACTTGCAGGAGCCAGGAGAGAAGGTAAGGAACTTACCCAATCAATCGCTCCTCCACCGTGTCCTCTGGCAGGTGCCGATGGACTCTGTCTTTGATCCGCATGTGCATCGCACATAGATTATATATATTGTTCTCCCTGCTTTTTGTCAGTAATCGAAGCTTACCTTCTCTTCACTCCTGGATCGGACAAAGTTTGATTGGACAAGCCGTTAAATGTTGTTCGATCTTCAATAGACCGAATGTCAGTTGCACTAAAATTTAGTCCACTTTCCTTTTTAGCTATTGAAAATGTAAACTTTAGATGTTTAGCTCTTCGTGAAATATGCCTTTTAGAAACTAGGTTAAAGGAACAGACCTATGAGAGTGTTTTCCCTTAATACATACATCCACAATTAGGAAGAAGAAAAATTACAGGCCACTTATTGGATCAGCATTTTTACTGCATGTACAGGGTCTATAACAAATTATATTGATTAGGAGATTTAACTCCAATTCAATCCATTTCCTGGGCACACTGTTTTTGTGAAAATATACTTTTTTATTCAACGTTTCAATGTCACAAGGGGCATTCTACCCATGGGTGAGGACCTGAACCGCTAGGTCCTCAACCCTGGGTTCGCTTAATTTTCCGCATAGACTTACTGACACTCTGATCCAGTAGGCTCCGCCCCCTCCGCCCCCTCCTCTCCTTGCTCGTTGCAGAGCGTGTCTTCCTATTGGCCTTGTTGTCGATGGGGAGGAGGGGGCAGAGCCTACTGGAGCAGCGTGTGAGTACCTCTATGCGGAAAGATAAGCGAAACCAGGGAAGAGGACCTAGCGGTTCAGGTCCTCACCCTGCATGGAAGGGTAGAATGTACTGACTAAAGAAGAGGAGCGGAGGGAAGGTGAGTATAATTATCCTTTATATTCAATATCATGCGACACAACACACACTCCAAGCAAAGTATAGAGTAGAGGAGCACACTACTAACTTGTCTGACTAATTAGCCAACAACATTGTGCCACAGTACATTTGGAACTTTGCTGACACAACACACACCCCTTTTCATCATGTGACTACTGATGCTTATCCATCATATAAAATGTGACATATCATTCCCCCCAAAAAACATTTCAATGCTTTTTAAAGTGCATATCTCAAACTCTGTAAAGTGAATATCTCCAACTCCAAGTGCATTAGGTGCATATATAATAAATTGCTTTTACTGATAATGCAGAATTACACATGGCATATGGGAGCTGTATGGCCTGGAGGCACCTGGATATATTAAATACATTGAATGAGTGCAGCTGTTTTCAACATATTGGATTAGGAGATCTACTAATATTTATCAATTATTTTTTTTAAAAAGTTGTCTTTTTCCCAATGCTCAGAGAGCGAATATAGCTCTAGGTTTACTGTAAATTCTGTTGGTGGATTTAATGAAGATATATATATATATATATATATATTTATATATATATATATATATATATATATATATATATATATATATTTAACAGAAGAAAAACCATGTTGCTCTCCGTTGACACTTTTATAAATGTTAATAAAGGGGCAAATAGACTTGCATTAATCTCCTTGTATGTTTAATTCATAATTGTAAAGTAAATATAGCCATTGTAATTTTCAAAGCTGCCTGTGCAGTTTCGGTAATGCCAGCTATGAAAAGTAGAATATCTAATGTGGGGGGAAACAATAGGGAAGTGTGCACTCTACCTTCAGGTGATTATAATGCCCAGGTGCTGCTGTCTGATTCACAACAATATCCAATCCTCAAGTATAGGACTTGTGCAAAGAACTTAAACTTTATTCCATGTGCAACAAAACAGCGACATTTCGGTCTCTGTCTTAGACCGTTCTCAAGGTGGGGGAAGTTTATTTATTTCACAATTATGGCTGACACATACAGGGAAATTATCCCTTTTCTATATTTCTAAAATCAATAACATAAATAAGAAATAATAAGACCCTTTCATTGTAATAGAAGGATATTAAGCCACCCCAGCTTCTGGCTTTTGCTTCTATATGACCAGGCAACTCAGCTTAACTTAATACCATTTGTTACACTGGAAGGGTTGCATTATACCTATATCATTTGTGAACATATAGTGAATCTACTAATAGTCATTTAAAATGCTAAAAAAATTATGTTAAACAATGCTACTGTCTAGATGTGCTTATTCAAATCCTAGTAATGCACCTGATCTGGTGTTGATATGCTTAATAAAATATCTAGCCAATAAAGGAGTTTTAAAAAACAAACAACAGAATATTTATTTAAACAGAGAAGACAGTCATACGGCGATAGAAAACTATTGGAAGCAGTTAGACATCTACATCTGGTTCCTTTATATTCTTTGTAAATTGTTGAGAAGTTGCTGGTTGTCTTCCTTCTCTTTAGCAATTTTAAGATCCTTAAAAAATTACTTTTTACCTCTCCAAGCCTACAAATCCAACAGTGTATTTTAATCAAATCAGAGCTGGAAAGATTTAGAGAATTTAGCATTTGAGGCGCCACATGATCAGGGGCTAATTAAATGCTTTTAGAGCTTTTTGTGCTTCCTTTAATTACATTAGGTCTTAGATTACACGGTAAGAAAAAGGATGAGAATTGTTAAAGTAAGCCATCTTTTGCACTTATTGCTTTGGACTATTTAGAGTGTAACTCCATAGCCCTTGATTTATTTAATTGACCACCTACCTTAAAGCTTCAGACACCAGTGGTGATCTTTTTGCTAATGCATCCTGTCTTTTTTTTACTAGTGATTAATGGCCACCCAGAAAATGATTATTGCAGACATGGAAAAAAGTAAGAAACAAATATTTTTTTATTTCCTTATTTCACCACTAGAGAGCGACTGACTTTTTAACAAAAGTTCATATCAGCATGTACATGGCTTAACTCTGTTATTATGTAAGCCTGCTTTTAATATTGAAGCACAGAAGATATTTGCTTTGGGTGTCTAGTTGCTGTAGGAGATCTCTGTGAGGAGGATTTCTAGGTAAAAGTGCACATTTCATTTATACACCGTTTAGGGCCCTAGTCTTCCTAAAATAGTTTTTTTTCTTGGTTTTTTTTTTTTGGCTCTGAAGAAAACACTTACTTAAAGGATATCTATACTATATAACTGATAACTATAATGATCTGTTTAAAATTGGAAAGTGCCCAGGGTAAGGAGGTTGGATTGATCATTCCTACAGCACGTACAGTTTTCATTTGCCAGGTTAGTCCTGGACTATTCCTATATTAAATAAAAAATAGTGCTGAAGCCAGGAGGAAGACTGGCAGAATCAGTTTTTTTTTGGGCTGGTGCTCCTCACAGAAAATGGGAGGTAGGAATTACCGATCCTATATCCCTGTCCCATGTACTTTTCATTTTAACTGTTTTTTAAAATAAACTTTATACACGATAGTTATCCTTTAAAAAGCTTTAATTATGGAAAATTACTTGCTCAGTCTTTAAGGTTCGTACACATGTCCAATCGAACGGATCTTCGAACAAGCAGCCAATTCGGCCGAGAAATTGCTCATATGCGGCCGTTCATACACATCATGCGTAGCGCGTCGGCACACACAATGAGACGTGTATGAACCTTTACCTGATCCCACATATCCATATATATGTCTCTACAAGTAGTTGGTTTATGGAACCTGCTGTAATTTCAATACAGAATTCATGACACACTTCATAGTGCACTTCTTAAATGTATACTAAGGGGCATATTTATAAAGAATCGCTATTTCTGCCATTTAACTATCGCAGGACATGGTAATGGCAAAGATCATTATTCTTAGGCTTAATTATTAAAGCCAATTATTTTTGCCTAGGCGATGTGTGGTGGTAGTATGTTCTCTTTTCGCCGTGATACAGGACATAATGCAATGAATATAGCGCGTATTGCTATATTCATTGCGGTAAGTCCTGTATCATAGTGAAAAGAGAAAATGGTGATCTTGGTAAACCCAGAAATTGTCAATTGTAATACAGTATATGCTGGAAAATAGTCCAAACCCCCCTGATCCTAGTATTGAGAAATACTCCACAACGCACTGGCACCTTCCTTCCAAGGGCCCACTGACATTTCATATATGAGCATTTTTGCCCCTCAGACTTGGCAATATTAAAAGGCCAAAGGCCTTAATGCAAGGAAACACTTATCATGGTTTTATAACTATGGTCAAGTGGTTACTGCAGTGATAAGCAAAATGGCGGTTGTGGTGGTAATGACTTTTTACCGCTGGTTATTGCTGCTTTATAAATTGCAATAAGTCCAAATTTGGCAAAAAGGGTGGCGATAACAGCACCAAAAAGTTACCGAACCTTTATGAATATGCCCCTTAATTGAAGTTGTAAGTGTAACCAATATAGTGCATTAAATTAAGGATTAGTGGAGTGAGCTCTTTCAGATAAAACATGACCTTTTGTTAGACGGTAAGGGGAGCTAAGAGCTTCTTATCCAAAAGTGTGTGCAGAGAAATTCGTTCCTTACACTGTCAACTAATAGCAAAGCTGCTCACTTAATACCACTGGAGCTATTGCCCAAATCCCTAGTGTGGCTGCTAAGCTTTGCTAAACTCCTTATAAACGCCTACTGCCTCTAATCCTGATTTGCCACAGAATTCTATTTCTACTTTAGATCTTCTGTAGCTGCTCAAGAATTTGCAAAGACCCAAAATCCTGTCCTGAGCCTCTAGCTTTACTTATAGCCTTAAAATACCACAAATTCCCAACAGTGTATAGCAGTCAATATCTATATGCTGATAATGCTTGAACTCTAAATGCCATATATATCAGGGCTTTATCGACATTGTGTGTACCTAGCTTTCCCGAACAAGCATGTGGCCGCCGAACGTTCGGGTCAGCCGAGTGCTCATTCGGAAAAGAGGGAAAATTTCCCTTGGCCACGGTATACTCCCTATAGGTGAGTCTGCCGCGGCCGAGGGAAACACACAGTCCCAAGTATTCTCCCTATGTTGTGCATAGGAAGAACGCTCAGGACTGTGTGCATCGTGATTATTGAAAAATGACATACAGGATCTTGCAGATCTTTCAAAAATCTGGCAAGTGCGTACCCAGCTTAAAGCCAGTATATGCATATTTTAGGGAACAACAATTTCCAGAGATTATAACAATAATATATTTTTTTGAAGAACAGGGAGTGAAGAAACTACTTTGGGTCATTCCTTGTGGAAATACCACCTTTAATTAGAGTTTTTATGCCTCTATGCCTCTAATTAGAGGTTTTTTTTAGGAGGGGGTTACAGTAACACTAAAGTACACACTGCAAAGATCTTTATAAAATGACAGACAAAATATTCAAGATTCTGTATGTCATTTTTTAAAGATCACCAATGGATTTGTCCCAAATGCAATGGTGACCCCTTTCTTAGGCTGCAGAAATAGACAGTTCAGAGCACACTCCAGTCTTAAACAATCAAATCAGTCACTTACTGTACGTCTGAGGAAGGTGTCGCACTGACACCGAAATGTCACGTGTTTTAATTTGTAAATTTGTCTTTGGCCGAATTTGCGAATGATCGACCGTGCAGTCCCATAGGGAACCAAATGATTGATCAGGATTTTATGACATGTCTGATCCAGATGAACGTACGATCGAGGTCGGTCGCCCCACACCAGGAGATTTTTGTCCGAAAGTGCCGTGAATCGGTCGGTCAGCCGAAAATAATTTCTGGTGTCTACCCAGCCTTAAGGACATGCATCTGAGCACAGGGTGGGCAGAGTTGAGTTACCTTGAGATCTTTTTATTTTGATCATCATATCATAATTGAAATTCCTACATTCTTGCCAAATGCGCATGTAAAGACCTTATGATACAATAAGGGACGTGGGGTATGTATTAATTAAAATAGCCAATATGGTGTAATGTATAATCTCTACATATTACAGCTTTTTATACCCTCTTCTCAAAGACTTTTTTTTACATTGTCCACTGATGTAAACATTCAAGCAGCAAAATACATTATATTAGGCCACAGGATATTCTCTTTAAATTGAATAAAAAATGTAGAAAGTTAGAACAAAAGGGTTTTTGCAATTAGCATAGTTCACTGAAGACATAGCATTTATCTGCTTATGATTCTTTTGTCCACTCCTATTCTCTCTCCCTATTCTTTTATGTTCTCTTTTTCTTATTATTGTTCTTTAGCGTACAGTACATTTCTGAACGCTCTTTGATGTTTATCTCTTGGTAATTCTATTTGGGGGATTTTGCCAAAGCGACGGTTAAAAGAATACAGCGTGGAGCAGTGATGCTGAGTGTTTAAAAGAATGCTGGAAACAGGATTAGGATCATGTTCTACCACTACATGTCAGCCAGTCAATAGGACTGAAGTTCTTTATCGCCCCACAGTGGCAGGTCTCTTTGTCCTAGGAGATTTTATTTTTTTGGCAATCACCTTTCACAGTCATGAAGAAAGACTATTAATTTACGGATTGACATATTGCAATGTTGGGAATTCCTCCTTCAAGTTTTTAAGCAGTCACAAATAATTGACAGCTAGTGCTTATAGAGGGCAAGCATTACTATAAAAGCAGGAAAACAGCCTTTTTTGGAGTGGGGAAAAAGTATGTGTTCTAATGCAAGTTGGGTACTGAGATTGATTAATGGGTGGATAGATAAATTCAAACCACATTTATGGTTATTTAGTTTTGTTTTAAACAGAATTAGTTCAAAGTTTCATAAACTGGAAATGCACCTGAATTGTCCCAAAATTCAACACATATATTTTCAATAATAATAGTTTTGTAAAGGATATTCTAAAAAATACCAGTGATGTGTTAATATCTGTGTTATCAGTGGCCAATATATATCAGTGCTATAAAAACATACTATGGTATTCTCATCACAGATAGAGATGGGATCCGGGTCCAATTCGGACCCATATCCGACATGGAACCCCTCGGCTCCAAAATCTGTATGAGGTTATTTTAGGTAACTCTTAAAAATAACCTTGAACGTTCATTAACCCTCAAAAGTACGTTTGGAAACTCAACAGTAGTTTCCGGTTGTATTTTCAAGGGTTATCGAACGTTCAAGATTATTTTCGAGGGTTACCGAAAATAACCTCATACATTCGATTTCGGAAAGAGTGTTCAGATTTTGGAACCGAGGGGTTCAGACATGCATGCAAACAACATGTCACATCACCTTTAAGCGTGTTAACCTCTAATAAAAAACTCTGACATCATTGTGCTCCTTCACTCTAATTGAAAACAACACATTTCAGGGAGATTGTATATAATTTCAGGGAGCTGCCATTAATATCAGGGAGACTCCCCAAACTAGAGGGAGAGGTGGGATGACTGGCATCATTATCATTGAATCTGAAAATCGAAACTTTAGTGTGTGCTACACATATCCATGCAAGTCTCAACCTTTGTCTACGCCTTTTAATTTTAAGCTTTTAAAAAAAAAAAAATTCTAGCAAGCCATATAGGAACAACCCCACGCTAAGCCATTACATATCATCACATCAGCAACATGGTCACAAGCTCAATTTTAAACATTTTAAAAACTTGGGGGGAGATGCAATATATTTCGCTATCGCAACCTACGTGCACTCGTTTACGCAATGTATTAATCACTTTGCAACCATTAATACATTGCGAAAAAGCTAGCGGTAAGTTGCGACCTTATGCGCATATTTTAAAGACACCATTGAAGAGGCGTTAATTGTCACAGGAAAATCTAGCGCATAAAACGGCGCAAAATTTATTGTATCGCTTTGCGCTGCGCAAAGAAAAAAAATTTCGACATGGCGCAGGCAGTGCAAAACCTTCGCTAACACGTTAGTACATAGGTTAGCGTGATTTTAGCGCTTATTTTCTCGTTAGCGCGGGATATTGCATCTCCCTGTTGGTTTGCAGTTGCTGTTATTCTACTTCTTTCCAGTGTTCATCTTTCTAAAGTTCTCAATATGGTGGTTCATATTTTGAGAAATTACCTAAACAATAACTGCCCTTTATTGCTACTTTAAATGCTTTTCAAAAAAACAGTAAGCGACCTAGGCCAACTGCTAGGGCACTGAGAGGGTGAAGGCTACCATTCAAAGTTTTTTTTCTTTTTAAAACAGGGATACTTATCAGCCATTAAGCTATGTTTTTCTGATTTAGTTTCCTGTATTCTTCCACTGTTACCATACAGCAAAATGACCTTGGCTAAGTTCAGCATTTTTTGACACTTTGTAGTTCCACAATTAGTACACAGCAGTGCTAGGATATCCTTAATTTTATTCAATACAATTGGCCTCATTTACCTCGGAGCGCTGCAAAGCCACAGAGCTCTTTTCAGCTCTTAATGTTGTGCTAACCGATTTACGATCGGTTAGCGCAACTTTAAGCCCCGCTTTGCAGCGGCTGCGTGAGTACCGGAAGAGGCACTTGCGCAGTCATCGCAAGTCTATTTACCAGAGGCTGCGCGCTGTTTGCATGTAAGCATTTAATGACAGCTGATAGCTGGCGTTAAATACGTGCATGTGACATTCACCCAGAGTCACACAAATCCGCTACGGTAAATTTGCCCAAGTGCTTGTGGCTCTTGGTGAATCTTCTTGAATGTGTCTGAAAAAGTTGATTAAACATAGCAAAATACAAAATGATTCCCTATCTCTTTCATTTGCTTCTGGTATTCTAATCTATGGAAGAATTGTTTGGGGAAGTTTGAGTTGGGAAGAGGGCACCAGGAGAGACTTTCTTAGGACACATAAAAGCAGCATAACATACCTTAAACATCAGGGTCAAAACTGCAGGAGCCCTATCCCTGCTGCTTTTGTGCCAGGCCGCTGACACCCCCCCCCCCTTTCTCCCGAACTCCTAACTGGTACCTCAATCTCCTGCTTTTAAACAGCTTATTGTGCATACGTAAGTAAGGAGCACAGGATCAGCTGTTTAAAACACCAGTGCCGGACAGGCAGTGGTTAAAGGGTATGTCCACCCTAAATAAAAACTTTGTATATATTGTAGCTCTCCCTTGACAACCCAACTGCCTAGTTAGATCTCTAATAAAAGCTTCAGAATCATACTTGTGAATGTTCTCATTCATCCAGGTCATGGTATATCTGTTGTATTCAATTAGATCAACTGGACTTGAAGTTTAGTTCTTGAAGACGTTTCGCTAGTCATCCGACTGGCTTTCTCAATTCAGAATGACTTGTACAAGAATCTGTGGCAATTATGTACCCTGGAAAATCCCAATAAGCACAGCCAAGTTTTAAGGGCGTGATTGGATAGCGGCTAAGAGGTGTTATAGGAATGCCCAGAGTAAGGTATGTAGTAGGGGTCTCCGAGAAATTAATAAGAATTTTCAAAAAACACCGTATCCCTGTCTGCTTTAAACTCAACAATACACTGAGGCAGCAATTGGTACATCCGAAAGACCCAATACCGAAACACAAGAAAAGTGACATCATATACACAGTGCAGTGCAGTGAAGAATGCTCTGATTTGTATGTGGGGGAGACCAAACAGCAACTGCATGGCCCAGCACAGAAGAGCCAATTCCTCGGGTCAGGATTCAGCCGTGTACCTGCATCTTAAGGATAAAGGACATACCTTTAAAGATTGTAATGTTAACATATTGGCAAAGGAACGTGACTGGTTTAAGAGAGATGTTAAGGAGGCCATTTATGTGAAAATAAAGAAACCAAGCCTAAATAGAGGTGGGGGGGTTCGACACCAACTGTCTGCCATGTACAATGCTTTTTTGACACCTTACTCTGGGCATTCCTATAACACCTCTTAGCCACTATCCAATCATGCCCTTAACACTTGGCTGTGATATGCTAATTGGGATTTTCCAGGGTACATAATTGCCACAGATTCTTGTACAAGTCATCCTGAATTGAGAAAGCCAGTCGGATGACTAGCGAAACTTCACGTCTTCAAGAACTGAACTTCAAGTCCAGTTGATCTAATTGAATACAACAGATACTTCAGAATCATACTTACAGCCCTTACCTCCCGCGGCTGTCTTCTCCGGCTACTGGAAGAAACAGGTCGTGGCTGCCAGCTATAAAGACAGCTGCAGGAGTAAAGGGCTGTATGTATGATTTGGAAGCTTTTATTAGAGATCTAACTCAGTGGTTGGGGGTGGGCAGGGGAGTGCTACAATATGCCCAAAGGATTTTAAGCTAGGGGGAAGGGCAGCAATAGAGGGATCTGGAAGGGAAAGGGGGGAAACTCCCCTGCGCATGTCACACTATCTTCCTGAGGACAGATTAGAGGCAGAAACCTTTTGACACTTTGCACAGACACTGGAGGAGAACCATAAGGAGCTGAGGAGTTAGTTAGGGATTTTTTTAAACCGCACAGTGAGGCCAGCACTGAAGCAAATTTTAGTTTTGGGGGTGGGCATGCCCTTTAAAAACAGCTGATCGCGTACACTTTTACTTATGGACAAGCGGTCAGCTGTTAAAAGCAATGTATTGAGGTAAAAGTCAGGAGAGCGTCAGGCCCTCTAAGCTGCCGTCGCATGGGCTGTAGTTATGCCACAGCTAGGGATACTATTTTTTTTACAAGATTCCAGTTCTGACATGAATTGGGTTGTATTGATTGCATTCCAAATAGCCAAATACATGTTTGCCTTTCATATTGGCAAATCCCAGATCCATTGTTTGAGCTACTTATGTATCAATATTACATTGCCCCACTTGATTCATGCACCAAATAATGTATGTTTTCATGTTTTTCCTTAACACTAGTTGCTCTGACAACAATTAAATATGTTGAAGATAAAAAGACATTTTGCGTGGGGTATTTTTAAACTCATTCAGCTTGACATATTAATCTTTTGGGATTGTAATGGGGTCTAAACATTGCCCCAGGCATGAATTCTTCTCCATAATGGAGGACGTATTTATCTGAGGTAAGAACAACTTTATCCTTTGCTTTCATTTCATCAGATTAGCTTCATATCTGTCTTCTGTCTTAATAGGCAATGATGACTGAAATCAGTTACTCAGAATTTTAAGCTTTCATTTTCACACTCTTAGCTGTTAAGCTCTATTGTCTTCTTGTTGATTTTGACATTAATTTGGCACAAGATGATAACAATCTTTGGAGTTACTGACATTGTTAAAAGGAATTGCAGGCTTAGTATGAAATCCAAGATGTGTATATTAAAAGGTCTCAGAGATCATAAGAGAAATGGTGAATAAAGTGAATCAGCATGGAGTTTGAAAGGCTTATCAGAGGAAATTTATCCATATAGTTTATAGGAACCATCCATTATATCTGTACCTAGAACTTTATAGAACCATGTCTTTGTGCTCAAAATGTTAAATTGCAATAACTGTATTCATAAAGAGAGACATTCTTATAAAGTCATTGACTGCTTCTCCAATACCTGTGAAGTTGTTCAGTAACCTCTAAGGTGTCTAGTCTACAGGTGTTGATTTTGCAAATCAAATGCTTCATTAGTCTTCTCGAGCAACAGACACCCTTCTGGGTATTTGTGGGGTTTGGGTTAGCAATATAGGACACATGTACATTTGTTTTAGGGATGGGAGGTGTGCCAGGAGTGGCAATATTTGCAGTAAGATCGGTAAAGCAGTATTCCTAAATACATTAAGAGACATTACTTGTGTGCACAAAAAAATACACTCACTTTTCTTTTCTACCAATATAGCAACAAATAGCTTTGATCTATAGCCATTCCATAGACACTATGTAATATACTCAAGCATTCCTGTATTTCTGAATATTACCTAATGCCTCTTTTTCTGCTTGATTGCCTAGTCACTCCTATGTTATTATGTACTTATTAAGTTTTTGTCTTCATTCACAAAGATCCCTGATACTGCTGGCTCCAGCTTTCAAACAGAAGGGAAATTAAGGTAAGGTGTTATTGAAAGCTTAAGACCGTGTCATATTACCGGGAAGGTTTGTGTAAAGTCAAGCTGTTCTGTGGTTGCAGCAGGTAAGTGACAAATTGTTATAGTTAATACAAAATCGTATGCAAGCAGTGCATTGCCAGCTTGTAAATATAAGATGCCCTCATGCCCAGCCCACACAGACTGATAAATATTAGATGCCTTCATGCCCAGTATAAGATGCCCTCATGCCCAGCCCACACAGACTGGTAAATATAAGATGCTCTCATACCCAGGCCACACTGGTAAATTTAAGATGCCCTGATACCCAGCTCATACAGACTGGTAAACATAAGAGACCCTCATTCAAAGCTCACACAGACTTGTAAATATAAGAAGCACTCATGCCGAGCCCACACAGACTTGTAACTATAAATATCCTCATTTACAGCTCACACAGACTTGTAAATATAAGAAGCTCTCATGCCCAGCCCACACAGACTGATAAACATAGAATGCCCTCATTCCCTGCACACACAGACTTGTAAATCTAAGATGCCCTCATGCCCAGGTACATACAGGTTTGCCCACACTTACTAGAACATAAATGTTTTCCCAGAGTAACTGGTACATATAAGTTAGCCCACAGTGACTGTTTCATTTAAATTTTCATACAGTGACTGGTACAAACAAGTTTGCCCATGGTGACTGATAAATATAACTTTGTTCTTATTGTGCCAGGATCAGGATGAAAGACCCACAAAGCTACTTGTATATATAAGATGCCCTCATACCCAGGTACATACACGTTTGCCCACAGTGACTGGTAGACCGTAGATATATATTTTCACACAGTGACTGATGCATACAAGTTTTCAGATGGTGACTAGTACATACAAGTTGGCTCACAGTGATTGGTAAATACAAGTGTGCCCACAGTGAGTAGTACATATACGTTTTTTCACAGTGTCTGGTAAATACAAGTTTGCCCACGGTGACTGGTACATACAAGTTTCCCCACAATGACTGATACTTACAAGTTTGCTCACATATTGACTGGTACATAGAAGTTTGCCCATGGTTATTGGTACATACCACTTTGCCTACAGTGACTGGTACATATAGGTTTGCCCACAGTGACTATTACATACAAGGTTGTTCACAATGACTGGTACATACAGTACAAGTTTTTCCATGCCCACAAGTTGTTTTTTTTTGCCCACAGCGAGTGGTAAAATTTCCCATAGTGACGGGTGTGTAAAGTTTGCCCACAGTAACTTGTACATACATGTTTGCCCACAGTGGCTACATACAAGTTTGCTCACATTGACTGGTACATACAACTTTTCCCACAGTGACTAGTACATGTAAGTTTTCCCACAGTGACTAATACATATAAGATTGCTCACAATGACTGGTACATACACGTTTGACCTTTGGGGATTGGTACAAACAGGTTTGCCTACAGCGCTTGGTAAATACAAGCTTGCCCAGAGTGACTAGTAAATATGAGTTTGCCCACAGTGGCTACTTACTGTGCCAGTAAATTTGATGGCAGCCAGGCAGAGGCAGGATCAGGATAAGAGACACCCATGAGTACTGAATACTGCAATACTGCGCCCCCCTTAAATTAATGCTGCCTTTTATGTGGAGGAGCACCCCTGTTAGCTGCACTAAACAGACCACCAACAAACCACATTGGGGTTAATGCAGCAGAAGGTGCAGAAGTTAAACTGCAGTAACCCAGTTAAAGGGCATGTCCACCCCTTTATCTAACTTTTATTGTACTGTAGGGCTCCCTCCTCCAGCCCCAAACGCTATAATAGTTTTAGCAGAAACTCCCCCGATCATTACTTACCTTACCCCTTTCCTCTGGAGTACTGTCCTGGCCCTCTGCTTGCATGAAACTGCAAGCAGGGGGCCGGACCGGCAGCCGCGTCCATGATTGGCTAAGAGGCAGCCAATCACGGACGTGGTTGCCGGCACTGGAGAAGGCTGGAGGAGAGAGATAAGGTAAGTAATGATAGGGGTAGTTTCTGCTAAAACTATTATAGCGGTTGTGACTGGGGGAGGGAGCCCAACTGCATACCAAAGGATTTACACTAGGGGGAGGGAGAGCAAAATGGGAGGGAGAGGGAGGGGGGAGGGCTGCAGTGCGCATGACAAACTATTCCCGGAGGAAAGACAGGAGGCAGAGTCCTATATGGACTCTGCCAGGCTCCTGGTGGACAGTTTTCTGGACTTTGGAGGTGCATAGCAGGGCAGCCATTTGGAGCTAGGATGTATGTTAAGGATTTTATTACACTACACAGTAGGTCCAGTAGTGGGTTAAATTATAGTTTTGGGGGTGGACATGCCCTTTAAAAGCTGATTGATTACATTCAGATCAATAGCATAGACAAACTTGCACCACTTATAGGGCATGTCCACCCCCAAAACTATAATCCCCCCCCCACTACTGGCCCCATCATGTAGTGTAGTTTAATCCTCCATAAGGTTCTCCTGTAGTCCCCCCCCCAAAGTCCCAAAAACTGCACACCAGGAGGATAGCAGAGTCCATATAGGACTCTGCCTCCTACCTGGCCTCCGGGAGAAGTTTGGCATGCGTACTGCAGCCCTTCTCCCCCTCCCTCTCCCTCCCGATTAGGATTCCCTCTCCCTAGTGTAAAACCCTTTTCACCAAAGATTCCCCGTCCCCCCAGCCCCAACCGCTATGTTAGTATTATTAGAAAATGCCCAAAACATTTCTTACCTTCCCTCTTGCCTCCGCCGCACTGAACTCCTGGCAGCCGAGTCCGTGATTGGCTGCTGCTCAGCCAATCACAGACGCGACTGCCGGTCCCGCCCCTCTGCTTGCATTTACTCGCAAGCAGAGGGCCTGGCAGCGCAGTGGGGGCAAGAGGGAAGGTAAGTAAAGTTTGGGGCATTTTCTAATAATACTAACATAGCGGTTGGGGCTGGGGGGACAGGGGGAATCTGTGGTGAAAATTTTTTTTAAGGGTGAACATACCCTTTATTGCATCGGCCTTATTATGTAAAAGTTGCAAAAAAAACCCTCCAACATAAGGATCAGTACTAGAGGGATACACTGACAATGCGCTGAATACTGTAAAAAGAGCATGTAAACAAGGTCTACAAAGTCATCAATAACTTCTATAAGTATGTCACACATTAACATATCGTACTTTCGAGGCTTATCAAACGTCAAGGCTATTTTATATAGCCCTCGAAAATAGCCTTGAACGTTCGCTAATCATTGAAAATGCGATCTGAAGTCCCAAAAGTATGTTCTGTTTTCAGATTTTCGGATCTTCTGTATTTTTCTGAGATCCGAAAATTCCAAAAATGGAGCGAAACTTACCAGTTTCGGCCATCTCTATTTATTGAGAAAGGGAGGGTGGACCAGGACATACTATTACTTGTCTTTTAGAAAGGGCTAAAAAAACTATTTAGGGGCAGGTGAAAATACAAAACATCTTGTAGTTGTGCTGAAATATATCACAGATTCATTAGTCTCCAAATTTGACATCTCTAATCCACTACAGCCTTTTACAGAGCAATGCATTTATCTGTCAATACCTGTCAGAGACTGGCAAAACGCTAACATTTTAATCCCAACATGTTCTCTTACTGGTTTATTTTGATGGCTCATTCATGACTTCAAACGTAACTGTAATAATATTTGTAATAATATTCGGTTAGATCTACTGGACTTGAAGTATAATTATTGAAAATATTTCTCTAGCTATCTGACTATCTTTCTTAATTCAGAATGACTTGTGCAACAAGCTAGAGAAATGTCTAGAGAAAAGTACTAATCTTCCAGTCCAGTTGATCAAACCGAATACCCCAGATGAATTGGAACCTTCACAGGTATATTTTGCAAAAAGCAATTCTATTTTTTAATATTTCATTGATTTATAATCATGAACTTTTTGAAAAAGATCTGCCTCTATCTCTTCATGGCTTGAAAACTATGAAATTCAGAAGTAATTGCCTGCGAAATAGTCAATCATTAGGGATATGATATTTGGGTCAAAACTCCCAGTTCCACTTTTGAAATTCTACCAAAACCCTCAAATGTATCCTTCAATTTCCGTAACACTCAAATGTATCGTTCAATTTTAGTAACCCTTAAATGTAGACTTCAATTTCACAAACACTCAAATGTAGCCTTCGATTTAGGTAACCCTCGAATATATAATTTGGTAAATCTCGAATGTAGAATTTGGTAACCCTCGAATGTAGCATTCGGTTTCCTTTGAATGTAGAGTTCGGTAATCCACATATTGGCCATAACCCTCGAATGTAGCATGCGGAAACCTGACAATTGTTCCATTGTGAAGTATGTTAGTGTTTAAATGGGTTTTAGTGATATGGACATGTTCCCCAGGCTATTTCCTAGGTCCTCGAGCCATATACAGTAAGTTACCAATTTTATTTTATCTGTATTTTATCCAAAAGTATTTCTCCCCATTGACTTCAATGGGTTAGGTTACAAACTACCGAACCTTCGAAATTTTACTGAAGTTCGAAAATAAACCAAACTTCAGGAAGTTCGGCCATCTCTAATAAAGATGAGGTAATTACCTCATCTTTACTTGAAAGTAATTTTTCAGAATAGTAACCATTTTTTTCTGGACATGCTGAGAACTTTGTGACTTCCAATTGAATTAAAATGTTTCAGTTCTTAAGGTGCACATACATTAGTGCTTACCCTCCAATGGATCCGTGACATTCAATCAATTTTCCTGGAACCGCCTTTCACTGACTTCTTCTGCGACCAACATGCGATCGCAAAATGAATGGGGCCCGACGAGACCTTGCGATCGTATGTCGGTAGAATGGGAAAGGGAATATTAATTGATTGTAAATGATTGGTCTGAGGGTAAGGATTAGAGGTGGATGAACTTCATAAAGTTTGGTCCGTTTTTAAACTTTCGAACTTCAAAGTTCGAATTTGGACCCATTAAAGTCAATTGGGGAGTGATAGTTCGAAAAGTCAGGATGATTTAAAGCTAAACTAACAATGGTAACTTCACTTATTAAACACGAGTGAGCAATTGTCGGGTTTTGCTCAAGCTACAGTCGAGGGTTACAGCCAATTCAAGGTTTACCGAATGATACTTTCGAGGGTTACCGAAAATAGAATGATAAATTTGAGGGTTACCGGAATCAAATGATACTTTCGAGGGTTACCGAAAATTAATGATACTTTCAAGGGTTAGTGAACAATGCATTCGAGGGTTACCGAAAACGCACATTACACTAGAGGGTGTGAGTCCAGAAAAACAAACTAGTTCGAATCCGAACTAGTTTGAATAGTTTGAGTTCGTCCGAACTCATAAAGTTCGGCTCAAACTCAGGTTCCAGTTCGGTTTTGTGTCCATCACTAGTAAGTACTAATGTATGGGCACCTTTAGTTTTTTCTAAGTATGGATGAAAAAAATTATTTATCAAAATTATACTTCCAAATACAGAAGTTTGCCAGTAAAGTGGTAGAATATTCAAACTAAATGAACATATTGGATTCATAATTTCTTTCAAGTGTTAAAATTGGATCCATCCTTATTAGCGTTTTTTTTAAAGTTTACCCAGTTATGATTGTAAGATTATAAAACCTGTTAAGCATAGGTGGTAAAAAATATATTTTCAAGATTCAAAGCTATAGGAAATCTAAAAACCACACCAAGGGAAATCTCTTTGGTTAACAACTTTCTAAATGAAGCAGTTTCTGCTCTTGTATTATGGTGTTTGCATCCCATTTAGATTAATGGCAAAGCAATTTAGCCTTCTTCTAACATAGTTTCTGGGATGGATGGCCTTTTACACTCAATAGAAGATCATCTCCCTTAGCATTTTAATCTCTGATCTCGGAGGATTTTACACCCAGCCTTTGTAGTCATCTTAAACTCCAGACATTAAGCCTTTAATTACAATCACTCATCTTCTTTGGTGCTTCAACATTTAAGGAGCCCTTTAATGATTGACTTGTTTTGTACATGGGTAAATCATTTTAAAACTGCTACTAAAAAGTCAACATTCATGTTTAGTTCAGTTTAATAAACAAAAAATGAATAATATCTACATTTATGGAAGGCTATTTAATAGAAATATGGTAGCTAACATGTAGAAACAGTATTTGTTTGCTGAATTGATATTACAGGTCAGGGAGCCCCTTGGTTCCAAAATCCAAATGTTCAGTCTGGCTCATTTTGGGACTTCGGAGCCTATTTTCTATAATAACCGAACATTCGAGGATTAGCGAAAATAGCCTCAAACTTGAAATTAGCTTCAGATCGTATTTTCGAGGATTAGCACACATTCCAGGTTATTTTCGAAAATAGCCTCGAACGTTCGATAATTATCGAAAATGGGCTCTGAAGTCCCGAAAGAATATTCTGTTTTTGGATTTTCAGATCTTTTTGGGATTTTTGTAGAAGCCACACACAAACGTTTGAAATAAAAGAAGGGAACTTAACCCATTTATTTCAGGGATTCCACATAGATTCCCTGAACTAAAAGGACCATTATTTTGTTTCAAATGTGTGTGTGAGGCCCTTACTATGTTTCTAATAGTCACAATCAAATTGTTGCATGATAGATAACTATTTTCTATAGACTTTTAATGTAACATGCACACACGTGACACCAACAACTATTCCATTTAATGGAAAGAAAGCAGGCAACCTTTTTGCAGACAAACCCCTTGTTATGTACAGAAATGCTAACCACCATAAGTATTCACTATGTCTTTAATAGCTAGTATTATCCGTGACACAGGATGTCATGACATTAAGCCTTCTAGGTAGTGCACTATGCCTTTAATAGCTAGTATTATAAATGACACAGGATGTCATGACATTAAGCTTTCTTGGTAATGCATTGTGCATTTAATAGCTAGTATTATCATGACATAGTAAGCCTTCTGGGTAGGGCATTAGTTATTTATTTACTCTCCCCATCAAGAGTGGCAAGTAAAATAAATTTCATTGTACTGTAAGTCAAAGCAACATATAAAGGAAATCTTCACCTAGAAACAATTCATACTTATTTATAGACCATGAAAAGTTAATTGATTAGTTGTCTATAAAGTTTCTGTGACATATTTGCAAAAATATTGTTTTGTTTTTGAATTAAAGAATTATTTTATTTACTAATCTGAAAGTTTTTCTGCCCAGAACACATATACATTGTAAGATACTTCTCTGTTAAGTTACATTTACATGTAAGAAATAGAATTAGATTTTGTAACTGTTTATTTTTTTGCTTCAATTCTGTTCGTAGCAAAAATTTTTTTTTACATGTATCGGTTTTCATTGCATTAGCTCTGGTAGCCCATGAGGTTACAGGTTCCATGAGGTTACAGGTTCCATTACCCAGACTTTCTTGAATTTTTTTTAATCAGTTCTTTCTTTGTATGAAAAGGAAAGGAATGCATAGGGAACAAGATTGAATTAACAATTCCACACTGTTAAATTCTGTCTGAGATGCTGAATCTGCTGTAACATGTTCTGTGACTTCGGCTGGGTACACACATTTAGATTCTTTGTCCCGACCGACCGTTCGGCACTTCCAAATGGTGGCAAGTGCAAAGGACTGTCTGCCACAGCAAAAGTATCCTCGGCCAACAGTTCTGCTGTGGTTCGTCTGACAGACCGGCCATGGTTTTCAGACATGTCCGATCGCCCATTTGTTTGGTTTGAATGATTATTTTTGCCCGATCGATTGATACAATGAAATGTTGGTTGGTCGGTTTGGCCGAATTATTGGATGGTGTGCTCCCAGCTTTAAGTTTGCAAAAATCACAACACATTCCATTGGTGTATAGAGTACAATTAAGCCTTGTAAATACACAGAGGCGTGTGAGTGAGGCATGGTGGACAAGCTTTTAACAGAAACGCGGGGAAAGGTAAATTTGCCTATTGTCGCAAATGTGTAAATGCATGGTCGAGGGTCATTCATTGATAAGTTGTCAGATCTTTGAATGACCCAACTCGTAGAGGAGCTGGTAGAGAATGAGGTTTGCTGTGTGGTGTACATGTATACAAGACTTTTTTTTTTTTTTTTTAAATGCCCTTTTAGATTAATGAATATGTAATTAATATAAGTAATATAATATAAATGTAATTGGCCAGTAGTAAAAAGGGGCAGGACTTATTATAAACAGTACACTGCTTTATAATTTGATTTTACAAAAAAAAAATGGTGTCAACTCCACAGCAATGTGTCCTTTTATAAATATATGTCCCTGTGTGTGGTTAGGGCCTGACCATCTCATGAGATTACTGTATATACTCGAGTATAAGCCGAGATTTTCAGATTTATTTTTTTTTAAACCGAACCTCGCATATACTCGAATCACTCACCTCAGAGGGAAATCGGGCTGCCACTCGCTCCGCATCTCCTGTCTGATGTCACTACTCAGCACCTGTCTCACTTCCCAGCACCTAGTAGTGATGTCAGGCGGGAGATGTGGAGCGAGCGGCAGACGGATTTCCCTCTAAGTTGTGCGGCCGGATTCAACACTGAGGGGATAATAAAGTACCTTACCTGGATTTAAGACTGCCCAGGTAAGGTACTGTAACACTGAACTGGGGGGGCTCTCGGGAGGGGGGGCAGTAATCCCATACAGTAACCAACAGTAACAATACAGTAACACTGTAGATGTTTGAAAACTACAACTCCCAGCAACTAAAGCATGCTGGGAGTTGTAGCTTCCAAACATCTGGTGTGCCAAGGAATTGGGGGTTACTGTAAGGGATTACTGTCCATTTAAATGGCAATCCTCAAAACAATACAGAATCAGGAGGGTGGTATCTTTTAAAAATATTGCCTTCTGATTCTGTAATGTTTTAAGGCTTTAGTTGCTCTTTTATTGGATTGCAGAATTCACATACAGTATAATATATGTATATATATGTATACCTTGGCTTATACTCGGGTCGGCTTATACTCAAGTATATAGGTATGGTTATTATTTCTTTTTGTTTCTGAGATTAACCCTCGTTTAGCTTAAGGAGTAAAAGCACACTTGTGTAACATTATCTCCATTATCTGGAAGAAAATTACAGAGGTAATACATTTTCAACGTGTATGAACAGAAAGCATTTTAAAAAAAGTACATTTGAAGGAATAGTTCATTTAGAAAGTGATCTATTTCATGCACTGCATGATTATCGACCAAAACAGGCATGCATACACATCGTGATAAAACGTTACCAGTTGGTCATAGCGTCGGCTTCCTCTACTTCACCTCTTGTAGTGGGAGTCCATTCGATTGGAGTTCCGGAACACTTTCCAATATCATGAAGATCACAGCAAAACAAAGAAGACGAGCGGACTGCCAACAACCACAAGTAAAACTTAACTTGTGCCTCCTCCTCCCCGTCGGCGACGAGGCCAATAGGAAGGCATGCTCTGAACAAGCGTGCCTTCCTATTGGCCTCGTCGCTGACGGGGAGGAGGGGGCAGAGCCTACCAAAGCAGCGTTGCTGCAACAAGCTGATGTAGGTTTCGTGAATCCCGGGGTGAGGACCTAGCGGTTCAGGTCCTCACCCTGGGTAAAAGTTACTGCACGAAGATGTGGAGCGGAGGGAAGGTGAGTATAATTGTGCTTTAAGGGTTCATCTTTGCAAGACATTGTTGTGGTCATAAGAAATACTATTGGTCTAGTGGTTATTAGAGATGTAATGTGTGTTCGAAGAGAACCCTTTTTCAATCTAAGGCTTTCAAATTCCCGACAAAACTTTTGGAACTCACGGATTTTCCGAATTTTTGAAATTTTGATAATCACCGAAATCGAAAATAGCCGATTTATTGAAATCAAAAATCGAAACCGTGAAAATCTCCGAAATTATGAAATTGAAGATTTCTGTAATCCTCGAAAATATATGTAGATTCTGGCAACCCTCTAATTTTTAATATCGGTAACCCTCGAAAGTAGCGCTCTATTTCGGTAACTCTCGAAAATAGAATGCGGAAGCTCGAAAACAGCCTGATCATGAGGAAAGATAGTTTTAAAATACGTTTTGGTTATATTTACGGGGTCCCCAGACTATTCCTCAGGGTTCGTTTTTGGATTTTCGAATTTGAAAATTCGAAAACAGAACAAAACTCAACAGCTTTGAACATCTCTAGTGGTTACAAGGAATACTATTGGTCTAGCGGTTGTAAGAAATACTATTTGTCATTAGAAATCTCTGGATACAGTTAGTTAGACTTTGCCTTCCTTGCAACATCTCAGAGAAGTTGGTGAGCTGCCCTCCAGGCCAAAGTAGAAGGAACATACATGGTCCTAAGTTCAAGCAGAGGTAAAACAAAACCTATTCAGTTTAATAAATAAAAAGCCCTTGCCCGGGGGCAGAGACTTTCTCTGATTCAGCAGAGAGCAATAACATTTCTTCTCAGTCGGGTTTTCACTGAAGGGATGTGTACATGGCACGTGTCCTCCTAAAAGTCAACCCAATAACAAATAAAAAATACTAGGCTAAAGCTGAATATTTTTAATGACAGTTGCCATTGGTTTATTTAAAAATTATATACGGTAAACATGTTAAGTGTAATAAACTGTAAGCAAAATTAGGCAACGTTGCCATTTATAAAAAAATAAATAAAAATTTTAATTTAGAATTATAGTCGCCAATAACGTCAATGCAGTTACCGTATGTAAAAACAGCCTGAAAACTGAACCTCGACTTATACTCGGGTCAGTCACTTACTTAAATGAGGAATCCGGCTGCCGTATCCACTGATTGTCGCATCCACTGACGTCACTACTCGGCACCTGTCTCACTTCCCGGCGCCGAGTATTGACGTCAGTGTATGCGACCATCAGTGGATGTGGCAAACAAATTCCTCGTTTCTCCTGCAATTATCACTGCTTGCCCCACAGCACCTGTAAAAAGAGGTGAGGCTGCATAAAAAGAATAGGTAGTGGCAGGGTGGAACCAGTGCTATGTGAGAAGATGGTTGCAGGGAAATAGGGTTTTATTCATGGGGGGGGGGGGGAGAAAAAGGGAGACATTTGGGTCAGGGACAGGATAGTTTGTTTTGGGGGTGTAAACCGAAGGTTCAGTGTGTGCAGTTCCACTACAGATGTTTGTAAACTACAACTCCCAGGAACTAAAGTATGCTGGGAGTGGTAGTTTCCAAACATCTGGAGTGCCAATGATTTAGGGATTACTGTTAATTTAAAAGGCAACTCATGCCTGAAAACAATATTGAGGATGGTACCTATTGTTAAATAGTTTGCCTTCTGATTCTGTGTTGCTTTGAGGCATTAGTTGCCCTTTAAATGTACAGCAGAATTCCCATACAGTATTTCCGTACAATAATAGCCATACTGGATTTGGCTATTACTGTATGGGACTACTGTATGGGAATGCTGCTGTCAATTTAAAGGGCAACTAAAGCTTCGAAACAGTACAGAATCAGAAGGCAGTAGTGGTCATAATTTTTACCCTCTTCTTATACTCGAATCAATCAGTTTTGACTCATTTTTGAGGTAAAAATAGGTACCTTGACTCAGGTTGACTGATATTCGAGTATATATAGTATGTAAAGCCTGTCCCTTCCTTTCTCTTATAGAATATTTTACATATTAATAAAGCAAGGGAAAACAGCAAGAAATTACTGTAACTTTAATCTCACTGCTTACAGGGACACCCACTAAGATGCATAGAGATATATAACTGTACATAGATACATAGTTCTGTTTGGGTTAAAATAAACAGCCCATCAAGGTCTTCCCCTTCATGAAAAACTCAGGCTTTCCAAACCTACCAAAAGTACAGTTTCCCCCATCCAGTTGGTGCAATGACACTACTAATCAGATGTGATACATTCACCAGATGTAACCTTGGATATTCTGTCTGTCCAAGAACACATCTAATATCCCCAGTAATTGATTTGCTGTAGTTCTCTCCAACATATTTAAAAATATCTTCACAAATGGCTCTTTCCCAAGGAAAAGAACCCCAATTTGGTCTATTTATCTATTCCTCTTATCAGTTTAGTTGCCTGTCCCTGTACTCTTTCTAATTTGCTGAAATTCTTTCTGTGGCCCAAAATGACCAGGGCTCTATATAGAGGCAGAATGATGCCTTCCTTAATCAACTCTATTCTTATTCAGGAAAGAATTTTATTCGCTTTAGCAGATACTACCTGACACTGCTTCACGTTACTTCTGTGGTACAAAATAACTCTCTCTCTATTAAGTCTCCCAACTCTATTTGATTTAGGGAATAACTAGAATTAATGTTATTTTTTGCCCAAATGCATTTCAAACCTTATTTGCCATTTTCTAGCTCAACCCCCAAGTCTAATTAATTACTCTCCATAGATAAAAGGGATAGCTGAAGACAAGTATAGATAGATGTAGACAAGTATAGCTATATGGCCATAATTATAAACCCGCGGTATCGCTTTTTACATCTCTACATCTATCTATACTTGTCTTCAGCTATCCCTTTTATCTATGGTTAGTATTATTGAGTTTTCCAGGTATTGCACCCACTTTAATAAGTGATACTACCGCTACCCGATATGCCACTTTGCCTGATTTAGTGCACCGTTTGTCTATTTCCCTTTATTTATTTTTTCATTTTATTAAATAACTTTGTAAGTGTTACACAAATCAGAAGAATATGTGATTGCATTCATCTAATACTACTTGTAATGTCAATCAAATCCCTGTGAAGTGACCCTCTTCCCTGTTCAAGTCCCTCCCTCTTCCCTGCTCTGTTACAAACACAGAGATAAGAATTTTAGCAGAGGGACAAAGGTAGCTTTGATGGCAGAGACATCAAAAGCTACCTTTTTGATGGGAAGGAAAGCTTATTGAAGTATTTCAAAAGAACCACGTGTTCCCTTTAGATGGATATGTTAAAGGGAAGTTAAAGTATTATTATAGTATTGACAGCAGATATACAGGGTGTAATGGGCCCCATACAGTGTGAAGAATATTAAAGGTAGCCATACATGAAGCAATAATGTCGGCTAATATGTGCTATCAGCTGATGATTGCTTCTTGTGAGGCATGCAATGAGGTTTTCTTTAAACATTTACAGGTCTAATACAGGTCTAATAATATTGATCAGGTCAACTTAATTCACAGAGGAGTTTCATAGCTATACTGTATAAATGCACATTTTAAAAGAAATAAAGGTGATATTATATAGGCCAGGGAACTTCAAGGTAAGTTAATATCATTTTTATCATTGTTAAAGGTTGCATTACTTCTTATAATACTTAAGCGAGTTTTAGTAAGATAAAATTTGAGCCAGTATTTATCCCTTTAAAAAGAAAAGTTCTTGTGCATGCTCTGTTTCTTCTGATGTATCGAGCTTGGAAACTGCCAGTGTGAAGAACGGATAGTACTTTCAGCTCATATCAGACTCTTTGTAATAGGAGAAAACTGGGTCCGTTTATTTTATTGATTTCCACTAAAGTTCCCGTTATAAAATGTGCCACTTATATATTATACACAAATAGTTAGAAATAGGCTATCATACTTCACCTTCATTACTTGAAAGTTTTATTTACATGTTTAGTTTGTACAAAGCAAAGTCTCGTAGATTTTTTTTCAAATAATAAAGAAGCCATACAAGGTTTTTTTTAATCATTATTATTATTATGACATTTTTGATTCCAGGGACACTTTGTGAATGGCAAACATCTTTACATATAATTTATAAATAAAACATCACATACAATTTTAAAGTTCATCGAGCAATGGTTGTACAAAGCGCCCATGCTGTGTAGTGATTACTGTCACTGACACAAAAACGTACCCACTAATATTATCAGAGGCGAAGATCCCTTATTCCTTTCATTTACGAAGTGCTAAAGTATCAATAAGAACAGTCACTTCTGCATCCATTCACTGCTGGCGGATTTTAATAGAACCATAAATGTATTACTGTATTTACATTTTAAAGAAAGAATTAATTTAGGAATTGATCAGTTGTCATGAATTAAGGCAGTAGATATTTTTTCTGCTCTTGCCCCTTGCAAACTAATGAGAAATGATTGCTGCGTTTTACTACCTTACAGACCTGCTTGTGCTTGCCATTAATATTGCAGAGGTGGGAATGGGCTTAAAGGGCATATCTTCCCTTCAAAACAACTGGTGACTTGTTAGTTGTCTGTCTGCAACCTCAACTGCTACTTTTACCAGTTTGTAGCATGCATTTGTAACCAGATATTTAAGGATAAATATTGCCTGCATTTTAGCAGAGTAAGCTGACTCAATGCTGTGACTGTTTCCATCCCAACCAATGATTGACTGCTGATTTCCCTGCTGCCGCCTCTGCACATGCTCAAGCATATAAAAAGCTCACTGAGCAGTGGGAGGAGGCGGATACCTTTTCCAGAGTGTAAAATAACTTACGGTATGATTATATATCTGGTTAAAAATGCATGTAATAAACTGGTAAAAATAGCAGTTGGAGTTGCGGGCACACTGACAAGTCACTAGTTTTTTGTTTTAAGGGTGGGCATGCCCTTTCATTCTAAAAGCCCAGGTAGACCTAATTCCTCTTACTCTTTAACAAGCCAATTAAGTTAATCCGAAATAGTTGATTAGCAGCAATTATAAAATGTATTACTGTAGGCATTAAAGTTTACATGGAAAAGTATATACAGTACTACACAATGTTTTACAGGGCTTGAGATCTTTATTATATGCCCTTTATATTAATTATTATGCCAGATACTGCAAGCAAAACTGTAATATTATTGGTAAGGATAGTATATAAATTTGATTTATGGTCAGGCTAGCAATGTAGACCTGTTACAGGGACCCAAGAAGAGACAAAATTACACAATTTTCAGAGCAACATTGACATAAACACATGAAGAACATTTCCCACCATTTTATCTATATACAAGCAGAGATTTATATCTAAGAGTAAATGCCTGCCTCTTTATATTTTGTACAGAATAGCTTTACAGGCGCATTCAGTCTTTGTGCGAAAACATTTTCCATTGAGGCCATTTTAAAACCACTTGACAATTCTTTCTATATTGAAGTCTATTCTGCTACCAGTTAAATGCTTCGGAAGGAGCAGAGATAAAGGGAGGACTAGAAATAAAAGCTAAACGTGCATTATGACTGTACTGTGTCAGCATTAAAAAGTGCAAACCTTTATTCCCATTTTTGCAGCGTAATGTGTACCTTGTCATAGCAAATCATCTGATATTATTCAATGTGCCTATCATTCCTGTGTTGTTCCAATTTACAGTGAATACTTTGCAATAATTATTTTTATAAATAAATGGTATTAGTAATAACCAATACCTCTGGATTTATGAGCCCTGTCTGTATTTTACAGAACTTTGATATGTGTGTTGAAGACCTCAAGATCCTCCGCAATTCACAAACATTCGATAAATTGATTGTAAGTGATCTGTCGGGTGATAATCCAGCACAATAAACCACAGCAGTCAATTTGGCTGAATTTATAAAACCCAAGACCTTTAGGCAACTTTCAGACAAACAGCAAATGCCAGTTTTTTGAGCTGTTCCCTGACTGTCGGTGACAGAGAAACACTAACAGGGTTATTCAATCAACGTTCTTATCGTTTAAAGTGGTGCTAATTTTGCTCCAACCAATCAGATCTTTTTTAACATTTGAAAGCTAACATCTGATTGGTTGGGACAAAATTAGCACCATTTTTAACGATAACAACGTTTATTGAATCTCCCTGTAAATGTAATGCTTCTCTAGCAGCAAACATCTGGACCTGTGTGAAAGTAGCCTTAATAAGTCTGGCTTCAATAAAAAAAGGAACACGATTCCATTCTTTAAATAAATAAAAAACGTGAGGCTTTTTTCACATTATAGAGATTTCAGTGCATTTTCAGAACAAATGCGCTTGAAAAAATCTCATTAAAACAAATTGGCCATAGGGGTGCTGTTTAGCAAACACACAACTGAGAATTCTGTGCGTTTTTTCCCGTGCGTGAACTTAGCTTTACTTAACAAGAAGATATAGGAAATATGTTTTAAATACAGAACATACACCAGATACAAATATAGATTCCCTGCACTTTTCTGCTTGTTTCTTTTCATATAGTTTATATAAAGCACAACATTTAGATTTGGTTTGGGCGCATCAGAAAGGGCTGTTTACAAAGCATCATTTTTTTAAATTTCTGTTGGATTGGAATTGATATCAAAGTCCAAATCAAATTTGTAATAAAGAATTCAATTTAACCAGATTCTTGTTCTAGAAAGCCATTTCATTTTCAGCTTTACATTTCTTGAAACACTGTTTTATAAATGGGCCAAATGAGTAAAATATTCAAAATGGTTAAACTTTACTATACCTCAACCCTTTATAAGCTGGCCCTATTGTGATGAATCTGATTATTATTACAATTGTTATTTCACTGTACTTCTGTGAGGCTCAGTTCACATAAATAGGGTTTCTTATAATGCAAACAAATGCAGGCCTTTTTCACAAATAAGACTGAATGCAGCTACACATGGAAGAGTAACTGGTATGTACATATGTCATTAGATCTTGCTGTGTAGGTTTGCAAAAATCAAACTGTAGAATGCGTTTCAATGTGCATGTACCAGTGTAATTCTTCATTTTACTCTCTGTCCTCTAGTATGAAAGAATTGGAATTATCACCAAGGTAAGAGCTGTGCAGGAGACACATGGAGTTATTTAATTGCCATATGCATATGTAGCGACTGACCATCAACAAATGATCCAGATTTGTGTTAAATATTTAATGAGACTGTAAAGTTGGAGAGTTAGATTTAGCAAAGTCAGGCAGTGTAATTAAGAATTTTCTTGTCTGTTTTAAGTGACCCAACAGATGTGTGGTATCCAAGGAAAAAGTTATTCTTGGAGTCAGATGTTTCAAGTCAGTTGGGCAAAGTGTCAAGTCCCAAGGAAGCAGCATGTTGTTTTGCTCTAAGCCTCAAGTTCTCAATACTTGTTGTTTTGCTGTTGATACTTGGGAGACCACCTGAAGACTGCAGAATAGGTGAAGACCATACCTGCTGTGCGTGGGACAAAGATTGGTAATATGACTGGCAATGTAGAGAGCTCAGGGGGCTCATGCTGACATTCATACCAAGGTATGGCACTGATGGAGGACTGGCCATATCAAAGGAAGAGTAATGGACCAAGTTGTTGGTAGCTGCCATGTGTTGACGAAACTGTTCCTGTAGACGGAAGAGGCTGAGGGGTGAAGAAGAGTAGGAATGAGTTGGTGTCAAGCAACTGCTGGAGGAAGGTGTCATGGTGCTGCTGACTGGAGATTCTGAAATGTAAAATAAGAATGGTCAAAGTAAAACCACTATCTTTCTAAAGTGATAATTTATGTCACTGTCTATTAAATGGATTAACGGAGAGCCTGGCATGCCAAATTTCTACTTAAAGTCACGTTAACGCATTTAGCACGACTTTAAAAAGAAAAACTTGGCCATCACAGCCATTTCAATATTGTTTTAGCTTGTGGTAACTTTGTGCTACTGGGTAGACCAAAATGGTATTTACCCAGAGCCACAAACACAATCAGGGAAATTCAATAAAAGTTCTTATCGTTAAAAATGGTGCTAACTTTGCCCCAACCAATCAGATCGTATTTAACATTTGAATGCTAACATCTGATTGGTTGGGGCAAAATTAGCACCGTTTTTAACGATAAGAACTTTTATTGAATAAACCTGAATATGCCATGCACACAACAATGTTTAATTAATAATACAAATAATAGATGACTCCCCAATTGATCATTTTCACTACTGGCCATAACATAAGCCAAACTATTTTTTTTATCAGATGCCAGCAGTAGTGATTACATTACCAAAAAATCTGTCCATGTGTGGCCTGCTTTGGTCTTCCAATATGTATTATTTCCAAGCAGTAGTGAAGTACCAAATGTATCCTTTGTTTACAGATCCCTATATATACGGTCATTTTCCATCAAAATCAATCATATTGAAGTGTAGTGCAACAAACTGTACCTGTTTTCGGGCTTGCTCTCTTGCAGTTGAGTATTTTGGAATCTGTAATAGGATTTTTCTCAGTTTTGGACTCCTCTCGAGGAGTTTTGGGCTCCTCCTCTTTATCTGTCTGTTCTTCAGCAGCTGATTCACTGGCAGACTGGTCTGAAAGAGTAATGTTCAGCTCCACATTGGCATCATTCCCTGAGCTATGGGGCTTCTTGGAGTCATGATTGGGAGTTGGAGAATCTGCAGGAATTGAATCTGTTTTTCCTTCACTGTTGCTAACCTCTGAGTCCTTCTGCTTCTGCAGCTGCTCTTTCTGAAGACTTCTCTGCTTCTTGCGAAATTTGGCTCTTCTGTTCTTAAACCATACCTAGAAAATACATATAAGGTATGAGACACATTAAAGGTAATTTACCGTGAGTGCAACATTAAATCCATTGCTTGAGGCTCCGAGTTCCCTGTGTGATCTGCTGGGTTTAAAAAAGTCACACAATAACGTGATATTAAATTGATTGTGGGGACTGTGTGGATGACATTTGCGAAACCCGCAGAGCCGCCCCAATTCCCTTCTTAATAATAATGTCATTAATGTCATAATAACCCATTGTACATATGTGACCTCCAAAAAGGGCCCATGTATAAGAATGTGATCTATTAAGAAATGGGCTCCTGGAAAACCTAAGGGGTTGTTCACATATTGGTTTGATCAGCAATTTCTGCATATTTGAGGCAAATCAAATTAGAATAAGCCATTACACTTGCCTTTCACTTTCCATTAAAATTTACATATATCTACAACAGGGATGCCCAACCTACAACTCCCAGGATTCTTTGGCTGTATTCTGTAACCAAGGAATGATGGGAGTTATGGGAGTTATAGTGGTGCTGATCACAATCATATACAAATGGTAACAAAAAGTGGTTTGTTTTTTCAGTTACCTCAATGAATCTACATCATTATATAACTCTGCAGTGTCATGATTTCCTTTTACATAAACATGAGTTTCCTTGTTTTGATTTCTATTTAATAACAGTAAAGTACAGTGCAAATTTGAAACACTGCACAAAAAACAACAACTTTTAACTGAAAACGACTTTCACTGCATATGTAACGTACAACCCCTTAATATATCTCTTTTTATTACCTGCACTCTGGCTTCAGGTAGGTTAGTGCACATTGCTAATCTCTCCCTCATCACTACATCAGGATAATGTGTTTTCTGGAAGGTCTTCTCCAAGGCTTCGAGCTGCTGAGCCGTGAATGCAGTACGACTGCGCCGTTGTTTGCGGTGCTGGGATCCATAACGTGCTTCCAAAATGATGTCTTGAAATGTACAGCCGTTGGAAGAGAAAAAAGGAAGGCCAATTTAATTATTGGAAGTGGTTTCCATTTAATTGTATGAATTATACCTTAAAATAAAACCTAATAACCCACCCTTAAGATTATTCAGTTACTCAAGTCAAAAACAGGTTTACATTTTGCAGTAAATAGAGATATGCAAGTTTAAAGTGGTATCTCCTTTTAAGGTGCATACACACATGTGATTGGGGGCCCAACCCGCCAGTGGGATATTTAACGAGATGTTTTGGCCAACAAATTTGCCATACATGGCACAATTATCAGGCAAAGGGGCCATGCATACACATTCTGCGTCACGGGTTGGTCCCCGCAATCGTGGTTTTATAGAGAGGTTTGTATTATAAACAAAGGAGAAGTAAACATTAATAATAACTGATACACATTGAATCAGGAATTGGACTTGAATCTTATATTTTGAATTGACAGATGCCAATACATGTCTGAAAGCAGTCTCTTCCATGGTGACTGGGGATGTCATCCCCCATTAAAGTGTATGGAGCAGAGACTAAATGAAGACTTGGTAGCTAGAATGTGTCACTAGAAGCAGAGAAGCTTAGGAAAAAAGAGAAGGAATCACCCCAAATTCTTGTAGGTAATGTAGGTAAGTTCAATGATAAAAGGAGGATTATCTGTGATTGAGTTATTATTAGAATGAATTTCTCCTTTAAACAAGTCTTGCTTCAATTTCCTTTTTTTTGAGGGTTACGGAATATACAACGTTACTTTCGGTAACCCTCGATAGTAGCCTCGTATATACTGTAACCCTTCGAAAGCATAAATGTGGCACTACTTTCCAGGGTTACTGAAAATACGAGGGAACTTTCGAGGTTTACCAAAAGTAGCCTCAAATATACATTCTGAAACTCGAAAATAGCTTGTTTGGAGGAAATTTTGACTATTTAAGCTTTGGTAATTTGTATGTGTTCCCCTGACTATTTCCCAGGTGCCTGAGCCATCTACAGTAAGTTACCATCCTTTTATTTACCCTGACTTTACTTGAACAAAACTTGCCGAACTATAGAGATTTCCATGACAGAATGATACACCTACTATTACATTAATGTTCTTACCAGCAAGTCTCTCTGCCAGGGTAAGTGCGTGCACAGAAGGCCGGTAGTCAGGGGCATGTTGTGCTTGCTGTGCTGCCTGTTGGTGCAAGTTATACATTGCACTCAGTGAATTCATTGCATGCAGAGAATAACCATTAACTCCGTAGTGTTGCATGGCTGAAGTCTGTTAAAATAAAATAGACAATTTTTGTAAAAGTGGAAGAAAAATGACAGATTCACTTTCTAAAATGAATATCATACCGTAAATATGTATAATAGTAATATCACTAATCTATAAAGTTTAATGCTTCAAACAAATCATGAATTCGTGTAGCCTATAAAAAGAATACACAGCTAACCAAAAAAATAATCAACAAATAGAAATGCCACTGGATACATTTTAAATTGCTAAAATTGTGATGTACATGCCTTATTAAAACACATTTGTATTTAAAGAAATTATGTTTAACATGCCAAAACTGGATAGTTGATTTCTTTTTATTAAGTTTATTTTATAAAAAAAAAATGATTAATTGAATTTGATGGAATGGATATAAAAAATCCAGTTTTGTGATCTCTCTAATGAGAATAGTTGAACCTTTTGGTCCAGCCCTTAACAACAAGTTTCTCATGCAACCCTCAATTTAATTGCCCACTCCTGATTTAATGTATGGGTGCAGACTCTTGGTTGGGGCCAAATGGACGTTCGGTTGTGCATTGTTGACGAACCGGCAGGTCAGATCATCAACTGGGTTCAAACTGTGCCCATACACTAAATGATGCTCTGACGAAATGTCTGTTTGTTCACACTGTTTGTTTGGCGGGTGGGGTCCCACGATCACAGGCGGATCAACTAACGACCCCCAACCTAACACATACACACGGAAGATTCTCGGCCGAAATGGCAGATCATCGTGTGTAGCGCTCGACCATCGGGGGTCGTTCCTCACTCACAGATTGAGCATGTGCACGAGCCTTTAGTCTGGTTGGCATTAAGATCTTTCTGTGCTTTGTATCATGCTGTAAACACAGCCTGTATTTTCAACACCTAGTACCTATTACTGATTGTAAGATACAGTATATGTAACTTTGAAATATTAAATAGAATGCATTACTTTACAGTGTAAGAACACATGATCTACTCAACCTCTGATCTGTTGATCTGTCAACTGGACAGTTTTTCATGACAATCACTTTTATGGCATCAGCCACTGAGGTGTTCCAATGAAAATGTTGATGGGTAAAAGAGGTGAAGCATTTGTAATCAAGTTGTTGCTTGGGTAAGTAAAAGAACCTAAAGGTGGCCATACATCTGTGTGATATTACTTACCCGACCTAGTGCTCACGCAATGTTTGTGTGATCCTGCCACAACCACCTCTCCCGATCTTATATTCGACCGACATGCGATCGCAAAATGAATGGGATTTTGTGATCGCATGTTGGTCGAATACAGGGCCGGCCTTTGATATGGGCGACCTGTGCACGGGTTGCATTACCGGGGGGTGACAGCTGGGAATCTTAGGTCACGGACTTATAGGTCAAAGTTGTGCATCAGTGCCACAGCCCCTCTTGTTACAGTCCTCCAGAGCAAATATATGTAGCAGCACCTCACCACATACTAAGCCCCAACACATATAATCTTTACTTAAGATGTCTGTATGCTGTGCTGTTCTGTCTGTGCATTTAGTACGTTACTTGTTACATAATGATGTACGCACCATATATACAAGCACGCACTGAAGATACTGAAAGACAGTAAGCGCAGGTGGGTTACTTGATTTGAAGGCAAGCAGCATTCAACTGAGTATTGTGTGTGCCAGGGGGGTGTTTTTGTGGTGGTGGGTGGGGGGGGGTGTTTGGGTGCTAGGCGTCAGTAACAAACCTTGCATAGGGTGCTATTTATCCTAAGGCCGGCCCTGGTCGAATATAAGATCGGGAGAGGCAGTTCCGGCAGGATCAATAAATGTCTCGTGAGCGCTCGGTCGGGTAAGTAATATCGCACAGATGTATAGCCACCTTAAAAGTAGGTACAAAAGTGGCCTGCACGTGGATGTAATAACCATACACTATTTTTCTGCATGAAGGTTCAGTTATACAGTACATGTGCAACCAGAAGAAAGCTAAAATGAAAATACACATTTTTAGAAGTGAGAAGGGTGGAAATAATCTTATTATGGAAGAAGGAATTAGAGTAAATTAGAGAAAATAAGTCTTTATCATGACTAACACTTTTAAGCTCAATATAGAAATTTATCTTAAAGTAACAACCTTAGCAAAAAAATAAATTTGTCAGACCAACATTGTCTATCAAGCATTGTGCTTACGCTGTGCAAAATAATCTTCATATTTCATTAAGCAAGCGAATAGGCTGATCTCTGCAATCACTTATATACATAGCTTGGTTGTGGCTACTGTACCAGTGCATCTACAATTTTGTAGCTGGAAGTCATATACTAATGAAACAAGCTGCATTTAATTAAGCAACTATAATATATATCATTCATTTCATGATGTGGACGTTACACTGGAAAGCCTCTTATAGGCTATTTAAGCCTCCAGGGCAGAACTTTCAACCCACACCCTCACTTGTTATAAACCTTAAGTCCCAGTATACTTCTTTGAACATTTTTATAGCTCATTACTAGTGACAGATAACTCAGCACAGCTGATTGGTAAGCTGTTCTCTGTTATAAAAGATGAAGCCCAGTGACCATGTGTGGGGGCAGATACTGCTATACTGTAATTTAGAAAAGCAAGCAGTGCCAAATTTAAATCTGAAATTTCTGTGTGATGGGTAATGAAAAATTAGTTTTTGCCTAAATAATTCTTTTGAGTTCAGATAGCAATATACCACGGACCAAATGCCAAGGACCCAAAGAGTTATCAGGAGCTGAGCAGGTAGTACTTATGGCTGAATCATATATAATATTATCATATTTATTTATACACACGCAGGCCAAGCACTTTGTCAGATGGTCTTTGTGGACTTTTAAGTTTTGTCTTATCACTTTATACAATCTTAATTCCTACCAAAGATTAGAACACAATTGCTTTATTGAACCAATTTCCAAGAAAGGCTTTGATTAAATAAACGCAGAAGATTAACTCCTGCAAATAACTTCCCAAAACTGGTTTTGTGAGTCTAGGGTCCAAATCAGCACAATTTGCAGAAACACGTCCCTCTCACAAAGAAGTCCTTCACCGAAACACATCCACAACTGAGAACAATGTAAAAGGATGTCATCTGTTCGGGTCTGTGTTAAGGAATATATTGTATATTACATAGAGAACCCACATACATACATCTGCTCAATGTACGCAATCCATTTAACTGCAGGGCCCACTGGATGTCTCGCTGGTGTCGGGATGGGACAGTTAAACCATGTGTAGCTGTGTAAGGAATTAAAGTACAGATGGGGCTTCATTTTAAACAAGCTAGCTGAATCGTATTGTTTAGATTTCTTATTAAATGTACAACTATGCTGTGGTTATTATTGTTTAGTCCTGTTTTTTCTTGCTGGCTACTAAAGTGTATACAGCAACTGTACAAAGACTTGATCACATTAACAACTACAATGTGTTTCTTAATGTACCATGTAATACTTTAAGGTGTCAGCTTCACAAAGACTGTTAGTAACAGTTCCCCTCTTACTTTCATGGCCTGTTTTAACTTGAGTAGTATGAGTGCTGGTTTCCTTGCAGCATTAACACCCCCTCCTTTATATAAACCATGAATTATCCACATCAATTCATCTTTCAGGTGCCAAGTTAAATGCCATTTTTTTCTTTACTTGGAATACCATTGTATTCTTTACTGCAGACTGATGCAATAATAGTATTAATTATGAATTGTATCCAAACATACAAAGAGCACTCTTTTATTGGTTATTGGTTATGTTACTGGCTGGCCCTAGTTTTAAAAAAAATCTGTTATTAACTAAAGGTATCGTGTCTATGTTAAATCAATACCCTGTTTTTCCCCCATAGTAATGGATTCTATGCAGAGTGCAGGGGTGACACCGGAAGTGGGAATGACAGCTCTTTCATCAATATACTGTATAATGGATGTTGCTAATTTTGGTGATATCAAATATGCAAGTGGATACAACCATTAACAACCATCAACATCATAGAAACAGACCCATCCAACAGGCAAGGCACTGTGGCATGGTACCTCATTTAGTAAGAATTGTTCATCAGAAATGTTCAAAAATCCTGACCCATGGAATAACCAGTCTCCATGGGATGATCTCACCTGGGATCAGTCATTAGGTCATAATTGACACAACTATATTCAATGGAAACCTCATTTACATTGGCAGTTTTATTGCATCTATGGTAAGTAAAGCTGGGTATACACATTACCAATAAAGGGGCTATCTTGTTGGATCTGGCCAGAAAATTTCCGACAGTCGTCTCCCTGTACTAAAGTATAGGGAGTCCGCTGTGGCTAAAGGAAATTATCTTTCTATGCTTTACATACAAAACAAAAAGTATCCTAGGCTACTTACAGGCTACTATTAACCATAGTCATACTGTATAAAAAATATTTGCTTAGTTAGCTGCAGGTTGGTTGTATAGACACATAAGAAAGAGTCCCACATAAAATATATATATATTGCCCTCCTTCAAGTGCTAAAGTAGGCATAAACGGCATAGATATTCCAATCAATTCGATCAAATTGATCGGATTATCAAAGAGACTTTTCCGGGTTTTCGATAGACTGATCAGTGATGTCTATCGGTCTATCTAAAAAAACTGATTGGGCAAGATGGGAAATTTTCCATCGACCCCATATACCAGAACCATATCTTCCATAGTTTTCAAGCTAAACTCTATGGAAGATTGACGGTACAAGGTGGGGATATTTGATCGGTTCTTCCGATCGGATTATGATTTTCATTTCGGACAATCCCAAATCCGATCACAAGAATATTGGAGCGTGTATGCCCACTTTTAGAATGGGGTGTTCACAACCCACGTGGCTACATAAACTGCTCTCCCTCAAATGTTAGATCGGAGTGTTTGTAGCCCACCTAGCCCCACAGTCTTCAGCAATAGATTTAAGGATTGTGAAAGTAAAAAGGTGGTAATTCATTCTGACTGCTCTTATACAATTAATATTTGTGAATATTTGTATAGTTGTACAAATGTATTCTCCACAAATGTATCCTCAAAGCAAGCTTAGCATTTAGTTGAAACTTTGAAACCTTAATCTTCGTACACAAGTGCAATTGCAGGCTGACCTGAGATGCACAATGGTGTATGAACATCCACTTCAGTCGAATATCGGTAAGTGCATGGGCGTGATACCCAGCCAAACACCCATTTCGCCCAAAACGTCCATTCGTCCTAAAGTCGTGCATAGCTGGTTGGACGTATAAGGATTATCAGTTTAACAGTTTAGAATCCCACATAGAAAACAAAAAATCCCAAAGAAACAACAGGCCTATACTTGTCAACCAGACTATGGTTTAATGGTGTTTGAAATTAGAGTTGAATTTGTAAGTGGAAGATAACAACAAATAAAGGCCCATAGGTAACCACCTCCACCTTTTGTAATGAAATGGACATTTTAGTATTTGTTACTTGTATACTAACTTTTAATGGATGTTGGCCTTCAAATTACATTTAATTTCCCAGAAATACAGTCTCACTTGTTTTATTCTGCCACCCTGCCTGCAAGTCATAAACAAATGGCATATGGCTTTTACACATATGAAGCACTGTAAAAAGACGTTTTACTGACCATAACTGCGATGTAATAAAGAATCAATTGGACCAACATGCCCATTATTTTGATGAGGATTTAAAGTGTATATCATTCTGTACCCTCTGATAAAAATAATAAATTGTGCTAGAGGTTTTGAAAGACAGATGAAGAAGGTTTTCATTCATTAAAATATGCAATGTAAAAACAATGGTAGTACCGTAGGCTAACATTCTTTAGCAATGAAATGGTCAGTATTGCAAAAATAACCTTTTATAGGACTAGACGGAGAAGCTGTAAGTTGCCAACATCATACCACAAGCTTTCTAGGATTCTGCTGTTTTACCTTTGGTAAATTAATAGACAGTAATATTGAGTTCCTTACTGAAGCAAACAGTTATTCTAATGTCAAACTGCAGTCACTCCATTTAACATTTCGCCTCCAGCAGAGTGTTTACATGAATGCAGGCTGAGTCCTATTAAAATTGCCTTTAGTCCCATGAATCATTATTTGCCCAGTCCTATATAATGGAGACTGCTGTGTTTTTTTTAATACACTTGATAACACTGAAAGGTCTATGTGAATGTTTTGAAGTCAAAACTTTTCAATCTCTCAAATGTAACATTGAATTTTATGAAAGATTCAGACAATGTTAACCTACAAATGCTTGAGGACTCTGCGTTCTCAGCTGTTTCCCCAGTTCTGCTTCCAAACTGCATTAAATTCCCCAAGGCCCCAGTTCAAATGATTCCTATTGAATACGCTAATAACAGATTTATTTTCTCATTTACTTTACGCTCAGAGCACAGGGGCAGAACAGCCTTTGGGAAAGTGAGAGATGACTTCCAGACAAAAAAAACTGTTATCCATTAACATCCAATTATCACTTGGTCCATGTCATTAATTATAAATCAGTCTTCTAATTGGGATAATTAGCTTTCTCTCGGCTAATGCGGCGTGACTGATGCGTTTTGAGAGGGTTTAATCACTTCATTTGTTTAGTGGCAGGGGAACAATGCAATACTCAGTGTAATTTCATCATCATCCTCACCAGAATTAAAAGCTCTTTAAGCCTCTAATAAATGTTTGCAGATACCATACCCTCTTCTGGAGGATTTGACACATCACAATGCTAAATCAATTAATACTGTAATATCATTATTAGTGAATCCCACATGTACTTCAATTGTTTTAGCAAACAAAGAGACAGAGCGTAAGAATTAGAAAACTGCATAAAGATGGGGGTTCCCAATGATCCTTGCTCCCGTCTGTGTATATCTTCCCTCTGGTGTTCCACAGACCCCCAGTACTTATAACAAAATACATGACGGTAGGAAGTACACAAAACCCACAGGTCTTATGCTGTGATATACGTTTATTGTACTGACCAGTTTTGGACTTGCATACTTTCTCACGTGTACCGAAACATGTCAGTACAATATACCTGCACGGATCACAGCCTAAGAACTGTGGGTTTTTTATATACCCCCAATAGCTATTTATTTGTTACAGTTAGAAAACTGCACAAGGACAGGAATGGGCAATGTGCTGCCCTTCAGATGTTTGTTAAACCTTATCTTTCTACACCTTTGCTGCCAAAGGTATCCTAACAATGGTATTCATTAGTAAACTATATATGTGAAGCCACAATGCATAGAATACACACAAACAAGTGAACTGCTTCTCAAATGAAAGAAAGTGCTCAGGTTCCTCGGTTATTCTAAGGATCTACATTCTCGAGGTGAGGGAGGAGACTGTTATTTACTAATGTGTATTGTAAGGCATTCTAACCTTGCTCCACAATCTGCTGATGAAGTAAAAGGCATGGTAACCTAATACCTTTGCACTTTCACTTGGTCTCATTTCTCTCAATTGCAGTACGATCATTTCAAATGCTCAGCTATATATAGGAAGCCAATAAGAATTTGCCTTGCATAGCTGAAGGCTGACATCTTATTCATGCTAAAGGTCATAAATGAGAGATTTTTAATACTGCAGAACTGGCTTTTTAAAAAAACCCCAAAAAAAACATGGATGACACTTGCTATGCTCCATGGAGAGGAACAATATTAATAAACTATGATAATCATCCAACAAAATGAAAGTGATTAATGTACCTAGATGCACAGAATTCAACAAGAACTAAGTATATTATGTATGAGGAATGTGCAGTATACTACTGTCTACTATCATAAGGCTCCTACTCAATGGTTGAGTATTAAAATTTTTGCTAATTCTAAAATTCATTATTGGGTTACCTGATTATTACCCTAATGAAACCGGACAGACAGATTTGGATTTCTGTTATCTGTGTGTTCTGTATTTCTTAATTCACAGCTTCCTATATGTAATGTGAACCTTAGCAATTCTGCCATTTAAAAAATCTACCTGTCTATCTATCTATCTATCTATCTATCTGTCTATCTATCTATCATCTATCTATCTGTCTGTCTGTCTGTCTGTCTGTCTGTCTGTCTGTCTGTCTGTCTGTCTGTCTGTCTATCTATCTATCTATCTATCTATCTATCTATTATTTGATCTAGTACTTTTTGTGCCCTAGGGCAAGTCATGTAATTTCCCTGTGACTCGGGCAACACACGTTTCTTTTCTATTTTCTTTTGGGGCAAGGACTTCTGGTGCTTCACAAAATGATGATACGTGTATATGTTGTTGTTGTTGTTATTATTGTATAATTTGTACTATAAAATAATACCTGTAGCCAGTAATATAACTATAAGCCAAATACATTGACCTGCTGTTGCTGTTAATAATTGTAATAATCACAATGCTGGTTAAACAACATTGCTCTTGTGTATAACTGGCTAACTATTGATCTGTAATATGATTACTACACAATATGATTATGTTCCCCTCGTTAATGACAATAACAGGTTTACAAGGTGATCATTTATTTATGGCAATGCTGTGTATATTTTTCCATTACTATACACTGCAGAATGAAGTAGAATATAAGTGCTGATTTTACTGGCTGTGAAGTTGCTTCTGAGTTGAAATTTCAGTTACTACAAGCAGACTTAGTAGAGCTGTCTGACAGTGTACTAGGGTCAGTAAATAATAATGTCAGTGCCTGACTGGCAGCAAATCAGGGCCCTTGTGGCAATTTCTCTACTCAGTATAACTGAGCATCTTCACATACTTAGGCTATGTCTCCGCAGGGCTTAGGAGGTGCGGTTATGATATGTTCCTCTGAGGTCTAAAAGAAATTCTGTTACTGCTATGGCACTAATTAACATTTCATATGTCTGCATGGATGCATCACTTTGCTTTAAGCCAAAATAAACTCTTTATGTTGTGTTCACTTGTTAAAAGTTTACCCATATGCGCATGTCCACAAAGCACTATCAATGTTTATTACACATGAATCATGAATTTATTAAGATTTTGGTATTCTTCACATGAACACACTAATAACATTAGTTAATGCACATTAAAGTTTGGATGTATTTTTTTATGTTGTAATGTAAAACACTTGCTGGAAGCTAATATACATCAATGCAAAAGAAATAAGTGTTAAATGCAGAGCATGTTTTGTTAAGTTTTTATGTGTAAACTTTTCCAGCATTCGCTTTAAAGGGATGAAGTAATTGAAAGCTCTTTTTGCACTCCTACAGCTTATAATTAGAGATAGGATCCGGGTCCGACTCAAAAAAAACCCTTTTTTTAAAAACGATTATTCACTAACTAGTTATATACAGTATAGAATAAGCTTTACATTTCAATGGGAATAGTTTTTGTCCCCTAACTCCTGCCAGTGTCTCAAGTATTTTGCCTACACTATAAACATTGATTGTATTGAGAATGTTTAGCTCCTTTTCTTTTTGTTTGTTTTTACAGACAAATACATGTAAAATATTTATGTTTATTTTATTTCATATGAAAATGATAAAACAGCCTTTTAATGCTTTTTTGTGGAAAACTCAAAATTAAAATCTTATCTTTAAAACTGGATATTTTTGCTTTTTAAATGCTCTGCTATCTGACAAAGTTTTTATTTAATGGCCAAGCTGCAGCTCCCTCCTTTAATACAAAACATCAATTGCTTGCTGGGCCTATGTAGCAGTGAATGGATTAAATACTGATTGGTTGAAAAAGATAGCATTGCATGTTGTATTCAAATATTAAACAAAAGAGACCTTATTTAGTATTCGAAAAGTGTGGGAAGGAGCACTAAGGTCTAAATCTATCTATCTATATATCTATGTATCTATCTATCTATCTATCTATCTATCTATCTATCTATCTATCTTACACAAACATTAAACTTACACAAACATATGTTGTATATTTAGTATTCCTGGGAGCCTCTCATGCTTTCCTATTGAGTTTAAATCACATGTGATGAAAACACAGAGGGGCCATGAGGTGTAAAGCAGGACAACTTCTGATGAGTAAACAATATTTGCACACAGCATGGCAGTAAATAATCTTCTTAGGGAAGCGCTGCACACAAACTATCCCTTTTATTGTCTAATAATCCATTAATGAGGTTTGCTCAGGGGGTGGTTTGGCTTCAGGACATGATTAGATATGTATTACTGTCATTTACATGGAAAACTTGGCGGGCCAACCAACTGGAAACCAAAGCTAATTTACAATGAGACAGATTTGAGCTCTGAACAAGTGTGTCTATCTGAGCCCTGCATTTGTGTCCAGAACTTAACACTTAGCTGCCAAGTGCGCCCTTAAAACACAGTCAATATGTATATTGCCACAAGGCAGTTTGAGTTAGATTTTTTCTTTTATCAAGTTTCGTGCTTTTTTATTTTGCCCGCAAGAACGTGTGAGTACAACAATAAATCTTATCACCACTACAGATCAGATGACAAGTAGCTCATATACTGATTACTCTGGCAAGAAAGACTTTTTTCATTGAAGGACCCAAATCCTAATCTCCTGGGATATCCATTATCATCAGTTTCCTTCATCATTAGATTACAACAAATTAATAGGAAACTGTTTTAAGAAGATTATTGATTCCCTATGTAGGATTTTCAATCTTCTGAATGATGTCAGTTATATGTAGACCTTTAAAAAGGAAATGAAATCTCTGTTAATGCCCCAACTATTTATATGATGTTTTCATTTCCACATATTATGTTATAAAAGGGGATTTCTGTGGATTCCCACTTACTGAAAAAACTGTAAAACACTTTAGCAATTTGAACTTGAAGCCTGCATGTTAATGTGCTTAGGTCCCTGTAAAGCACTGTGTGGTCTGATAATACCAACTGTATTTTATTAGTATTTACATTTTAAAAAACTTAGCATTTCAGATAATCGAGCAGTATTTGCAGATTTTTAATGAACAGTAAAGCTACTGATACATGCAATCAGAGCAATAATCGTCTACAAGGGGTTCTCCAGTAATATCTGAACTATACTTCATAGTAACTAATAGCACTAATATAGTTATATTTATATAATTTATATGTTTATGTACTGAACTATTTATGTATTTGCCCCTTGTATGGCTTTTTTGTATTTTATTATTGTACAGCTCTGCATCCCCAAGTGGCACTTTATAGATACTATCTATATACATATATACATTTGGCAATGCCTAAGTCTTTGGCCCCACTATGAGTGATTTCACTCTTTCACTCTTTTTTAAGTGCATTTTTCAAGAAAACACATTGAAAAAGGCACTTTGAGTTTTTGTATGTGTTAATGTGGATCCTAGGCCTAAGAGTATTTACCTCTTGGACAAGAAGTTTTGTAGTTGCTGCTTTAAGCTGATCACCACTGTGTGAGAAAGAAGTTCTCTCTTCAAACAATTTATTTATAAATCTAAAATGTAGCGAGCATAGAAAAGAAGCGAAATGGGTTAATGTGGTCTGTAATGCTGTCTTGTAACATTATTATGTGGTCTTTTGAATTGCAGTGTCTCTATTTCAATGTAATTAAACATCTGCCTGTTCATATTATCTACACAAAAAAAACCTAACATTTTTCCCAGATTGGGAACATTTCTACAGAGGTTGTAAGTATTTTAAAAACAAACAGTCACACATTGGCTTTCATGTAATTCATAGAACATATACAGCATGTATGTTCCCCTTTTTTAAGCATATAAAAATATATCGTTATAATATATGTATTTATTACTATGAATTAAAGTGACGTGGTTGATATTTTAGTCCAATTTATCATGTTGCAAATTTGAGACCAGACAATCAACTTCAATCGCCTAATCAATCTGACTAAAATATCGGATCAGGTGATTGAGCCAAAATATCAGCCCATGTGTACCAGCCGAAAGCAATCTATAGAGGTGAGAGAATTGGGAAAACATCCACTAAATGCTTACAATGATATATACTACATGTCAACTGATCATGCATGGTGATGGTACAGACTGACTATTACAAAGTAATGTATACTAATCACACTTATTATTTTTGTATGTGTGTGTAGTTCAGCCATTTGCAACCATCTATTTGGACTGACTAACACGAGCATGTTCTTTCTACAGCTGAATGAAATAAATAATTCCAAACTGTTCCTGTGTGGGATCCTGAAACCAAAGTGATGCCTGCACTCAGTTTATTTGTCCTGGATTATTAGATTTCTTAAATACAATTCAACAAAAGTTCTTATTGTTTAAAATGGTGCTAATTTTGCCCCAACCAATCAGATCTTATTTAACATTTGTAAGCTAACATCTGATTGGTTGGGGCACAATTAGCACCATTTTAAATGATAAGAACTTTTATTGAATAACCCTGAATATTTATCAGATTTGCTATGCACCCATAAATAAATAAACCCACTGTGTGGCCAGATAAAAGCTGTAGATTGAAATAGGTGAAGCACAAACTAATTTTACTGATAAAGCATAGAAACATAGCTTTAAGTTGGTCCGAGCCATATGGTCACTATAGACCAAACTTCTGGCCATCAGTGGAGGCCCTTGGGCAAGAGTTTTGACAGTTCATTGTGCAGTCTTGTCAGATCACAGACATTCAAACAGGGCCTAAAATCCAATCGTCCAATACCCCCCACTGGTATGTATAAGAAGTCATAGGCCATCTGGAGTTTAAATAGGCATCGTCTTATTCCATATCATATAGATCTAATAGTACAATTTAAAGACCACATTTATACATCCAGGTACATGGAAAATGTTGCATGTAGTTTAATTACTTGTCCACAGATTGGGGTAGAGGCTCAATGGAACCGACACATTTGTGCCCAGTGGTCAGATTAAAAGGTTTAACAAACAGAAGCATTTTAATGGCTCAAAAGCACAAATTATCTCATTTAATAGTTAATTATTAACATTTATTAACTATTGGTAAAATTGCTTCAGCATATAGAAGTCTTTTTATAACCCCCAAATGACAATTTTTCTCCTCCTAAGTTTTTTTTTTCTTTCTCCAGATCAACTGCTAGGCAGGCATTAAGGGTGATGTATGTTTGGACTACCTTACAGGTTCCACGTTAGTATTTTGCTGGATCTTTAAGGTCACATTGAACATCTGATTTACACTCAACTTTGTTGGGACAAATAATGGTTGTTACCCAAATGATGTTACTAAAATGTAATTATATTTATGACGAGCAAAAAAAAAAGTCATCACCTTGGGGCTGATGCAATAAGAGGTGCAAAAGTTTACCTGGGCTATTAATTTGCAGCAACCAATCGGATATTTTGTTTTTACTCGGTTACTGCAGTTAGCTTACATCTGATTGGTTACTGCAGATTAATAGCCCGTGTGCTAGATTTGTTGTGCAGTGTATAATATTACAGAGTATTTGTGCACTTTACATTTCAAAAAAAAATTATTATAAGCATTTATGCTGTAACCAATGTAACAGTTTTTAGCTAAATCACTGCCCAAAGTGGCAGCAACTGTTGGAAGGTTCCATTTCCCTGGCACCCCCTTTGCTGTATTGCAATCTGGGGGCTTTTCCTTTTTATATTTGTAATTGCCATTAACAAACATTCTTTGATTTAAGGACAGTTGCTGTTTATTCTTTCCTGGCACATTTTTAAAAAGTTTGGAACAATCTATTATGTTTTCTAGTATATATAGAGAATCTAAAACAGTCATTTTACTCATCACTATGTACCAACATTATTTTGGTAGGAACCCCCCCTTCCCCCCTTCTCCATTCCTAGTGAACATTTTCATTCTCTCTGTAAACCCCCCCCATTATATCCTGGGGCTCTCTAGCAGTGATATATGTGATGCTTTGCTAAGAATCCCCACTTTATGCAGCATTTTGGGGTCTAAAAATTGACTGGGGTGTTAATTTATCTTTGGCTGTTACTCTTGTCTTTAACAATAGCCTATGTCCCTATTATACCCACCTTGTACTCTTAATAATGACTAAACCCGAAGGCTCCTTGGGTGCTACCAAAATGAGCTGTTACTCACCAATCCAACCCCACCATTGTAGTGGTTATTCAGTGGCCATACTATTGTTCACAATAATTATCAGTTCTCAGGAGTACAGTGAGCAGACCTGCAGCCCTATATGTATCACTTTTCTTGGAAAGCCTTTGCACTGCTAACAACCATGACCCTTTCTTTGCCCCTAGATATATTTCACAGTGTCTTATTAAAACACCATTATGGAAATGAAATGGGATTTACAATCTAAGGCTTTGTTTGGCATAAATGAAGAGACAGTTGTTGGAATATTTGCCCTGAGGGCAGGAATAGAATTAATAGTGACAAAGGAATAATAAGCAGGACATTGAGAGGGCTGTGACACAGCAAGTCTGCAGACAGGCAGGATCCATAGGAGGGTGAATGGATTGATTTGGAATAACTTCTATGACAAGTGAACTGTGCCACCCGAGCAGGAAGGGCAGGGATTATAATGGGGAGAAACAGTGGATCTTCCATGCAAACTATTTTATATCAACAGTCTGGGATATTTCTAAAGTAAAAGAAAAACATCTCAAAGCTCCAATCTTGCCCCACTTGTTAATAATAGGTGGTTCATACACTGTCTGCACCTTGATAGCACTTTTATTTCAGTTTAATTTCATTTCAGCAGTTTAAATCCCAATGGTAACTGAGTGTTAAAAGCTACACACATCATTCTCTGCCCTAATGTAACAATCTCTCAGAACTAATGCACAATGTATCCAGCAGCTCAGAGTAACTCTTTCCAATGGCTAGAAATATGGAAACAGATTTGTTACATTTGGGGGATTTTCACACATTATAAAAGAAAGGAAAACAACTTTATCAAAATAATGTTAATGTTCCAGGCACCTGTAGTTAAAGGGACGATCGCAGCCTACATTCACCTGCACAGTAATTTTTTAGATAAATAGAACAGAAAAATAGATCGACTAGTATCTATATCTATTATCTATCAGATAATTAGATAGACAGGTAATAGATATATAGATAATTAGAGAGAGAGAGAGAGAGAGAGAGAGAGATAATTAGGTAGGTAGAAAGATAGATAAATAAGACAGAGAACAAGAGTGCGAGAATCTGGATAGATAGATGGATAGATGTAATTCAGTTTGTATAGTAAGTAACATTTGTTATTATATAATAATTGACATATATTGTATAGTAAGTAACTATAGTTATTATATAGAAATTGAAAATATTTATTGTATAGTAACTATAGATAGTTATTATATATTAATTGGCAATATATATTGTATAGTAAGTAACTAAAGATAATATATAATTGACAATATATATTGCATAGTAAGTAACTATAGTTAATATATTATAATTGACAATATTTATTGCATAGTAAGTAACTATAGATAATGTATAATAATTGAAAATAAATATTGCATAGTAAATAACTATAGATATATAATAATTGACAATATATATTGCATAGTAAATAACTATAGATAATATATAATAATTGACAATAAATATTGCATAGTAAGTAACTGTAGATAATATAGAATAATTGACAATATTTATTGCATATTACGTAACTATAGAAAGTTATTATAAAGATATTGACTATATATTGTATAGTAATAGACTAAGAATTACTAACAATGACATTTCGGGAGTTTTACTGAGAACTTTCTATAAATGTTAAACCCTGTGAAATATTGTATAGTTTCTGCAATTCTACCATCATTCCATCGGACACAAACTGTACCTGCCAGTAAACTCCAAAGTAGCCATAATGATTGTTATTAAAGAACAATAAACAATATTCATATCAGCAATAACAATTCAGACAAGTATATAACATACTGTTATATTATGCACATGTAATGTGTATAATAGGCTGATGACACAGATCTGTAACTTACACACGTACAGATAATACATTACACATACAGATTATGTATAGGTATATATTTATGTACAGACCTTGGGATTGACAGTAGCAAACTGCAGCTTCTGTTCCTCTGATACAGAGTGTAGAGTGTAGTCAATAGTATGATCTGCACCTTCCCTCTGTTCTCTCCCTATTCCATCCCTTTTGTAGTAACTCCCCCAACCTGTCCCAGGCCCAGTCAGCAGTCCATGTACTGTGGGCAGGACTGAGCAGGGACTTTTAACAGATCCTGGCCCCATCCTGCTGCAGAACAGAGCTCCTCTCACTGGTCCTCCCACCTGTCAATCACTGCATCCTTTTCCCCCCCTTGTTAGCAGCCGTTTACCCAAACCTATTCAGGTGGTAAACTATAATGGAATCATCTAAATAGAATGGGAAGCTGTGGAATGGTTATAATTAGCCTGGTGGGTGGGGGTGACAGATAATGATGTTTATTACACATTATATCACAGCATGCCATAGTTTAGGATGACCTATAAGACTGGCATTGGAAAGTCCATAGACACTGTAATGTAGGTAGGGAATCCAGACTGTGTGTTAGTGACTAGGGCTGTGCTATTAATAAGGGAGGGTACAGTGGCAGTAATACACTGTGTAATAATATTACCAAACTTGCAGATACACAGGATCTGGATTTGTTCTACTATGACAAGCAGTTAATTCAATGGAAATGAATGTTTATTAAAAGAAGCTCCTTGTAAATATCATAGACCAGTTCAATAGTTCCTTCCATTGATCAGAACTAGGACTTTGTGCTGTAATGTTAAATGACATTGATTAAAAGGGTTTAACCATCTCAACCTTTCTGGCTGCAGATCTGCAAGAAATAAACCAAATGGCATCAGCTCCTATCCTTCTAATGTCCACAGCTGGGAGATCCAACCCTTAACCAGGTACAAATAAACCCAACTGGAAATAACCAAGTTAACCCCCATGGTCCTGCAGGTAGTTGGAAGGGCCAATGCTGCTCTATTGGTTGTTCTGTCCCTGGCACAGTGGGAGCTGCAGCTTTTCCAGCCCAGAGAGGAGCAGATCCAGGATTTTGGAGGTCATTGCAGTGAGTTGTGTGAAAGAAATAACCAAGTGGAGATGGGATTTTATTTGCTTTTCAGCTTTGTCAGCTCTGGGCTGCAGTTTAAAGCTTTCCCATTGCTAAGACATTAGGGCTCTTTGCCTGCAGAATCTCTCCCAGACCAAGGGGGGGATTTTCAATAAGGGGCTGGGGAGAGACTGGACGCCAGTTTAAGGCTCCAACTCCCTCTGTCTTAAATTAAAATAAAATGACTGCTGGTAAGAGGATTAGAGCCATAATACCCTCCTCTACTTCAAGAAAAGATTCCTTCTCCTGGAGCAAAACCGTTTAGGCAGGAATTAAGGACATGAGAAAAGGACTTTTTCATTTAATCCTGAATATCTGCCTATGAATTCTCACAATAAGAAGTTGGGAATCTCAATCAGGTTTATTTCAGGGCAGTTTCGTTTTAAGAGGAAGAGCAAATCGCTTTAAACCAATTGGGGGGAAGGTGAATAGTGATTCCAGGTACAAACCGACTAAACTTCCCCTTTACTAGGTATCCGGCATTTCATTATTGGTTTATTAGGGAATTGAAAACATTAAAGCTCTATAGGGAATATATTGTATATTTATAGTTGTACGTGTAACTCTACCTAGCTAAACAGTTCAGATGGAACTCCACTAACGAAATCTATAGGGGGGACCGAATCTAGGAACCGAATTTGGAGGTTTCATGTGTATTTAGCCTTTACTCCTGGTGTTTTTAGTTTCCACCCTACAGATGCACTTATTACAGGGAAAGGGGTATTGGAAAGGGGTAGGGGAACTGTCAGTCTTTATACTGGAATCGAAATTCCAATGTACACATTTAACAATAATTAATCATTAATATTACTACTACAAATAGAACACCTGTAATCAGAAGGAAACAATAAATAGGAAGTAATAATATTTACTAATACTAAATAAGTATACTATCATAAATAATAATATTTATAACAAACAGGAATAATAATTCTAATAATAACAATAGAATACTAATACTAAATAGTAATACTAATAATATATAATAATAAACAGTAATAACAATTACACAGTAATACTAATTGAAGAATAATGAAGAATACTAATAATAAATAGTAATACTTGTAGCAAATAGTAATACTAATAATACAAAGAATAAACAATAATAGTAATAATACCAATAGTAAATAGTTACATTAATAACACAGTAATACTAATAACAAATAATCACTTCAATTCTCAACAACTAATCACTTTCTATGGGTGCGAGATTTTCTTTCTTTCTGTTTACCTATCTCTCTATCCATTTATCTATCTATCTATCTATCTATCTATCTATCTATCTATCTATCTATCTATCTATCTATCTATTCATCTCCGACTTGCAAAAAACATCTAATTTAAAGGGTAACTAGTATTTAATTACAGTGTCGCCCTGGATTTTATTACAATGATCAGATGGATTGTTTTAAGATTTTTTCGTTTTTAAAACAAACAAAGTAAAGTCTGTTTGGATCTGAAACAGAACCGAATTATTCTGGGTTTATTTACTGTTCACTTAGTGATTTCCCTGTAAGGTGGGATATCATGGGAATGAATTAATATAACAATTTAAATGTGTTAATCAATCATGTAATATATTATTTTACAAATGTCATTCTAGCATAAATATTGTTAATTACTTTAAAAGTCTTAATACATCTCCTATCTATATATTCATCTCTCTATCTCTCTGTCTCTCTATTTTTTGTTTCTTTATCTCCCTCTATTTATTTCTATCTTCATTTCTTTTCTATTATATGTCTACTATCTATATATCCATATATCTATTATCTATTTGTCAATTTGTGTGTGTGTGTGTGTTTGTGTACTTATATACTTATTAGATCTCTGTGGATTTGTTTTTCAAGTATATTCTGATACCGTAACTACCTGGAAGACTGGACATTGTGAATAGATCCATTTATGGTTTAACATCTTTATTGGGACTATAGGGGGAAAGAATAAATAGAAGAGACTGATGAGTCAGAACCTATACAGACAAGGAGGAAAAAATCCTTTAGGGAAAAAGAAATGAAATAGACAGAAAAGCTCTGACAGCTGAACATTTAGCAGAGGGAAATGGAGAAATTAGCAGGTGGAAAGAGTAATACCAGGGGCAGAGATAAGGTAGAATGGCAGAGAGAAAGGGAGAATTGGAATGGACAGAGAAGGGAGGAAAGTGATGGGGAGTATTAGGAGTTAAAAAAAGGGACCACAAGGAGAAAACACATAAGAATGTTATAGCAACAGGAACTGCCAGAGCACACCCACATATAGTATACTCAAACACACACACCATAATACACACCAAGCCACCCACATATGCACATTCACTCACTGGTCAACACATACACACACACATGACACCCATAGATACACATTTACAAACATACACCACACTTACACCAATCAGCCTTAACATTGTGATGGGAATCTAACATGATCTCATTACACCTAGTAGTCAGGGGCATGTGTAGGCAGCAAGTGAACATTTAGTCCTTGAAGTTTTGGAAGAAGACAAATGATCAAGAGTTAAGTCTTTGCACATGAAAGATTATTATAGGCTGGGCATGGTACAAAGGATAATATGCTACCTACAGTGTAATATAAGGATATTATGCCACGGAGGAGTTCCATAACATATAGAAGCAAAAGGCTGTAGGCAGAGTACTTTTATACAGGGCATGGAACTCCGATGGGAAGTTAACCCGTATTACATTGTAGTAGCATATGTAGTGTAGGTAGCATATTATTTCTTATAATACATAAGGTCACCCCCCCCAAAAAAAAACCCAGCACAGACACACTCTTCCTTTTCCCTTCTACTGTCTCTCCCCTTCCATGTATTAGTCATTTATATAGGAATCCCTGTTTAGTGTATAAGTAGTTAATTACTGTTCCTATACAGGGATGGGAAAAGACAGGGGGAGGAGCAGTGGAATACAGGAAGTCACTCAGTGACATCACTGAGTGACTGTAATATAGAATTCTACCACTGCACCTCCCTATTGAAAATTCCTAGCCTTATGTATTATACACTATACTCACATGTACTGTGATTTGCATTTGCATTATTTATTGATTCCACAGGAATGATAAACTACACAGATGGGAGCTGCAACACAAATAATATTGTTGGCAATATAGTCTGTCTTTAAACATTCGCTGTTATAGTTATAGTATTTGAGGTTGAATAAAGACATATGTCCATCCAGTCCAACCCATCTAGCAATATCCTCATTTTCTGACTAACTGTTGATCCAGAGGGAGGCAAAAACCCCACCAAATTTATGAAGGGGAAAAAAATTCCTTCCTGACTCCAAGTGGCAATCGGAAATTTCCCTGGATCAACTCTACTTTATGTATCAATACCAGTAACTTGCAACATTCCTTGTTTGCAGAAACTCATCCAGCTCTTTTTTTAAACTGACCAATGAACCTGGCATCACAACGTCCACTGGAAGACAGTTCCATATCTTTACTGTTCTCACAGTGAAAAACCCTTTCCGAACTTGAAGCCTAAACCTTTTATATTCAAGTCTTAAGGGATGTCCACATGTCCTCTGACATGTTCTATTGGTGAACAATGCCCCAGATAGTTTATTGTATGGCCCGTTAATGTATTTATACACAGTAATCATATCCACATGCAACCGCCTTTTCTCCAGCGTACATAATTGTAACTTTTTCAGTCTCTCTTTATATTCATGCTCCCCCAATCCCGTTATTAATTTAGTTGCCCTTCTCTGAACCCTTTCCAATTCAGATGTCATTTTGTACACAGCATTCCAAAATTGCACTGCATATTCCAAATGAGGCCTTACCAATGCTTTGTAAAGAGGGAGAATAACATTTTCCTCCCATGAATTCAAATGCCATTTTCTTCAGTTCCGTTTGCCTCTTTACATCAGAATTCAGCCACATGGGCACGGATTTATTTTTTTTACATTTATTTCCCAAGGGTATAAATTTAGATGTGAAATGGCTTAAAATCCCCTTAAACACAGTCCACTTCTGTTCAGTACCTTTTCCTGATAATACCTTATCCCAGTTGACATTCTGAAGCGCTACTTTTAACCTGGGAAAATTTGCATTCCCCAAATTAAAAGTCTTTGATAACCCAGCGCACTTTTCCTTCCGATAACATACTCCAAACGACACTATTTCTTGGTCACTATTCCCTAAGCCTCCAGTTACCTTTATATCTATCCACGATGTTAGATATTACCAGATCCAACAGAGCTCCTTTTCTAGTTGGAACGTCAACCACCTGTGAGAGAAAATTACCCTACAGCAAATTCAGGAACTCATCGCCTTTTTCTTTGTTGGCAGTTCCACTACATCAATCATTGTCAGGGTAATTAAAGTCCCCCATAATGAGCACACTCCCCAAACTTGCAGCCCAGTCCAACTGCATATGAAGCTGACTCACTTCCTCTGCTAGCATTTGGCAGCTTATAGCAGACACCAACAATGACATTACCCCCTTTCCTGTTGCCTAATTCCACCCATATTTCCTCCACTTTAACATCCATATCGCCAGTTATCTCTTCTTTTAAATTTGGCTTCAATTCTTTTTTAACATAAACACACACTCCTCCCCCTTCCCTGTTTTCTCTGTCCTGCCTAAACAAGGAGTATCCTTCTAAATGTACAGCCCAGTCGTGAGAACGGTTCAACCACATTTCTGCTATACCTATTACATCATACTTTTCATTCAACGCCATAATTTCCAATTCACCCATTTTGTCAGCCAGGCTTCTTGCATTTGCAAACATACATTTTAGATTATGATCCTGTAACTTATTCATACACTTTATTCCACATGCCTCTCTATCCCCTATGCTAGCCCCACCCCCCTTTCCACCCACCACTGGCCTATCTACACCCTTCTTTCCTCCTGGGCTATCTATCCCAGTGAGACTGCTAATACCCCCCCCCCCCCAAACCTAGTTTAAAATCTCCTCCAACCCTCTAGCCATCTTCTCCCCTAAAACAGCTGCATCACCATCAGTGAGGTGTAACCCATCCCTACTAAAGAGCCTGTAGCAGACAGCAAAGTCTGCCCAGTTCTCTATAAACCCAAAACCTTCTTCCTTACACCACCCTCTTAGCCACTCATTAATGCTCCTAAGCTCCCGCTGTCTGGCGTAGCACGTGGCTGCAGTATTATTCCTGAAAACACTACCCTGTAGGTCCTTGCTTTTAACTTGGCCCCTAGCTGTCTTCTTCTGCTGACATTATCTTGAGGTGCCCATACACATGCAACCCTTGTCCCAACCTCAGGGCTGTTTTTAGCCATCTTGGTGCCCTAGCATGATCAGATTGCAATCCCATCACACTTAATATCGCAATAGTGTGGTCAAGCCCTCCAAGAGTATTGGACTAAACACTTTCAGCGCCAGCACTTTTCCAGAGTATTGTCATTAACCCTTCAGTGCCAGCAGACTTCCCCAGAATATTGTGATTACCACTTTCAGTGCCAGAAGAGCTTTATTATTAACCCTTCAATGCCAGCAGACTTTCTTAATAATAATTTCAGTGCCAGCACTTTCCCAGAGTATTGCCATTAACCCTTCAGTGCCAGAACCTTCCCAGAGTATTGAAATTAACAATTTAAGTGCCAGCATGATTTACTGTTTGTACCGACTTACCATGTCTCCTCCATTGAATTGTTCACTCCTTACCCACTCTAAGTTCTACTTGGAGAGTTGAGAGGAAGGAAGAAAGAGGCAGGGATAGGGATCTCCTGGCTGCTAGTCACAGGGGCCACTGGTTTAAAGTCTGCAGCAGCTTTTACCTGGCATTTTAGAACTGTTTTCCTCAGTCATTTTAGCTGAGCTCATCCTCCCCCTGGTAGCTGAGTTCAGGCTCTCTACTCACTACAATGTTGCAAATTACAGCAGAACAAGGAGAGCAGTTCTACCACAGCAAGTAAAAGCTCACAGGGAGATGCTAGGGAGAACACTTGGTACCCTTATAGGCACACTAGCACTAGGTGGCCTATGCCTAAAAATGGTCCTGCCCAACCTTATGTCTTATACTGTAGTTTAGGGAGCGATCTGAAGGAAATTTGCCGTCCTGACTGATAGGTTACGATGCAGTAGAACTGGGATTTTCCTGGACTGCAGTGATCAGCTCTCACCAAAAGTGGTCCAAGGAAGGAAAACGAGTGACAAGATCATAGGTGACAAAGGTTTATTAATATATGAAGAGAAAATACTTGACTGTTGTATAAAGCAATAGAAGAGCCGATGTAGCTAGAACTGCTGAATATGTTAAGTTCATATGGGGCTGTGTAGCTGCAGAGCTGTTAGAGTCTATGGTGAAGAGTTTCATTCATCAAATGCATCTACAATGGGCTCATGAGCATCAAAACTAGACCACAGAGCAATGGAAAAAAGAAACATGGTCTGATGAATCATGTTTCCTTTTAAATCACCTGAATAACAAGGTGTGTGTGTGTCAAAATATGGAAGATAAAGGAAGATATGGCACCAGGATGCACCGTGGTAAGAAGTCAAACTGACACAGACAATGTTGTGCCTTGAGCAATATTTTGTTGAAAATACTTTCATGGAAATGCTATAAAATTTCGTATTGTTAAAAATGGTGCTAATTTTGCCCCAACCAAACAGATGTTAGCTTTCAAATGGTACATAACATCTGGTTAGTTGGGGCAAAAATTAGCACCATTTTTGATGATAACAACTTGTATTATATTTCCCTGTTGGTGGTGTGTTGCCATTTCTGTGAATTTGATACATACAACCTAGCTAAACATTGTTGTTGATGAAGCACACTTTATCCCTTTATGGACACAGTTTTCACTAAAGAAAGGAGGAAAATGCACATTTTCCACTCTGCAAAAATCATTTGAGGAACACAACAATGAGTTCACAATCTAATTGAGCATCTGTGGGATGTGCTGGAAAACCAAATTCAATCCATGGAGGCCCCCTCTCACATTACAGGATCTGTTAATGACAACTTGGTACCAGGGCCAATTTAAATTCTGTAGGGGCCTCTGGGCAAAACATGGTGTCTCCCCCCAATACTATTATTTAAACCTATGGTTTGGAGGCCCCCCAAGTTGTAATTGTCTTGTTTGCTCCTTAAAAGGGTCTAGTGAAGACGGGACAAAAGAGGGACCTACTCAGTATTAGGCAGGTGGTCATAATGTTGTGGCTGATTGGTGCACACACAAGTATACACATGAATGCAAATACATACATACACACGCTTATTCACCCTCATAACAACAGCTACAAATATACCCTCATCAAAACATACATGTAAACAATTAAATACATACACTTGAATACATTCCTCTGCAGTTTCACTGCCATCTTACATTCCAAAACAGACCATGACAATAGCAAGGTGTTAATTAGCCTCTCCTACTTAACCAAGCACTGCCATCCTTGCTGGGGATATTTAAGGGCCTTTTAACTGTTCTCATTGTCAACTTCTTTCTTTTTTTTAGCTGCCTTAGGGTGACAATGAAAAAGGATTAACTTGTGAACTTCTAAAAATCAGGGCTGAAACGAGAGGCAAATGTAGGCCAGCACTCATTGTGGGAACCATTTCTTAAGCAATTAAAGCGAGGAGAAATTCCTCTCAGCCTTTCTCCTTAAAGCAGCTTTCTGGGGGATTTAAGGAGAACTAGTCCAGTCCATCAAGACAGATTTAAACTGCATATTGATAGGGTAAAGCTCTCCATGCTCTTATTTAAAGGGCCAATACAATTTATAGAGGATCCTTGACATTGGCTACTTTAATCTTATTTAGAAACTTAAACAGATTAGTTGCCACAAATTGCTGAAAACAGACAATATGCTATATGAAACAGAATCTATGCATTTATGTATTGCACAAACAGAAATAATCTGCATATATACTGTGCACCAACGGGCACACTTTTGCTAATATATATATATATATATATATATATATATATATATATATATATATTTTTTTTTTTTTACATCCCCCTCTCTGATTAGCGGAATAGTAAGTAAAAACATTAGGTAACATTGCATTCGAGGTTAAAAATAATGGCTTTCAATATTTAATTATGTTAGGCATTTGTTATATGTTGCGTCTAAAAAGAAAATAAAAAAACCCCCATGCATATCATTACATACACACTGTTACACACACACTGTTACCCACAGCTCAGCTGATTCAGTGCACAACATCCATGAATGAGCGAGCGGTGTGCATGCAATGAATGCCCATTTCAATGATAATTGCATGAATGTAGCCGTTTGCTAGGAGGGCATCCTACCCAGTGGATCAACAAACAATGCATGCCCTTCGTAACATGCCCATAGCTTGTTTGTACACAACCATGTGCATACACTTTTGGTAAATTAACAGCAAATTGCATGTTTTAGTCTAGTTTATTATGTTTTAGTCTAGTTTATTATTCACACTATTAAATACAATATATATGTTGTTATAACACAACAAAGGTAACTGCCAAACCAAGTGTATCACAACACACCTTAGGAATTCTAACTGCACCTTATAAACTTGCTCCCTTTTACATTTGTAGGTTCTAGAACTAATTAATAGCTTTAATGATAACTGCTCGCTTCCTAAATACATAAGGTTGCGGTTCAAAAAAAAAAAAAAAAAGTAAAAGAAAATGGCCTTAGCCTCTTTTGGCTCAATTCAAGGGTACTTCAGCATCTGCTCATTTAAGGGCAATTAATCATTTTGATATATGGTTTAAAATTGACTGCTTCCTGGGGACCCTTTTTGACAAGAATAACAAAGCAATTTGCCAGAAGCCATCTCTAGGACACATTATTAGCACAGACTTCATCCTTATAGGTTTTTCCCGTTTTTTTTCAGTTTAAATTTTGGTAGCTGTTTAAATCAAGTGTCCCACATCCCATTCTGTTCTTATAAAATTCTTTTACAGCCAAACCCCATGTCCCTTAAAGCCCTGCAGTAAGAGAATTTTAAAGATTTCACGGACATATTCTTCTGTATTCTGCTTCTCTGTTACTATTTTATTTATTTTTGCCACACACATATATATACAAGGATAAATGAATGGCAAATGTATCTTTGTATTAATAGCTGAACTGTTTTTACTCTGTATAGTGCTTAATAATAACTAAAAAGCAAAAGTTTAAAGAACATGTCTACTCCCCCAACTAAAATTTTCCCCATTGCTGCCCCCACTGTGTAGAGTTAAAAAATCCTTACCTATTCCTATAAGGTAAGGAAACCCTCACCACCCTAAACGCTAGCTTTAAAACTGCCTATAAATGTAATCACCCAACCTCATTCCCTCGGCTCCCTCTGCTGACCAGCAGCTGAGCCTATGAGTCTAGCTTAGTCTCAGCTAAACACAGACCTGGCTGCTGCACGGAAGTAGGCAGAAGGGTCCGTGACCAAGGGAACGAAGGTGGGTAAATACATTTAGGGGCTGTTTTAAAAGTTTTGCACCTAGTGTTTAGGGTTGGAAGGGGGCCTTTCTTTTTATATTTTTGTGTTTGGAGATACCCTTTCAGTATAAACTTTGAATATAACTTGAAATTATGCACAAAACTCTATAAAAATATGAGTGTCTCCATGACACAGCTGAATGCAACCAAGATTGTTAATCAGCACTAATTAGGACAGTGACTGCGGAATGCAATCATGAGACAGCTAATCAGCACTAATTAGGTTTGCATCACAGCTGAATGCAATCAAGAGACAAGTTTCTTTAGCCAGGTAATAGCACACTTCTCCTATCTGTGTCGCAAATTTGAACCGAATTTCGTGTCTCTAAATTGAAACTGTGGGAGGAGTTACATACTAAAACATTGGAAGAATAAAATAGAAAAAGGAGAAATAGAAAGAACATTAATTTGTCTCTTTAAACCCAAATTAATAATAATATTGCACTTGATGTTAGTTTTACTGCATGCCTATTGGTCTTGGAGGTGTGTCTGTTAGTTTTACAATAATAATTTATAATATAAATAACATTATTGAAAGGGGTGGAAACTATACCTGTCAGTTTCATATCTGTCAATCAACAAAGGTTCACCCCAAAACTAAAACTTAACCCAAAAACTTTACTGAGCCTGAGACTGCCGGCTGGGCAAGGCAATCTGAATGCAGAGCTCCGTCCCCTCATGCCCAACAGTTTCCTTGGACGTAGATGTCTGGAGCCTTTTCCTCAGAAGGCAAACTGTTTAGCAAGTTATATGTACTGTGTGTGTGTGCCAACTGCCAAGCATATTGTTGCCCACTTCTGTGTGCCAAGCATATTGCCCATTTTTGTGTGCCAAGCATATATTTCCCATTTCTGTGCCAAGCATATTATTGCCCATTTCTGTGTGCCAAGCATTGTGTCTAAAATATAAAATTTAAAATTATCCCTTTATGTTGTGTAAAATACAAAGTGGGCGTGGCCTTGGGGCATAGAAAAGGGTGTGGCTTAAACAATGCTACCACCTTAAAAAAAAGAAGAGAGAACCCAAACAGGGCCTCTAAGTACCCCAAAAAGGGCACTGACACTAGACTGTCTAAAATCCAAAAATGTTTATTATGATTCACTAAAATTGGATATGTCTATGACACACACTAGATACACTTATATCAAAATTACACAATAAATGCATTAAACACAAAAAACACAAATTATCACTCATAAGAATCAGGCGTCCCTGTTCCTATTAGCAGCATATGAGTGAGTATGGCCACTCGATAGCCAGTAGATGTCCTAGTTCCCAATTCCAATATCCAAGTCTCCGGCACATCTAGGAATCTTGGCAGGTTAAATATCAAACACAGTGACCCATGTTATCCCGGGACTTGGCGTGAGAAGCCATGCCTAGCTAGTAAGTGAAACAATCTGGATACTTAATGCTGGCTGCCTAGCGGTTGGCATCTAATGCAGCAGTTTGGGTTAGTGGCCAATTGGATCCAGAATTGGGGGAGTACAGGAGCTTGGACAGAGGCCTTCAAAGGTGTCCTTTTGTGAGCGGTGTAGTGCCGGGTGAAGAGTATGGCCGAGTGAAGAGTGTGGTCCCCAGTACGCCTGATTCCTATGAGTGAAAATTTGTGTTTATAGTGTTTAGTGCATTTATTGTGTAATTTTGATATAAGTGTATCTAGTGTGTGTCATAGACAAATCCAATTTTAGTGAATCATAATAAACATTTTTGACTTTTTAGACAGTCAGTGCACCTTTTGGGGTTCTCTCTTCTTTTTTTCTTTAAGGGGGAAGAGACGGGTCCCCTACACTACAGAAAATAGTACATTTTGGGGTGGAGATATCCTTTAACAACACAGCTGTCTATATATATCCATATATATATATCCAAAACCACTATAAAAATACTACAATTTTATTGAAACACATATAGGTTCAGTACACACAAATAAAGACATTTAAAAAAAACATGTAGTAAACTACCATAGGTCCTCTAAACACCATAATAGCGATTGCCCATCATTGATAATAATATAGCCCTCTGAGAATATGTAATAGTAAATAACCCCAGTCACAAGGTAAAATTAGGTAAAGGGTAAGTAAATACTCAACTGTCCAATGGTCCTCCATCGATAGTCAACGGTCTATCAATCTGGAATCGGGCACCCAAGGTTGTAGGTAACCCTGGTGGCTATGCAAATGTAGAGTGATAACAAAAGGATGGCTGAGGAAAGTTTGGATGCCCACATATGGGATGCTGGATGCGCTTCTCTCAGGGAACTTTCTCAACAGCATTTTATATATATATATATATATATATATATATATATATATATATATTGCCAATTTTGAGGAGACTTGGTATACATACGTTTCAGGATCAGGAAAAAAACATAGGCTATGTTTTTTTTTTTTTACAAACCACCCCTCGCCCCCCTATTTTTACCCCGTTTTATTCATGTATAAGTTAATAGTGCATGCGATCTGACCTGTGTGCTGGCATCTGGTGGTGAATCGATTGCTCAACACACCACCTAACCTGAGGCAGAGACTCATATCTTTCATATCTTTAGAGGAGATCTGAGTTAATCAGAAGAGAAACACAGAGCAAGAACCACAACTGATTTATACAGACAGCCCACCCTATCAATGTTGATATCCGGGACACACTCCCGGACACCAATTAACTGCATTCATTGTTAGTCACAATAAATGCAGTTGATGAATTAGTGACAATTTGTGACTCAGTCTGCTTACTTAAGGTTCGTACACACATTAGATAATTTTCGTACGATACCGTCGATGAATGTTCAACGACAACATCGTCAATCCTCATTTTTCAAACAAATATTGTACATACAACAACGATAATAGCAACGATAGTCGTGCGAATGTCAGATGTGCTGTTCACGTTCGTGTCATCGCGTGACGTTCGTTTGTGAAACAACATTCGTATGATTACGTGATTACCGAAACCAACGCATGCGCCTTTCTATACATTTTCGTAGAAATCTAACGATAATCTTCCAACCATGTACAGATATAACGACAATCGGCAGAACAAATCCACCATGCCGGTTGTCGGAAAAAGCTGACATCAGTCGACGATTGTTGGTTTTTTACGATCATTGAATCTATATTTTCGCACGAGTGTCGTGCGACTGGTCGTTTGTTGGCTGTATCGTACAAAAATTATCTAACGTGTGTACGAAACTTTAAGCTAGGTACATATACTAGGGATACAGCACAGATACTATCATATTCGATGGTATCTGAGCTTTATCGGCAGTGTGTGTAGCATCTTTTCCAAACAAGCGTGTTGCCGCCAAACGTTTGGGTCAGGCTTGCTGTTTTTGGCCTGTGGTCGTGGGAAACACACAGTCCTGATTTTTCTCCCTATGCTGTGCACACGTTCGGGACTGTGTGTTCACTGATCTTTGAAAAAATGACAGACAGGATCTTGCATCAGGTCGGGTACCCACGGTTTACCAAATTTGCAGGTCTGGTTTTGGGTAAACAACAGGGGGTTTGAATGGGTTGCAGGTCAGGTCCGGTAAGAAATTGGCGGGTGCTGGCCATGATAGGTAGCGGGTGCGGACGGTGTGTCTGTTAAATTTTGGGTATGGGTCACTGCAGGTGAATATCGGATCATATAAAGAGTCCGCTAGCAGTTCTTTTTATTTTTCTATAATAATAAATCATAAACAACAAGTTTGTTGATTTTCTAATTACAGTAGTAAAGCCCTCCAGGTACGTAAGTGATTTCCACACTATGGTGAAATGTTTGCGTGTAATAATACCAAAAATGATCAACATAATTACTTATTAATAACACAGCTATAACATGTAAAGTGGCGTGTTTATAAATGTATGGTGTTGGCCAATACAGGTATCATGCCTACTTACACACAAGGTACTTATTTTACAACGTGCTCATAAAACAGCCGATGCTTTTACTTTATGATGCTTTATGTGGCTTATCACGGGGTGGCGTTACCAAAGGCCATGGACGTAAAAATAGAGCACAGTACCACGCCATAAAATGCTGTGTAGTATCTGTATTTTACAACACCTTATTTTTTATTTACAGATACTGCGTCTTTATAAATATGTCCTACAGACACACAGAAAATGTTAAGCATATGAAATCTTTAATTTCATTACATATCTTCTTACTAACATGCAATCTAATCATTGAGCACCTGGGCCAATGGAGGTTCAGGGACTTGGTCAAGGTCACACAGAATCCACTGTACCAGCTTTCACTGTAAGATGGTACAATGGTATAGGCTAGCTTACAAAAGTGGTGATTACATGTAGGTAACATCACATTCCAAGACTTTCATGTTGTGCATTAAAGTGTGTGATCTTTCATTTATTTTTCTACACTATATAACTAATATTTAGCAAATGTAGGAAAGAATAATTAACAATAGGTGCAATAGAAAATCTTATTTGTTTTCATCCCATTCATTTTTTTTGGGGGGGGGGTTTAATTGTTTCAAACAATGCTGTTGGATACCAGAAAGAATTAAATGTAGGTAACACTTTAAAGCAATGATGTTGCTTGGACCCTCTTTTTCTATAATGCAACCATTCCACGTGAGATCCAGCAGTTCTAGGCACCCATACTTTTCTAAGCCTGGCCCTTTTGCTCTTACAGCCAAACTAATTTCTTGATCAACCCCCCTAATTTCTCTGAGCGCCTGGATATTTTCATGCCTCCAGTCAAACTCAGTCCATAGTTTCTATTTATATATAGCAAATATTTGCATTATGCATTATCTGATTGTTTCAGTAAACGTATAAAAACAAGGACATACTATGGCATAACTTCCCAAGCAGTAACTAGTTCCACAGGTTCCACAGGGCAAAAGACATTAGTCTGACCTTTATGCACTTTACACACAGATGACAATCAAATGAAAGTACAGTCACCGCAAAATATCTTCTTGTTAAAATACAACATGGCTGTTAATTTCATTATTATCCACTAACAACATTTTATACTTACCTTTCCCACCCCAACCTTGCAATACTTACTTAGCTCTCAGCATTTCTGAAGTGAGATATTAACCACTCACTCTCCTGTATTCTTTGCCAGTCCTCCCACTTTTTCCAGTTCAGCAGTCAATCACCCATGATGCCACTGTAAAATACCATTCATATATTACAATGTTGATAAAGGTGCAGTATTGCAATCTTTAATACAGCGCCTTTGGAAATGCGTCCCTTAGTAATCTGGCAATCAACAAGGTCTCCTACTTCCTTTGTACAGACACTAATCTCTATAAGTACTCCATGCATTCTAACTATGCTTTAGTATTGCTCCACGGTACTAACCACCTAGATATTATATTATTTAAAAGAATGGGCTGCCAGTTATTGATAATTGTGGACCATGTGGACTCACCCAGTTTCTAGGTAAACCTTTGGTTTTGTTACTGCCTGTGTCACTAACATTGTCTCTTCCCTGTTTTTCTTGGTTGGGTCATTTCTTGGGGAAAGACTTACCTTTGCCTTGTCTTTGTCTTTTATTGTATGCATAGGTGGCCTGGGTAAATTCCCTCTTTATGAAACACATTCCACCTTGTTACAGGTCATAAACCCTGGAAGAATCTGAATGAACCGTGTTAAACCACGCTATAAAAAGTTCTCTATATGGATAAGTACCTACAAGCTTTATGTAGCAGCATTTCTTAAAAATTAAATGTTTACCAACAATTTTCAATAATGAATATGGGAAAAATGTAATTTGCTGATCCGACCATCTCAATTATATATTAAAAATGTTGCCCAAGCCTTTCATTTAAATGGTATTTATGCAAATTAGTTGTATTAAACCTGGAAAAGAGAAAAACACAGAATAGATTATGAATATCTTGTTAAGGACTATTCATTGTAAAATTGCTGCTTTAAATGTACTATGTGGGGGAAAGGAGCCCCCAACAAATCATCATACCCCAGCATTGTTTAGTGGTCTGGGTCAAAGCAACATCAAAGGGTTCCTATATACACTTTAGCTTGTCATCTTTGCATCTTTGAAAAAGGTAAGTTAAAGGAAACTAGGTTTGGGGGCCCCCTTAACCTGTAAACCAAGTAGTGTTGAGAGGGTGGAGATGCCCTTTTATAAACCCATCCTTAAGGTTTTTGGAGATATATTTTTGTATTGTTTTGTGGATGTGTGTGTGTCTGGGATTTGTTGATGAATGTAAGGTCCCTGCAAGCTAGAGGTCCTTAGAGTATTGCTGCTGGAAATTGTACCAGGGAATTACAATGGACATAGAATTGCTTTGTAGAATGCTCTTGCTTGAAAATATATTGTTTCTTGTTGTGTGCTGTGCCCAACCATTAAAATGGGCTCCCCCCTGGGTTTTATTTGGTTTCAAAGAGCAATACAACCAATACAAACGTTTGGTTGACTTTGTCTTTGCTAGTTGCCTTGCAGTTTATTTAACCAAAGCTTTGGATGCTGAGAAAGGGGAAATCTTGCCGAACTAGCAGGTATATCTGCAAAGACACCTTTAACGTTTAGAATTGTTAGTCAGCTATTTAGATTGATATAAATATAACTGAAAAACAAGACTGAACATACGTTATTGTGGATGGAATACCTGCAGTATTGTGGATGGTATCCTTATAGATATAGATATAAAATTATCCAGTGGTCTCTCCTTTTATTTGCATATGAGTAAGAGAGCTCTAGTCTAAACCCTGCTTAACTTTGTTGTTGTGTGCATAATCTGACCATTATCAGAGATGGAGAGTGTTTAACAACACTGGATAATGAAGACCTAATTACATTGTTAAAAGTAGAATGTGATTAATAAGAGATGGCAAATCTGCAAAGAAGGACAGCAAGATCCTTTCCTGAGTTGGTTACTCAGTTGTACTCAAATAGAATAAAATGACATAAAAACGAGATCAATAAATAAATCTGTCTTTAACAGAACCTCATAGAAATAAAAAACACAGGAACATAGCAACATATCAAAGTTAGGTGGAAGGACACATATGACAACACATAAAATGCTATTGTGCAGTAGAAAGCATAAAAGACAAGTAGAAAATGTTTTTTTTAAACTTTTTAAAGTTCTTAATATTTAATAGCAGAACACTGTTTAATAGGCATATACTAAGTGACAGACTTGCTAAGCATTTAGTATTGTATTGGTCCTTTAATCTAGCGTCTTATTTATGTATGTATGTATGTATATGTTTATTTAAATAGCACCACTTGGGGATGCAGTGCTCTACAATAAGATAAGTGATAACATCCAATGAACCACAGTGTTTAATGCAGGCATAATCCAACCATATGTCTAAAGATAATGTTCATTTCCTGACTATCATCGTGACAAATCTCCTTTCTAAGAATCCACTATGGCAGACCCATAGCGCATAGACAGCCAGGGGTGCCCCTACCATGAAGCAAACTGAAACATTTGGCAGTTGAAAAAAAAAAATCCTTCTTCCTGCAATACTGCATTTCATCACCAGTTCACCAGTCAGTGTTAGTCAGCTCACCACACCTCCACAAGAAAGTCCTATATTCCCTGATCAAGCCATGCCTGCTTCACATGCTGCTGCCCACAGTGGTATTTAAACACTGTTTCAGGTGTCACAAACCCAAGGGACACCCCTGTAGACAGCAATAATGGAAACATTGAGTTGGTGCGCAGGTTTTCTTGGTGGCATATGAGAATTTTTGCATGCACCTTACCTGATTATTATCCAGTCTGATCAAAATATTCAAACAAGGCACATTGACAAAATATTTGTTTGGTGTGATACAATAGTGTTTGGGATTGGTTGTGTCCTAAAGAATAATGACATTTAGCAAGCCTTCTGATGTTGTGGGGCCTAAGAATTATGTTCTAATTATTTCACCAACTCCCACTATTAACCCCATCACAAACCAAAGGACCATGGAAGCTGTGTGCATGAGTTGAAAAAATTGCTCAGGGCACTGACTACCCCTGCAATGGAAACCTATGGTTGTGCTACCCCTCTTGCCCATAAGGAGCAATGGCAACGTGGGGGACACCACCAGAGGCAATTTGTTTCAAGTGCCTCTGCTAAGGACTATTAACACTTACTATTGTCTGAGAACAAAACTTTTTATGAAGACACAACTGACATTGGACCTTTACTGGCGATGCAGTCTGTCTTCAAGTTGCATCTCATCAGCATGATTTGGCTGTAGGAATGATGTCATTATAAGGTCTGTGGCCTGGTTTACAGTATCAGCAGCAAAACACATTAAACCATATTTTTGTTCCATACATATTCATTCCATAATATCTTATCACCAGGGATTTACAAACCCGCTGTTCTGTCTGCCAGTTTTGGAGAACACTTTCAGGTTTTGTTGCAGGATTTGATGGTTGAAATTTTGGTAGTTCAGCACATACATTTTGATGGTAATATTGGATTAAATGTTAAAAGACATGTCCACCCCTTTTTCTTAATTTTGATATACAGTAGGGCTTCCTACCCCAGCCCCAACCACTATAATAGTTTTAGCAGAAACTCCCCAGATCATTACTTACCTTCCTTCTTTCCTCTGATGTACTGTCCCGGCCCTCTGCTTGCATGAAACTGCAAGCAGGGGGCTGAACCGACAGCCGCGTACGTGATTGGCTGAGAGGCAGCCAATCGCTGCCGGCAGTGGAGAATGCTGGAGGAGAGAGGTAAGGGGGAGGGGGGCTGCATTGCGCATGGGAAAATTCTCCCAGAGGAGAGACAGGAGGCAGAGCCCTATATGGACTCTGGCAGGCTCCTGGTGGCCAGTTTTCTGGAATTTGGTGGTGCATAGCAGGGCAGCCATTTGGAGCTGGGATGTAAGGTAAGGATTACCTTTATTACACTACACAGTGGGGCCAGTAGTGGGTTAAAATATAGTTTTGGGGGTGGACGTGCGCTTTAAAGGTGAAACCAGTAGTTTGACCCAAAACTAGGTTAAAATCTCTGGTACATCCCTAATTATTACAAACATGTGACCAATTAAGGGTATAACTAATATATGTTTTCAATTGTTTCAGCCAGGTTCAAAACCACAATTTTCTGGTGAAAACAAAGATACGCATTGTTCACAACAAATAACGTGTATTGTCAGCAAATCAATAAATAAATGTTGCAAGCTGAAACTCCCAAAGTGCACTTGTCATTCCAGTTAACCCCTGGGTTTATAGAGTTACCAGGGCACAAGAGCAAGAAAATCTTTCTATGTATTTTCCCAAGAGAAGATTCAACCTTTACTAGAGGATTTCTAAACACGTATTAATAGAACAGATAAAGGAAATGATTGTAAAAATCACCAGTGTTACAGACGTGTATAAACTTGTTAACAATACATATATTTCAAAACTGAATATAAAATAGAATTAAAAGTTAATCAAGTCTGTTAGAGAAAAAACCCAAGCAGAAATCTTAACAACTGGAACAACAATTGAGGGTTTATGGTTGGCATTGCTTTTTTAAATTCCTTCATCTCTTTTGGGTTTCTAGTGAAGTGAAGAACTTAAGTTCTGAAATCTACCTTTGAGCTATAGCTTGCCTTTATATTCCATCTGGTTCATGAGATTCAGATTTTCGATATTCAAAATCAGTTTCTAGGAAAAGGATCTGCAGAAGCTAGCGATTTGCACCTAGTACTGGATATTTTGGCTCAGGTTTTTTTTTTTTTTTTAAATTACCTTCAGTGTTGCAGATACAAGAATTGCAGGTAGAAATCCTGGTAAACAGTTGTGGCCCTGTTTGGTTACTCTAGACTATCTGAGTTTTCAGTTTGGGTATCCCAGGCTATCTGATTTTTCAGTTTCGTTTTAGTTTCTCCATAATAATTATTTTGACAAAAATTGCTACATGAAGTAAAATTGGGACCGAAACTGCAGAGGGCCAGCTGATCGTGCCTATGTATGCAGGGCCACATCTACCATTAGGCAGAGTGAGACATTTATCTCAGGCAGCACCCCTGCACTGAAGAAGAAAGGTGGCAGACGGGCAGTAGTGGGGGGGGGTGTTTTTGACCGGTGTTTGAGAAAGGGATGTAATATCTGTTTCTAGTCATTTACATTATTGCTAATTAATTGTCTGAGGAACTGTTTAAATACCTACATGATAAGAAGTTAAAAATTGTAAAATTTAACCCATGGCCACCAAGAAAGCCACACCCAATTTAAGACTGCGGTGGTGCACTTCGTGCTGCGCCTGGAAATAATCAAGGGTGGCATTCAAAAGTTTTTCTCGGACAGTAAAAACCCTAGAAGTGCCCCTGTATGTAAGTAAAGGTGCACTTTTAAAAGTAAAGGTGCAAGTAAAGTTGCACTTTACGTATGCATGATCAGCTTTCTTTATCTAGTCCTAAAGATCGGATATGCTACTCCTACCTCCAGTACATGCATAGTTAAGTTGTACAGTTGACCAACAATGGTATCACTTTTCTTTTACTTTTTATGTTTTATCTCAAAAATTTTTGCTTGTAACGCTTGGCTTTCTATGTGATTCCCAACCCAAAAATATACCTGTTAATTACTGTTAATAAGTAAAAACATTTACTCCAACAAGCCTATTAGTAATTCCTACTTTGAAGGGGTGGATTCACACCCTAGGAGCTTGTAGGCACAAAAAAGCTTTCACCCCTTAACACAGACCACCACCCCAAATCACACCCATTTTCTCTTTTTTGAGAAGAAAATAGAATATATAGTAAGTGGAGTTGTAGGGGGAGGTTAACAGATGCCCCACCAACCACAGGTGCTCCTAAGCATGTGCCTATTGCTAAATCCCGGGCCTCGTCATATGTGTATTCATCAATAAAGCTGTGTCTGACCATGTTCACTCGTGTTCTTGCCTCTTCTTTACATTAGGCTTCTTATCACCTCTTATAGTCAGCTTGGAGGACTTCTTGCAGATGGTTAAGCTGATAAAATAGCAATAGATTAGTTATAAATTCGTCTTTTTGACTATAAGGCAGGCAATAGTTTTTTAGTCTAACTGGAAATTTAAATATATAGGAACAAGAAAGATTTTGGGTTTTGGATTATTTGAAAGCTGTCTTGTTAATAATAATTTAGACTTACATCTATTTTCTTTAAAAAAAAAAGTCAAAGAGTCATTTTAGCTATTGGGCAAGTTTGGAAATTTTATTCATAAACTACCCAATTCCAGAAAGCCACAGGATGGTAATAAGGTGCTAGAAGGAAAAAGACCCTTTTCATCAGATAATTGATTGTACCTCTAGACATGTCTGAAGAAACAATCATCATGATCTGACAGTGGCTGCCTTCAGGTCTGTTATGTGTCAGCAATTTAGGGGTTAATAATAATTGTGGTTTAGTTACCAGGTCCACATGGGAACACATGATAGGGCATGATTAACCAACTTACCGATGCCCATTTGTCTGATCTGGGTGAAGGGGTGACCACTATTGGTCACGGGCATCTGCAAAAGCACCGTGCAATTTTTTGGGTCGACACGCAGTAATATTGGTTAGCCGGTCCAAACAATTGCATGGTGTGTACCCAGCCTAACAGCAATTAGCCTCTCTACCACTCACCAATAACCAGCCCTTTAAATGAAAACATAAATTCTCAGTGTCAGTGCACATTAGTAATTTAGTGACAGTTCCATTATATTAAATACTAGCAGTTACACCCGTGTACACATATGTGTAAAGTATTTGTTATGTGCAGGTTTGTGGCTTAGAAGGAAGAGACAGGGGTAAAGAAGTGCACAGTTGGTAATGTACGTCATGTATTTAATAGTTATGACTTGAGGTGACATTGCTTGAGGGGCGTATAGCACATATGTTTATAGCAAAACTTTATATACAACGTTATCAGTTTTTCCACTTGGAGCATAAATATACAAATGTTGTGGTGAACCTACTCATGAATATGCTACATGTAATAGGCCTTGGGGAAAACATGCTGATTGCAACTGAATATCGCAGCACTTGAGTGAGTGGCTGGCATCCTGCTGTTCTTGTGTCTCTGAAGCATGTGACGTGTGGGCTCATTGTCTGTGTTGTTAAAGCCGGGCTTCGTTTTGTTGCGCTGTCTCTGAGCTTTGTGCGTTTTTATTAAGCGTGTCCTATTTTTTGCACATTAGTTAGCAGTATGTCACTTTGTTTGCACTTTAACACTTTATATTGACTATTAGATCCCAATCAATAATGTTACTTTCTGGTCCAAATTGAAAGTGTCATGATGTCTTTGTTCTTTAAGTTGTAACTATCTGTGAAGTGTGTGACATGTGGGCAGTGTGTGTCTGGTGCTTAAGTCCAGGTAATGCAGGTAATTCCCATGTAGTCCATACCCCCAACCATTGTGGGTTTGATGTTTTGAGGCGTGGGTGTCACATTTGGGTTGTGCCTGTGATGTTTGGGGGCATGAACATGATGTTTGTGGATGTGGGTATGATTGGTAGCATACCTGTGATGTTTGTTTTTTTTGGGAGGTGACCACAACATCTGGGGGCATGGTTGCGATTTTGGGGGCATGCAGTTATCTTTAAGGATGTGAACTTGATGGTTGGGGGCGTGGTCATGATGTCTTGGCTCATTTTCCATTGCTACAGCATATTCCATGAGGCTCTGCTTTAAAGGGGAAGTTCAGTGCAAATACATATACTTTTCAGAAAAAAGAGCGGTATTTTATCATCCCAGTGACCTTAATCTGCCAATTCAGCATTTTGTCTGTGTATAAATAACTGCAACCAAAATACTGACTTCCTGTTTGCAGGACCCCTAATAGAGAACATCATGGTCTTGCCCTTGACCCGGCGCCTGGGTTGATTCAGTTACTCAGTAGAGATCTGAGCAGGTTTAACCCATCCAACAGCCAATCAGTAGAAATCACTGTTAGGAACATTTCAGGGTAGTGTGCATTCTGGGAAGAAAAAGGTCCATTACAGAACCTCAAATATCAGCTTACTAATGTCAACAGAAGGAAAAGCAAAGGGTATGAAATCAACTGATTTTTCAAAATGGGAGAGAATATGTAGAATAACTAAGAAGGCATTACACAAACTAACAATTAATTTCCACTGAGCTGTCCCTTTACATTTCTTAGCATGACAATAACTGCAAATGTGATTCATATCACCAATAGTAACATATTTCTTTCCAGGGTTTATATTTGTATATAAATGTGATTTATATCACCAATAGTAACATACAGGGAGATTCAATAAAAGTTCTTATTGTTTAAAATGGTGCTAATTTTGCCCCAACCAATCAGATGTTAGCTTTCAAATGTTAAATACGATCTGATTGGTTGGGGCAAAATTAGCACCATTTTAAACAATAAGAATTTTATTGAATAATCCTGATAGTCTTTCCAGGGTTTATATGTGTATATAAATGTGGTTCATATCACCAATAGTAACATAGTCTTTCAATGGTTTATATTTGTATATAAATGTCATTCATATCACCAATAGTAACATAGTCTTTCCAGGGTTTATATTTGTATATAAATGTCATTCATATCACCAATAGTAACATAGTCTTTCCAGGGTTTATATTTGTATATAAATGTGGTTCATATCACCAATAGTAACATAGTCTTTCCAGGGTTTATATTTGTATATAAATGTGGTTCATATCACCAATAGTAAAATAGTCTTTCCAGGGTTTATATTTGTATACAAATGTGGTTCATATCACCAATAGTAACATAGTCTTTCCAGGGTTTATATTTGTATATAAATGTGGTTCATATCACCAATAGTAACATGGGGGCATATTTATAAAGCTTTGTTAACTTTTCGCGGCCGTTTTCACTGACATTAATGCATAAATCGCGTTTAACGCGTTTTATAAATGTCCGAAAACGTCCGCGAAAAGTTAACGAATCTTTAACTGTTCGTGGCGATACTTACCTGTTATTGCCGCTTCTATTTATAAAGCGGCGGTATGTGTATCGCAGTGCTAGTATCGGCTGTTTTACTTCGCCACCTTGAAGGTGGCGAAAACAGCCGATACTAGCCTCCCCGCGGCGGGGATGGGCAGGCAACCCGCGACGGGTGCTCACACCCGCCCCGGGAGGCACACCCACCCCGCCCACAACCCCCCGCGGCGGCGGAGACCACCCGCCGCCGCTTCCCAGCAGTCGGGCAGCACACAGAGCCCAGGCCCTTTATCTAAGTTACTGAATTGGGGATTCGCACACTGCAAGTGACGTGAAGGATTTTTATTGGTCAAACTGGACTTCATGGGCGTCCCTTTCAGAGGGCGTCGACCTTTATGAGGATACATTCCCGGGGTGTGGCTGTGAGGTGAGAACATACATACATGCATACATACATACATACATACATGATTTCTACTTTATATAGAAGATATGTAGAGTTAGGATGAAATAATGAGCATAATGAACTTAATAAAAGAAAAGGTTTTCCTATTTAAAATAACAGAGATAACTCTTGCTAAATATTCTCAGAAATTGGGCTGCTGATCTTCAAGAACAATAGAAATAAATGTTGTTTTTAAATAACACAGGATACAGTGCCCTTGCTCTAATTGGACACAAGTAATGCTGTTCTGGCTACATATACAATGTGAGCGCTATGTTCTACATTGTTTAGGAGCAAACAATATTTCAGATACTTTACAAATGGGGTGAGAAGAATATTTTAGAATGTGTTTTTATAAATATGTCTGTATAGGTTTTATTTTCCAGTATGGGAAATTAAAGGTTTAAAATATATACTAGAAAATATCTTGCTGTACATTATGCTCCATATTTCTGCCCTTAAAGCAAACAAAAGTATTTTACCCACAGGTAACTCCATTACCAACCGTGGAAGAGATCAATAGTTTCCTGCGACAAGACCAGTTCATTTTCCTTATCAAGCATTGTTTTTCAATGCTGGGACCACAGCTAAGCCAACAAAGCTATGATTAAGAGTTATGAACTCCACATGACCATTTATTGTGTAGTGAGGTGTATCAAAAAACCTGAAAGGTTTTGAGGGGATAAGTGATTTATGGTATTAAAAAAATGTGCCGAGGCCTGCAGTACCGAAATGTGGGAAGCCATCATTATTTTATATTTATACATTTATATATGCTGACACTACAGCAATACATTAAATAGAAACAACAATAACAAGTAGAAAAGTTTGTACTTTGGAATAATTTAGGTGTGGATATTAGTAAATGGCCCAAACACCAGAGCAGTCTGACTGCATAATTTGCATGTTTATTCATTTTAAACATTATTTATTTATTTACATATATATCTATGTGAAGACTTTTAACTTTATCAAGATGTTCCTTTCATGGAAGTTATTGTTCTAGGCTGGCTCAATTTCTTTTCTCCCTTGGAAAGAGACATTATATTCTGTTTGTGACTATGGCTACTCTATCCAGGAAGGGTCTGTCAACCATGTTGTAAATACAGACATTAACATTACCACCCACATATAAGGATCCATGATTTAGTTTTTTTACCAAGAAGATGTATAAATGGGCCAAAAATTTTTTGGGGTTGGGGGGGGGGGGGGTAGGAATAAAAGCTTTAGGAGGGTTCAAGACCTAAATTTTGAACATTGCTGGGAGGGCAAATAGAAGTGTTATGCTGGGTACATACTTTAAAGATTTTTGAAAATGACAGACAGGATCTTGCAGATCCTGTCTGTCATTTTACAAAGATCTGCATACACACAGTCCTGAGTGTTTTCGAACTTGTCCGGAAAAGCAAGGTACACACAGTACCGATAAAGCCCTGATACCGTTTGATCCAATGGTTATTGGGGCTTTATCGGTACTGTGTGTACCTAGCTAAAAGGTAAACAGGTAAGATGATGATGCACAACATCATATTAAACACTTCAATCATGGTAAAATATAATCTTTATCCACAGAGAAACTCAGAAACAGTCTTTAGCAGAAATGTCTACTATGCTAATACATCCACAAGTCCTGCTATATATTGTACATATGGCATCCACAACTGCCAATAGGACCTCCTTTATTTGGTTTTCAGACATCTTTACCTATTGTTGGCATCTGAAGCCATGATGTATACATAGAAATATTACAAACTGTGGTCCATATGTATAAAGGGCGCGGAATCGCTAAATAGTAATTTCCAGACTGCAATCCCAATCACGGTTGTACATATTGCGATTGTACATTTTATGATCCTAATTGTACAATTGATAATACAATAATATTCTTTGGTATACGTTATAATTTTCCATGCATATGTTCAAGAAGACTTGACTGTATAAATAAGTGTAAAATAATTATTCAAACTGGACAAAAGTTTTGGGATGTACTTATAAAGGATTAATATTGTTAAATACCGATATTGATCCTTTTACTTGCCACAGCTCTGTTTTGCAGCCAGAATACTGATTATTATCAATAATTTATGACCACAGGGTTATTGTATGACCATGGCATTATACATGTGGTATCTATATTCATGCCATGTCATTTTCGATGGAAGAAAAATCCTAGTGGGTTTTTCATGCAAGTGGGGGTTTCATCCTTACAACATTAGCATACAGCAGCAGGAAAATCACCCTGAAACACCTGGTGGTCAATAATATTATAATATAATATATATTAATTGTATATAATATGCAATAAAATATAATACTTTGTGTGAGCAAATTTTATTCACATTTTTACCATGGGTTAAGTAGTCAATGTGTGTCAATGCCTGGGGGTGTGGGGTTAGGGTCATAGTCTATTACAAGGGGGTTTGTGTCACAGCCAGGGTCTCATGTCAGTGTGTTGCATTAAAAGTCCTGGGCAGGCAAGGTGGGTTGTGTGTCATGTAAGTCTAGTGCAGGGGTTGGGCTATTGTGGCACAATCTGTTGCAGGGGGCTTTCAATCTGGTGCAGATTGTGTGTGGGTCAGATAGTGGATAGTGTCACAGTCTGGTACACAGGGTTGTTGTGCCAATACATACACAGTCCTGTGCAGGAAGGCTTTTAGCTATGTCTTTAAATAGGGGTGGATTATAATAAATGATGTAACCCTACTGTAAATTAATAGGATAGTAAAAGTCACCTAGTAGTTCTGTCTGTGATATTTTGCCCAATATTGGTTTGAAATAAAGGAAACTTTCTCCTGCAAATCATCAAATGTGGTATACCTGCTCTTTTGTTCTAGGTGCCCCTCAGGACTATATGTAGGAGAAACTGGACAGACCCTGCGGCCAAGGGTGAATTCCCATAGATTCACAATCAATAACAATAAAAGAGATGTCCCTGTGGGTGCCCATTTCTGCAGCCAAGGACACAGCCTGAAAGACCCAAAAGTCACAGTGCTCATGGGAAATTTCAGATCCCAAAAAGAGAGGTTAGAATGGGAACGTAAACTTTGGAACTCAACAAAGATCTAAACTTCAAAAAAAAAAAAAATCTAAATGTCATTATTAGAATGTCATTCTAATCTAAATGTAGTATCAATCAGACCAAATTCCTTAAAACCACCCAAAACCATAAATATCTTATTTATACCAGACCCTCTATTGACACTTAAGCTAGGTACACACAGTACCGATAAAGCCCCGATAGCGTCGGATCCAATGGTATTGGGGCTTTATCTGCGTTGGAAGTGTGTCTGACCGTTTGTTTAACCTTTGCTAATTATTTTATTACTGGCTGTTATCATTGAATGTATATTTATTGTTCTATTTACGACAGCCATTGCCAATCAGGCATGGGGGCAAAACATAACATCTGTATAATGTCAATAAGTCTTTGTTCTAGTATGTATAAAATAGAGTGCTTTACAAGATTAAGTATTGTAAGGAAGAGGAAGAAGCCTTAGTGCTTCAAAAGCTTGCATTTTCAATCATTTTAGTTAGCCAAAAAAAGGTATTATTTTATATCCAAGATGTCTTCACTTTCATCATTAGCTAACACGGCACAGTTCTGTACTAATATTTTATTCTTATAATGTGCAGTAGGGGGATGTTGTGGTGTAATGTCATTTAAAAACCATGATGTGACCTTGGTATGCCACTCAACATTACAATAAATTTGACATTTGTGTCAAATTGAATCTAGCAAAGCCACTATATGCTTCACATGTACTAGCTTGGCTGGTAATAATATGTGCAATCTCACATTATATTTCTACAGTGACAGCTCCAGAGACCTGCACCATTGCTACATCTGGATCATCACTTCACCAAGAGTTCAGTTATCTATTTCTCTATATATTGGGCTGGGTACACACCAACAGATATTTCCAGCAGACTGACCAATAGTGCTGTGGATTGGTCGGCTGGCCAGAAATATCTGATGGTGTGGGGCGGCCATCTGCGACCGAGCTTGGTCGCCTGTTCATCGGAATCGGACAAATGGCAATCGAGTCCGTTGGTAAATCACGGCCAATTATTGACGCAACCATCAGTCATTTGTCATGGCCAAGCGCTCGCTTGCAGCAAACACTTATTCGGGACGAATAATAGTCCCAAGTGGACCCAGTGTAAGAAGCTAGTTACATGAAAAATCACCCTTAAACTCACCCGAACTTTATTTCTCCTTAGCCATATGCTGTATAGTTGAATTGTTTTAAAAATATTTAGCATATAATTCATTTTCTATATACAGTACATAGACATATACCTTGTCTACTGCACATTCTTGCAACCTCAGTAACAAGAAAACCCCTAGAGAAAGAAATGCTTGATAGAAGTTTGATCAAACAATTCTAAGATATAAACTTTTTACAATACATATGATATGGGTTGTGCAACACACACATTTTGTTTTCTATCCACATTTGCATTTTTACAATTATTTTTTCTAGTATAAAAATTAGAAAAAAGTTGTTTGTTCTTAGGCCCAGCACATGCCATACCAGTAATGATGTGATAGGACCACTGCATGTGCAAACCTTTGATCAGATCTTCAAGCTATAATCTGTTTTTCTTCTTTCCACATGAGCAGATCCCATTTTACTGTTTGGAGATGAGGGCAGAGAAATGACCGGACCATGTGTGCTGTTTGTCATGATAGAGTAACAACCGTTTGAACTCCAAAGTCCAGTATTCCCACTAGCTGTCTTAGAAATCTAACATTCAAGAGATGTCCACTGAAGTTTGTGTCAGTGGAATTAAACTCTGGATTTGTGACCAAGGAGTTCTCTCTCTGCACCCCTTCGTATCCTCCTCTCTTGCCTGTGAAATAGCACAAGGAGACTCTTTGTACGCTACTAATCCTGCAGCAACACAGCTTTAGCAACATCCAGGGATAAAAGCACCATCAAACCACAACTTTATGAGGGCAAATCTTTTCTAATCCTTCGCTTTAGCTAAACAAAGCTCCTCGTTTTAATCCGCTATTGCTTGGGGGGAAAAAAAAGCTCAGATTTTGTTTTTAGTAAGAAGATGATCCAAAGGACTAATTTTGAGAGAGGCTAACCAACTCTGACAGCCTTTAAAATAGCCAGGGTAAAGTAGATGCAAACTTTACTCTCAATTCATGGTTTTTGAGTACATGCAATAAGAAACATATCCAGGGTTTAACTGTTCTATCTTAAGCCCGCTCTTATTGTATTAACTGCTCTGTCTCACAGCTATGGGAACATAGAGGGTAAGGAAGGAACTATTCCCAGATAATGCAAATTATGAAAATACATACATATAAAACCCAAACTTATTTTATACCTGATTAATTATTTCATTGAAATTGCAGCAGCAGTTATTTATCAGTCCCATTGGTAATTCTTTCGGCTGGAGAACAAATATACAGTGTTGGACTGACCCACCTGCACATCAATATCAGGCACCAATGGGCCCTCCAGTCAAACAGTGTAATTTGTTAAACTTTTAAATGAATGCAAGGGTAGATTATAAGGTAAATCTGAATAAGCAGGTGAGAAAAATAAGTGAAGAAAACAGTTTGCTGGCAATAAAATGTGCAACAGGCTTAAATGTTTTTATTGTGTCTCACGTCTAATACGGTTATAATATGAATGGGTAATATAAAAGTGGGATTTCTGCATCCTACTGCAACATTAATGTCATCTAATGTGTTTGTCTACTTCCAGATCTGGCCAAGTAAGTGTGAAAAAACAGCAAAACTGAACTGCATACAAATCGATAAGCAACAATCACTAAACCAGTCATCTATATTCTTTTCTTTTTTTTATGTTGTTGTTGTAGCCAATGCTAAAAATCCACTTACCATGTTACCAAGTTGTTTATTTTTCAGTACATCTCTTCCAGTACAGTATCATGTTAATACATTATTTTGCTGTTTCTTCTGCACTGTCTCTTTATATTTTGCATAGTTGATCCTGTTTCGCCTGGCAACGAATTAGGAATGAGGAGAGGTACAAGGAAGGTGAATGCAGAGCCCTGTTTTCAGCAATGAAGAAGAGCAAAGAACTTTTAAATGTTTGAAAGTTAAGCTAGCCCTACATGGGTGAATTTTTTGATCAATCAGTGTATTTCATTCTTTCAAGAGCTTATTGCCTTTGAGTGACCAAAAGTGCTCGATATCAAGTGTAGATTTTATTGAATTTTGATGGGACAGAATATTCCCGTTGATTTTGACAGCTTTTTGAGGGATAATTACATTTATGTTTGATTCTATGGTCGGAAAACCAGTTATGAATCACATCATGTGAGGTTTAGCACTTTAGAAACTGTATTTCTAAAGAATTCACATTAGTAAATTATCGCTATAGCAAAGAATAACATTAATAAGGATCTTGTCAAACTAACTTGCTTGGCTTTTATGAGGAAGTAAGTAGAAATTTAGACTCTGGCATAGCAGTAGATGTAGTTTACTTGGATTTCGCAAAGGCTTTTGATACAGTCCCCCATAGGCGACTAATGTATAAACTGAGGTCTGTTGGTCTGGGGAGGCACATATGTACATGGATAGAAAATTGGTTAATGAATAGGATGCAGAGAGTAGTTGTTAATGGGGCTTCATCAATATGGTCTAAAGTGCTAAGTGGGGTTCCACAGGGTTCTGTGTTGGGGCCGCTTCTATTTAATCTATTTATTAGTGATTTGGAAGTGGGTATTGTCAGCAAGGTTTCTGTGTTTGCTGACGACACAAAACTTTGTCGACCATTAAAAACTTCAGAGGATGTGCAATCATTGCAAGGGGATCTAGATAGATTGTCACATTGGGCTGCTAAGTGGCAGATGAGATTCAATGTTGATAAATGTAAGGTGATGCATTTTGGACTTATGGACTTTGCTACTTAGCTATACTAATAAAAGGCAAAGCCCTCACTCACTCACTCATCACTAATTCTCCAACTTGCCGTGGAGGCAGACGGCTTAAATTTGGCAGGCTCATTCATTGCACCTTACTTACAAAAGTTAAGCAGGTTTCTTTCGAAATTCCACCTGTAACGGTGAGTATGTGACATTGCACAGACTTATGGTTACCTAGCTTACAAGCTATACAAATCTATATGGTTGGTCCGATTTCAACCAAATTTTGTATGCATATACTCCTTTACCAGTAAAAGGTTAACGAAATATTTTTTTAGGGTGGGGGAATAGAATTTTGAACTCCTGCACACTAACGGCTGGACCGATTTTTACCAAAATTTCAGGGTGTGTGCGGGGACTGGCTGAGGTGTAAGGGGAAGGGTTTGGAGGGTGGACAGAGAGGAATAGTGGGGGCTATTGGGGCGGATGGGGAGGTAATAAAAGGCAAAGCCCTCACTCACTCACTCATCACTAATTCTACAAATTGCCGTGTAGGCAGACGGCTAAAATTTGGCAGGCTCATTCATTGCACCTTACTTACAAAAGTTAAGTAGGTTTCGTTTCGAAATTCCACCTGTAATGGTGAGTATCTGACATTGCACAGACTTATGGTTACCTAGCTTACAAGCTATACAAATCTATATGGTTGGTCCGATTTCAACCAAATTTTGTATGCATATACGCCTATACCAGTAAAAGGTTAACGAAATATTTTTTTTAGGGTGGGGGTGAATAGAATTTTTAACTCCTGCACACTAACGGCTGGACCGATTTTTACCAAAATTTCAGGGTGTGTGCGGGGACTGGCTGAGGTGTAAGGGGAAGGGTTTGGAGGGTGGACAGAGAGGAATAGTGGGGGGTATTGGGGGCGGACGGGGAGGTAATAAAAGGCAAAGCCCTCACTCACTCACTCATCACTAATTCTCCAACTTGCCGTGTAGGCAGACGGCTTAAATTTGGCAGGCTCATTCATTGCACCTTACTTACAAAAGTTAAGCAGGTTTCGTTTCGAAATTCCACCTGTATGGTGAGTATCGACATTGCACAGACTTATGGTTACCTAGCTTACAAGCTATACAAATCTATATGGTTGGTCCGATTTCAACCAAATTTGTATGCATATACTCCTTTACCAGTAAAAGGTTAACGAAAAATATTTTTTAGGGTGGGGGAATAGAATTTTGAACTCCTGCACACTAACGGCTGGACCGATTTTTACCAAAATTTCATGGTGTGTGCGGGGACTGGCGAGGTGTAAGGGGAAGGGTGTGGAGGGTGGACAGAGAGGAATAGTGGGGGGTATTGGGGGCGGGCGGGGAGGGGTGGTGGGGGTTATTTTCACCAAAATTTCATAGTTGAATAAAAAATATAATATTAAATTAAAGTTAATGAGTGTTGCATTATCGTAAAGCTTATTGAATTGTCTTTTTAATATATCAAGTGCGACGAGTGATTACAGCAATCTTGATACATTATTGCTTTCTTACTTAAAAGGTTATTTCAATACATCTCCGCTGCGAAGCGCGGGTATTTATTTGTAGTATATAAATGGGTCTGAGTTAAGTGAATCCTTGTTGGAAAGGGATCTTGGAGTTTTGGTGGATAACAAACTTAAAGGTAGCAAGTAGTGTCAGTCGGCAACAGCCAGAGCCAGCATGGTATTGTCTTGTATAAAGAGAGGTAAGGATTCAAGGGAGGGAATGTAATTCTCCCTCTTACAAAGCACTGGTAAGGCCTCATTTGGAATATGCAGTGCAATTTTGGAATCCTGTGTACAAAAGGCATCTTTGAGATGGAAAGGGGATTGGGAGAGCTTGAATATGAAGAGAGACTGGAAAAGTTACAATTATGTACGTGAAGAAAAGGCGCTTGTGTGGGGATATGATTACTGTGTATAAATCATTAACGGGCCATACAATAAACTATCTGGGGCATTGTTCAATAGAACATGTCAGAGGACACATGGACATCCCTTAAAGGACCTGTAAACCCCCCTTAAGCCCCCCAAATAACTATGTCCCGTTCGTTTTATTATTCACAGGGAGGTGAGAAAGCTTATTTTCACCTCCCTGTGAATAATAGGACGATCGGGGGACCTGGAACTTACCTTACACGCCGCTCCACTCGTAGCCGCTCTGCACGGAAAGCCGCTCTGTCCCGACCACGCGCCTATCTTATGCGCATGGCGCCAATTCAAAAGATAGGGCGCGCGATCGGGACAGAACAGCTGTTCTGTGAGAGAGCGGCTGCGAGTGGAGCGGCAGGTAAGGTAAGTTCCAGGTCCCCGATCGCCTATTATTCACAGGGAGGTGAGAATAAGCGTTCTCACCTCCCTGTGAATAATAGAAACGAATGGGACATAGTTAATTTTAGGGGTTTAGTGTTCCTTTAAGACTTGAAGAAAAAAGGTTTAGGCTTCAAGTTCGGAAAGGGTTTTTCACTGTGAGAATGGTAAAGCTATGGAACTGTCTCCCAGTGGACGTTGTAATGGCAGGTTCATTGGTCAGTTTCAAAAAAAAGCTGGATGAGTTTCTGCAAACAAGGAATGTTGCAAGTTACTGATATTGATTCATAAAGTAGAGTTGATCCAGGGAAATTACTGATTGCCACTTGGAGTCAGGAAGGAATTTTTTTCCCCTTCATAAATTTGGTGGGGGTTTTTTTTTGCCTTCATCTGGATCAACAGTTAGGCAGGAAATGAGGATATTGATGGGTTGGACTGGATGGACATATGTCTTTATCAACCTCAAATACTATACTATATTATTAATTGAAAAACAATTTCTGTGGGTGGCTCAGGTTAGATTTCATTTTCGATCAAGAGTCAAGTGTTTTATCTAACACAATAAAAGCTAAAAGCTTTAACCCTTTCCGTGCCATGGTCTGGTAACAGTGAGCACTAACTTATCAATTTGTTAAACGGCTCTGGTGCTACCTCAGTAGAAGTATCCAAAGCACATGAAAGTGTACTCAATAAACATTCCCTAAAACCTTAATATAACATGTGCAAGATAACAGCTTGTGCTATATATTTAATTTAAATGCACATTAGGGGAGATCAAGGGACACCATTCAAGTCTGATACCGATGCAGGGATCAACAAATTTTAACCCATGAATGGCCGAATCATATAGGGAAGCCAGTTTCTGGGTTTTTCTGCAGAGCCACGCAGAAAGGGAGACCCCGTTGATGTCAGAGGTCTTCATTGGTAGTCCAGTGTGGGTACTGAACTATGATCCGTTGTTGGATTGCAGTTCAGTACCTGCAATAGCTTGCTATGACGGCTTGCTATAGTCTCAAAGATCCATTCACAAATAGAGTGGGGGCAATTTTGCCATACCACAGGTTTTTAAATATAGCCAATAGTCATCCCAGATGTACCGGGGTGTGAGAGAAATTAAGAAGAATTTTTAAGAGACACCGTATGTCTGCTTTAAAACCAGCAAAACATAGGGGTAGCAACTGGTGCATCCAAAAGACCCAATACCGAAACACAAGAATATACATCATATGTGCAGTGCTGCCAGTGAAGATTGCTCTGATTTTTATGTGGGGGGATGTTGGTGTCATGCACAATTACAATGCTGTTTGACGTATTACCCAGGGCAGTTTTGATAATTCACAAGGTCTCTAACACCTTGCTGTTATATGGATATTGGGACACATTCCACGGTATATATTTCCAGCATTTGTTCTGAATTGATAAATCCAGTTGGATGACTAGTGAAGAACTTTTAAGAACTAATTTTCAAAGGAACATGACTGGTTCAAGAGAGGTGTTAAGGAGGCTATTTATGTGAAAATAAAGAAACCAAGCCTGAACAGAGGTGGTGGGGGTTCGACACCAACTGGCTGCCATGTACAATGCTGTTTTGACACCTTACCCTGGGCGTTCCTATAACACCTCTTAGCCACAATGCAATCACACCTTGCATTCATAATGTCATTAACACCTGGCTGTGATATGCTTATTGGGACTTTCCATGGTACATAATTGCCAACAGATTCTTGTACAAGTCATTCTGAATTGAGAAAGCCAGTCGGATGACTAGCGAAATGTCGTCAAGAACTAAACTTTAAGTCTATTTGATCTAACTGAATACAACAGATACAACTTGGGTATTGTTTTGGGTATTGTTTTATTGTGGACATTTAGAGGGCTTTTTTATTTTTTTATTTTTTAAACTTGTTTTTATTTTTGAACCATCATATATAATAAAACCCTAAGTGTGCGTCCCTGTGTCCGTGTGTGTCACTGCAGTTCCTATGAACTCACCACTAGAGGGAGAGTCTCTGCAGTTCCTATTGACTCACCACTAGAGAGAGAGTCTCTGCAGTTTCTATTGACTCACCACTAGAGGGAGAGTCTCTGCAGTTACTATTGACTTACCACTAGCGGGAGAGTCTCTGCAGTCCCTATTGACTCACCACTAGAGGGAGAAACACAGGAAACACACAGAGGGAGAACAGCAATTAAACAGACTGCAGGTAAGGTTGCTTAGGACAGGGGCCCCTGGATTTGGGACAGAGGGGGGGCCCTGGATTTGGGAGAGGGGCCCCCCTGGATTTGGGACAGAGGGGGCCCCTGGCCTTGGACAGAGGGGCGACTCTGGCCTTGGGACACTAAGAGGGTACTCTGGCCTTGGGACATGGAGGAGGACTATGGCCTTAGGACACTAAGGGGGCACTCTGTGCTTCTAGCGCCCGTTATTGTAGCAGGCTTAATGTCTAGTATATAATATTTCATTATAGATCATGCTAGTTATTGGCATAGACATGGTTTACAGTTTCAAGTACCCTCAAGGGTAGCTTGAGCATATTAAACACAAACTGGTTGATAACATTTATAAATTGAGGATTTGCCGATTTCTGGTAAAAGGGGTAGGGAGTAGGGAAGAAGGGGTAGGGAGGAGGGAAGAAGGGGTAGGGAGGGAGGGAATAGTGTGTCCATTGCCTGGTCCTGGTCTGTTTATTGCTTGGAGGGATATCTTGAGGGGTGTTTGTCAGTCTGTGGCTTCAAAGGTTCGTGGGGAGTTTAGCCAGGGGCTTTATACTTTTTCTAATTTTTAGGGGCACTTCCTGTGTTTATAGATAAGGATGTGGAATAGAAGTATATTGTTGATTTGGGCCATCCACTTGAGGATTATAGTTTTCTTTGCCCAGAATAAGGATTCTCATAGAAAGGTTATTTGTTAGGCGTTTTCAATTTCTAGTGTGTTTATTCCCAGTAAACACAATTTTGGGTCTAGTGGAATTGGCCATGGGTCAACCAGGTTATTTGGCTTGAGAAAGGGACCTAGGAAGGTACCGAAACGTTGCCTGCACTTGATGTTTGAATAAATATTTTTCACTGAACAAGACCTGTGAGTGCACTGGACTGTTCCTACTTTATTATTTGTATATCCTAGATATATATATATATAAACGAAGCAGCACTACTCCATATAAAACAAGCTTATATTTATTGTATATCGTCACATGTTCAAAAACAGACGACGTTTCGGGCGTCACAGCGCCCTTTCTCAAGTAACATGTGACTACAGAATAACACACATTTCTTATCCACATTATATAATATCTAAACAGTAAGTGACCTAGTATTTCAGTTACATCAGGATCAATTAACCCTAGTGTGGAGTCCCAAACTCCAAGCAACTTCAAGTGTCAACACTACCCAGTACACCCCCTATGGTCAGGATGTTCATTACATACGGCCAGTGGAAAATACAAAAATAGAATGTATCACTAAAAATTCACAAAAATAAGTATAAATTATAATCTTTATTCAACCCACTAGGGGCCAATGTTTTCAATTCCTTAATCCACCAGGTTTCACAACATTTAAGTCTGTGCTCCCTATTACCCTGAAAGCTTAAGGGAACACTCTCCAAAACCATAAACCTCATGTCCCTCCCTCCATGTCCTTTTTCCACAAAGTGCCTAGCTAAAGGCAGGTTTACAAGTTTTTGGGTCACAGAGGAATTATGCTGCGAAATACGCGATTTAATCTTATGTGTAGTCTCCCCCACATTGAGAAGACCACTCGGACAGATGATCACAGGTCACAGGTAAATTTACCTGTGACTTAATTTTTCTCCCATCTGTTGGGTGCACAAAATGAGTTCCTTTTACCGCCAAACTGCAATATATGCAGTGGCAGCACAGATACATTCCCTTTTTTCCACTGTCCAACCAATTATTTTGGGGTTTCCTGTCCTGTTGTACCCGAGTGGAGGTAACCAGTTTTATAAGCTTGCTTTATATGGAGGAGTGCTGCTTCGTTTCTATTTTCTATTGTGTGTGGAATAGAACTATGGATTCTGCATTGGAGCTTGCACCCATATAACGCGTTGGTATTCAATAAATACTTGTTTGGATTATGAAGTAAAGTCCTCTGAGAGCACATTTCTCTAGTCCTGTATTCTGAATTGGATGTTGCAATGAATTACACTGGAATGGAGTGCTATCTTTGGAGACTTATATACATACATATATATATATATATATATATATATATATATATATATATATATATATATACAGTATATATAGTAATCCAATAGAACTTGGAGCACTCACAGGTCTTGTGTAATTTATTATATCATGTGCACGAATAGCAACGTTTCAGTCTGGTGCTAAGACCGAAACGTTGAAGCCATGCAACTGTGGATAAACATAGTGAGCAATATAAAACCTTAACTCCACCTCCTCCTTGCAAATCATCCTGTGTCACATGGTACAATCCTAGTTTAATTAACCTTTACTGGGTGTCTGAACATATTAACAAAGTTGCCAGTGCTACATAATATAATATAAGGTGCTGGGTTGTAAAGTGACAAGTGCTAAACCAAGGTAATATATATCCAAACTAAATCCAGATTTCTTGGATAATCATAATAAGGATTTTTTTAAATGCTAGGTGCAAAACATTGCCCCTGCTGTTAATTTGGAGCAACCAATGAGACGATAACCTTTTATTGGTCAACTACAATTAGAAAACATTTGATCACATTTGATTGGTTGCTGCTGAACAGCACAGGTAAATTGTCCACCTATTATGTTTAGTTCCTCACTAATGCCTCCCTAGCTGTAGAAATAATTTTATGACGAGAAAATAATACATTCATCAACTTCTACAAGATCTGTGACAATGTTGACAATTATTGATGTATTCACTCTTGCTTGTACTCATAGAGCTGCTATACACAGGTCAATATTTTAACCTGATTGATCACCTGGCTGATATTTTGTTTGGTCAGCCCTGTGGTTGATATAATTTCCTAAATGGCTGGTTGTATTCAAACCAATTTTTAAGCAAAAACAGTTGACTTGGATGATTGGACATTTTTGGGAAATCACACATGATTGTGCAGTTTTCAATATTTCAATATAATGCAGAAATATCTTCCATGTCACCTTCATTTTGTAAGCCCGAAATGATTGGGTCCAAATTGCCTGTGTAAAAGCCCTGAAAATTTAACTAAAAAGACCTCCACAGATTCAATGCCTATTACAAAATTATATTACATATTTAAGAAACAAACAAAAGAACCACAAAACAAATAGCTGGTTATGTTTTTTAGATTTCCTCAATCAGAGACCTATCAGGGGTAATACTGCTATTCAGTGTTTGTACGATATCATGAGAGATGCTTGTTGCTGGGATGTATGCACAGTAAAGTAGACAGTCATCAACTATGATGTAGATAAACAACACCGGAATGGTTGCAGGATCGTAATTTTCTATACATATTTCAGGTGCAGCTGTTGATCATTTACCCCCATTCATATATACATTCATCTTCATAAAGGGAATGCTTTTAAGCTAAAAAAATCCATGGGGGGGGGGGTAGGTAAAAATATGACTTTTATTGGGATTTTAATTGAAAACAATATAGTCACACGTTTAGCCAAAAGTTTCTTAGTTTTCTGATAATATTTAGTAGACAAAAGATTATTCAATATCCATACAGACTGCAGTAGCATATGTAGCATATGCAGAGACAAAATGTCTGAAGTAAACCTTAATACTCAGGCTCACAAAGGTAATAATGGCTCAATGGAGACATAAGAGCTGCACAGTATAGTCTTTGGTAAATCACTAAGTTTGTTTTTTACTAATGATAGTTGTCCTTTAAAATAGCTCGAGCAAGACAAGCTTGTCTTTCATACATGTGTTAATCTGCTATTAAATCTGATCTTATACTGACATGTGGTTAGAGATTCAATTGGTATTATTACCTGTTGTTTAAAAGTTGTCTGACTGCTAAATTGGCTGTTACTGTCAGTAATAAGCAGTTGGACAAAAGAAGCCATTGGAACACTTAGTGACTGGTGCCTTCCTAATCTGTTCAGACTATTATACTTTCATAAGGCATTCAACTAAGAGGCATTTAATCTGTCTGAAATCTTGCTCACCAATGATTTTTTTTGTTGGTGATAAAGGGCAGATATTGAAGTCCCAGACTGGTTGTATTCGTCACATATGGGCTTATTGCATAATTACAGCGAAACACAAGTTAGTGATGGGCTTTGAGATAATCAGTAGATATTGGCACGTAGCATTATACACATTTGCTCAGTAAATGCATCCTGTTAGCAGCAGGTAACAAAAGCAGAAAGGGATTCTCAAAATCCCATATTAGGTATAAGCGCTGTATTAATTAATCAATGTATGTTCAATCGATTTATAAATTTATAGATTGGTTAGTATACCAATCTGATTCTTTCTGAAAAAATCTGATTGTGGCTAATCAGAATTGGTAATGGTATACTAACCAATCAGATTCTTTTTGGAAGAATCTGATTGCAACCAATTTTGATTAGAAAAGAATCTGATTGGTTAGTATGCCAATCAGATTTTTTCTGAAAGAATCTGATTGGTTACAGTCAGATTCTTCCAATAAGATTCTTTCTGAAGTAATCCAATTATAACCAATTCTGATTGAATACAATCAGATTCTTTCAGAAAGACTCTGATTACGTACCTTCAAACGTAACCTTAAAACCCACCTTTTCAGGTAAGCATATAACCTGGCCTAGACATTACCCCTCTTACTACCTAATATGATCCAACCTGCCTTTCACACTCCACTGCCAATCTATTTACAGCCTACCGATTCCCGTCACCTTATGTCTCACCCCCATTTCCTCTAGACTGTAAGCTCTTTGGGCTATGTAACTGTAAAAACTGACTATGTAACTGTAAAGCGCCATGGAAGATGTTGGCGCTATATAAATCAATAATGATAATAATAATAATAATTGGTTAGTATACCAATCAGATTCTTTTCCAATCAAAATTGGATACGATTAGAGATGGACCAGATTGCAGATCCGAACCCGCATTTGAAAACTTTAGATTTATAGAAGATTCACAAATTTTCAATGATTATCATATCACCAATGGCAGCTATTTTTATCCATGCCGACCCCTGGGTATAAAAGGCAGCTAGACAGGCACCATTTTGTCAGTGTGTTAAAGTGAGTTTAGTGGAGACCTGACAGTGTAGGAGTTGAAAAGAGTTTTTTGTCTGCTTTTTGCACAACCTAAGTGCTAGGCCTTTTAGAGCTCTAATTAATGAATGCCAAACATTCGTTAATTAATGAACATTCGGTTGTAGAATACCATGCGTTAGTAAACTACCGCAATAGTATTCTATGGGGATCGTAAATCTTGTAAATGAGGCATCTGCCTTTTAAGGTAAGATCACTGTCTCTGGAGGGCCAAGACAGTGGTATGGATGCCAAAACGACGCACCAGCTGGTGCCGTAGCCCCTCCATTATAGTGCACTTCTGGCACTGTATGTGCTCGGTGCCCATTGGGAAGGAATTAAATCCAGGGGCAAGCGCAAGAATTTTAAGGGGGAAGATTTCTGATCAAGCACAGCAGGAAGTCCATAACTAGAGATGGAGTAGAACCGAACTTGAAACCCAGCTTTAGCAGTTTGAACAGACCCAACTATTCCGGATTTTGAACTTCCAAACTTTTAAAGGGGAAGTTCAGTGCAAATACATATGATTTTTCGAATCAATGTTCCTCGACTTTAGCACTCCATAACCTATACAGAAAATAGACTGTGAAGTGGAGCGTCCACCTACCCCCTCCATTAGCAGAGCTCCATGTCAGCAGCCTTTCAGCATGGTGCTGCAGTCCTTGAAACATATAAACTGCGAACAACGGGCTTCAAGCTGGTGGGTTTTAAATCTTCACCTTTATTGGTAAATGGGTAAAAGCGCACACATAACAGAACTTGAGAACAGCGTCCCTCTGCACAGTAGAAGATGGGGGAGGGGAGGTTAGAGTGTGAAGCATCGCTTTACAAGTGAAACGCCCTTGTATATACAAAGAGGTGGTATATAAGTAATTAGCAATATAAACAATGCCCTTATATATAGAAAGAGGTGGTATATACGGAATTAGCATTTTAACAATGCCCTTATATACAGAAAGTTGGACGGCTTTCGAACTGAACCCCGTAGATACAGCATCTTAAAGGGCATCTATACTGAAAAACAGGTTATTTTAAATTGACCATAACTGGAAACTTATCTTAACTATCTTATTTATATATATAGGTTATAAAGGTTTGCAGAAGGACCAAATCCAATTGTGATTGGTTAAGGTTTCAATGCTTGAAATCATTTCATCACACAATAACCAATCATATTGGAATAAAAGATTCAAATATGATTGGTTAATTTGTGATCATATAATTTCAAGCATTGAAATCTTAACCAATCAAAATTGGATTTAGTCCTTCTGCAAACCTATATAAAGAGCTGCAAACCTCCGCGGAGCTCAGAAATCATTACATGGTGTCAATGGCGGCTGCAGTGATATCCCTCGGCGTTGGCAACATCAGTGAAGTTGGTGTCGCAGACAAGAAGACCCCAAGACCTGAAAAGGTCCTTTTTAGGACCCGGGAGGTTCCTGGTTTCGAGCTGCAGGACCCCCCACAAAGGCACTTGCCAGTGCCGCAAGGGCACTTAAAAGTGCCGGGGAGGGGGGTCCTGGTTCGAGCTGCAGGATCCCTTAAGCCCCAAAGGGCCCTTGTTAGGGCCACAAGGGAACTTTTTTAGTGCCGCAAAAGCACTTCTAAGTGTCAGGGAGGGGGGTCCCGGTTTGAGCTGCGGGACCCCTTAAGTCCCAAAGGGCCTTTGTCAGGGCCACAAGGGCACTTCTAAGTGCTGCAAAGGGCACTTCTAAGTGCCACAAAGGCACTTCTAAGTGCCAGGGAGGGGGGTCCTGGTTTGAGCTGCGGGACCCCTTAAGCCCCAAAGGGCCCTTGTCAGGGACACAAAGGACTCGGGAGGGGGTCCCAGATTTGAGTTCTGGCCGCCAGGGTTTTTCGGAAGCAGCTGTTTCGAGTTCGAAAATCCTCGTACATTCGAGAACTCTTGAATGTTCGAGTATTTTAGAAAATAGTCCTGCGAGTCCGGAAAATCTAACTAGTTTGAATACGAGCTAGTTAGAATAGTTTCGACTTCGTCTCGAACGCCGGTTCGAGTTCGGTTTTGCGTCCATCTCTACTCCTGAATTTCTGGAGTCAAATCTCATTCGGTTAGAATGCTGGCTTTATATTACATGTCGAAAAGCGGCGGCTCCAGCTCCAGAATTTTCCAGGGGCACAACATAGGCACAAAGGCTAACAAATGGGGCACATTAAAAAAACACCAATAATCTATGTCAGTATAATGTAAGGTGCACAAAACAGCGAGAGAGAGATGGATGGATGGATGGATAGATAGACAGATAGATAGATAGATCGATAGCAGGGCTACATCTACTATTAGGTAGAGTGAGACATTTGTCTCAGGCGGCACCTCTGCACTAAAGAAGAAAGGCGGCAGAAAGGCAGTGGTGAAAAAAAATCCCCTTAGCTGGCCTCCCGCATGACTCCGATACACGGTACCTTGACGTTGCTTCAACTCCACTTCACCATTTTATATGGTTAAGTTAGCTTTAGTCTGTTAGGCTAGGTAAGTCTAGTTATGCTAATTTGGGCTTGACGTGGTGATAGGTGTACAAATCTTTGGTCTAAAATCTTTTATACTACAGAAAGCATGGCATTTCTAATGTATTGTAACAGTTGAACCAACATGCATAGCACAGGCTTCAAAATAAGTTATTTTGATTAACTAAAACCTGAATGGAGCAATATAGTAGTGGCAACACAAGCTGTTTGAGAAAGTGATGTAATATCAAGTCATTTACATTATTGCTAATTGACTGTCTGAGGAACTGTTTAAATACCTATGTGGTAGGAAGTTCAAAATCGTAAAATTTTACCCACGCCCACCAGCGAAGCCACAGTCAAAATCATGCCCATGGACAAAGCAATACCGACTTTATCGCGGCAGGGCGCAAAGGGCGGCATTCAAAAGTTTGGCTCAGGCAGCAAAAACCCTAGAAGTGCCCCTGATCGATAGATTGATAGATAGATGGATATGGAGACAGACAGACAGACAGGCAGACAGATAGATAGTTACATAGATAGATATGGTATATAGATAGATATGGTATGTAAATAAACAGATAGATATGGAGATAGGTAGATAGGGAGGGAGATGATAAATTAGCACTCCCGCACTTTAACCCACCCCAGTGACCCCACGCTCTTCATAATAACACTGTGCCGGTGTTTGCCCACTGGTATAATAAAGTTTGCCCAAAGTAACTGGTATGATTAAATTTGCCCACAGTAACTGGTATAATCAAGTTTGCCCACAGTGACTGGGATAATTAAGTTTGCCCACAGTAACTGGTATAATCAAGTTTGCCCACAGAGGACTTGTAAATTAAGTTGCCCGCAATTAAACTGGTATAGTCAAGTTTGGCCACAGTAAAGGTATAATCAAGTTGCCCACAGTGACTGGTATAATTAAGTTCTTATTTGCCCACATAACTGGATAATCAAGTTTTCCCACAGTGACTGGTATAATTAAGTTACCCACTGGAACCAAGTTTGCCCACAGTGCTGGTTAATTAAGTTTGCCCACACTGATATATCAAGGTTGCCCACAAGTGACTGGATAATTAGTTTGCCCACAGTAACTGGTATAATCAAGTTTGCCCACAGTGACTTGTATAATTAAGTTTGCCCGCATTAACTGGTATAGTCAAGTTTGCCCACAGTAACTGGTATAATCAAGTTTGCCCACAGTGACTGGTATAATTAAGTTCTAATTTGCCCACATTAACTGGTATAATCAAGTTTTCCCACAGTGACTGGTATAATTAAGTTTACCCACTGGTATAACCAAGTTTGCCCACAGTGACTGGTATAATTAAGTTTGCCCACATTAACTGATATAATCAAGGTTGCCCACAGTGACTGGGATAATTAAGTTTGCCCACAGTAAATGGTATAATCAAGTTTGCCCACAGTGACTGGTATAATTAAGTTTACCCACTGGTATAACCAAGTTTGACAGTGACTGGTATAATTAAGTTTGCCCACATTAACTGATATAATCAAGTTTGCCCACGGACTGGGATAATTAAGTTTGCCCACATAAATGATATAATCAAGTTGCCCACAGTGACTGGGATAATTAAGTTTGCCCACAGTAAATGGATAATCAAGTTTGCCACAGGACTGGTATAATAAGTTACCCACTGGTATAACACAAGTTTGCCCACAGTGACTGGTATAATTAAGTTTGCCCACATTAACTGATATAATCAAGTTTGCCCACAGTGACTGGGATAATTAAGTTTGCCCACAGTAAATGGTATAATCAAGTTTGCCCACAGTGACTGGTATAATTAAGTTTACCCACTGGTATAACCAAGTTGCCACAGTGACTGGTATAATTAAGTTTGCCCACATTAACTGATATAATCAAGTTTGCCCACAGTGACTGGGATAATTAAGTTTGCCCACAGTAAATGGTATAATCAAGTTTGCCCACAGTGACTGGTATAATTAAGTTTGCCCCCAGTAAATGGTATAATCAAGTTTGCCCACAGTAACTGGTATAGTCAAGTTTGCCCACAGTAACTGGTATATCAGTTTTGTCCCACAGTGACTGGTATAATTAAGTTTACCCACTGGTATAACCAAGTTTGCCCACAGTGACTGGTATAATTAAGTTTGCCCACATTAACAGGTAGGGGGGGGTAATATAAAAGGCAAAGCCCTCACTCACTCACTCATCATAATTCTACAATTGCCGTGTAGGCAGACGGCCTAAAATTTGGCAGGCTCATTCATTGCACCTTACTTACAAAAGTTAAGTAGGTTTCGTTTCGAAATTCCACCTGTAATGGTGAGTATCTTGACATTGCACAGACTTATGGGTACCTAGCTTACAAGCTATACAAATCTTATGGTTGGTTCCGATTTCAACCAAATTTGTATGCATATCGCCTATACCAGTAAAAGGTTACGAAATATTTTTTAGGGTGGGGGTGAATAGAATTTTAACTCCTGCACACTAACGGCTGGACCGATTTTACCAAAATTTCAGGGGTGGTGCGGGGACTGCTGTGAGGTGTAAGGGGAAGGGTTTGGAGGGTGGACAGAGAGGAATAGTGGGGGGTATTGGGGGCGGACGGGGAGGTAAAAAAGGCAAAGCCCTCACTCACTCACTCATCACTAATTCTCCAACTTGCCGTGTAGGCAGACGGCTTAAATTTGGCAGGCTCATTCATTCACCTTACTTACAAAAGTTAAGCAGGTTTCGTTTCGAAATTTCACCTGTAATGGTGAGTATTGACATTGCACAGACTTATGGTTACCTAGCTTCAAAGCTATACAAATCTATATGGTTGGGCGATTTCAACCAAATTTGTATGCATATACTCCTTTACCAGTAAAAGGTTACGAAATATTTTTTAGGGTGGGGAATAGAATTTTGAACTCCTGCACACTAACGGCTGGACCGATTTTTACCAAAATTTCATGGTGTGTGCGGGGGACTGGCTGAGGTGTAAGGGGAAGGGTGTGGAGGGTGGACAGAGAGGAATAGTGGGGGTATTGGGGGCGGGCGGGGAGGGGTGGTGGGGGTTATTTCACCAAAATTTCATAGTTGAATAAAAAATATAATATTAAATTAAAGTTAATGAGTGTTGCATTATCGTAAAGCTTATTGAATTGTCTTTCTTTAATATATCAAGTGCCGAGTGATTACAGCAATCTTGATACATTATTGCTTTCTTACTTAAAAGGTTATTTCAATACATCTCCGCTGCGAAGCGCGGGTATTTTGCTAGTATACTATAAATGGGTCTGAGTTAAGTGAATCCTTGTTGGAAAGGGATCTTGGAGTTTTGGTGGATAACAAACTTAAAGGTAGCAAGTAGTGTCACGTCGGCAAAGCCAGAGCCAGCATGGTATTGTCTTGTATAAAGAGAGGTAAGGATTCAAGGGAGGAAAATGTAATTCTCCCTCTTTACAAAACTGGTAAGGCCTCATTTGGAATATCAGTGCAATTTTGGAATCCGTGTACAAAAAGGACATCTTTGAGATGGAAAGGGGATTGGGAGAGCTTGAATATGAAAGAGAGACTGGAAAAGTTACAATTATGTACGCTGAAGAAAAGGCGCTTGTGTGGGGATATGATTACTGTGTATAAATACATTAACGGGCCATACAATAAACTATCTGGGGCATTGTTCAATAGAACATGTCAGAGGACACATGGACATCCCTTAAAGGACCTGTAAACCCCCCTTAAGCCCCCAAAAAACTATGTCCCGTTCGTTTCTATTATTCACAGGGAGGTGAGAACGCTTATTTCACCTCCCTGTGAATAATAGGACGATCGGGGGACCTGGAACTTACCTTACACGCCGCTCCACTCGTAGCCGCTCCTGCACGGAAAGCCGCTCTGTCCCGACCACGCGCCCTATCTTATGCGCATGCGCGCCAATTCAAAAGATAGGGCGCGCGATCGGGACAGAACAGCTGTTCTGTGCAGGAGCGGTGCGAGTGGAGCGGCAGGTAAGGTAAGTGTCCAGGTCCCCGATCGTCCTATATTCACAGGGAGGTGAGAATAAGCGTTCTCACCTCCCTGTGAATAATAGAAACGAATGGGACATAGTTAATTTTAGGGGTTTAGTGTTCCTTTAAGACTTGAAGAAAAAAGGTTTAGGCTTCAAGTTCGGAAAGGGTTTTTCACTGTGAGAATGGTAAAGCTATGGAACTGTCTCCCAGTGGACGTTGTAATGGCAGGTTCATTGGTCAGTTTCAAAAAAAAGCTGGATGAGTTTCTGCAAACAAGGAATGTTGCAAGTTACTGATATTGATTCATAAAGTAGAGTTGATCAGGGAAATTAATGATTGCCACTTTGGAGTCAGGAAGGAATTTTTTTTCCCCTTCATAAATTTGGTGGGGGTTTTTTTTTGCCTTCATCTGGATCAACAGTTAGGCAGGAAATGAGGATATTGATGGGTTGGACTGGATGGACATATGTCTTTATCAACCTCAAATACTATACTATATTATTAATTGAAAAACAATTTCTGTGGGTGGCTCAGGTTAGATTTCATTTTCGATCAGAGTCAAGTGTTTTATCTAAAACAATAAAAGCTAAAAGCTTTAACCCTTTCCGTGCCATGGTCTGGAACAGTGAGCACTAACTTATCAATTTGTTAAACGGCTCTGGTGCTACCTCCGTAGAAGTATCCAAAGCACATGAAAGTGTACTCAATAAACATTCCCTAAACCTTAATATAACATGTGCAAGATACAGCTTGTGCTATATATTTAATTTAAATGCACATTAGGGGAGATCAAGGGACACCATTCAAGTCTGATACCGATGCAGGACAACAAATTTTAACCCATGAATGGCCGAATCATATAGGGAAGCCAGTTTCTGGGTTTTCTGCAGAGCCACGCAGAAAGGGAGACCCCGTTGATGTCAGAGGTCTCATTGGTAGTCCAGTGTGGGTACTGAACTATGATCCGTTGTGATTGCAGTTCAGTACCTGCAATAGCTTGCTATGACGGTTGCTATAGTCTCAAAGATCCATTCACAAATAGAGTGGGGGCAATTTTGCCATACCACAGGTTTTTAAATATAGCCAATAGTCATCCAGATGTACCGGGGTGTGAGAGAAATTAAGAAGAATTTTAAGAGACACCGTATGTCTGCTTTAAAACCAGCAAACATAGGGGTAGCAACTGGTGCATCCAAAGACCCAATACCGAAACACAAGAATATAAATCATATGTGGCAGTGCTGCCAGTGAAGATTGCTCTGATTTATGTGGGGGGATGTTGGTGTCATGCACAATTACAATGCTGTTTGACGTATTACCCAGGGCAGTTTTGATAATTCACAAGGTCTCTAACACCTTGCTGTTATATGGATATTGGGACACATTCCACGGTATATATTTCCAGCATTTGTTCTGAATTGATAAATCCAGTTGGATGACTAGTGAAGAACTTTAGAACTAATTTTCAAGGAACATGACTGGTTCAAGAGAGGTGTTAAGGAGGCTATTTATGTGAAAATAAAGAAACCAAGCCTGAACAGAGGTGGTGGGGGTTCGACACCAACTGGCTGCCATGTACAATGCTGTTTTGACACCTTACCCTGGGCGTTCCTATAACACCTCTTAGCCACAATGCAATCACACCTGCATTCATAATGTCATTAACACCTGGCTGTGATATGCTTATTGGGACTTTCCATGGTACATAATGCCAACAGATTCTTGTACAAGTCATTCTGAATTGAGAAAGCCAGTCGGATGACTAGCGAAATGTCGTCAAGAACTAAACTTTAGTCTATTTGATCTAAACTGAATACAACAGATACAACTTGGGTATTGTTTGGGTATTGTTTTATTGTGGACATTTAGAGGGCTTTTTTATTTTTTATTTTTTAAACTTGTTTTTATTTTGAACCATATATATAATAAAACCCTAAGTGTGTCCCTGTGTCGTGTGTGTCACTGCAGTTCCTATGAACTCACCACTAGAGGGAGAGTCTCTGCAGTTCCTATTGACTCACCACTAGAGAGAGAGTCTCTGCAGTTTCTATTGACTCACCACTAGAGGGGAGTCTCTGCAGTTACTATTGATACCACTAGCGGGAGAGTCTCTGCAGTCCCTATTGACTCACCACTAGAGGGAGAAAAACAGGAAACACACAGAGGGAGAACAGCAATAAACAGACTGCAGGTAAGGTTGCTTAGGACAGGGGCCCCTGGATTTGGGACAGAGGGGGGGGCCCTGGATTTGGGAGAGGGGCCCCCCTGGATTTGGGACAGAGGGGGCCCCTGGCCTTGGACAGAGGGGCGACTCTGGCCTTGGACACTAAGAGGGTACTCTGGCCTTGGGACATGGAGGAGGACTATGGCCTTAGGACACTAAGGGGGCACTCTGTGCTTCTAGCGCCGTTATTGTAGCAGGCTTAATGTTAGTATATAATATTTCATTATAGATCATGCTAGTTATTGGCATAGACATGGTTTACAGTTTCAAGTACCTCAAGGGTAGCTTGAGCATATTAAACACAAACTGGTTGATAACATTTATAAATTGAGGATTTGCCGATTCTGGTAAAAGGGGTAGGGAGTAGGGAAGAAGGGGTAGGGAGGAGGGAAGAAGGGGTAGGGAGGGAGGGAATAGTGTGTCCATTGCCTGGTCCTGGTCTGTTTATTGCTTGGAGGGATATCTTGAGGGGTGTTTGTCAGTCTGTGGCTTCAAAGGTTCGTGGGGAGTTTAGCCAGGGGCTTTAACTTTTTCTAATTTTTAGGGGCACTTCCTGTGTTTATAGATAAGGATGTGGAATAGAAGTATATTGTTGATTTGGGCCATCCACTTGAGGATTATAGTTTTCTTTGCCCAGAATAAGGATTCTCATAGAAAGGTATTGTTAGGCGTTTTCAATTTCTAGTGTGTTTATTCCCAGTAAACACAATTTTGGGTCTAGTGGAATTGGCCATGGTCAACCAGGTTATTTGGCTTGAGAAAGGGACCTAGGAAGGTACCGAAACGTTGCCTGCACTGATGTGTTTGAATAAATATTTTTCACTGAACAAGACCTGTGAGTGCACGGACTGTTCCTACTTTATTATTTGTAATCCTAGATATATATATATATAACGAAGCAGCACTACTCCATATAAAACAAGCTTATATTATTGTATATCGTCACATGTTCAAAAACAGACGACGTTTCGGGCGTCACAGCGCCCTTTTCAAGTAACATGTGACTACAGAATAACACACATTTCTTATCCACATTATAATATCTAAACATAGTAGGACCTAGTATTTCAGTTACATCAGGATCAATTAACCCTGTGTGGAGTCCCAAACTCCAAGCAACTTCAAGTGTCAACACTACCCAGTACACCCCCTATGGTCAGGAGTTCATTACATACGGCCAGTGGAAAATACAAAAATAGAATGTATCACTAAAAATTCACAAAAATAAGTATAATTATAATCTTTATTCAACCCACTAGGGGCCAATGTTTTCAATTCCTTAATCCCCAGGTTTCACAACATTTAAGTCTGTGCTCCCTATTACCCTGAAAGCTTAAGGGAACACTCTCCAAAACCATAAACCTCATGTCCCTCCCTCCATGTCCTTTTTCCCAAAGTGCCTAGCTAAAGGCAGGTTTACAAGTTTTTGGGTCACAGAGGAATTATGCTGCGAAATACGCGATTTAATCTTATGTGTAGTCTCCCCCACATTGAGAAGACACATCGGACAGATGATCACAGGTCACAGGTAAATTTACCTGTGACTTAATTTTTCTCCCATCTGTTGGGTGCACACAAATGAGTTCCTTTTACCGCCAAACTGCAATATATGCAGTGGCAGCACAGATACATTCCCTTTTTTCACTGTCCAACCAATTATTTGGGGTTTCCTGTCCTGTGTACCCGAGTGGAGGTAACCAGTTTATAAGCTTGCTTTATATGGAGGAGTGCTGCTTCGTTTCTATTTCTATTGTGTGTGGAATAGAACTATGGATTCTGCATTGGAGCTTGCACCCATATAACGCGTTGGTATCAATAAATACTTGTTTGGATTATGAAGTAAGTCCTCTGAGAGCACATTTCTCTAGTCCTGTATTCTGAATTGGATGTTGCAATGAATTAAACTGGAATGGAGTGCTATCTTTGGAGACTTATATACATACATATATATATATAATATATATATATATATATATATATATATATATACAGTATATATAGTAATCCAATAGAATTGGAGCACTCACAGGTCTTGTGTAATTTATATTCATGTGCACGAATAGCAACGTTTCAGTCTGGTGCTAAGACCGAAACGTTGAAGCCATCAACTGTGGATAAACATAGTGAGCAATATAAAACCTTAACTCCACCTCCTCCTTGGAAATCATCCTGTGTCACATGGTACAATCCTGTTTAATTAACCTTTACTGGGTGTCTGAACATATTAACAAAGTTGCCAGTGTACATAATATATATAAGGTGCTGGGTTGTAAAGTGACAAGTGCTAAACCAAGGTAATATATATCCAAACTAAATCCAGATTTCTTGGATAATCATAATAAGGATTTTTTTAAATGCTAGGTGCAAAACATTGCCCCTGCTGTTAATTTGGAGCAACCAATGAGACGATAACCTTTATTGGTCAACTACAATTAGAAAACATTTGATCACATTGATTGGTTGCTGCTGAACAGCACAGGTAAATTGTCACCTATTATGTTTAGTTCCTCACTAATGCCTCCCTAGCTGTAGAAATAATTTTATGACGAGAAAATAATACATTCATCAACTTCTACAAGATCTGTGACAATTGTGACAATTATTGATGTATTCACTCTTGCTTGTACTCATAGAGCTGCTATACACGGTCAATATTTTAACCTGATTGATCACCTGGCTGATATTTTGTTGGTCAGCCCTGTGGTTGATATAATTTCCTAAATGGCTGGTTGTTTTCAAACCAATTTTTAAGCAAAAACAGTTGACTTGGATGATTGGACATTTTTGGGAAATCACACATGATTGTGCAGTTTTCAATTTCAATATAATGCAGAAATATCTTCCATGTACCTTCATTTTGTAAGCCGAAATGATTGGGTCCAAATTGCTGTGTAAAAGCCCTGAAAATTAACTAAAAAGACCTCCACAGATTCAATGCCTATTACAAAATTATATTACATATTTAAGAAACAAACAAAAGCCACAAAACAAATAGCTGGTTATGTTTTAGATTTCCTCAATCAGAGAACTATCAGGGGTAATACTGTATTCAGTGTTTGTACGATATCATGAGAGATGCTTGTTGCTGGGATGTATGCACAGTAAAGTAGACAGTCATCAACTATGATGTAGATAAACAACACCGGAATGGTTGCAGGATCGTAATTTTTATACATTTTCAGGTGCAGCTGTTGATCATTTACCCCCATTCATATATACATTCATCTTCATAAAGGAATGCTTTAAGCTAAAAAAATCCATGGGGGGGGGGGTAGGAAAAATATGACTTTTATTGGGATTTTAATTGAAAACAATAAGTCACAGTTTAGCCAAAAGTTTCTTTGTTTTCTGATAATATTTAGTAGACAAAAGATTATTCAATATCATACAGACTGCAGGTAGCATATGTAGCATATGCAGAGACAAAATGTCTGAAGTAAACCTTAATACTCAGGCTCACAAAGGTAATAATGGCTCAATGGAGACATAAGGTGCACAGTATAGTCTTTGGTAAATCACTAAGTTTGTTTTTACTAATGATAGTTGTCCTTTTTAAATAGCTCGAGCAAGACAAGCTTGTCTTCATACATGTGTTAATCTGCTATTAAATCTGATCTTATACTGACATGTGGTTAGAGATTCAATTGGTATTATTACCTGTTGTTTAAAAGTTGTCTGACTGCTAAATTGGCTGTTACTGTCAGTAATAAGCAGTTGGACAAAAGAAGCCATTGGAACACTTAGTGACTGGTGCCTTCCTAATCTGTTCAGACTATTATACTTTCATAAGGCATTCAACTAAGAGGCATTAATCTGTCTGAAATCTTGCTCACCAATGATTTTTTTTGTTGGTGATAAAGGGCAGATATTGAAGTCCCAGACTGGTTGTATTCGTCACATATGGGCTTATTGCATAATTACAGCGAAACACAAGTTAGTGATGGGCTTTGAGATAATCAGTAGATATTGGCACGTAGCATTATACACATTTGCTCAGTAAATGCATCCTGTTAGCAGCAGGTAACAAAAGCAGAAAGGGATTCTCAAAATCCCATATTAGGTATAAGCGCTGTATTAATTAATCAATGTATGTTCAATCGATTATAAATTTATAGATTGGTTAGTATACCAATCTGATTCTTTCTGAAAAAAATCTGATTGTGGCTAATCAGAATTGTAATGGTATACAACCAATCAGATTCTTTTGGAAGAATCTGATTGCAACCAATTTGATTAGAAAAGAATCTGATTGGTTAGTATGCCAATCAGATTTTTTCTGAAAGAATCTGATTGGTTACAGTCAGATTCTTCCAATAAGATTCTTTCTGAAGAATCCAATTATAACCAATTCTGATTGAATACAATCAGATTCTTTCAGAAAGACTCTGATTACGTACCTTCAAACGTAACCTTAAAACCCACTTTTCAGGTAAGCATATAACCTGGCCTAGACATTACCCCTCTTACTACCTAATATGATCCAACCTGCCTTTCACACTCCACTGCCAATCTATTTACAGCCTACCGATTCCCGTCACCTTATGTCTCACCCCCATTTCCTCTAGACTGTAAGCTCTGGGCTATGTAACTGTAAAAACTGACTATGTAACTGTAAAGCGCCATGGAAGAGTGTGGCGCTATTATAATCAATAATGATAATAATAATAATGGTTAGTTTACCAATCAGATTCTTTTCAATCAAAATTGGATACGATTAGAGATGGACCAGATTGCAGATCCGAACCCGCATTTGAAAACTTTAGATTTATAGAAGATTCACAAATTTCAATGATTATCATATCACCAATGGCAGCTATTTTTATCCATGCCGACCCCTGGGTATAAAAGGCAGCTAGACAGGCACCATTTTGTCAGTGTGTTAAAGTGAGTTTAGTGGAGACCTGACAGTGTAGGAGTTGAAAAGAGTTTTTTGTCTGCTTTTTGCACAACCTAAGTGCTAGGCCTTTTAGAGCTCTAATTAATGAATGCCAAACATTCGTTAATTAATGAACATTCGGTGTAGAATACCATGCGTTAGTAAAACTACCGCAATAGTATTCTATGGGGATGTAAATCTTGTAAATGAGGCATCTGCCTTTTAAGGTAAGATCACTGTCTCTGGAGGGCCAAGACAGTGGTATGGATGCCAAAAAGACGCACCAGCTGGTGCCGTAGCCCCTCCATTATAGTGCACTTCTGGCACTGTATGTGCTCGGTGCCCATTGGGAAGGAATTAAATCCAGGGGCAAGCGCAAGAATTTTAAGGGGGAAGATTTCTGATCAAGCACAGCAGGAAGTCCATAACTAGAGATGGAGTAGAACCGAACTTGAAACCCAGCTTTAGCAGTTTGAACAGACCAAACTATTCCGGATTTTGAACTTCCAAAATTTTAAAGGGGAAGTTCAGTGCAAAACATATGATTTTTCGAATCAATGTTCCTCGACTTTAGCACTCCATAACCTATACAGAAAAATAGACTGTGAAGTGGAGCGTCCACCTACCCCCTCCATTAGCAGAGCTCCATGTCAGCAGCCTTTCAGCATGGTGCTGCAGTCCTGAAACATATAAATCGCGAACAACGGGCTTCAAGCTGGTGGGTTTTAAATCTTCACCTTTATTGGTAAATGGGTAAAAGCGCACACATAACAGAACTGAGAACAGCGTCCCTCTGCCAGTAGAAGATGAGGGGAGGTGGGAGGGAGGTTAGAGTGTGAAGCATCGCTTTACAAGTGAAACGCCCTTGTAATACAAAGAGGTGGTATATAAGTAATTAGCAATATAAACAATGCCCTTATAATAGAAAGAGGTGGTATATACGGAATTAGCATTTTAACAATGCCCTTATATACAGAAAGTTGGACGGCTTTCGAACTGAACCCCGTAGATACAGCATCTTAAAGGGCATCTATACTGAAAAAACGGTTATTTTAAATTGACCATAACTGGAAACTTATCTTAACTATCTTATTATATATATAGGTTATAAAGGTTTGCAGAAGGACCAAATCCAATTGTGGATTGGTTAAGGTTTCAATGCTTGAAATTTCATCACACAATAACCAATCATATTGGAATAAAAGATTCAAATATGATTGGTTAATTTGTGATCATATAATTTCAAGCATTGAAATCTTAACCAATCAAAATTGGATTTAGTCCTTCTGCAAACCTATATAAAGAGCTGCAAACCTCCGCGGAGCTCAGAAATCATTACATGGTGTCATGGCGGCTGCAGTGATATCCCTCGGGTTGGCAACATCAGTGAAGTTGGTGGCGCAGACAAGAAGACCCAAGACCTGAAAAGGTCCTTTTTAGGACCCGGGAGGTTCCTGGTTTCGAGCTGCAGGACCCCCCACAAAGGCACTTGCCAGTGCCGCAAGGGCACTTAAAAGTGCGGGGAGGGGGGTCCTGGTTCGAGCTGCAGGATCCCTTAAGCCCCAAAGGGCCCTTGTTAGGGCCACAAGGGAACTTTTTAGTGCCGCAAAAGCACTTCTAAGTTCAGGGAGGGGGGTCCCGGTTTGAGCTGCGGGACCCTTAAGTCCCAAAGGGCCTTTGTCAGGGCCACAAGGGCACTTCTAAGTGCTGCAAAGGGCACTTCTAAGTGCCACAAAGGCACTTCTAAGTGCCAGGGAGGGGGGTCCTGGTTTGAGCTGCGGGACCCCTTAAGCCCCAAAGGGCCCTTGTCAGGGACACAAAGGACTCGGGAGGGGGTCCCAGATTTGAGTTCTGGGCGCCAGGGTTTTTCGGAAGCAGCTGTTTCGAGTTCGAAAATCCTCGTACATTCGAGAACTCTTGAATGTTCGAGTATTTTAGAAAATAGTCCTGCGAGTCGGAAAATCTAACTAGTTTGAATACGAGCTAGTTAGAATAGTTTCGACTTCGTCTCGAAAGCCGGTTCGAGTTCGGTTTTGCGTCCATCTTACTCTGAATTTCTGGAGTCAAATCTCATTCGGTTAGAATGCTGGCTTTATATTACATGTCGAAAAGCGGGGGCTCCAGCTCCAGAATTTTCCAGGGGCACAACATAGGCACAAAAGGCTAACAAATGGGGCACATTAAAAAAACCCAATAATCTATGTCAGTATAATGTAAGGTGCACAAAACAGCGAGAGAGAGATGGAGGATGGATGGATAGATAGAAGACAGATAGATAGATAGATCGATAGCAGGGCTACATTACTATTAGGTAGAGTGAGACATTTGTCTCAGGCGGCACCTCTGCACTAAGAAGAAAGGCGGCAGAAAGGCAGTGGTGAAAAAAATCCCCTTAGCTGGCCTCCCGCATGACTCCGATACACGGTACCTTGACGTTGCTTCAACTCCACTTCACCATTTTATATGGTTAAGTTAGCTTAGTCTGGTAGGCTAGGTAAGTCTAGTTATGCTAATTTGGGCTTGACGTGGTGATAGGTGTACAAATCTTTGGTCTAAATCTTTTTATACTACAGAAAGCATGGCATTTCTAATGTATTGTAACAGTTGAACCAACATGCATAGCACAGGCTTCAAAATAAGTTATTTTGATTAACTAAAACCTGAATGGAGCAATATAGTAGTGGCAACACAAGCTGTTTGAGAAAGTGATGTAATATCAAGTCATTTACATTATTGCTAATTGACTGTCTGAGGAACTGTTTAAATACCTATGTGGTAGGAAGTTCAAAATCGTAAAATTTTACCCACGCCCACCAGCGAAGCCACAGTCAAAATCATGCCCATGGACAAAGCAATACCGACTTTATGCGGGCAGGCGCAAAGGGCGGCATTCAAAAGTTTGGCTCAGGCAGCAAAAACCCTAGAAGTGCCCCTGATCGATAGATTGATAGATAGATGGTATGGAGACAGACAGACAGACAGGCAGACAGATAGATAGTTACATAGATAGATATGGTAATAGATAGATATGGTATGTAAATAAACAGATAGATATGGAGATAGGTAGATAGGGAGGGAGATGTATAATTAGCACTCCCGCACTTTAACCCACCCCAGTGACCCCACGCTCTTCATAATAACACTGTTCGGTGTTGCCCACTGGTATAATAAAGTTTGCCCAAAGTAACGGTATGATTAAATTTGCCCACAGTAACTGGTATAATCAAGTTTGCCCACGTGACTGGGATAATTAAGTTGCCCACAGTAACTGGTATAATCAAGTTTGCCCACAGTGACTTGTATAATTAAGTTTGCCCGCATTAATGGTATAGTCAAGTTTGCCCACAGTAACTGGTATAATCAAGTTTGCCCACAGTGACTGGTATATAGTTCTAATTTGCCCACATTAACTGGTATAATCAAGTTTTCCCACAGTGACTGGTATAATTAAGTTTACCCACTGGTATAACCAAGTTTGCCCACAGTGACTGGTATAATTAAGTTTGCCCACATTAACTGATATAATCAAGGGTGCCCACAGTGACTGGGATAATAAGTTTGCCCACAGAAATGGTATAATCAAGTTTGCCCACAGTGACTGGTATAATTAAGTTTACCCACTGGTATAACCAAGTTGCCCACAGTGGACTGGTAATTAAGTTTGCCCACATTAACTGAATAATCAAGTTTGCCACAGTGACTGGGATAATTAAGTTGCCCACATTAACTGATATAATCAAGTTTGCCCACATTGACTGGGATAATTAAGTTTGCCCACAGTAAATGGTATAATCAAGTTTGCCCACAGTGACTGGTATAATTAAGTTTACCCACTGGTATAACCAAGTTTGCCCACAGTGACTGGTATAATTAAGTTTGCCCACATTAACTGATATAATCAAGTTTGCCCACAGTGACTGGGATAATTAAGTTTGCCCACAGTAAATGGTATAATCAAGTTTGCCCACAGTGACTGGTATAATTAAGTTTGCCCCCAGTAAATGGTATAATCAAGTTTGCCCACAGTAACTGGTATAGTCAAGTTTGCCCCAGTAACTGTATAATCAAGTTTGCCCACCAGTGACTGGTATAATTAAGTGTACCACTGGTATAATCAAGTTTGCCCACAGTGACTGGTATAATTAAGTTTACCCACTGGTATAATCAAGTTTGCCCACAGTGACTGGTATAATTAAGTTTGCCCACATTAACTGATATAATCAAGTTTGCCCACAGTGACTGGTATAGTCAAGTTTTCCCACAGTAACTGGTATAATCAAGTTTGCCCACAGTGACTAGTATAATTAAGTTCTAGTTTGTCCACAGTAACTGGTATAATCAAGTTTGCCCACAGTGACTAGTATAATTAAGTTTGCCCACTGGTATAATCAAGTTTGCCCACAGTGACTGGTATAATTAATTTTCCCCACTGGTTTAATAAAGTTTGCCCACAGTAACTGGTATAATTAAGTTTGCCCACTGGTATAATCAAGTTTGCCCACGGTAACTGGTATAATTAAGTTTGTCCACAGTGAATGGAACAATTGAGTTTGCCCATGACTGGTACATACCTGAAGTCCAGCTATTTTTCCCTTTTAAGTACTTCTCTTTCGGGTCGCACCATTTCTCTTGTATGTGGGTCACACCATTATGTGTATGATAAATGGTGTGACCCAAAAGAGAAGTACTTAAATGGGAAAAATAACTGCAACTAAGAAATCCGGCCCTGCTCACAAGTCGCATCCAACATAATAGGAAAAGAAAAATGGGACAGAATTCCGGGGGTGGGGGGGTAGCCCACCTTGCCCCTATGTGTGGACGCCCATGACTATAAGGATTTCTGGGGTTGGGGGCTGTTGCATGGGGAAAAAAAACAAAAAAATTCAGTTTCTGGGGTGGACTTGCCCTTTATCTATTAGACCCCCCCCCACACACACACACACATTGCTCTGCTCTCAATACAGACTAGCTGCTAACTTTTTATTTCAAGTTAACTCTGTGCTGCCTTGGCTGACAGTCTGGTAAATGTGCATGGCATGGGGGGGGGGCTATATTCTCATTTACCATACTGTCAGCCAAGGCAGCACAGAGTTAACTTCTCCTTCATTATCTCTCGCTCTCCCTGTTTCTTCATCCCTGCTTTCCTACCAGCCGGCTGTGCAGAGAACTTCCTCTCAGTAACTTCAGACACAGACAGGAGCCGCGGAGGTTGTTCCTGCCCCGTGCCCCAGGATTCTTCCACAGTTCCTCACAGACTCTACCGGCCAGGCAGTATCACTGACAGGTCTTTGTATAGAGGAATTTCCATTTTTAAAAAAACTTTATGGAAACTTACACTGCCCAGACGTTATATACAGGGACAATGCCGGAACACAGTAGGGGTGCCGGGACACCGGAAAAAGCACCCAAAACTGGCAAAATTGTGATGGTTGTGAGCATCAACACAATAGAAAGCTGGTACACTTTGGAACTTGGAAGGGGGGCACTGCGTCTGTCAACTGGGGCACGTGCCCCATTGTGCCCCAGTTTAGTGCCGCTGACATCGACAGAACTAGCAGAGTGATGCGTCTATGTATATAATGCGATAATGCAGTCATCTATCAATGTATGACTATATATGTGGTAAATCTTTTGAAATGATCCTGTGAACTTCAAAAGTCTTTTCTTTTTCACGTGATATTTTTTTGCAAGCATAACTTTTATGTGAGAGTGGCATCTGAATTGTGTTTTCTAATTCAATTTGGTTGATTGCAGTACTTTTAATGGGTATTTCCACCCTTAAATCAAATTTTTAATATAGCCTTCCCCCTGGTCCCCCAGCCCCAACCGCATAATTTTTATTTTAAGAAAGCTCCCCAAACTCTTACTTCCCCCCCTCTTTCCTCCGCCGCGCTCCCGGCCCTCTGCTTGCGAGAAATGCAAGCAGAGGGGCGGGACCGGCAGCCGCGTCTGTGATTGGCTGAGCGGCAGCCAATCACGGACGTGGCTGCAGGCAGCTCACTTCAGCGGAGGAAAGAGGAGAGGTAAGTAAGAGTTTGGGGAGCTTTCTTAAAATAAAAATTATGCGGTTGGGGCTGGGGGACCAGTGGGATTACTATACTAAAGGGGTTAAATGCTAGGGGGAGGGAATCGGGAGAGGGAGGGAGAGGGAGGGGGAGGGAGGGGGAGAAGGGCTGCAGTACGCATGCCAAACTTCTCCCGGAGGCCAGGGAGGTGGCAGAGTCCTATATGGACTCTGCTATCCTCCTGGTGGGCAGTTTTTGGGACTTAGGGGGGGGACTACAGGAGAACCCTATGGAGCTGGGATGTGAGGTAAGGATTAAACTACACTACATGGTGGGGCCAGTAGTGGGGGGGATTATAGTTTTGGGGGTGGACATGCCCTTTAAATGTAGGGGCTATTGTTGTGCAACCTAGTCACTATTAAGGGGTTATTGCAAAATGTACACATTTTTGTTTACCCTAAAAAATAAATTTATGTGTGTAACATAGTGTGTAATTAAAAGGTAGAGCTTTGCAATAGACTCATTTACATTGTAGTCACAAGAAATAGCGCACTCCAGTCTTTGATAATCTCCAGTGTGTTTATTCACACGTGTAATGTTTCGGTACCCGTGTGGTACCTTCCCCAGGCACGGGTAGCGAAACGTTACACGTGTGAATAAACACACTGGAGATTATCAAAGACTGGAGTGTGCTATTTCTTGTGACTGCATGTGATTAAGCGGCCAGTGGCTATGGCCTAATAGTGGCACCCAGCATTTTGAATCTGTTTAAGGGGTGTGCGGTGACCAAATATTTACACTTTTTGATTTACATTGTACATTCCCTTTAAAGGGACACTATACTGAAAAAAATACTTTGCCTCATCTTAATCTTTAATTGAATACATGTAAGTAGCACTTACTCTGATTTGTGTGTGCTGCTGCATGCCTTTAATCCAGTATGCATTTTGTTTAGGAGCAGTATCCCGCCTCCCTCTTTTAACCACTCCCACTTCCAACTGACCTGACTTTTTTCCCCCCACAAACCAACTGTCAAGCCTGCACACAGCATTCCAACTGTCAAAACTCTGTCACCATTCCAGCTACAGTAAAACTACTCACAGAAGAATAGTTTTTGAGAGCAAGGGACTTGATTGACAGCTGAAATATATGAAGTTTTAGATTGGATATCTTAAGAAATAGGGTCTGATCAACAAAAAAATGATACAGTGGTGGTTGGAAAAAATTATAGTTTCCAGTTATGGTCAATTTAAAATAACCTATTTTTTGGTATAGATGCCCTCTGAAGGTTTTTTAAATGTATTTTTTCTTGTATATAATTTAGTTTATTTTTTAAATGCAAAAAAGAATCAGGAAATGGTGAAATAAAGAAAAATATTCTATATAAATATATACTAAATAGTGACCATTGTTGACTGTTAAGAAATAGATGGGGGGAAAAATAATTGCAATTGTAGTTAACCCTGTATTTATCCTGTATACACAAATCACACCGAGTATGTCTCAATTAGTGATTAAGCCCCCTCCCAGCGCCGCTCCTACCATGACCCAACCTGAAAAAGTTGCTCATGCTCATTCTAGTGTCTGGGTTTAAAAAAAAAAAAAAGGCGGCATTTTCCCCCGGCAGTCGCTAATTTATTGAGCTGCCGCGAGGTTGCGAGTGGGACTCAGCAGCGCCGGAAGCAAGCAGGACTCTGCAGCGCCGGCAGTGTGTGTGTGTGTGTGTGTGTGTGTGTGTGTGTCAGCTGCAACCACCACTACTGAAATAACAGTTTTACAGAAATTATAGATAGATGATGGATAGAGATAAATAGATATAGGTGATGGATACATAGGTATAGATAGATATAGATGATAGATAGATGATTGATAGATATAGAAGATAGATAGATGATAGATAATATATAGATATATTATATAGATAGTAGATAGATAGATGATATAGATAGATAGATAGATAGATAGATAGATAGATAGATAGAGAGATAGATAGATAATAGATAGATAGATAGATAGATAGATAGATAGATAGATAGATAGATAGATAATAGATAGATAGATAGATAGATAGATAGATAGATGATTGATAGATAGATGATAGATAGATAGATAGATAGAGAGAGAGAGAGAGAGAGAGAGAGAGTGGCATGGGGGGCCCATTCAAAATTTTGCTGAGGGGCCCACTTAGTTCTAGTTACGCCCGTGTGTGTGAGAGGGAGTGTGTGAAAGAGTGTGTGTGAGGGGGCCCATCTTGTCTTTGAGGCCCATCCTGTGTGCACAACTGCTGACAGTAGCCAGAGGATACAGCTCCTACCATCATGCATGTCCCTTGCACCAGAACAGCTGTGGACTGGGAGTTTCAGCTAAAATATGGAAGCAGGTAAGGGGCCTTTAGGGTAAGAGGGACTGGGGAGAGACAAGTCTTCTAATGGAGCTGGTGGGGAAGAAAGTAGGTGTGATTGGCTTCTAACTGACATGAAGTAGTGTTAAAAGTTAAAAGTTAAAAGCTCACTGTCACATTCCCACTTATCCCCCAGTGTCACATTCCTACTTATCCCCCAGGGTCACATTCCACATTATCCCTCAATGTCACATTCCCACTCATCCCCCAGTGTCTCATTCCCACTTATCCCCCAGGGTCACATTCCCACTCATCCCCCAGGGTCACATTCCCACTCATCCCCCAATGTCACATTCCCACTTAACCCTAGTGTCACATTCCCACTTATCCCCCAGGGTCACATTCCCACAGTGTCACATTCCCACTTATCCCCCAAGGTCACATTCCCACTTATCCCCCAGTGTAAGATTCCCACTTATCCCCCAGGGTCACATTTCCACTTATCCCCCAGGGTCACATTACCACTTATCCCCCAGGGTCACATTCCCACTTATCCCCCAGAGTCACATTCCCACTTATCCCACAGTGTCACATTCCCATTTATCCCCCAAGGTCACATTCCCACTTATCCCCCAGTGTCCCATTCCCACTTATCCCCTAGGGTCACATTCCCACTTATCCCCCAGGGTCACATTCCCACTTATCCCCCAATGTCACATTCCCAATTACCCCTATGGTCACATTCCACTTATCCCCCAGTGTCACATTCCCACTTATCCCCCAGGGTCACATTCCCACTTACCCACCGTGTCACATTCCCACTATCCCCTAGGGTCACATTCCCACTTATCCCCCAGGGTCACATTCCCACTTATCCCCCAGGGTCACATTCCCACTTATCCCACAGTGTCACATTCCCACTTATCCCACAGTGTCACATTCCCACTTATCCCCAGGGTCACATTCCCACTTATCCCCCAGGGTCACATTCCCACTTATCCCCCAGGGTCACATTCCACTATCCCACAGTGTACATTCCCACTTATCCCCCAGGGTCACATTCCCACTTATCCCACAGTGTCACATTCCCACTTACCCCAGAGTCACATTCCCACTTATCCCACGTGTCACATTCCACTTATCCCCAAGGTCACATTCCCACTTATCCCCCAGTGTCACATTCCCACTTATCCCCCAGGGTCACATTCCCACTTATCCCCAATGTCACATTCCCACTTATCCCCTATGGTCACATTCCCACTTATCCCCCAGTGTCACATTCCCACTTATCCCCTAGGGTCACATTCCCACTTATCCCACAGTGTCCATATCCCACTTATCCCCTAGGGTCACATTCCACTTATCCCCCAGGGTCACATTCCCACTTATCCCACGTGTCACATTCCCACTTATCCCCCAGGTCACATTCCCACTTATCCCCAGGTCATTCCACTATCCCCCAGTGTCCCATTCCACTTATCCCCTAGGGTCACATTCCCACTTATCCCTCAGTGTCCCATTCCCACTTATCCCAGGGTCACATTCCCACTTATCCCCCAGTGTCACATTTCCACTTATCCCCCAGGTCACATTTCCACTTATCCCCCAGTGTCACATTCCCACTTATCCCCCAGGGTACATTCCCACTTATCCCCCAGGGTCACATTCCCATTATCCCCCAGGGTCACATTCCCACTTATCCCCTCGGGTCACATCCCACTTATCCCCCAGTGTCACATTCCCACTATCCCCTAGGGTCACTCCCACTTTCCACAGTGTCACATTCCCACTTATCCCCTAGGGTCACATTCCCACTTATCCCGCAGTGTCACATTCCCACTTATCCCTCAGTGTCACATTCCCACTTACCCCCAGGGTCACATTCACTTATCCCCAAGGTCACATTCCCACTTATCCCCCAGTGTCCCAATCCACTTATCCCCTAGGGTACATTCCCACTTATCCCCAGTGTCACATTCCCATTATCCCAGGGTCACATTCCCACTTATCCCCCAGTGTCAAATTTTCACTTATCCCCAGGGTCACATTCCAATTACCCCAGGGTCACATTCCCACTTATCCCCTAGGGTACATTCCCACCTATCCCCCAGGGTGCATCCCACTTATCCCCCAGGGTCACATTCCCACTTATCCCCCAGGGTCACATTCCCACTTATCCCCTAGGGTCACATTCCCACTTATCCCCCAGGGTCACATTCCCACTTATCCCCCAGGGTCGCATTCCCACTTATCCCACAGTGTCACATTCCCACTCATCCCCCAGTGTCACATTCCCACTTATCCCCCAGGGTTGCATTCCCACTTATCACACAGGGTCACATTCCCACTTATCCCACCGAGTTCACTTCCACTTATCCAACAGTGTCACAATTCCCATTTATCCCCCAAGGTCACATTCCCACTTATCCCCAGTGTCCCATTCCCACTTATCCCCTAGGGTCACATTCCCACTATCCCCCAGGGTCACATTCCCACTTATCCCCCAATGTCACATTCCCACTTTCCCCTATGGTCACATTCCCACTTATCCCCCAGTGTCACATTCCCACTTATCCCTAGGGTCACATTCCCACTTATCACAGTGTCACATTCCCACTATCCCCTAGGGTCACATTCCCACTACCCCAGGGTCACATTCCCACTTATCCAGGGTCACATTCCCACTTATCCCACAGTGTCACATTCCCACTTATCCACAGTGTCACATTCCCACTTATCCCCCAGGGTCACATTCCCACTTATCTCCAGGGTCACATTCCCACTTATCCCCAGGGTCACATTCCCACTTATCCCACAGTGTCACATTCCCACTTATCCCCCAGGGTCACATTCCCACTTATCCCACAGTGTCACATTCCCACTTACCCCCAGTGTCACATTCCCACTTATCCCACAGTGTCACATTCCCACTTATCCCCAAGGTCACATTCCATATATCCCCCAGTGTCACATTCCCACTATCCCCCAGGGTCACATTTCCACTTATCCCCCAATGTCACATTCCCACTTATCCCCTATGGTCACATTCCCACTTATCCCCCAGTGTCACATTCCCACTTATCCCCTAGGGTCACATTCCCACTTATCCCACAGTGTCACATTCCACTTATCCCACGGGTCACATTCCACTTATCCCCCAGGGTCACATTCCCACTTATCCCACAGTGTCACATTCCCACTTATCCCCCAGTGTCACATTCCCACTTATCCCCCAAGGTCACATTCCCACTTATCCCCCAGTGTCCCATTCCCACTTATCCCCTAGGGTCACATTCCCACTTATCCCTCAGTGTCACATTCCCACTTATCCCCTAGGGTCACATTCCCACTTATCCCCCAGTGTCACATTTTCACTTATCCCCCAGGGTCACATTTCCACTTATCCCCCAGTGTCACATTCCCAATTATCCCCCAGGGTCACATTCCCACTTATCCCCCAGGGTCACATTCCCACTTATCCCCCAGGGTCACATTCCCACTTATCCCCTAGGGTCACATTCCCACTTATCCCCCAGTGTCACATTCCACTATCCCCTAGGGTCCATTCCCACTTATCCCACAGTGTCACATTCCCACTTATCCCCTAGGTCACATTCCCACTTATCCCCAGGGTCACATTCCCACTTATCCCACAGTGTCACATTCCCACTTATCCCCCAGGGTCACATTCCACTTATCCCCAAGGTCACATTCCCACTTATCCCCCAGTGTCCAATCCACTTATCCTAGGGTCACATTCCCACTTATCCCCCAGTGTCACATTCCCACTTATCCCCTAGGGTCACATTCCCACTTATCCCCCAGTGTCACATTTTCACTATCCCAGGGTCACTCCCACTATCCCCAGGGTCCACATTCCCACTTATCCCCTAGGGTCACATTCCCACTATCCCCGGTCGCATTCCCATTATCCCCCAGGGTCGCATTCCCACTTATCACCCAGGGTCACATTCCCACTTATCCCCCAGGGTCACATTCCCACTTATCCCCTAGGGTCACATTCCCAATTATCCCCCCGGGTCACATTCCCACTATCCCCCAGGTCGCATTCCCACTTATCCCACAGTGTCACATTCCCACTCATCCCCCAGGTTACATTCCCACTTATCCCCCAGGGTTGCATTCCCACTAACACAGGGTCACATACACTTATCCCAGGGTCACATTCCCACTTATCCCCCAGGGTAACATTCCCACTTATCCCCCAGGGTCACATTCCCACTTATCCCCCAGAGTCACATTCCCACTTATTCCCCAGGGTCACATTCCAACTTATCCCCCAGTGTCACATTCCCAGTGTCACATTGGAGCGTGGCTGAAACGCTACGGTTAAGGTTCTGACACCTTCTGTCCTGATCAATGGTAATGTTTGCACCACCCAGACACGTTTGATATTTAATGAAGAATCTAGCTTGAGGTGGTGGCAGGCTCACAAATAATTTAGCCAACATCTTTTATTGTACATAAAGTATGGTAGGGATTTCTAATGTGTTATACCACTTGCACCAACATTTTTATGTGTCATAACAATAGAGAACACACCCACACACTAAGCCACACCCCCCACAAAACCACGCCCCCACACAAAGCCATGCCCACTTTGCGTAGCCCGCCGCATCTGCCTGTAGGCGGCATTTAAAAGTTGTTTCAGGTGCCAAAAACCCTAGGGACACCCCTGCCCTCTTCCCCCATTTAAAAGAAATAGTGGCTCATTTACCCAGAGTTGCTAGTAAATAATGTCCTGATCGCAATTCATTATTGTGTTTGCGACTGTGGGTAAATCCTGAAAAGGGATTTACTCACATCAGGATTTTAATGCCAGCTATCAGTTGCCATTAAAATCGAGCACTAAAAGTAACCCAAACATTAAATCGCGAGCATCAGATGCGTGGGTGTCTTTTGTATAATCTGAATGCATCAGGCACTAATACGCAAACCGTTTAGCAAGACTTTAACTCCATAAATTTGCCCAATGCCTCTGGGTAAATCGGCCCCATAAAGTTTAAAGGCATATCATTTATTAACAAGATTAGGACCCTGTTTTGCCTTTAGTCTTATGTATTAAGCACCACTTGGGGACGCAGTGCTGTACAGTAACAAAATACAATAAAGTCATACAAGGGGGATAAATACATAGATAGTTCAGTACATAAATATATAACTTATATAAATAGAAGTGCTGGAGCTTTGCCACAAGAGGAAAGGAGGTCCCTGCCCTGTAGAGCTTACAATCTAGATAGAAAGGGAAGTGGTATGGTGAGTAATGGTTAATGTAAAGATGCAAGGACAAGTTTTTATAGGCAAGTACATAAATGTCTTTTATAACATTAAAATGTAATATCTTGCTTTTAATGGATTTCTGACAAATAGAAAATGCAAATTGCTGCAACTTCCGGTAAGAAGTGGGTATATTAACATCTGCTTTATTTGCTGAAGGAAATTTACACTGCTGGCAGAAAGAAGAGACAGAGTTTGTCTTTGAGCAGGTGTTGAGTTGTAGAAGTCACTAACTAGACAAAATGGAACAGTAGGGCTGAAGTTTAACACATAAAAACACAGTGATAAATGGCCCTTTGTGACTACTGACTCTATTGGCCAGAGGAAAAAGAAAGGAAAAAGAAGGTCATCTGCAGTCAGCCTAGGAAGATTACTGCCATAAAAACAATGCTAGAAGGGAATAGTTATCAAGTGCAGAGCAGGAAAGTACAACTCTCTCCATGGCTGCAAGATTTAGGGGGCTCTGGTTGGAAGGTTTGCTCTCCAGTGGGGCCATTAGGACTGTACCAGAAATGGATGCAATAATCCATAACGTATTGAGCCTCCGATTTACCATGAAATATAATGTAGAGAGGACAGCATGAATTATTGCTGATGGAAAACTGCAGGAAGAGTTCATTTTTCTCCAGTGCAATGTAAACAGTCCATGCTTGTTTTTAATGTTGCTCTCTTAACCCATGCTTGCAATGCAAAAGATATTCTGGATAAATCTATGGATTTATTGATTGCTATATTGCCAAATTACAACAGTAAAAAAAAAAGAAAAAGCTGATTTTCATTACTAGAATTTTTTTTTATCTGCAGTTAGCTTTTTTAAAGAGCCCTGTATCACATCTCTATCTGCAACCTGCCAAAGAAGTCTACCTGCTTCCAGTTGCCTGACATTATTCTGTGCTCGTACTTGGGACCTGAGCATGAACATTGAAGACTAAATACTGCAAAATGCTTTAAGTCCCTGCACAAATGATGACTGCCTGCCCCCAGATTTATGGATCTTTATAAGGACAGATGAAGTCAGTTAAATGTCTGTTTGCTTCTGCCAAAGGTTTACACAGAGAAGTAACTTGCTAGTAACTTACAGGGTTATTCAATAAAAGTTCTTATCGTTTAAAATGGTGCTAATTTTGCCTCAACCAATCAGATCTTAGCTTTCAAATGTTAAATAAGATCTGATTGGTTGGGGATCTCCCTGTAAATTGTAGCATGTAATACCAGCATGTACCAAGACCTAACAAGATCTCACATTTTAAGTTATATATGGATTTAAGGGAATTATATTATTCCCTTAAATCTTTTGTCTTTGTGCTTTTGTTTACGATAAATTTCCCAAAGGACAGCTTCCTGTTGCATCAATTTTATAGAATGTGTGCAACAATCCCCTTTAATAGGGAACTCTCCTTAGTAGGGTTTTCAGATCACCTGCTGATTGTAGGACGTTCTTAATAAATGTCAGCATTACTGCTGACTCAGTCTTACTACATGTGTTTTTAATATGTGTCCCTGATCTGGAAAACTTATTCATTAGAGATGCATTGCACATAGTTGTGCTAAGATCAGGTTCACTTTTGTTACCCCACTCCAAGCAGCTCTGCTCCATATAGTTTGTATAAGTGTATCATTTAAACGGGGAATGTTGGAGGGTATGTTTATGTCATACCCTCCAATATTCCCCATTAAATAAGTACACTGTAAAAAATAGGCATTGCATAGGACTGTGCTAAGATCAAGTTCACTTCATTATCTTCCATTTCCTACCATCCAACATTCACATCAGAATAGGAATATGCATTGCACAGAGCTGTAGTAAGATCAGGATCACTTTATTATCCTCCACCTGCAGTTCTTGCCGCTACGTTGTTTCAATAAGTGAACCTATTAAAGAGGAATGTTGTAGCAGGGTATATCACTTGCAGCTGTTGACTCTAAAGGTTTACCGATATAAGGAGTACCGTTGGAGTGGTATGCATACAAGCTCTATAAAGCTAATTCAGCAGGAGGGCTGCCACCAACCGTGGTTGCCAGATCATCTGGTTTAGTAGGGCCACATTTAATGTAAATAGCAGGGCTGCAATGATTGCAATTAAACAAAATTAATTGTAAATCAGCCATGCTACATGTGTTTTTGATAGGTGTCCCTACATGTTTCCCAGATATAGCAACCCTGCCCTCAAACATTGCCCTTTAAAAGGTACGCTATTGAGAAATGCATTGCACAGAGTTAAGATCAAGTTTACTTCATTATGCTGCTCCTTATAAAGGAATCACTATTACAATTGAACTAGGGTTGCTACCTTTCCCTTTAAGACCCAAACACTTATGAAATTGACGTGCTGCAAAGTTCCATTGCATTAAATACATACTGTATGGCTAAACTAAAATCAATGCAGCTAGCATCACACTTCTAAATGTATATTGCGCAATATACACACTTCTATAGCCTCTTGCAGAAATCTAAAGGTTGCTTTATAAATGCATGTGCAAACAGTTTACTGTTCCAATAAAGGACTGGATGACTTCTCAGTGAAGGTAAGGAGAGGAGAGACTTCCGCAAATGCCATCGCACACACAGTTGCTCGCGATTGTGTGTGCAGTTACGCATGCAAAATTGCATGCGATTGTGCTTTAAAATGGTGATTGCATGTGATTGCATATCTCAAACAGAATCGCAATTGCATGCATTGCCGTAATTGCTGTTCTAAAGAAAAAAATTGCACGTGCAATTGTGAAAAAAACGTGACAGTGTGGCCTAGTCCTAAGAGGTATTAGAAAGTACTCCATGTGCTGAATTCAGAATCAGAGACACGGTTACAGACCAGTAGAGTATGGTCTGTAACCGCATTAACTCTCGTTATCTCACTTCATTCTTTAGTGATGTTTCTCAATGTAGGAAATGCTGCATTACTTCTAATAACACAGAAAGACAAAAGTGAATCCAGGTTCTTTTTTTGAGTAGCGCTTGGATTTTCCCCCCCTTCTGGAGCCAACTAAATGATGCTTCAGATGCTTTAGTTAGGCATGATTGGCAGTAAAAGGGCTGGAATGTGAACTTTACATATGTGTTTGATATTCAACCTTGACAATTAAGTGACAATGTTACTATCAAGAACCTTTCAAATCAGATCCAGCGTTTTGACCCTACTCTTTCCACAGGATTCCAGCTTTGACTAAAGTCCATTTAGTGGAAATTTTGCATCCAGCACAAAAAAGATCACCCCTTTAAAAATAGCACTTTTTTTTTTTTAGCTTTCAGGTAAACGTGATACACAGAATACGGGATAGTTACCATTTACTTATTTGGGAGAAGAGGCACGGAAGATAAAATAAATGCTAAGATTTCTATATTCTTTATTATACAGCAGATATTATAGTACAGAAGCCAGCGAAGCATAAAAAACAGATATTGTAATGCTCAGATTGAACAAACATTGCCCAGCACTGTTCACTGTTGAGATGTCTTTTCTCCTGATTATATTAACAATATGTGAACACTGAAATTCTTACTGACAATATTTGTGCGCATTCTCTTTAAAGATAAACAGTTTAGACCCATCTTGACCCTGTACAAATAGCGCACACTATCAAGCACATAGAGCTTAGTAGAACATTTCATTCATTTTATAAATATTATTCTTGTGAAACGAAGCTGCAGTTTCAATTGCAATATGTATGTATATGTATAAAGCAGAATCTAAATAAATTCCATTTAGATCTTTATTCTCATTGCATTTTTCCGAGGTTTGGTTGTTGTGGTTGGGTTTTGTATTACGAGTGTGCCGTTATATAGCATGTTTCTGATTGATGACATGCTTACCTTAAAAGGTAAGTCCACTGCTCATATGAAAAATTGCATATAGGTCAATCATCCTCCAAACCCAAAAACTGCAATCGCTAAAAAGCAGAAAGATTTAAGACTAATCTGAAATGCTGCACAATGTACTGTTACCCCTCCTTACTGGTTCTTTTGGTTAGCAGCTGTAGGCCATGGATATGACATCATATTCAAAGACTGAATACTTATCCCCTAGCTGCCTCTTTTGAGCATGTACAAGCTTGTAACAAGCTCAAAAAGCTTGGAAACTATCTTTTTGCCCCAACCAATCAAACCGTATTTAACATTTGAAAGCTAACACTAATTGGTTGGGGCAAAATTACCGTAGCACCATTTTTAACAGTATGAACATTTATTGAATAACCCTGTATGTATCCCCACTTTGAGAGGCAGAGAGAAGGTGGGTTGGGGGTGTAACAAGTTAGTCCTATCCTACATCTGTCAGCTTTTAATCCATTGCCATATTGGGGTTGGGGATGGGGTGATATACCTATACACATTTTTTAAGACTGACCTTATTAGAAAATCAGAATTGTTTTCAGACAAAAACAGCAATACAAACAACAGCAAGGTAGATCCCAACAATTTCTGTCATTATCTCTACCCCTAGCAACCTGTCAGAAAAACCTGCTTGAGAAAAACCCCTGCTTAAAGAAGTGTAATAGTAAATTAAATGACAACCAGTGGAGATACCCTTTAAGTGATTTGCAGTATTACCTGCGTGGGTGTTCTCTCTCTAATCTATGGTATAAATGGACCAGCAATCAGTTCTATTATAGTCCAGTACAGGACAAAATACATTTGGATTCCTCATAACGGACCTAGTGATTAAGGCAAAAAGATGTGACAAGAAAGTGCCTCTGGACACAAACTGCTTGGGAGCTTAAGGTGCACTAAAAAGCAAGAAATATGATGGCACTGACAGTTACCTAATCCAAGTAATTCTTTTAAGCGCATGTCCACCCCTGGACTGAAAACCTATACACTGAGGTAGATGTAGGTGAGAATCTCCATGGGGACCCTGTTATCCCTTATAATATAGAAAGAACCAAATGAGCCGCACACTAAATGAAGATAAAAGTAGTATATATATATTTATTACATGCTAAAAAATCAATATTTCGGGGACAATGAAAAAAATAGCAGGCAAGTGACATCACCATTTTTAATAATATTCTTAAAGGGAAGAGTAGCTCTGCCTCCAGGAGGAGCTGGCAATGTCTCAACACAGTTCATATTTCTCTTGTAATGTACGCATAATGCAATCTCCTCACCTTGTATGCACAGGAACAACTACACCTGTGACTCAAACTAAGTTATACATATCATCAAATGCCCGCGTAGCTTAATTTATGTGGAAGAAACAACCCAGAAAGTAAAGAATATGATGAGCCAACACAAATCATCTTAAACACATACATCTACCAGCACCCAAACACTGTGTAGAATACAAACATTCTTGGGACGATATATACATCTAAAAGTCAATGTGTGTATGTATGCTCCAGAAAAACATCTGAACGTCTGAACTTCCAAATGGCTGGGATGGTTTTTAAAAGACTTGCAGGGTTATTCAATAAAAGTTCTTATCGTTTAAAATGGTGCTAATTTTGCCCCAACCAATCAGATGTTAGCTTTCAAATGTTAAATAAGTTCTGATTGGTTGGGGCAAAATTAGCACCATTTTAAACAATAAGAATTTTATCGAATCTCCCTGTTTGTATACGTTTCAGGACCCAGAAAAATTTTTTTTACAAACCACCCCGTACCCATTTTTTTCAACCATTTTTAAGTTGTGCTGCCATCTGGTGGTGAATCAAGTGATTGCCCATGTTAATTGGGTATAAGATCTGACCTTTGCGCTGTCATTTGTTGGTGAATAGAGTATTAATTTAAGTTAATTGGGGATCAGGTCTGATCCACGCAAGATTCTAACCTGACCTTTATGCTGCCATCTGTTGGTGAATTGAGTGATTGCTCTGCTGAGAAACGACTAAGCCCAACAAGGGTTTTACTGGAAAAAAAGACTGGTACTTTGCAAGTTACTTGTTATAATTACTACCTCTCTGCAGTCCATGTAGCCCATAATACTAACATTCCTCCACTTTGCTTCTACTCCCTGTTACTCACCTCCTCTGTAAGCTCAGGGAGCTTTAACAGAGGATGGCATGCAGGAGGCTTGCCAGAAGGTCAGAACCAATGACTTACCTTTGTTACATAGATGATATCCTCATTATCTGGACTAAAAGTGAGGAAGAACTGCTCTCCTTCCATAGGAATTACAACTCCTTTCACCCCACCATTAAACTAAAACTTGACTACTCCAAAAGTCAAATCAACTTTCTGGACACAACTATTAAAATACAAGGGAACATCCTAGTGATCTCGATATACTGCAAGCCAGCAGACAGACACACATACCTTAGGAATGACAGCTTCGACCCCAAACACTCAAAAAAATCAATCATTTTCAGCCAAGCGATGCATTACCATCGTATTTGTTCAGACTCTATAGAAAGGAATGAACACCTACAGAAACTCCGCAGTGAGTCCATTAAACAGGGATACAATCTCAAAACAATGGAAAAGGAAATCCAAAGGGCCATATCTATTACCAGACACAAACTATTGAGATAGAAACAGAAAGAAAACTGCAACCAAGTTCCCCTTGTAGTCACTTACAGTTCACGCCTGGAGATCCTACGACAATTCATAAAAGAACTACATCCCAGACTACAAAGGGATGACAGATTAAAAAACATATTCCCAGTGCTTCCACTCCTGGCATACCGACAGCCCCTTATTTGAAATGCCTACTGGTACACAGCTCCCTGGGCAAAACAACAATCAATGGCACTTCCCCCTGCCAACAACCTAGATGTGAAACCTGCGCACACATCCACACAATAAACCAAATATATATGCCGCATTGTAAACAAATTCATTAACGGATGCCCCTGTGGCTGAGCACTTTTGTAAAAGAGGCCACAGTATGAAAGACCTCAAGATCACCATTCTGATGGGCAATTTTCACAATCAAAAATAGTGTAAGGAATGGGAATACAAATTAATTCAGAAGTTTAATTCCCTGAACTATGGACTTAATAGGAACACAAGTTTTATGGCCATATATAAACTTATTCCACATCACCACACAGACTAAACCCACTCACCAGGATACTGTCTTGTACTGTTTGATACATTCCAAAGGACACTTTACATTTCAAATTCCTCGGGTCAGGACTCAGCCGTGTACCTGCATCTTAAGGATAAAGGACATACCTTTGAAGATTGTAATGTTAACATTTTGGCAAATGAACGTGACTGGTTCAAGAGAGGTGTTAAGGAGGCCATTTATGTGAAAATAAAGAAACCAAGCCGAAATAGACATGGGGGGGTTTGACACCAACTGTCTGCCATGTACAATGCTGTTTTGACACCTTACCCTGGGTGTTCCTATACCGCCTCTTAGCCACTATCCAATCCCGCCCTTAACACCTGGTTGTGATATGCTAATTGGGATTTTCCAGGGTACATAATTGCCACAGATTCTTGTACAAGTCATTCTGAATTGAGAAAGCCAGTCGGATGACTAGCGAAACGTCTTCAAGAACTAAACTTTAAGTCCAGTTGATGTAATTGAATACAACAGATATACCATGACCTGGATGAATGAGAACCTTTACAAGCATGTTTGGGTAGAGTTGTGTGATCCATAGCAGTCCCTAGTGTTGGGAGGTAAGCTCAGAGGTCACTTTAAGCTTAGTGTTGGCTCATAAAGGAAATAATACATGTAAGCAATTTGAATTGGATGTTCACTAGGCTTTTATTATGTATGTATATAGTGTTGTCTCGTTTATTTGGCTGAAGCTATACTGCTTAATGACGTGAATTAGCATGCATATTTGGTGGTATGTATTTTGCCATTTTTACTGTACAATTAAAAAAAATGCAGTGTGTTTGTTGGAGAAAAAACAAAAAGTCGAATGTAGTAGAAAGGCAATCTGTCAATTACAGTCCCCAAACCCCCCACTTCCAATAAAAGCATTTGGGGTGAGCACTTATACCACTAGGAACTTTCTGGGTTTTCACTAAATTAGCTTCAGGGTCAACCACAACCACCGCAATCTTTTTAGAGGCCAATCCCATGTTAATTTATACCTTCATATTATTTTCTATAGACGCATAAATAAAGCTCATTTCTATTTTAAAATATAAAAATAGTAGTAGTCACAAAGGAGTTTCACGATCATATAGAATTATAAAGGTATAGCTATGGATTTACAGGGTTATTCAAGAAAGGTTCTTATCATTTAAAATGGTGCTAATTTTGCCCCAACCAGATGTTAGCTTTCAAATGTTAAATAAGATCTGATTGGTTGGGGCAAAATTAGCACCATTTTAAATGATAAGAACTTTTATTGAATCTCCCTGATAGTATCTTAAAATGTAAATATGTTCAATCCTTTTTTACAGGTGCAAACCTCTTTGTAGTAAAAACAATACTGTCATATTATCATTGCTTCTTTTTGTCCTTCTATACATAGTGTGTGAAAGCTCAGTGGACAGTACCTGCATAAAGGGATTCATTGTGATGCTTGTGAAGGTTTTCTAAACGTCTTCAAGGACTAAACTTTGCTGTCTCCTCCTGTGGTGATGTATGGTCAAGATCTTCTAACAGAGCACATTTTGTCATTGTTGAGGTGAGGAACGAGCAATTTAGTACCAGGTGTACTTTTAATGATTAGAAAAAGGAAGCAGTTGGAATGGTGAGTATAATTGTATAGATAAAAAAAAAACATTTTAAATAGAATAAGATCAGATTAAATAAAATTATTCCACAGTCAAGTTAGAGAAATATGCGATTTTAGAATGGAATAAGTGTAGTACGTGTAAAAAATGAATTTATTGATGACTTTTTGTGGGGATGAGGCCCAAGTTTAGGTGTAATAAATGAACTATAGTGATTCCATAATGCCTTCAATTTAACAGAGCCACACAATGTTTGTTATAAATTTGTCACCCTCCATAAGACACTGATTGAGCTCTATGGCCTACAGGTCCTCCTGTCTCTGAATTATTACTGAACACATGTTATGTGAGATCTGTACAGTGATAAACTGCAAGTCTTTTGGCACAACACAGGCAATGCAGGTCAATAATTGTATTATCCCTGCTCTCTTCATTAGCTTAATGAGTCTAGTCGTCTTCTTGAAAGAAATACTAAAAGGTATGAATATTTATTATCTAATGCATTGTATGTAAGGTTTGTCCTTGGGAAATTGTAGCCAGAGGAAATCCAAACAGTGAGTTCATCTGGCAGAGAATTGTCCATAGAGACTTTCTCTCATCCTCTCAAATCAATCTCAGTTACTGATACAAAAGGATCTCAGAGGGACTATTGACATCTCTCAGTGTGAAACCAAAACATGACAGCGCTCTTTCCCTTGGTGATCCAAAAGCAAACTGAGATTGGGTTAATTAGAGCATAATAGGCTAACAAGGCTTCATTTATGCTTTAAAAGACTCAATGTGGAATTCATTGCAGTCCATAAACAATAAATTCCTTTGGGAAATCCACAATCAAACAGGTGATAAATATTTTAAGAAAACAAGGTGGTGAAACAGCTACTTTTATTTTAAAGCAGATGTGTTTTAATTAGTTAAACCGTTTACCATATACAGTACTTTATGCGTGATTATAAAATTGAGCTGAAAGCTGCTACTGATCCAAATGAAATATGTGCTTCAAATGCACACAAATAAATCAATACCCATTAAGTAATAGTAACAGTTTTTCCATCACTATTATAAGCCTACCAAGTGAATCAACTGAGGAAGGGACAAGGCGTCCCAAAACGTTGTTTTTTACAATTAAACTTTGGATTCACCATTTGTAGTGTCCTCCCCTATATATTCTAGTGCTAAAGTAAGAAGTGTCTGGCCCTAGGAGTGGAGGGCAAGGGGACTGCACCTACGGAATTGTCTGGCATTGAGCCAATATCGGTGTGCTGGAGTGTGACCTGGACTGTTTTGTGATACCAAGTAAATCAACCAGCGAGTTTCCATAATGGTAAAACCAACAGAGCACACAACTGACCATCAATCAAAATGGATTAGCATATACAGTTTTACAAATATTCAGCCATGATTGGTTACTTTGTATTGATTTGGTTATAGTCTAATGTTAATGTATTCTGAAGAAGAACACATTTTGGTAAAATACAGGTTAAGTTTTATTAGTGCTATTTATTGATCATAAAAATGATAGTGATCTTAGGGGAAGGTGACCATTTAATTTATTTATAACTATGTAACAGACACTATTGACCAGTCTGCTTTATTTAATTCTAAAAAGAATTTGCTGCATTTACTGACATAGAATTACTAGTTATCACTGGGCCCTCTGTAAATCTGTAAAGGGGCCCCTCTCTGCTTTATCTGCAGACACGATGGGGCCTATATCTGTGTTAAGGTGACCATACATTAGGGCGATTTTATGTACAATCCGACATTTCCATTGATTGGCCGAAAAAATTTACAATTTCCCGATCGTATTATTCGCTCAGGAAAGTCGTTTTTTTAAGTCGATTAATAAAATGATTGTAGTGAAGTGACTGAAGTTCCAATTAAATGTAAATGCAATGTAACCTCATAACAGACGACATTTGACATTAATCACAAAACAAATTGAATGTCGAACAATATGTATGGTACATCTTAGTACAATTAACATTGTACATCTGTCTATCAAAGTATTGCTCAGTTTCAGATCGTAATTACGACCGTAATAGTGTATGGCCACCTTTAGGAAAATTAAGAATTTGGGGCCCCACTAGCCACCCGAGCTCTACTGCTGTTGCAGGGGCTGCTCCCATGGTAGTTATACCTCTGCCAATGACTGTAGAGATGTTTGTGAGTGGTAATACCAAATACCAGTTGGAGGGACTTCTGGTAAAGTTTTAAGTCATTCAACTGAACACATTTCCATTACCCCTTTATGGTATTTTTCTCAATTTAACTGAGTGGTATAAGCCAGTGGGACATTGATGTTTTAGGAGGATACTACCTGTCGTGTGTCTCTGTGGCCAGTATAAATCCATGGGACCAAGTGGTAATTAGACTTTCTTTCCTACTACTCCTCATTTACAAACCAATAATGCAAAATACTAAATTTGGAATTAACATTTACAGTAGATGAATGTCTCATGCACTGAATGCAAGTTTTAATATCTTTGGGCCTTTATTTGATGTATGTACCATATGTATGTATAGTTTATTTATATAGCGCCATTTGGGGACACAGCACGGAACAATAACAAAATACAGGAGTCCTACAAGGGGGCAAATATATAAATAGTTCAGTACATAAATATATAACTTATATAAATTATATAAATATATAAGTGCTAGAGCCTTGCCACAAAAGTAACGGAGGAAATTTTACATGGGTGTAGTGTCAGTAAAACATTTCTCCTGCTGGTAGGGGATGTGGCTGTAAAATACAGCCCTGTAATGTCTCTGAGACAGACAGTAGAGGACACCTAGATTCAGAAATAATTTCATAAGCTCACAGAAAATGCTGTGACTGTGATGTGTTAACAGAAAAATGTGTGTTGCTTTTTTTGTATTGCATGCTTTGCACCTTTAATAAAAAAGCTAGATCTTTACCACTAAAGGGTTAAGTATCAGCGGGGTTGATCACAGCTGCGTCTCCAGTCTGTTGTCAGAAACTGCCAGATTAAGCCCCAGATGGGGTGTCTTTTTATCCCAACTCTGTTAGTTAATGGTCTCTTGCTGGGACCAAGTGGGCATGCAGAGATTTGGGCAGAATTCACAGCAGTGGCTCACAAGTCTCTTCCCAAAACACAAGGCAAAGCTTTTGTAACTCACTCCTCTGTGACTCCAGTTTACTGCCAAAGGATCTGCTTAGGGGCTTCTTTAATTACATGGGGGAGTACTTGTTTACTACATGTTAGATAAATTACAATGCAGTGGAAGACCACCAGCAGCCTGTTCATGTATTCTGTTTTTTATTAGTCTGTATTGGCTTCATGCAATAGATTACACACACCTAACATGGTCCTTCTAATCCTACTGTCAATGCTTACTTGAACTTTCATAACACTGTCATGTTTTCCTTTATTGTTAATGAACCAAATTCAGCAGTTTTTCACATTGTATTGCTGCTTTACTGTAAAGTTAGATACACTTGGACCCAACAGGATCGGGCTTTTATCGACCGAGTCTAAGGCAGAAAGACATCCTATCCTGTGGCTAGCAAACAACCACATCACCAAAATCTCTCCATATAAGAGCATAGGGAGAGTGTGGGAATGTATGTGGTCAGTTTTATAGCCAAAGAAAAACAACTTCCAATAGAATACGACTGCTATTGGCTGTAAGGGCTAGGCCACTCTAGCGCGTTTTTTGCGCGTTTTTCGCTAAAATGGAAAAGATTTCTGATGTGCGTGCGCTTGTGCATACATTTCCGTTTTGGTGATGCATGCGTTCACCATTTTCGGTGCGTTAATGCATGCATTAAATCTATATTGTGTGTACCCAGCTATACTCTTACTGGGAGATGGACAATTAGCTTCTATTGCTATCAAAAGTCTCCCCTACTTCTCTTTGTAGCTCATTTAGAAGACCATGACTGTATAGTGTAGATTCTGGAAGTCCTATGTACATGCAGCTGTCAGACTGATTGGTTAGAAGGAATGGCCCTTAATTAGTAAATCACAATGTGTTCTTTGGAGAGTTGAACTTTAAATTGACTGTTAGTAAATAAACATCATTGCAACCGTTTTTCACTGTTGAATAAAACACCAATTTCCTACACCTCCAGTGTCAGAGATTGAATTGGGCATCATATTACTGTATATTCCTATTCTAGTCTTAACTTTGAAGATGTTTAAAACCAGTTATTTGGTGATGTTAGGAAATTCCTGCAAAATTCTTGCAATTCCAGTTTGAGATTATATTATTTTATTTGCATAAGACCCACACAGCAAGACCCATATCTTAAATGCAGGCTAATCCATAGGACGTTCAAGTTTGTAGCATGTCTACAGGGCCTATTTTCACCAACCAACAAAGCCATGTTCACAAAAACAACAAAAGAATTACATAGAATGTATGTTTATTTTAATAAACATAATTAATTTGTCATGAAAAAGCCAAATTCCTGTTCTTTCTATTTCTTCTTTTTCCGTTTTATTCTTCCGCTTTTTTGGACTGTATCTCTTCCCACAGTTTTTGAGCTAGAGACATGATATTCGCTACAGACATGCGGGGCATATAGGAGAAGTGTGCTTATCTTCTAGCTAAGGAATCCGCGGAAGCGTTACGGCGTTATCGGCGAATTTCGGGACATTTTTTCCCATAGACTATAATGGTAACAATCCTCAAATGTGGATATTTCAAAACAGTTTGTTTCATGGTCATAAATACAAATGGTGATACTCCCAACCCCCCACACAGACACATGTACACCCACCTACTGACCTACCTTTCCATTCCCATGGAAGCCATATTTAAAGGGTAACTATAGTCAAAAAACTAATTTTGATCATCAATAAAAGTTATATGGTCATACATGAAAAAACATATACCCCCCACCTCACACGGGTACATCCACCTACTGACCTACCCTTTATTCCTTTAGCAGCCATACTTAAAGGGTAAATAAAGTTAAAAAAAACTAATTTAGTTTTTTCCTCAATAAAAGATAGTTTTATGGTTGTAAACAGAAAAAAAGACATACCCCCTCAACCAGACCCAGGTACACACAGATAATGATCTACTTATCTATTACTGTGGCAGCCATACTTAAAGGGTAACTAAAGTAAAAAAAACTAGTTTAGATATATCCTCAATAAAAGATAGTTTTGTGGTTGTAAACACAAAAAAGACATATCCCTCAACCACACACAGGTACACACACCTACTGATCTACTTATCCATTACTGTGGCAGCCATACTTAAAGGTTAACTAAAGTCAAAAAAACTAATTTTGATCAATAATCAAAAGAATTTGTTTTTTAACAACGTGATACAGGTAAACACATCTACTGAATCATCAGAAATATATAAATGCAGGAGAGCCAAACGCAGGAGTTAAACTGCAACAATAATTTTAATGATGTGCACATCATTAAAATTTTTATTGCAGTTTAACGCCTGAGTTTGGCTCTCCTGCATTTATATATTTCTGATGATTCAGCTTTCCACATGAGACAGAGAAGAGTGGGATTGGAGCCATCCCGCTCCACTCCAGGTACACACACCTACTGACCCACCCTTCCATTCCCATGGCAGCCATATTTAAAAGGTAACTATAGTCAAAAAAACACATTTTGACCAATCATCAAAAAAGTTAAGCTGGGTACACACAATAACGATAAAGCGCCGATACCGTTGGTATCAGGGCTTTATCGCTAGTGTGTGTACCTTCGTTTCCAAACAAGCGCGCAGCCGCCGAACGATCTGGTCGGCCGAATGCTTGTTCGGGAAAGACCGAAAATTTCCATCGCCCTCGCTATACTCCCTATAGAGGAGTCTAGCACGGCCGAGGGAAACACACAGTCCTGATCATTCTCCCTATGATGTTTATAGGGAGAATGCTCGGGACTGTGTGTAGGCAGATCTTTGAAAGATGACAGACAGGATCTTGTAACCCTGTACAGTAGATTACCATTCTGGGGCAGCATTTCTTTAAATTTCAAATGGTGTAGAATCAGTCACTTAGCTCACATTTAACATTATAACATTAATCAGAAATAGCTTCCTGTGTATTAAATTGACATAGTGTAGCATGATGGATTGCTTGCTATGTGTCATTAAATCTTATTGTTATGGTTATAAGCTAAGATAAATAACATGCATAGGATGTGCACATTTGGATAAATGTTAATAGAAAAATTCATGCTGGTAAACACTGGCTTTATAAATGACCAAGTACTCTTTAAAAAATATCTTCATTGTGAATTTGACAGGTTTTATACAGTATGTATATTTTAAGCACATTCTGCAGTTCTGTTTTAATAAACCGAATAGCAAAATCAGAAAAGTCTGGAGAAGATTCAATGGCTTGTGAGTCTTTCATCAAACTGGCTCCATAGACCTTTTTTCTCCATGCTACTCCTGTTCATTTCTAGACTTGGAACATGTGCAGTGACTTTATGAGGGACACAATGGTGTGCCATCAGAGAGCAAGAGTTGTGCCTTTTTGACGGATTTTAATATGTTCACCAAAAACCTGTGTATAGCTTAAAGGGCATGTCTACCCTTAAAACAAAACAAAAAAAAAATGGTGACTTGTCCTTTTACTGCCCTCAACCCCAACTGCTATTTTAACCAGTTTATTACATTCATCCATAGCCATATATTTAATGATAAGTTAGTTTCCATTATGGAAAAGGTATCTGCCTCTTCAGTTAGCTTTTATATAAGAACATGTGCAAAGGAGGCATCAGGGGAACCAGCAGTCAGCCACTGGTTGTGATGTCCGAAGTCACAGCCTTAATTGACTGCCTGGAGCTTGCTCTGTCAAAATGGAGGTAATAATTATACTTAAACGTCTGGTTAATAATGTTAATAACGTGCTGGATATATCAGTTGGTTTTGGGGGAAGGTAACTGACACGTCACCACTTTTCTGTTTTAAGTGTGAACATGTCCTTTAAGCACCCCCCAAGTAACTTTTTCGTAATACTAAAAAGTATCTAAAGCTACTTACAGACCCAGATCCCTTGCTGTCAGAGTCACACCTCCTCTGCTGTTGTTCTAAGCTGGTTTCAAGCTTTGGGAATGGCCATTGGTTGTGAAGTCAGAACCAAGGCTTTGACTGACAGACATTACCCAGAAGGGAAAAAGGAGAAAGCTGCATTGAGTAAACTGGGTTTGAAATTAACCTTAGAAGCATTTTTGGAAAACAACATTAAAAATACAGGTGCACCTGAAATAAAAAGATATTGAAAAAAACATATTACAAGAGGCATTATAATTGGGTTTACTAGAAGAAAAAACATATGAATATCCAGTTCCGGATAATTCCATCACACCTATCTTCTTTCATGTACTGAAGGTCCATAAGCAGGAGAGATCAGTTAAGGGTAGCCTGATAGTTTCAGGTATAAATTCCCTAAATGAAGGGTAATCTAACATGATAGACGTGCTGCAAGCCATGGTAAGGAGACTGCACTGTTATATTAAGGACACAACCCACATATGCCACTGTATGGAAAGGTTTCCATGGAAAGAGGCATACAGTCTGGTCACCATAGATGTAGCTGCCCTCTTTTTTAGCATAGCCCATAAATATGGCATGAAGGCAGTTAAATACCAACTAGATAGATAAAGTAATTATATAGAAGAATGGAAACAGTTCATGCTGGACTTGTATCTTGTATCTTCTGACACACAATCACATTTAATTTGACCAAGAATTTTATTTACAAACGTGAAGGTCTGTGATGGCCAGTTTACAGTGCCATCTGCCAGGGAGAAGCCATAAGTGGATCGCCAGTAGGTAAGTGTATGACTGTTACTCGGGCGTTTTATTATTCACAGGGAGGTGGGAATAAGTGTTCTCACCTTCCTGTGAATAATAACTACAGATTTCCTGTACTTAAAGGAGAACTTAATTCTCCAGACAACATTGCCCCCAATAGAAAGAGCACATTCACAAAGATACAAAATGCTGTGTCTCACCTCTCTCTTTGCTGTGGATGCTGGGTGATATAGGAAAATTAACTGTAAGGTCTAGGGGTCAGCTCCCATAGTTCACCTTGTTTGAGGCAGCCAATCACAGATGCGGCTGTCAGCAATGCAGAGTGCTGCCCTGAGAGAAGGGCTGTAAGAAGATTTCTGATTAATTTTTTGTTAATCTGGCATAGCGGTTGGGGGTGGGCAGGAGAAGCCTACAATACAGATAAAAGTTTTTATGCTTGGTGGCAGGGCAGCCGGGGGGGGGTCGGGGGGGGGGGAGGGGGGGGGGGGGAGGGCTCCTCTGCACATGTTACGATCCCTCCTGGAGGCTAGATTAGAGGCAGAAACCTTTGGACAATAAGACAGCTCCTACTCTTCCGTTTCCTGGAGTCTTCCTGTACAGGCACTGCAGGAGCAGAGATGTAAGGTAAGGATTTTTTTAAATGTCACAATGAGGCCAGAAGTGGGTTCAATTTTAGTTTGGGTGGTGGACATGCCCTTTAACATTTCAATAAAAAATAAAACTAAGTATGAGAAATCCAACCTGCAACCTGTTGTGACTTGCTTTCATAAGTAAACCAGGGGATTTGAACTTGTGACTTCTTGAGCTGTATGTTCCTAAAAACATTTGATGTCACGCTAAGTAGGTGCATTATATACAACGCAATATGTACTTTGTTTCTAGGCCAAGTTGTTTTATCCATTTAGTTGTCCTTTAAACACTTGAAGCTTATTATTTGGAGAAAATCCTATTGTGAACTTTTATATGGTATGTGGTTGATGATAATTCTTTAAAGTACATGGTCCAGTAATCATACAAAAGCTGTATGAAGCTCCATAGGTAGACTTCACTAACTATGTGTTTTTGTCCTTTATCCTGTTTTTAGTGTTATCTGCCTAATTCAAAGTTGCTCAAAATATGTTTTTGACAGAACAATCATCGATAACGATTGGTATATCGAAAAAACTATGACTGGGCAAGGTGGAAAATTTTCAGTCTACCCCATCTTCCAGAACCTATGTTCAGTATTTTTTATGCTGACATCTACAGTAGATTAGCAATGCAAGGTGGGGAAGTAGTTATTCTTTTCGTATTTATGGTTATTTCGTCAGATTGTAAATCCAATCATAAAACCATCGGCCTGTGTATGGCTAGCTTTAGCCTGTTTAAATATTAGACCATGTGTACCAGCGATTATTCTTCTTGAATAATAGATCTTGCTTGAATGACATCATGTGTGGCAGGCTCTACAAACTGCATTTCTCTATGAATGTCCATTTCATTTAAAAAAACATTTATTATGTCCAAGATCTGGATATGCGAAAAGTATTTTCAGGAAAAAATGTGCATGTAACTTCTTTTAGATCTTTTCCTATGAACACCTATATTAAATCTTGTCCTTACCTCCTTCACTTGGCAGATAAATGGGATCATTTTATCATAGAGCTCTTGGCAGGTGTGGATGCTGTAGGGCATTACCGTTAATATGTGAAATTGGTCAGAGGGAAAATAGGACATTTAACCAGTTCACTTCTAAGAAGCACAAGACTAAGAAGAATAATTTGTTTTTGACTAATTATTATGTCTGGGGACTCAAGGTGAACAGAATACATGCATTTTCCAGTATATTTGTCAAAAATGCAGTATTTACTAAAAAGCACTTGCCGATCTATATCGCAGAACACAATATTTAGTATGATATTTATTATGATGTTAAATCAATGACCTTCATGATCTATGTAACTCTGATATTGATAAGAGGCATTTCAAGATATTTCAGAGATGTTATCATTCATCTACATCAGATCTATGACAAAAGAGGACCTTTCATCCTCTACTTCCTTCCAAGATATGGTTGCCTGATGATAAGCACTCAGCTCATTGAAACGCAACATTTCACAGAGACTGTAGAACAAGTTAAATCTTGGCGCTTTATAATGTAGGTTTTGTGATAAATGGACTGGAGAAAAAGATAAATGCTTCTAACCTGCATCTTCTTATAGATTCATCAAGAACAAGAAAGCAGTTGACACTGCAAAAATAAAAGATTTAACTTCAAGAAATAGATGAAGCTTAAAACTTGTGAAAAGATTATATTCACTGCAATATGAACATAATTAGAAAAATGCATTGGATTGGCCAGTTAAATTATATATTCTCAATGAGATTGTACAGGTTGAGACATATTTGACCTGCATCATCTGTTAAATAAAAATGTTGCTCCATATTGATTTTATTGTAATATTGTTATCTTGTAACCTATAAATTGTCCAAACTAGATTAACATATTTAGTCATACACCCACCAAACTGAGTGGTGTATGGGGCAAAGCCAAGTGGGACTTGTGCTATGCCTGTCTGTGATTTTTCAAAGATCAGGGTACACACAGTCCCAAGCATTCTCCCTATGTACAGCATGTGTGTTTCCCTCGACCGTGGCCAACTCCCTCTATAGGGAGATTATCGCGGACAAGAGAAATTTTTAGGTTTTCCTGAACAACTGCACAGCCGAGAGGAACGTTCGGCAGCCTTGCACTCGATAAAGCCTTGATACTGTTGGATCCTACGGTATTCAGGCTTTATTGCTAGTGTGTGTACCTAGCTTTAAATAGGATCTGCCCCATCTCAGACCCAGCACCCCCCCACCTAGTGTTGAAAGATATATACATACACAATGCAATAATTGTGCAACCATATTTTGTCATCACATGGATTGGCCCTATTAATATTAACATAACTATTGCTGTAAAAGGAAAGTTTCTAGTTTCACTTGTATAATTCATTGTATTAGATTGACTTGTCACCATGTTTTCTCCATGCAACATTTTGCTGTGGAATGTTTTACATAACTTGGAACTGTTTCTCATTAAGCCATAAGGAAACTGAGTGAAAAAGCAGTCATTAGGGCTAGGCCACACTACCGGGTTTTGCGCACGTTCGCGTTTTGCGTTCACGTTCCTGCGATTTTCCCTAACATGGAAATCACGGGAATGTGAACGTTCCTGCGATTACCAATGCGCATGCGATTGCGCATCCGTTCGCATTTTGCGGCAAGCATTTTTTTCGTGCAATCGCTTGCGTTTTTGCTCTAAAGATAGCGAAAACGCGAAAATAACGTGCATTGTAGTGTGGCCTCAGCCTAAGTAGAGGTGGGTGAAACTCACCAGTTTCGTTCCGTTTTCAGATTCCCGGATCTTGGGAAAATCACAAAGATCCGAAAACCGAACGAAATGGGCTCCGAAGTCCCAAAATCTGGACGATCCATCTAAATTCGGACGGGTCATTCAGATTTCGGAACCGAGGGGTTCTGTGTCGGATCCGGGTCCGAGTCAGACCTGGATCCCATTTCTAATCATTAGCATTCATTCATGATTTCTTCTCATAAAATGCAGTGCAATAATAACAGCCATGTAAGTAAATCCTGGGAATCCAATGAAGTTGGGTGAAAATTAACTAGTAGGAAAGTGCTGGAGTTTTAACCAGAATCTAATTTTTGGGTCAGAGCTAATGGTTTTGCTGTAGAAATTTTGCTGGTAAAAGCTACCAATGAAATTTTGACAGGAAAATTCTGACCGTCAAAACCAGGTTTTGGTGCAGAATTTCTATTTCCTTTTCTCAATATGCATTTAAATAGCATATGAACTACTATGTTGTACAGAAAGACTTGAATATAGCCATGGACCCTGCAAAGAGGGGTTAAATCTTACAGTGATGTACAGATGCACATGATGATTTTAAATAGAAACTGTGACCCCTGAGACAAAATGATTTGATAGGTCAATGCCGCATTGCAAGTATATATAATCTTCTTTGGCACTGCCTGGTAAATATAAAAGCAGTGTAAACCCAATGATAGTAAGGATAAAAAATTAAGCCAAAAACCTATACCTTCTGATTTCTCAATTTGGACAGAAACTAAAAATGGCCATATTAACATTTAAATATTGGTATAAACCCATCAGCTAAACACTGTTTAAAGGGGAACTAAAGTCTCCAGACAACATTGCCCCAATAGACATAGTACATTCACAAAGATACAAAAAGCTGTGTCTCTCCTCTCCCTTTGCTTTTGCTGCTGTATGACTTATGAAATTAACCTGTGAGTACTAGGGGTCAGTTCCCATAATCCATCTTTACCGGGCACACCCAACTAAGTGTACAAAAACACTTCATGTTACAGCTCAGAGATCATTCTTCCCTCTAACACAAAACATACTGTACAGTATGTGTAAACATGATTAAATGGTCCTGTCACTAAAAAGATGGGTGTCATCAGAACCCTGCAACACAGAGCAGAGAAAATCCCCACTAGCACAGAGGCAAAGGCTTAAGAAATTAAACATCTTAGAGGAGCCCTTAAATCTTATGGATATGCAGACTGGGCCTTTGTCAAAAGGGGTAGAAGGATAGAAAAGAACACGTATACCAACAGTGAAGGGGGAAGACTGAAGATTGTAATGTCAACATCTTTGCAAAGGAAAAGGACTGGTTCAAGAAGTGTCATGGTGGCCATTTATTTGAAAATAAAATGATGAAACCAAGCCTGAATAGAGGGGAGGGGGAGGGGGGGCATTCAATACCAACTGTCTGCCATGTACAATGCTACTTTGACACCTTACCCTGGGCAGTTTCGATAAAACCTCTTGGCCACAATAAAACTGAATAAAACAGATATTTCCTTTGCTTTTCATAAAATAAAATCCTAATCTTTGCAGTTTGTTTCTTAGCTAGCATGGGTTTAAGAAATATAATATTAAAGGGCATGTCCACCCCCAAAACTAAAATTTAACCCCATACTGGCCCCACTGTGTAGTTTAAAAAAACCCTTACCTTAAATCTATGCTCCTTATGGTTCCCCCTTGCAATGTCGGTCCAAACTCCAGGAAAGTGAAGAGTAGTGGCTATCTTCCTGTTCAATAGAGATGGCGGAACTTTTGAAAGTTCGGTCCGTTTTCGAACTGTATGGAAAGTTCGAAAAACGAACCCATTAAAGTCATTGGAGTCAAATAGTTTGAAAAGTTCGAACAATTACAATTAAAATATCAATGGTAACTTAATGTAAATGGCTGTGGGACCTGGGAAATGGTCTGGGGAACATGTTCGAATATCCAGGATGTGTAAAAATCCAGGAGTAAAAATCAATTTTACTCTCACACGCGCTACTTTCAACTCGAGCTCTCGCTTTCGAACATTCGATAATTATGCCATGAACGACTTGCAGATTGGAGAATTCAATATTTACTCACGTATAGGTATAATAGACATTTTACTCACGGATTTGGGAATTCGATATTTACTTGCATCTAGGTATAATCGACAGTTTACTCGCGGATTTAATATTCGATATTTACTCGCGTATAGGTATAATAAACATTTTATTTGCGGATTCGATATTCGCATATAGGTATAATATACATTTTACTCACATATTCGCGCGCCACGAATGTTCGAGCATTTGATAATTATCAAAAGTCCAGAAAATTTTGAAAATCCGGGTTCGGGATAGTTCGCGAAGTCCGAGTCTTTTCGAACTCGAATAGTTTGGCTCGAGTTCCAGTTCTAGTCCATCTCTACTGTCCAAATGTCTCTGCCTCTCTACCTCCCTCCCACCATAAGGATCCATCCTCTGCAGCTGTTGCACCTAGCGTGTAATCCTTTGACCATATGATAGATCCCCCTGTTCACCCCTATCCGCCAAGTTATTTTCTTTAAAAAAAACATTAGTTCCTGCGGCGTCTCCATTGCCTCTGTTTACAAGCAGGGAGCCAGAACAGAACACTGCAGGAGCGATCAGATTTTTTTTGGTTGGGGGTGGGCAGGGGGGATCTATCATATGGCCTAACTTGAATTTTAGAGTGGACATGTCCTTTAAAATGTGAACCTGTGACTACATGTACGTATAAAAACCAAGGTATATATATGTTGCGCCACCTGCCACAAGCAGCTTACAAAGTCTTGTCAGGAAATTTCATATTGGTGTGGGGGCATCTGTACATAGTGACAGTGAATACTGGGGTCAGGGGGCGTGGCACTTGTACTGGGTTGTACTGGCAACATGGAATCCCTCTTAGTTACAGAATCTATTTCTCACATGTATTAATGCAACTTTCTAAAGAAAAATCTTACAATGTAAAGGCGTTCTGGGGAGAAAATCTTTCACAAAAATAACAATGTGAAGGAAGGCAAAAAACCCCCCACAAAATTTATGAAGGGGGAAAAAAATTCCTTCCTGACTCCAAGTGGCAATTGGAAATTTCCCTGGATCAACTCTGCTTTATGTATCAATACAGTAACTTGTAACATTCCTTGTTTGCAGAAACTCATCCAGCTTTTTTTTTAAACTGTCCAATGAACCTGTCCAGCTCTGCACACAAAGATAATCACCCCACTTACCCTATGATGATCAGAGCAGGGCCTGCAGAGCTAAGAGGGAAAAAGCTTACGCACCCACAGTTTTATTTTCCGTCTGCTCTGCCTGCTGCAAAGAAAAAATATTAAAGTGAGCTCTGCCTGCCGCCTCTCTGATATTTAGCAGGGCTGCCGCTCTTAATATTTTGCTCCTATTTTGTATAGCACTTTTTTCTATATATGTATTTTAGACAATATTTATTAGAGATTGTTACACTAGGTTATGGTTTAGTATTTATTATATTTATTGCTTTTAGGTGAAGTGTGAGAGTTAAAAGCAGATTAAAAAATCCCCCTGTTCTCTACTACAAGCTGTGAGAAAAAGCTGTGATGGGAGGGTACAATGTTTGGTTTATGTATCAGGGGTTGGAATTATGAGGCTACCACTTGGGGGAGCACTTTAATTGTATCAATGTCCACTAGAGGGTGGTGTATAAAAGGATGTGTGATACACTTGAGAAAGGCTTTGTGCCGAAACGTTGTGTGTTTTGCTGTGTCTGCACAATTAATGAAAATACACATTGTACTTTAAAAAACTGGACAAGCCTCATGCTTTTGTTTGTGGATATATTTTGCTCATATTGCCTCATTAGAGAGACAACCTTGGTGTTCCCTATATGGAAGAGTGTCCATTATAATAGGATATTTATCTGGACAAATCTAATAATGGGGATTAAATAGACCAGAAAATAAAGCTTGTTTCCTAACTTCCATCCTAGCACCTCTCTCTTTCCCCTGGAACAGCAGATCTGGTCAAACATTCATTGGCAAATAAAGATCATCCATCACCTAGGCAGATACATCAGCAGACACGTTATCAGCTGGAGTATGCAGTCTCTCTGTCTGATATCAAGTAATTAGTATTTCAACATTTCTGAAGGCAACTCATTAGGTTGTGGTGCTTGATAGAATTTTTAAAGAAGAACTATTGCATTTAAAATGTGGCCTATGAAACCTATCATTATACAGCACTCTTATACAGCACTATCCGGAACCTCCTTCTTCAACTTTACTTGATAGTAATCTGTGGATAGATGTCTGTGTTTCCCAGCATGCTCGTCAGTGGGTCTGTCATGTGATGGTTGGTGGCGGCAGAATGGCATCACTTGCGATGCAAAGAGAATAATAGAGTACTGTCCATATATAAACACCACTCATTAACACATATGCAACTCATATGCAGTGCTGCAACAATAACTTGTACCTCAAAGTATATAAAAGACACAACATCAGTTAACAACATTGGTATTACAGTATAATAAAAAATGTGATCAGTAAAACTATTGGGAAATCTCTGTCTACATCTTAAGGTGGGTAAATTTTTAAAAAATCCTTGAAAACGCGGCAACTCAGCGAAAATGCACGTTTTCGGGTGCGTTGCGATTTGCGTTCCGCATTTTTAATCGCAATCGCATGTGTTTTCCTATACTTATTGAAGAAAACGCATACGCAAATGCAACGAAATTGCACATGAAATCATTTACTATTATTATTTATTATTATTAAGCCTGCTCATGTTAGTCATGTTCTTTTCAGTTCATTTCTATGAAAGTCGTTCAAACGCTTAAAGTACAACTAAAGTCTGCTTGTGAAGGTTTTCATTCATCCAGGTCATGGTATATCTGTTATATTCAATTAGATCAACTGGACTTGAAGTTTAGTTCTTGAAGACGTTTCGCTAGTCATCCGACTGGCTTTCTCAATTCAGAATGACTTGTACAAGAATCTGTGGCAATTATGTACCCTGGAAAATCTCAATTTACATATCACAGCCAGGTGTTAAGGGTGTGATTGGATAGTGGCTAAGAGGTGTTATAGGAACGCCCAGAGTAAGGTGTTAAAACAGCATTGTACATGGCAGACAGTTGGTGTCGAACCCCCCCACCTCTATTTAGGCTTGGTTTCTTTATTTTCACATAAATTACATCATTCAGGGCAGCAATAAGGGCTTTACATTAATGTACGACTGTGGCCGTAAAGGTACTTCTGCGATTATATAGTTACAATGAACGTTGGTTAATGTATGAACGTTGGTCTGTAGAAAACTATGTGGTAGTAAACTACCACAATGGTATTCTTTGGGTGTAAATCTACATTTGCGGCCTTATATTTACGGCTGCGGTCATAAATTAACAAACGTAATAACGTTCATTTAAGTTGCGGTATCACTTAAAAGCGATACCGCACCTTTATAAATACAGGCCAATATATGCTATGAGAACACTATGGGGGAGATTTACCCAGAGCCGCTTTCGCTCCGGGCAAATATCCCCTCCACGATTCAATATCGCGTTAGCCCACGGCTCAGGGTAAATGAGCCACTATGTCTGGTAAGAAATTATGAAAAGTGTAGTTCAACAATTTACTAGGGTATTTTTAACCATGCATTGTGGCATTAATTGCTGCCCTGAATGATGCAGTATATATATATATCACTTTTTTTTGATAATGGGTGATGGGAAGTGCTGTTCAACCACCAACCAGGACAATTACTTGAGTGATACAAAATGGGCATATCTTAGGGCAGCAATGATTTTTTAATAATTTTTAAGTGCATTAGTAAAATGATCTTGATATCGAACTACTAATCCCAGCATCCTTTTCAATAAAAAGTTATTTGAGAAGTATTTTTTTTTTCCAGCTATAAAAAGCTCTCTTCTTAATTGTTGCCTAATGGCTGAACTACAGGCCCCACCATCTTTACCACCAGATTAATACAGCATAATAATTAAATTTGTTATGCATAACCTCCAACATTCCCCTTTATATAGGTACGATCAGGTTCACCTAATAATCCTCCCTCTGCAGCTCTGCACCATCAGGCCTATGTAATAAAAGTTGATTATTTACCAACATGTCCGATTGTCCGTTCGTCTGATCCGGAAGCCAAAAGCAGCCCAGATTTTTCAGCCAATCGACCGATACAAGGAAGTATCGGTCGATTGGGGTGAAAATGTGTCCATGTGTACTCGGCCTTAAAGTTAACATCTGATTGGTTGGGGCAAAATTAGCACCATTGTTAACAATAATAACTTTTATTACATAGGTCTGCATGTTGGTTCTGTAAATGTAACTATTTATAGGGGGATGTTGGAGGGTTTGCATTTAAGGTACACATGCTCACTTGTGCCACTCCCTGTTCCATCCCAAACAACACGCACATGCATCAAACACTAAACGCATCAAACACTAAACATCAGGGTATGCCCTGATGAAGCCCCAATGGCGGACAGCGCAGGGGTGAAGCGTAGGTGGAGCGTCTAGTGTTTGATGCAGTGGCTTGGTTGTTTGGGATGCTGGCCGACTGGGTCTAGGAGGAATTCGTTTGAGTGGCACAAGCGAGGATGAGTATTTTCGAACAGACCTTCTGGATTTTCGGGCGGTGGACAGTCCGGTGAAGAGTGTGGCCACCAGCTGTAAGTATAGTGGATACTGTCTTTTACTTACCAGCTAGGCATGGCTTCTCATGCCAGGTCCCGATGAGGTGGATTTGCACACAGGAGAGAGACACTGTGGTCAAGTTTTGTTAAGTCCACATTACATGCCAGGTAATAGGAAATGGCTGCTGGGACTCACTATAGTACAGAGGAAAGTATAGAGCCAAACTAACCAATATGCTGCTATAAGGATCAGGGACGCCTGATACCTTTGAGTTAAGATGTGTTTTTAGTGATCATATTATTCATGTGGTATATATGTTATTTACATTTGCACTTTAATGTGTTAATATCTTTTTAGTGAATCATAATGAACATCTTTTTTATTGTTGGACAGTAAAGTGTAAGTGCGCTTTTGTGAGGTACTTTGTGGGCCTTTTTGCCCGCTTTCTCTCTTGGGTAGTGATATAGATGATTGTTCCTGGGCACCGCAATATTTAGCGTTGCACACTGTGTAAAATTGTTTTCTGTGCTCTCTCCCTTGATAAACATTGATAAATATCATTAAATTTGAGAGATTGTACATTCAAAGCTAGACACCTTTGAAACTGAACAAATGAACAAACACCAGTGATTTTTTGATAGAAATAACATTCTACTATATATACATATATTTCCGTTTAAAACCTGCAGTCAGTACAGCTCCCTTTCAGCTGTATTTAATTAATCAATTAAAACTAATCACTTGCATTGAATCCATTGAAAAGGCTTCACGGCCCCTAAGGAACAAAGCACCATGGGAAATTCAGAGCTACCAAGTAAAGGCTCGTACACACGTCCCGACCCGCGATGCACGATGTGTACGAACAAACGTTTTGGCCCGTGTATAGGCGCTTTATCGGCCGATACTTTCGTTCGGGGGTCGTTAAACAACTGACTTGGCGGATCCCGAACGACCGTTTCGGGCAATAAAGCCCAACGTTTGTTCGTACACATCGTGCAGCACGTGTAAGAGCCTTAAGTCTATAGCAGAAACTTGTAGACCCCCAACTGTTTAACGTCATAAACTTTAGATGTATATATTGTCACTATAACACTAGTAGCCTTCAAGCCTAAAGGTTATTTTTCCACTGTAGTTCTTCTTTAAAGGGCATGTCCACCCCCAAAACTATAATCCCCCCAACTGCTGGCCCCACCATGTAGTGTAGTTTAATCCTTACCTCACATCCCAACTCCATCTGGTTCTCCTGTAGTCCCCCCCCAAAGTTCCAAAAACTGCCCACCAGGAGGCCAGCGGTCCTAGGACACTGCCTGCTACCTGGCCTCCCGGAGATTCCTGCTATGCGTGCTGCAGCCCTTCTCCCCCCTCCCTTCCCCTCCCTCTCCCTCCCTCTCCCTCCCGTTCTACATCCCTCCCCCTAGCACAAATCCCCTTAATATCAGCTCCCCCATGTCCCCCAGCCCCAAACGCATGTTTTTTTTTTAAAAAGCTCCCCAAACTCTTACTTACCTCTCCGCTTTCCTCCGCTGCACTGACTGACCGGCAGCCGCGTCCGTGATTGGCTGCCGCTCAGCCAATCACAGACGCGACTGCCGGTCCCGCCCCTCTGCTTGCATTCTCACAAGCAGAGGGCCGGCAGTGCGGCGGAGGATCGAGGGGAGGTAAGTAAGAGTTTGGGGGGCTTTTTAAAAAAACTAAACAAGCGGTTGGGGCTGGGGGACATGGGGGAGCATGATATAAATTTTTTATTTTGTGGGTGGACATAGCCTTTAAGCTTTGTGCACACATGCGATCATGGCGCATGATGTGTATGAACGGCCATCTCTGACCTGATGGTCATCAACAATGCATGACCGAGCGGCCAATTTGGCCGACCAAGCACACATACACTTACCGACACTTCCTCGAAACTTCATCGAAACTGCCATTTGTACACATCATGCTTTAAAAGCACTTTAAGTTGCCATTCTATGGCAGCTCCCTTTAATTATGTGAAATGCTATAAGATTTCACAGGCAGTTTAAGATTTTATGGATATAATGATAAATGGGAATAAAAAACATGCAAATGTTTGAGTTGTCTGCCATGCTTTAAGGTACGATATACAAATAGAATGTCTTTATATATTATATTAATCTAATAATATGGCTCCAACTTCCTGCTATCTCAAAATGTAGCTCACACCTGAAGCATAATTCTCATTCTGTCTTCTTGTTAGGACCATTGTCCTCTTTATGCTTGCAGCTATGCTAACAGAAGCTAAATAGACCAAATGTAATAGAACAATGGTCAAAATGCATATGTGTTGTTAGAATTGCAACTTATGTGCTTCTATTTAAGGTCACAGATAGGTTAGTTACAATTTTAAAGGGACTTATTAAAAAGCTGGTGCTTAAGATAAAACTATTTACAGAATTTAAATATACATATGTACATATTTTTTATTTTTCAGGAATTTTCTTAATACGAATATTTTGTAATGTTACACTTCAGAAGTGTCAAATGCAGAATAAACCTGTAAATTAAATTCAAATAAAAACTGTATTTATTTTAGTTATATTTTTCTATTAGGAACAAAAACACAATATTCATTCAAGAGACACGAGAAGTGTTTTGTGTTGCTCCCCTATGTCAGTTCCTCTGGAGGGAAAATCTTGTTCTTTTTAGTCCCTGACGTTTCCCTATTTGTTCTGACATGTGTTGCACATGAGCTATTAAAATCTCCTTCTCTGGGGGTATATGCTTCCTCCTACATGCACAGACTCATTCAGGATGGATCAATGGATTCAAATTTACTTTATGACAAGCTGGACAGACCCTTGATGGATCAGAGGAGGCCGTGGTATAGGCCAAAGCCTACTGAAGTCAAGGACAACTGACACATTTGTTAAAGAGCTTATTGACCTCTAACCCTTCTGTTTCTTACATATTGATTTTTCTGCCCTACCCACAACTGGACTGAGAGCCAAATAGTATAGAAAGGCATGCTTGTTGGATAGACAAGGCCTTAAGAAAGGAACAGATCGATGAGAAATGATTTCGCTCGGGAAAAACGATAACTGAAGGTCTGGCGTGAAAGTTGAACAATAATAGACTTTGAGGATTCACGACCTTTCCAGATTGAAGCAGGCTGTCTTACTTAGCAGTTCTAAAGAGAAGCCGTGTAAGGGGCTGTCAGTTTAATTGTGGGGATCAAGAAAAGCTTTTAACACTTTCCTGACTGGGGTACAGTTCATGCAAATGCTTTGGGTTGTGTTAGTAAACAGTCATTGCTTTATTTTAAGGATAATCTATTGTCTAATGTAAAAATAAAAAACGTGAAAACAAAATATATAAATACACTTAATAGAAACAAAAATAAATAAAATGAAGGGTGCTAATTGAGCTATTCTAGGTTATCACCCAATAGTGATAGTACGGACTTATTATTTTTTTATTGCTATGTAATATATCTGCTTATTATTTAAATTACTTGTCATACTGGTACAAAATTAGGGCACCGTGTGGTAAGATACAGAAAAACAATATAGTTAGGTTATGTGATCTAGGGGTCTGATACTAAGCCAGGGCATCTATGATGAACAAAATGAATGTACTCTACTGTCTGTGCATATTTTCTTGGTTACACTGTGTGCACAATTAAGAGGCAAGTGAGGATTTTGAGGATTTATTTAAATAAGGAAAAATTTAGTGCTATCAGGCAATATGAACTGTTAAACCTGGAAACTGAATTTTACAAAGTAAATGTGGGTGTAAACATTTTTAGGAAAGTACAGTATGTGCGTTCTTAATTATTAGGCTATAAGTGTGCAAAATCTTTATGCAATGAAATGAAATTTGAAAAAAAAAAAATAATAAACAACTTTACAAAATTTCTGACATTCCAAAAAAATGTCAGCGAGCCATATAACAACGCTTCTTTTCAATAATAGATCCATCGTGGAGTGCAGCAACAAACCAAAGTCTTCCATACACTGTTCAGCATAGTGTTCTGTGTTCCTTCTGTGCAATTCTCAGATGGGGAAGCTGGCCATGTCATTAATCTTTAATCTTTCAGGCCTTTACTGGGTAGCCATGCAGTGAAGTTCTATGTTGCATGCAATCATTATCCTGCCTCAAAATCATGGACTTCTTGGAAGATGCAGACTTTTTTCTGTATTGCTGGTTGAAGACAGTGTCTTCTAAAAACTGCCAGTTCATCTTTAATAATGCCAGCCCATACCAGTACCCCACTTAAACATTGCTTAAAAAATATGTTGAGATCTTTGTCGGCCAGTCTTGATGCTTAAACTTAAGTGACTTATTCAGAGGTGGTCATGTTTCAGCCTCCCTTACCTTGGCCATATCTGTTGTATTCAATTAGATCAACTGGACTTGAAGTTTAGTTCTTGAAAGAACTCAACTTTAATTCAAGAACTAAACTTCAAGTCCAGTTGATCTAATTGAATACAACAGATATACCATGACCTGGATAAATGAGAACCTTCATAAGCTTACCATGGCCATGTTTCTGAGCACTATTATAGTATAAAGACATACGTCCATCTAGTCCAACCTACTCAGCAATACCTTAATATCCGATTCAGAGGAAGGCAAAATTAAGGAAAAAAACCCTTTCTGACTAGTGTCAATTTGAAATATCCCAGGATCAACTCCAACTCTGTGTATCAATAGCAGAAACATGCACTATTTCTTTTTAGAAATAGTCAATTCAGTAATTATTAGTGTACTGTTTAGAATATGATAGGGAGTAACCAATACACATAGTCCTAGCTGTGATCAAATAGTGTTTAATTCCACATTGCATGATTCACACAACGTATCATATTACAGTATGTATTGTCCTTTTTATGAAAAAACTAAACTTTTGCCTGGACTTCAAATAGGTTTGGGGGCAGCTATCTGTGTGTTTGTGTTGACCACACAATTAACTGCAGTTGGAATGATTCTGTCTGGCTGACCACTCGAACATGTTTTTCAACATACTTTGCATGCTAACAAGGTGCTTGAAGAAATCTAATTTTGTTTAAGTAGGAAGAAGGCTCCACACACTTTTTCTTTATTACATCACCTATTCCTGGTGCTTCCCTTTCTGTGCTACTGCTTTTAGTTATTGTCCATCAGCCAAAGCTTTGAAGTTGATGTCACAGCCAACGGCTAACTGCCTTTCTGCTGCTTTATGCACTCAAAACCAGTTTTTCAACAGAAGTACAGTAGAGGCTAAATGTGCCAGTGTGGGATTAAGTTGTGTAAGCCCATTCAGGAGCATGTTTGGAATAGGTAAGTATAATGAATAAGGGGTTTTGGGGTCTGCTTTACCTGTATGTAATATATCAATTTGAACATGAACTTGCCCTTTAATTTCTCTGTTTCTGCTATTTGATTATGAGGGAGGTATCACACATGCGAACCTGGCCTGAGAGATACCAATGGCAGTAGTTTGTGCCATGCACGTTCCTGATATTCAGTCAATCCCGTCACATTTGCTGGGATTTGATAAATATTACTCATGCATGTGACCATTTTAAGATATCTTTGGAGATCAATTTCTTGCATTTGTATGTATAACCTGTTTAGGTAGCCATGCACATGAGACGCTAATGTGATATCAATGCGATTCGCAAATACACTTTAATGTTGCTCCCTTTATTAGGTATTGGGAGGATTGTTGGTGCGGCCACACTCCTTGCAGTGTTATCAGCTCCTTCTACTTTAGTAAATTGAGGTGATAATGATGCAATAGATATTTACCCTCATTCCCAATAGATCCTGTTGTCAACAGCAGTGTTCCCTCTAAGCTGTTCGCTCGTGCACGCTCTACAGGCCTGCGCACACAGATTAAAGTAGTGCGCACACAAAAATCTTCTGGAATATAACTGCTGCGATATGGAGCGCACAGAAAATGTATTTCTGCACACACAGCCAATTTGAGGTTAGAGAGAACATTGGTCAACAGCGGTAGTTTGTCGGCATTGAAATCAATTGGTTTTGTGCCATAAACGTTCCGGGTATTCATTAAATTTCTTTGGATCCAACAACGATTTGCTAAATATCTTCTATGTGAATGACCAGCTTTGGAATTAAGGGCAGTTAATTAAAGAGCACTGTAATTTAATCCAAAAGTGGAAAAAATCTGGGTGTCAGGGCTAGGCCACACTGCTTGCGTTTCCGTTTGCGATACGCAATCGCATGTGGTCACCATTTTAAAGTGCAATCGAATTCGTATCTCTAATGGAAAAAAATTGCATGCGAAAATGCAGCGTAATCGCGTTTCCGGTGCAGTGTGCCCGTGCCCTAAAATGGAGATTTTAGCTTTTTATCTTTTAGAAAAAATTAGAATTATTGTGGAATTGCGGAAGCACTCCAATTAGGATAATTTACAACTACATTTAGCGGAAGTGCTACTGATCTGGTCAAACATGTATACAAACATGGAAAAGATACAATATCATATTATCTGCACACTGGCATACTTTATAAACAAAGGGGTTTTAGCATACATTACTGTGATCACATGAATGAATGAATGAAAAGCCTTCCAACCACGTCAAGGTAACCCCAGTCTGGAAGGTCCTAACTTCTAACCTATTTTTACTTTTACGATTAGCAAACTTTTGCATTTCTCATAGTTGTGCACTGCATCCATACAACAGGCTTTCACTTCCCCCCAGCCCTTTGGCTTTTTAAAATGAGGGAAGAGGCCATCCATCCAGTGCTTTATATTAAAGGCATAGGACCTCCCATAAAGGGGGCGTGTTGGAAGGCTTTTCATTTGTGTGATCACAGTATTGTATATTAAAACCCCTTTGTTTATAATGTATGCCAGTGTGCAGATAATATGATATTGTATGGGGCCTAGGAATTTGCATTGATTATCTTTTCTATGTTTGTATATATGTATATGTTTGTATAAGATTTTAGTTTAGGAACAAACTCTGCTTCTCAAGGCTAAAATGTAAAAGGCTAAAGCAAGATGAAATGAATTAAACTTTGAATTAATTAACTGTACTCATCTTTTCACGTGTGTTTTCAGCTATTATTTTACATCACTGAGCTGCTGATGTTGGATGCATCTCTTGACTATGAATACAGACATCACAAACTAGAAGCGTACAAGAGGATTTCACAGCAAATGAAATATCATAAAAACAAAAAAAAAGGAAAGGGATTTATGTGTGTACAGTGCCTGCAGCTTTAAGCTGTAACTTGCAGTAAAGGACATTGTGCACTTTTATTGAGTGTATTTATTGTTTAAAATAGGAGAGCTGGAAGGCAGAAAGGATGCTGGTAGATAAAACTTAATGATGACATCTTTCTGTACAGTGCAGGCATAAAACACATTCATATGGCTCTGGACAGTGCAGTTATAGTACATGTTCAAAAGAATGGGCTTTAAACTGTAGAACAGGTAGGGGAGACCTAAACACAAGAGTCTTTCTAGCTATTATTATTTGTCTGGATCCCCTTCCTTGGGATAAAACAAATGCATGTTAATATGCAGCACAATATATTTTGAGAACTGTGTTTTGAATGGCAACAGACAACTCTTCCTACAGGTAAAAAAAGTTTCTAGAGGATTCTATCCGAATATTGCAGAAAAACATACTCTGCAAAGCTTGCAACTGTGTTCATGTTAATTTAAAGAATTTCTTTGAATGCTTCCTTATCATATTATTGCTCTTTAATTAATTTTGTATAATGCGAACAAACAAGTGTCTGTTGTTTTCAAGTCATACTTTTTAGCAATCATCACAGAGTTCAGCATGTAGGGCAATGACAACAGGTTCCAATTTAGATGCTTGTGAAGGTTCTCATTCACCCAGGTTATGGTATATCTGTTGTCTTCAGTTAGATCAACTGGACTTAAAGTCCAGTTGATCGAACGGAAGACAACAGATATGTTATGCTCTAGAGTTTCTTGACCTTCCTGAGATTCTGTTATACCCTTCTAACCTTAAGAAGCTCACCAAATGGGTGCTTAAAGGCAAGATCAAGACAATCATTCTATTAGATGTCCTACTCAAATATTGAAAATCTGCTTAGATGTACCCACTGTCAACTAGCCTTGCTTGAACTATATTGTAGTGCACACAAAGGTGTAAAAATGGTGCTTGTTTCATGTGTGTGTCAATGGTATTAATACGTAAATTTTCAAGTATTCATCAAATCACTAACTTTAGTCATAAAGAACATTTGGGTACGTTGAAAGGCTTTAGCTGAGTTTTTTGCAAACCTTTGGATCAGCATTAAAGGTGGCTATACTCATGCAATAACCATTGTGTTTATGCGACAAATTCCATTCTAATGGCAACATGCAATGGTAATACATGGACTCAACCCACTTCCCAAAGGGATCGGTTGGCTGTGCACATACAATAAACTATCATAGGGCCATATTCATAAACGTGTGGTGTCGCAAGTTAGTGATACCACACGTTATCGCTAATGTATGATAGCGTAAATGTATGACAGCGTAAATGTATGACAGCATAAATGTACGTCCGTGGTCGAACATTTACACAGAACGTTTGTTAAATAACAAACGTTCAGTCGAAGAATACAATGCGGTAGTACTACCACAATGGTATTCTAAGGGGATCGTAAATCTACGATCGCGTCATCATATATTGATCATAGATTTAAGATCAATTTTGGTAATTTACATTCGTTTCCACTAATTTATGATCGTAAATTAACAGTCGCTAAACCGATTGGAAAATAATGATTGTTAAACCGTTAGTTAAAGGCACGATATTGCTAAAAAGCGATACCGCTCCTATATGAATACGGCCCAAAATGTTTTACTGGTACAAACTGCAATGCCATTACGGTCAGTCTTTTTTGGCCCTAATATTAAGCAAATCTTGTAAGATATGATGGAATTTGAGTAATATTGGCAAGGTGTAAAACAGATTGTCATCATGGGTTGGATACTTGAGTACATTTAGAGTTCAGTGTATAACCAAGATAACTATGCTACTATGCTTGTGAAGGTTCTCATTCATCCAGGTCATGGTATATCTGTTGTATTCAGCTAGATAAACTGGACTTTAGTTCTTGAAGACGTTTAGCTGTTCTGCCATGTACATTGCTGTTTTGACACCTTACCCTGGGCAGTCCCCTTAGCCACAATACAATCACACCTTGCATCAGAAGGCCCCTAACACCTGGCTGTCATATGCTAATTTGGATTTTCCAGGATATTTAATTGCCAACAGGTTCTTGTACAAGTCATTCTGTATTGAGAAAAACAGTCGGATGACTAGCGAAACGTCTTCAAAAACTAAACTTCAAGTCCAGCTGATCTAACTGAATACAACAGATATACCACGCTTCTATATTACTGTCATAAACCATGTGCAATCTAAGAAAGTGCATAACCTACAAATGCTTTGATATTCTTTCACTGGGATTTTCCATGAAAAATATAGTAAATAATGGTGAAATAAATGCCAGATAAATATTATAAATCCTTAATCCTGAATTATAAAAGATTACGATGTATCAACATTAATATTTTTACATAAATTAACTCTTGTTGATGTTAACAATATATGTTATTTTTACATATGGTGAAAAAGTAATACATTTGATACTTGCAGTATGTTCCGTTGCAGATGGGTATTAGTATTTATTCGTTTCTTAACGTAGGTTTCCGGAAAATCTAAATCTTGTTGTCATTGCCTACATTATTTTGAAATAAAATGCCAGACACATATCTCTGCTCGCAGGATCCAAAAGCAAATCCTCTTTAGTGAAGGTAAGACTGAGGGGTTAATGAAACTTCAGTCCAATCTATTTGGAACATACAAGAGATGAGCAGAGGATTTTTTTAGACACATTCAGTGACACAAATCTACATAATCGTTTTAAAATTCTCACCATTTCTTCCGATTATTTTCTTTCTGTCACTTTAGGAAGCTCTAAGACTGATTTTCTCTCCATAATCCTCCCACATTGCTTAGCACCAGAATCTATAATATTTTAAGAAGATTATTTCATTTATAATTGATTGAGTCTATTTGCCAGATTGCTACTTCAAAGATCATTTCCTTTAAGATAGTCAGGTACAGTACTTATCAGAGCAAATAAAACTTCTTTATGTCAAAACGAAAACCAAGGGGAATTTCACCAGAGTGAGATGAAGTTTACTCCTTGGCAACAGAGCAGATGTGCAAAATGTCAGTACTACAGGAGGCTCCCTTAGAGGCCTGCTACCCACCAACTAGATACAGGTGTAAAAAATACTCCAAAAGATAACACAAGAGATACAGGCTCAAACTTTGATTGTACTTTGAGTCATTTAGTTCTAGTTTCAAGCAGGTGGAAATCCATTAAAAAATAAGTCTCGAGTTGTGTCAGGCACATATATTAGCTCCTTTTCATTCAATTATAACTGCCATATGTCTTGAAGCTTATTGAAGTTCTGAAATCCAATTCAATCAGAATTTTAAAGATTTTTTTATCCTAAATTCTGAATTTTCCATTTTACCAATATTCAGTTTTTGATTTTTCAGTGATACGTTCCAAGTTTCGTAAATTTAGAAAATGACGTTGAATCCGCAGATTGGAAATCCAATAGGGTTGATAAATATCCACTAACTGGATAATTAATTCTTGATTAGCCCAATAAGTCATTAAATACAATCATTCTCCAGGCTTCACTAGAAAGCTGCATGCTGTTATAATTAGATTTATTCACACGGATGTTCAGTTTCAAATCCATATTTAAGTTACAAAGAGTATGAATGAATTCCTGGGTCCTATGAGAATCGCCCAAATACCCTGTGCTCTGAATAGATTTTAATATTTTTATAACTACACTCATAGTTAACCCCTATTTCATTGATTGATATTGTTTGCCTGCTCACTTATTTCTCTTTATTATAAAATTATCACAAAATATTCTTTCTACAAACATTGCAAATCCATGCCTTGTCTGAGCCATTTTCACGGTATCAACAACATGGTAATAAAAAACATTTTACCAATAATAAAGTGTGACAAACATTAAGTCTGTTAAGAATGTGCTATGCAATGTTGGAATTGTGAACTGAATGTGCAGGATTGAAGGATGAGAGGGAAATTCTATAATCTGCATGATAGAGAAATAAAGATAAATTGGTTGTACAGAGTAGAAGAAAAAGGAAGGAAATATGAACATATGCGCATTACAATGGTTGAAATTAGGAGGATTGCTACAGTATGTTGGCAACTTGGCTGCAATGTGTGGGAATGATAATAAAAAAATCTTTGGGTTCATAGAATGAAATGGCTGAAAATATAGCCAAACACTTAGAATACAGGAAATAAACAACTTGAATTGTCAGACTGGCAGATCAATAAATATCCCAAATTATATCAATAAAATGTATCACAAGGGTGGAGCTTTACTGCCCCTGACACCAAGCCTAAGAAACCCTTAGCAACTTCTTTATAGAATGCTGCAATAGACTGTTCATCACAGAAATAATAATAAATATAAAATGTGCATGCATGTGTTTTAAAACACATATACAGTGTAAACAGTATTTATTTATTATTTTTAATGGTATATTGAATTTGAAAATTTGACAAACAGCGTTGTGTAATGTGGGGCTGATACAATTATAAGTGCAAAAGTTTGTCTAAGTTATTACAGGAAAACTACAGTTTTAAAAACAGTTAAAATTAAATATACCAGGGGCAGGGAGATAGGATTGGTACTTTCTAGATTCCCAATACAATTTCTATGAGGAGCGCCAGCATAAAGAAAACTGCTTCTGCCATGCTTCTTGAGTGCTTCAGCACTATCTTTAATACAGGAAGACCCAGGGCACTAACCTGGCAGATACAGATACAGAAAACTGTATGTGCTGTAGCTCCTCAACAAAACAATATTGGGAGGTGGGAATAATCAATCCAACCTTCCTGTGCTAGGTACTTTTTATTTCTAAAAAATACATTTTTACAGTATAGTTGTCCTTTAATTAATAGAAACCAATCAGATGTTCGCTTTTACTGGCTTACTGCAGTAAAAAAACATCTGATTGGCTACCGCATATTAATGATGTGGGTAAAGTTTTTTTACTTATTTTATTGCATCAAACACTATTTTTAAAATGTTTGCCTTAAAACCACGGACTTTATAAAAAAAAATCTAGCACTGATGATGTTATTTATAATATTAATGTCATTGTTCTGGTTACAATTTCAAGCATCTAGTAACAGACTGATCATTTTTTGGTCTCCTAATTTTATTCATCATTCCTTTCCTTATTATGTATTTTGTAGATTTTTTTTTCCCCCTTCCATTTAGGTCTCTGAGGATTTGCATCTTTATCCGCATGGGCATTTCCTCACCTAAAGCATTGTTATGATTACCATGTAATTATCCATGTATTAAACACCAGTGGCAGTTTGTTTTTGCTTCATGTCATTATTATGTAAATGACAGATGTGACAACGTGTCTCTTTCCTGCTATACATATCACTATAGATGGCTTGGGTGGGTGGAATATTATCATAATGATTAAATGTGCTGAGAGATTCAGCAGTTCAGGGTCATGCTATTTTCAGTACAATGAGGGAATATTCAGAAAGTCTTTAGTAGGTACGGTATGTGAGAAATTGAAAACATCACAAAGCATAACTTTATTCAGGAGATTTCAGGGGAAAGGGTGAACTATAACACAAACAATTGAATTTAAGGTGTAAAGCATCATACACACGTCCGATCTTGGCATGGACCCACGTCGCACACCCGTGAAGAACAGCCGTTTCGGACGATAATCACAAATATGTATGCGTTCGGTCAGGGGTTGTTTGTTGATCTGCCATGGCGGACTCCTGACTGAATGCATAGACACGCACGATTATCGTCCGAAACTGCATTTCGTTGTGTGCATGAATGTGCTTAGGGGTTGTGCTTTGGTGCCAAGATCGGACGTGTGAACAAGACTTAAGACTCTGCAATTGCCTTGGACATCAGGATGTGTATGGATAATGGTGCCCTGAACTGGACATAAGTATGTGGCCTATAGAGACAAAAAACTTGCGACCAGCCTGCTAGCCCATTACTAGGTCACTGGTACACTTAAGGTCAACCTATAACTGGAGAGGATATTTTACAGGCTGTCACATTTATGCCATGCGCCATATGGCCACTGTACTGTGTAATAATATAGTGGTCATGTATTTCTATACAGATAGAAAAAATCACAAAACTAAATCAGAAAAGACTGATTCTCATTTTCTGACATCACTTTGTAAAATATTTGATGAAATAAAACAAGAAAATGATAAAATGTCACAACAAAAAGTTGTTTCTGGATAGGAATTGCCAATCTCACTGAAACCCGTTTCACTTGCAGATTTGCTGATTTTGGAATAAATCCGCAAGCAGACCCATTATCAGAAAATCTTAATGTTCCGCCTATTAAGGTATGAATAATAGGCGGTATGAGGTATGAATAGCAATGGTAACTTACTGTAATTGGCTCAGGGACCTGGAAAATGGTCTGGGGAACATGTATCAATTCCCAAAATCAGTACCAGAAACGTTATGCTCTTCCTTCCGAAATTTTGCAGTATTTCTAGAAATTTTTTTGAAAAATCTGAAAGTCAGAAATCCTCAAAGTCCGAGTTACATCCATGAAATCCGCGGGATCAGGTTGGGGTCCATCTCTAGTTCTGAGATGAAAATCAAAATCAAACGGTATAGAAGACAAAGACCCACACTACAAGCCATACAGATACATGATAATACAGAAAGGGGGAGATGTTCTCTGTAAAACTGGGTACACACAGCAAAGAATTTTCTTCAAGATACTGTCTGTCAAAGATCGGGCTACACACAGTCCCGAGTGTTCTCCCTATACACAACCAAGGGAGAACTCGCGGGACTGTGTGTTTCCCTCAGCCGCAGCAGACTCCCCTAAAGGGAGTCTACCACTGTCAAGGGAAATTTTATCTTTCCCGATCATTCAGCAGCCACACGCTCGTTCTGGAAAGCAAGGTACACAAAGTACCAATAAAGCAAAATAACAAACTGGCTGGTGATTGGACATTCATCTGAAGATTTACAGCTAAAAAAGGTAAACCCAAGGATGAGGACCTAGCAATTTAGTTCCTCACTAGTTCCTCAGAGGCAACAATCTGGAGTGCCAATGAGTGCCAATGAGTAGTAATATAAACGAGCATTGTAGTGTTGCCACTTTCCTTGTCATTTAACAATGAAAGACTGTGAAAACTTCTCTGTCTAGCATACATAAGCAAACTAAAATGGATACAAGCCATTGGCCAGCTAAGTGTTCCCCCTTTATAAAAGATTCACCAGCAATTCTAGTGCACAGGATATTCCCATAGTTTATTTACGGTAGAAAATTCAATTCTTGCAAGATTCCTCATGTACACTAGATATGTTCGAAACTGTTGAGTTTCGTTCCGTTTTCGAAAGTTTCTGTCCATTTTGAGGAACAAATAGTAACAGTAGGTTACTGTAAATGACACAGAGACCCGGGGAATGGTCTGGGGAAACAAAACTTATTTTAAAACTATCTTTCCTCACGATCAGGCTGTTTTCGAGCTTAAGCATTATATTTTCGAGAATTACTGAAATCAAGCACTACTTTCGAGGGTTATTTCGATCATTATCTATTTTCGATTTTGGATTTTTGATGATCATCTATTTTTGATTTTCGATGATCCGGGTTCCGTGAAATCCGGGAGTTCCGAAAGTTTTGGTCGGGACTCCGAAACCCTCAGATTTGATTCAAAGCCAGATTCTAATCGAACCCACATTACATTTCTAATGTACACTAGTCACAATTAAGAACTGTCCTTGCCATGTTTATTTCATTATAAAGGCTATGTAAAAATCTGACACATTGGTCATACATTTTTCTTTAGCCGATCCTTCTGATTTGCACCAAGAATGCTTGCTGGATTTTTGGAACTGAATACAGACACAAGGCTGATGATACAAAGGTGTAAAGCTGACACAGTCTCAGATTTTACAAGGCCTATTCACTAGTACCTTTTGATAAGGCTCCAGACACAGCACTTGCAAACAAGGTTGCCTCTTATCCTTTACTAAACAAGAAATTGAAAGCTCTATTTGTTCTGTTGCAGACTCTGACAGGATGATGAGCGAAGCTGCTAACTTCAATCATTTTTTGTGTTAAAAGAACACGCTGACTCCCCTTTTTCAGCTATTTCTATTTTAATCCTCCACCTGGGTGTTTTCACAGCAGTTTGACAATATAAATGTTTATCCTGGCTAAGAGTTAAAATACGGGATTCATAAGCTTCATCTTAACAGTTTTATCAGGGCAGGCCTTAGGATAAATAGCACTCTGTGCAAGATTTGTTACTGACGCCTAGCACCCAACCCCCCCCCCCCAAAAAAAAACAAAAAGAACCTGGGCACACACAATACTCCATTGAATGCTGCTTGCCTTCAAATCAAGTACCCCACCTGCGCTTACTGTCTTTCAGTATCTTCAGTGCGTGCTTGTATACAGTAAATGGTGCGTACATCATTATGTAACAAGTAACGTAGTAAATGCACAGACAGAACAGCACAGCATACAGACATCTTAAGTAAAGCTTATATGTGTTGGGGCTTAGTATGTGGTGAGGTGCTGATACATATATTTGATCTGGAGGACCGTAACTAGAGGAGCTGTGGCACTGATGCAACTTTGAGCTACAGGTCCGTGACCTAAGACTCCCAGCTGTCACCCCCTGGTAATGCAACCTGTGCGGTCGCACAGGTCGCCCATATCAAAGGATGGCCCTTGTTCCGGGTGTCGCAATCCGGCCAATGAGAAGACACACTTCTTTCAGAGCGTGTCTCTTCATTGGCCAAAGTCGCCAATGGAGTACAGGAGCACCGAAGGAAAATTCAGGTGAGTAAATCTAGACTTAGAAAGTGAGCCCAGGGGTGAGGACAGTGAGGTTTAGGTCCTCACCCTGGGAACTTTCCAATGAGGGATCGTGGATTTGCTGAGTGTAGTTGTCCTTTAATCCTTTAAAATCCCCAGTTTCTTATTCAAAACTGCAGAATAACTATTTTATCCAATCACATGGCCATAATCAGTTGGAGAAATGCATTTCACTCCATACTAAGGGTTTCCTGGCCTTTATTAATCAGCCAGTGTCCTTGTACCTTTATATGGAACTCCTATTGTGACTTTAATAGCCTTATAATTTATGGTAGGGGATACGATTCTCCGTATAATACAGAATTGCCATTCTGGGTTTTCTGATCTGTTGGCCTGTGTCCTTGAACCTGTACACAATTCGAATATTTCTATGATCCTTATAATTTACAGTTGGGGGTGCATTATCCACTATATAATTTACAGAAGGGGTTGATAAATGTAAGGCGATGCATCTTGTGCTGCTTATACTCTGAATAGCTCTGTGTTCAGTGAATCTGTTGGGAAAGGATCCTGGAGTTTTGGTGGATAAGAAAGTTGAACGTAACAAGCAGTGCCAGACAGTAACAGCTAGAGGCAGAAATATATTGTCTTGTAGAAAGGGGGGTATGGATTTAAGGGAGAAGGCACTTGTGTGGGAATATGGTCACTGTGTATAAATCATTGTTGATAGATGAAGTTGGATGTCAGGATAATTTTTTTTCCTCTTCAGGGCACAGCCACACTGCGCCTGTTGCACACTGCTTCCGGTGCGTTTGCGCATGCAGTTTCTCCTTTTGAGATAAGAAATCGCATGCGATTGCGCATAAAAAATGGTGATCGCATGCGATTGTGTAATGCAATCACATGCGATGCTGGGGCTGCAATGTTAACAAAAATCGCATTCGCAAGCGCAAACAAATCGCGCTAGTGTGGCCTAGCGCTCATACTGTTTTTTCCTTCCTCTGGATGAACTGTTGGGATATGTCGGTATTGCTGAGTAGGTTGGACTAGATAAGGGGTTGATCAAACTCAATCACATGAGGGGCCCAAATCCAGAAGATGGGCTAAGTGGCGGGATAAATGTTTCCATGAAGATATTCAGGATTGGGTCTCTGTATCGCTTGTGCCTAGTGCTGGGCCTCATCAGCAAAGGGTGTATAGTATGTATGTTTAATTCCATTTATATAGCGCTACTTGGGGGCGGGATTTACTAACATCCAATGAGGTTCTGTGGCCAGCTAACGGCTTAAAATGGCGTTGGGGTAAAACCCCTTTTGGGATTTACCACCAGGTGCAAATCCAGTATTAATTACCAGAAGCCATATTTGCCTGGAGCAATTTGCACCTCTGGGTAAACAAGGTCCATGGTATGTAACCTATTCCTGTAACTTTTAGGGGATCTCAGTGGCTTTTGGGAGTTATAGTTCTGCTACATTTGCTAATCCTAATAAGAGACAGTGAATGCATGCTCCTAATGGCCATTTACTGTATTAGTCCTGTTCTAGATTCACACAGTGTTGAAGTTATTTTTGCCTCCAGCTTGATCTTCGTCCCAATGATTTAGTACATGGCTTAGACCTGTTATTACTGTGATTGTGGGGTCACCTTTGATTTTCAGGACTGTATGTAAATAAAATGACATTACATAGTTACATAGTAAATAAGTTAGAATAAAGACATGGGTCCATCAAGTCCAACCTTTTCACCCTCCTTTTTAACCCCACCTAACAGTTGATCCAGAGGAAGGCAATAAACCCCAGCTAAAAAAGGGGGGTAAATTCCTTCCTGACTCCAGACGTCAATCGGAAAGTATCCCTGGATCAACCACAACTACAGTATATGAATTAATACCAGTAATTTTTAGTTTTAGAAACGTATCTATGCAACTTTTAAAGCTATTCAGTAAACTTGCCATTACCACATCTGCTGGAAGACAGTTTCACCGTTCTCACTGTTAATGAACCTTTCCTAACCTGGAGATAAAACTTCTTTTCTTACAATCTTACAGAATATCAGGGTTATTTAATAAAAGTTCTTATCGATAAAAATGGTGCTGATTTTGCCCCAACCAATCAGGTGTAAGATTTCAAATGTTAAATAAGATCTGATTGGTTGGGGCAAAATTAGCACCATTTTAAACGTTAAGAACTTTTATTGAATCTCCCTTTATATCTGTCATATTCAATTAGATCAACTGGACTTGAAGTTTAGTTCTTGAAGACGTTTCGCTAGTCATCTGACTGGCTTTCTCAATTCAGAATGACTTGTACAAGAATCTGTGGCAATTATGTACCCTGGAAAATCCCAATTAGCATATCACAGCCAGGTGTTAAGGGCATGATAGCATAGTGGCTAAGAGGTGTTATAGGAATGCCCAGAGTAAGGTGCCAAAACAGCATTGTACATACCAGACAGTTGGTGTCGAAATCCATGTTCCCCCAGCCCCAACCGCTTTCTCAGAAAGTCCCCGATCATTACTTACCTTACCTCTCTCCTTCGCCGCAATGCCCTGGCCCTCTGCTTGCACGGAACTGCAAGCAGGGGGCGGGACTGGCAGCCACATCTTTGATTGGCTGAGAGGCAGCCTTCCACCCCGCTGGCCACATATGGCCACATATCGCAATCAGAAGAGCGGCCCTTATCCTGGCCTGCAGCTTCTGCTGATCTGATGGCACCACCACCATCCCAGCAGCAGAAAAGGGTCCTCGGGTCAGAGTGTGATGGACAGCCAAATCTTCTCCTACCTTCAATCCCACCTGTGGAGGAACCTCCAAATCTGCAAGTCCCAGAGAAGCAGCAGGAGGACAAGGGCCGAACGTCACAGTGCAGGGATTGCCAGCTATAATTGAGATAGAAGAGGCGGTGCCCAGGATGATCCAGTGGGGAAGAATCAAGGGACAAAACCAAGCGTTGGACCTGTTTTTTTTCCCAACCTGTGCTGCTCTGTGACTTTATCGTTAGCGCCCAAGATTAAAGCAGTCCCCGCAGTGTCACTGGCACCTTGAGCCACCTGAAAGAGCAGCTCCTGCCGCACAGCAAAGGGAAGGATGGGGACAGTCACCCGGCTGGGAATCCCCTTCTGTCCCACACTGTCCTCTTCTCTGACTGTCTGGACCAGTGATGCCCAACACGCAGCCCGATCACAATCAGGAGCGGCCCTTATCCTGACCTGTGGCTCCTACTGATCTGAACCCCCCCAAGTGTTTCCCCTTGTCCTGTAACTTCCCCGCATGGCACCACCAACATCCCAGCAGCAGCAAAGGGTCCTCAGGTTCCCACCTGTGGAGGAGCCTCCAAATCAGCAAGTCCCAGAGAAGCAGCAGGAGGACAAGGGCCGAACATGCCAGTGCAGGGACTGATGGCTATAATTGAGATAGAAGAGACGGTGCCCAGGATGATCCAGTGGGGACAAGGGACAAAACCAAGTGCTGGATCCGGTTTTTTCTTTTTCCCAACCTGTGCTGCTCCATGACTGTATTGTTACCGCCCAAGTTTAAAGCAGCCCCAGCAGTGTCGCTGGCACCTTGAGCTACCTAATGCACAGCAAAGGGAAGGATGGGGACAGTCTCCAGGTGGGGAATCCCCCTCTGTCCCACACTGTTCTCTTCACTGACTGTCTGGACCAGTGATGCTCAACACGCGGCCCCATCGCAATCAGGAGCGGCCCTTATCCTGACCTGCGGCTCCTACTGATCTGAAACCCCCCAAGTATTTCCCCTTGTCCTGTTGCTTCCCCACATGGCACCACCAGCATCCCAGCAGCAGCAAAGGGAAGGATGGGGACATTCACCAGGCGGGGAATCCCCACTGTCCTCGTCTCTGACTGTCTCGACTCTAGAAGGTGTCCTGCAACTAGCTGTCAGTAGCAAGGACAGTGATACTGCCAAGCATAGGACCTGATCCTACAGCACGTGGGTGAATAGTCAGACTAGACACAGTCATGTTTAGGGCTGTCTGTGGTACAGTAGTTACATAGTAATTGAGGTTGAATAAAGACATCAAAGCCATCAAGTAAAACCTATTCATGTTTTTTTTAACCCTACCTAACAGTTGATCCAGAGTAAGACAAAAAAAAAAAAACAGCAAAAAAGGGGGGAAAAACGAATTCCTGACTCCAAACGGCAATCGGAAGTATCTCTGGATCAACCAGATCTATATGTATTAATACCAGTAATTCTCAATATTTTTTATTTTTAGAAAATTATCCAGGCCTTTTTTAAAGCTATTTAACGAACTTGCCATTGCCACATCTGCTGGAGGACAGTTCCAAAGTTTCACCGTTCTCACTGTAAGGAAACCTCTCCTAACCTGTAGATGAAATTTCTTTTCTTCCAACCTTAAAGGATGTCCACTAGTCCTCAGATATGACCTATTAGTAAACAATGCACCAGAGAGTTCATTTTATGGCCCATTAATATATTTGTATAAGATTATCATGTCCCCACGTAAACGTCGCTTCTCCAATGTAAACAGCCCTAACTTATCTAATCTGCCGGCATATTCAAGCTCCTCCATTCCCCTTATAATTTTAGTTGCCCTTCTCTGAACTGCCTCAATTTCCAAGATATCCCTTTTGTATATGGGATTCCAAAACTGCACCACATATGAGGCCTTACCAGTGCCTTGTAAAGAGGGAGAATAATATTTTTCTCTCTTGAATCTATTCCCCTCTTTGTACAAGACAATTTCTTGCTAGCTCTAGCCGTTGCTACCTGGCTTTGTTTGCTACAGCTAAGTCTTCTTATCTTTTTCCACTACAGATGCACTTAACACAGAGTTATTTATGGTATAGGTGGCACAGGGATTATTAAATTCCAAATGCATCACCTTACATTTATCAATATTGAATCTCATCTGCCATTCTGCTGCCCATTTTGATAATCTATCTAGGTCTGCTTGTAACACTTGCACATCATTTGAAGTTTCCAAAGCTCTGCATAGTTTAATGTCATCAGCAAACACAGAGATCTTGCTCTCAATGCCCCCTTCTAAGTCATTTATAAACAGATTAAACAGAAGCGGCCCCAGTACAGAACACCGAGGCACTCTGCTTATAACTTTAGCCCACATAGAGGTATCTCCATTTACCACCACTCTCTGTTTGCGATCCAATAACCAGTTCTCTATCCATGAACAAATGTTTTCTTCTAGGCCAACAGTCCTCAGTTTATACATTAGTCCCTATGTGGCACAGTATCAAAAGCTTTCGCAAAATCCAAGTATACCCCATCCACTGCTGTGCCTGAATCCAAATTCTTACTCACTTCTTCATAAAAACCAATTAAATTTGTCTGGCATGATCTGTTTCTCATAAATCCATGCTGTCTACTACTAATAGTGGAGACAAAGTCAAGGATATGATCCCGTAACAAAGTTTCCATTACCTTCCCTACCACTGATGTTAGGCTTACAGGTCTATAGTTACCAGGCTGTGAACGACTACCTTTTTTGAATATTGGTATTACATTGGCTTTTTTCCAATTCAGCGGCACATCCCCAGACCAAAGTGAATCTGAAAAGATAAGAAACAGTGGTCTAGATAGAACTGAACTAAGCTCTTTTAAAATCCGGGGGTTTGTTCCATCCGGTCCTGGGACTTTATTGATATTAGTTTGTCTAATTGTTTCCGTACCAGGGGCAAGCGCAGGATTTTCAAGGGGGGGGGATTCCTGAATGGGTTACCACCGAACAACCCCAGAAGGAAGTTCATGACCAAATACATCCATATATTCTGTTATATATGCATCATAATTATTATCATAGTTAGCCATATTTCACTTTTGTTCTAAAGTATCTTCATTAAGGCTGGGTACATACAAGCAGATTTTTCTCCCCAACCTGACGATATTTATGTGTATCGGTCGGTTGGTCTAAAAAATCTGAGGGGATTTCGACAGCGGCGGCGACTAATGTCGGTAAATCACTACAGATTGTGCGGTCCATGGGAGACATTTGCTGCGACTAACAGTGCTTTGTCCCGGCCGACTGCATGTAGTGGCAAATGGTCGAGATGAAAAATTTGGCCATTTGTTCCCAGCCTAATGTTCTCTTTTACTGAGAAATCCACATTTGCCATTCAATATCATTAGTGTCCTTCAAAGTCAGAACTGTGACACTGACGACGGATCTGACAGAATTTGCTGAATATTGTCGGTATTGGGACCTATCGGACAAGACAGAAAATTTCCATTTCCGGTTCCCTTTACTACAGTAGGTGAAGCTGATAACATTAGACTGTGTATGGGCACATTGAACTATCATTCTGTATATGGAATATATGGAACAATCACTCCTGTGTATATATAAAATATATAATGAAATGTTAATAGTCAGCTACCACCTCCAGGATTTCTTAAATCACAGTGGGGTGAGTACAAAGTAATGTATATAAACCCAGACTTAGCAATCACCTGAGTAGCTGCAGGGTTAATATTGATACAATTTTGTATCTATTATTAGTTATGGTGCTGTCCATCACAGGACAGACTGGATACATTTTTAAAACATACAAATGCTGCTTCTAACTCACAGCTCAACAATCTATGTAACAAACTATGTAACAGTCTATGGACACCAGGAGAAGCAGAATAGCAAACTGCACCGGGCAGACAGAAAGGGGGGATTCCATTCCAGGCACCAGGAATCCCCCCCTAAACATGCCCCTGCGTACCATATCCTCCTTCAGCCAATGTAAATGCTCCGTAAAAAACGGTTTAGCAGATTAGCCTTTTTGGCATCCTCTACAACCATCTCAGCCCCATTCTCAGTCTTCATCTTTTTACCATTTATATACTTAAAAAACATTTTAGGGTTGGACTTGCTTTGTTCGGCAATCCATATTTCATTTTCTATTTTAGCTAGTTTAATTGCTTTCTTGCACTCTTTATTACAGCTTTTGTACTCCCTGTAAACCTGTTCTGTTCCCTCTGATTTCAAAATTTTAAAAGCCTCTTTCTTTTTTTCCATTTCCCTTTTTACCTGAGCATTAAGCCATGTAGGAGTGGACCTAATTTTTTTACACTTGTTACCTAAAGGTACCGATTTAGAAATGTAATAGTTTAATATCCCTATAAAAGTGGTCCACATCTGCTCTGTATCTTTACCTAGAAACAATTCCCCCCAGTCTATGAGCAGGAGTGATTCCTTTAACAGCATAAAATTAGCTTTCCTAAAGTTAAAGTTTTTGTTAACCCAGTGTACTTTAGTTTTTTGCAACCTATATTAAATGACACTATATCATGGTCACTATTCCGAAGGTTCCCCATTACCTTCATCTCCAGAATGAGCTCAGGGTTATAAGATATCACAGATCCAACAATGCATTCTGTCTAGTAGGTACTTCTACCATCTGTGATTATCAATTTATTTACTTCCATGCTTGGTCGTACATGCCTCCTTATCCTCTATGCTCCTCCCTCCCCCTTCTCCTCCCTCCATTGTGTTATTAGCCTCCTGATCCCTAACTTCTCTATCTACCCCTGTGTTGTTCAACGTACCCTCCCCTCCATACCTAGTTTAAAATCTCCTCCAACACCCTAGCCATCTTCTCCCCCAAAACAGCTGCACCATCATCATTGAGGTGCAATCCGTCTCTACTAAAGAGCCTGTAGCCAACAGAAAAGTCAGCCCAGTTCTCTAAAAACCCAAACCCCATCTCCTTACACCACCCCCTTAGCCACCTATTTATACTCCTGAGCTCCTGTTGCCTCCTTAGCATAGCACGTGGCTGCGGTAGTATTTCTGAAATCACTACCCTTGAGGTCCTTGCTTTTAAATTGGCCCCTAATTCTTGGAAATCATTCACCTCCACCTTTAACTTTGTCAATGGCACCAATGTGAACCAAGACCGCCGGGTCACTCCCAGCCCCACCCAATAATCTGTCTACACGATCCACTACATGCCGAACCCTAGCATCAGGCAGGCAACACACTGTTCGGCATGTAGGGTCTTAGCGACAGATTACCCTATCTACCCTTCTAATAATGGAGTCCCCTACCACTACCACCTGCTTATCCTTCCTAGCCCCAATTCTCCCTCCCTTGTACTTGAGATGGCCGTCCCCTGGGTGCTCAAAGGAACGGCCCGCTTCATACATGCTACTTCTGAGCCATCGTCCTCTACACTTTCACCTAACATGGCAAATCTGTTGGGATTGACCAACTGGGAAGAAGCGACCCTACCCTTCCATCCCCTACTTCCCCTGGTGACCCTTACAAATATATCTTCCTTTACCACCTTATCTGCCACATTTCCACCCTCCAGTTTACCGGCCCCTACTAGTACCTGCAATTCCCCCAGATTTTTCAAGCTGTGCAATGCTGCAAGTTTCCCTTTTAGATTCTGGACCTCCGATTCCAAATGGGCAACCCACTCACATCTAACACATACATTGGTCCCTTGGGGCGGCTGCTCCAAGATCCCATACATGCGGCAGGATGCGCATTGCATGGCCCCAACAAAACTGTCCATACTAAAAAGCAATACATGCAAGAGAAACAGCAATACACGCAAGAGAAAAAGCAGTCTTGTTCTTAAACCCTTTCTTGTTCTAAATGCTTTTGTTTCTTAATGCACCCCCTTAAAAACAGGCAAACACCTTAAAAACAGAAAATCCCTTTGAAAGAAAATCGCTCAAGAGCTGATCGCTCTGGAGAAATGACTTAAATGAGGTCCAAAACCAAAGTTTCAACAGCCCTTAGACAATTTAAACCAATTAGCTACAGTAAACCCCTATGCAATCAGAGAGTTAAGGGAAAAAAATGCCTTTCCTTTGTCTCTTACCAGCCCCCCCACCCTACTGGTAACAATGCAGTTGAACACAAGTATTTATTTTAGAAACCCAGTGATTTGAGTTTCCTTAAACAATTCCTACTACCTTATTCAAGCAGTAAGTAGTAAAAAACAAAACAAAACAAAAAAACACAAGTGATTAATTACTTACAGAGGCACACTCCTAGAAATAAATAGTCCTAGGTTAGTAGATTTACTAGACTGCAAACCAGCTGATCGCTCTGGAGAAAGGACTTAAATGAGGCTCAAAACCAGTATATATAACATATATATGTGCAGATTGTGGGCTTTCCATCACTCTAGGGAAGTTTAGATATTGATTACCCTTTAAGAATTTCCCATTTTCGTCCCCTGTAACTTAACTATTACAACAAGATTTTCATTACACCCAATGGGATTGAACAACTGCAGGTGACCAATTGTACCAATAGGAGGACAGGTTATTGATCAGTTTGTGTGTCAGTCATTGGAACATTTTGGTGGAAAGTATTGCAATTATTATACAAATATCTGTGAGCTCTGAAACCGCCTCTGCCAGATCTGCCATGCAACTACTGGGTGACCTCTTTCTGCAGTTAAAGAAATAAGTATTTTCTAGAAGGCCATATACTTAATTTATATAGGCCTATAAATCTATTGTGTGGCCCTCAATGGTGGTCAGGGGCCATAAATGAGGCCCTTGAGGTCAAATGGGTTGGGCACCTGGCATATATGATGCTGCTATTTCTTTGACATCCTTTCTAAACATGAGACAACCATGTTCTTTCTCCTGTTGTGCTTCTTTCCTTCACTGGTGGTATTGACATTCTTTTCTTTATCTAGTTTTGACAGTGGCCCAGTCAAGATATCCACAAGTTTTAAGGGATCCTCTGAGCTCTTAATTTCCCAATGTGCTGTGCTTGTGGGGATGTTCTCTGCTCGGTCTCTGTTAAAAATGTCTCTGTTACCTGCTGTTACCTGCTGTTACCTGCTGTTACCTGCTTTCTCCTTGCTGTGGGCAGCTCTCCCCCTTCTTCCTCTGTTTGCTTTGATCCATGTAGCGTTCGGCTCTATCTCTGGGCTAACACTAATCATGCAAACTTTAAAATAAAAAGAATCTATTGGACAAAATAGTCCCATAAGGATACAGATAAGGGAGATATATTTAGCAGTTACTAGAATAGAAAGATTTATAGAGTCATCTTCTATTTCTGTGAATATCACCCACCAGAATTACCTTCCACTCGCTCACTGCCACTAGATCAGGTGGTGTACAAACTTCTCCACAGCTTTCCAGTGTGATGCTTGGATCTGTACAATACACGGGGTCCTAGGCCACCTAGTTTTCCCATCCACAACTCTAACCAATCATCAATCCCTCATAGAGTAACAATTCTATGGTAGAATTGATATTAAAATGTTAATGCTATTATTATTATTTCAGCGATTTAGAGATAAATGTGAGAGCTGCAATGTTTGAATTGGAATCTCGCTAAATATTTCTTCCTTTAACTCTTGATGTTTGGTCTTTCTAGGTTCCTACGATAAAGAGTAGATCTATGGGGATTGAAGGTCTATGGGATCTACGGGAATTCGAAAGATCCAGCAGCAAACATAGAAAAAGGGAAGGGAAAGGGAAGGGAACAGTGTGGGAGACCAAAGTAACATCCAACTGTGAGTCTAACTATACATATATGTGCATATGTATGTAGTGGGCCCACATCTATATTCTTTATCTATTTCTATTATCCTCCTTTACTCAGAGTTAAAGGGATTAGCCATTCCTCGCCAATGCTACTTTTTCATTAGCCTCGTTTGTTTAAAGTATTAAGGAAGTTTCCAATTACTTAATACTTATCTAGGGTCGTACACTCCTAATCAATTTGGGGTACCAGCCAGATTCTGGTAAAGGATCCATGCTTTATGCATGGCTAAAATATATGGTAACATCTCTCCTCCTGAGACAGCATCTCACTACTCCACTGAGCTAACTGGTGGGTGTTGTGGTTTGTCGACAGGGATGGCAAGCATGCCTAAGGTTTTCCTATATGCCAGTAAAAAAAAGTAGAGTAGTAAAGCCCATTCCAGCACTGGGTTTAAAGAAAGAGTTATTGTAAAAAACTAATTAAAAAGCCTCTTACGTTACTTTTTGACTTCTGCACGGAGCACAGTTCAGCTCCCACTTCTTCCTGGTTTGCAGAAATCCTTGCTCTCACAGACCCGGCACGGCAAGGATGTAAGAAAACAGATTGCAAAGTACTTTCCGGGGCGATGCACGGAGAGGAGCTATATTCGCATAGTACCTCTCCGTGCATCCCAAAATTTTCAGCCAATGCGCCTCTTGGTGCATCTGGTTGCTTGTCTCAGATGTGCGCCCCTGTGACCTGAGAGAAAGTTTGACAGCTGTTTTGCTACTCCGCTCAGCTCTGCTGGCAGGGAGGGTATGGTGCCTGTGCTTAGGAGGGTGATTCTAAGGGTGGACAGTGAGGGTATGATGCCTGTGCTGAGGTGGGGGTGATGGGTAGGGTGGCATTATAATGAATAATATAATACAATACAATAACATTTATAAAGCGCCTTTCTCCTAAAGGACTTAGAGCGCATAATAATACACCCCCTATGATCCCCCTTAAGTTATACGGATATTAGACCCTTTAGATCACAAGCTGGGTGTCATCAGAACCCTGCAACACAGAGCCGAGAACATCCCCACTAGCTCAGAGGCCAAGGCTAAAGAAATAAAACATCTCAGAGGAGCCCTTAAAACTTGTGGATTTCCAGACTGGGCCTTTGTCAAAAGAAGTAGAAGGAAAGAAAAGAACATGAATATCAACAGTGAAGGGGAAAAGCAAGACAGGAGAAAGAACAAGGTCATTCCATGTATATTAATGTATAACAAATTGTGTCAACACCCCCATCCCCCAGCTATTATCCTTTTATATATTTTTAGTGCTGCCAGGAACTTGATCCCTTTTTGCTCTCATTGCTCCCTGTCACTAGATCTCCTCATGTCCTGTTCAGCTCACTCATAGTATGCATGTCTCCTCTCTCTGTATCCACCCCCTCCTAAAACTGAGGCACAGCTAGAGTAGGGACCATGTGCAGTGGTATTTATTTTTTTTTTTGGTATTTATTGCCAACAGATTCTTGCTGTTTCAGTCACTTTAAACTGAGAAAGCCAGTCGGATGACTAGCAAAAAATCTTCAAGACGAAACTTCAAGTCCAGTTGATGTGACTGAATGCAACAGATATACCATGACCTGGATAAATAGAACCCTCACAAGCGAGATGTTAGATACGTAATTGAATAAGGAAAGGTAAAGGATAACATTTGTGAGTTGGCCCCTGATTTTATATATATCCTGGTTGGTCTCTGGTCTAAGATTTCAGGGTTTGCTCTAGTACCTCATCTGGACACTGCATGTCAGGTTGACAACTGGCTGGTTTGGGGGTGCAGGTATTTAACTATTTTTTTCCTACACACAAAAACACTTAATTAAAATTTGTAAAAGAAAATAATAGATAGAGATTGTATGGTTTTATCAAGTTTACATACTAGATTACATATCTGCTTGTTTGGTTTACACGTTGTGCCACATGGTTAGTGTGCGTCCTACTCGGTAAAGTTACTGCACAAGTTATAACTTGGAAAGTGCATACAGAACATACTGCATACATAGGACCATATTTATAAAGTTTCACAGCTTCTACACCACATTTAAAAACAAGATAATTTTCACACTCATAGCTCACAAATTGCCGCCATTGCATTGCATAATTTCTAGAAAGTTTTGGAATCTTGGACCCTATTTATAAAGGTCCTTAATCGCTAAGTAGATACAGCACCTTTTAATGATCGGTAATTCATGACCGCAATTGTACAATTACAGTCACGGTTTGTAAAATTACGACCCCTATTGTATAATAACATTGGTCTTTACAATACCATCGCTGTAGTTTACGTATGTTACCAATACCATGGGGTAGTGAATATTCCCCCCTGTCTGGTATTAACCTAAAGTTGTACATACACTAACTTTAACGTTCCTAAATAAAATAAATATCAATCTTTTTGCTACAGACAAATGCAGTATTATAAATAGGAAACATGAGACAAATTGATCAATGTGGCTTGATAATAAGGGCAGTGATATTACTAATAATAATAGTGGCAATATAAACTTAATGTATTAGTGAATCTGGGAATTCACAAGCAAAGGAAAGGATACAAATTTAAACCCTTGCCTGTCTGTACAATGTAAAGGGAGAAAACCAAAAATCCCACTTTCATGTATAGTTATCCTTTAAACATACAGGAATGAGCTTGGTGACATAAAGAAGTACTGATTAACAAATAGTTCTAATGGACGTATTAATTGTCCTCAGTAAATACTGATGTAATGGTGCTTAACAACCAAAAATACTGCAGTCAGGTTTTAAGTTGCTGTACTTATGATGTTGGTAAATACCATACAAGTTGGTAAATAACACTTTCAATATTTATAGATCTGCAAATCTTGGGCTTGTACATAACAGTAGACAGGCATCCACACTGTATTGTGGGTGATATATAATGAATGTGGTATTTAGCGATCAGTACATAGTACATCAGAACATCAGTACATAGTATTAACTGATTTGAAAATAATGATCATTAATTTGGCTTGAAAAAGCCAAATTCTTCTTCCTCCTTCTCCTCCTTCTTCTTGTATCTACTCCCACACTTTTGGAGCTAGAGATATGAAATTTGGTACAGACAGGCGGGGCATAAAGGAGAAGTGTGCTATCTTCTAGCTATGTTACGGTGTTATCAGCGAATTTTGGGACATTTCCCCCCATGAGCTGTAATGGTTACAATCCTTAAATGTCGATATTTTAAAGCAGTTTGTTTCATGGTCATAAATACAAACGGTGATACCCCCAACCCCCCACACAAACATAGGTACACCCATCTACTGGCCTACCATTCCATTCCCATGGAAGCCATTCTTAAAGGGTAACTATAGTCAAAAAACTAATTTTGATCAATCATCAATGAAAGTTATATAGACATGCAAAAACACATACCCCCAACCTCATATGGGTACACACACGTACTGACCTACAGTTCCATTCCTGTGGCAGCCATACTTAAATGGTAAATAAAGTCAAAAAAACTAATTTTGATATATCCTCAATAAAAGTTAGTTTTATGGTTGTAAACACAAAAAAGCCATGCCCCCTCAACCAGACCCAGGTACGCACACCATCTAATTTACTTATCCATCACTGTGGCAGCCATACTTAAAGTCAAAAAAATAATTTTGATCAATAATCAAAAAAGTTTGTTTTTTTTTAACCCCCATGTGGCAAAGGTACAAACTACTGACCTACCTCTCCATTACTGTTGTAGCCCTACCTAAAGGGTAACTAAAGTCAAAAGATTTTTTTGACCAATCATCAAAAAAGTTTATTTTTTTAACCCCTAACCCAACACAGGTACACACACCTACTGATCTACTTATCCAATACTGTGGCAGCCATACTTAAAAGGTAACTAAAGTCAAAAAACTAATTTTGAACAATACTCAAAAAAGTTTGTTTTTTAACCCCCACGGGGCATAGGTACACACACCTACTGACTTACCCCTCCATTACTGTAGTAGCCATACATAAAGGGTAACTAAAAAAATAAATATTAAAAAATTAAAAAAATTATTTTGACCAATCATCAAAAAATTTTGTTTTTTAACTTCCAAACTGGTCCAGGTACACACGCCTACTCACCTCACCTACCCTTCCATTTTCATGGCAGCCCTATTTAAAGGGTAATTATAGTCAAAAAAACAATTTTGACTTACCATCAACTCTTTTTTTTAACCCCCAACTTGACACAGGTACACACTCCTACTGATCTTCTTATCTATTACTGTGGCAGCCATACTTAAAGGGTTACTAAAGTCAAAAAAACTAGTTTTGACCAATCATCAAAAAAGTTTGTTTTTTTAACCCCCAACCTGAGACAGGTACACACACCTACTGACCTACTCTTCCATTTCTGTGGCAGACATACTTAAAGGGTAACTATAGTCAAAAATAAATTTTGATCAATAATCAAAAAAGTTTGTTTTTTTAACTTCCAACCTGACACAGGTACATACACCAAGTGAGGTACCCATTCATTCATGTAGCAATCATATTTAAAGGGTAAGTATAGTAAAAAAAACACACATTTTGACCAATCATCAAAAAAGTTAGTCTTTTATCCCTCAACCTGACACGAGTACACACACCAACTGACCTGCCTTTAATTCATGTGACAGTCATATTTAAAGGGTAAGTAAAAAAACCAATGTCCTCATCATTGGCATTATTGAGTTTTAAAATCTGCAGCACAAACACACACTAAAATGCGGTCTTTCAAGCCAAATTCAAAGTTTATACGTAAACTTTCCCTTTCTAGTTATATCTATAAGCTTTGTATTTGACCAAATGTGGTAAATACCATGGTTTTATAATTCTGCCCCTTTAATTTCATATTTCTAAAATATTTCTAGTATCAAAATATAAATTGTTAATCTGGATTAAATTCTGTGATTTTGCTATAATATCATTGTAATTAAAGAAGAAAAGAAATATTTCCAAGGCAGCTTTCTTTGCAACTTGCAGAGCTCTCAGCAGTGTTGTAAGGGATTAGATTAGGTTTTTTTTTGCTCAAAATGTTTGACGGCAGCACGAAAAACAAAATAGTTTTGTCCTAGCGCAACACAAGTGATGCAATAAAATTTACGTTAATGGGCATGTCCAGCCCTTTTTTGAACTTTTAGTATATTATACATATTGATCCCCCAGCCCCAACCGCCATAATAAAATTCTTAGAAAGTGCCCCGATATGTACTTACCTTCCCTCTATCATCCGCGGTACTCTCCATGCCCTCTGCTTGCACGGAAATGCAAGCAGGGGGCGGGACCGGCAGCCACGTCCCTGATTGGCTGAGAGGCAGCCAATAAGGGACGCAGCTGCTGGCTGCTCAGAACACCGGAGGATAGAGGGAAGGTAAGTAAGTATCTGGGCACTTTCTATGAATTCTGTTATGGCGGTTGGGGCTGGGGGATCAATATATATAATATATACTTGGGGTTTTACACTAGGGGGAGGGAGAAGAAAATGGGAGGGGGGGAGGACTCTCCTGCGCATGCCTCAGACCTTGCCGAGGTTGAGGCTGAGACAGGCGCAGGATGAGTCACACAGACCTTCTATACTACAGTTTCCTGGCTTTGGGGGGGCACAGCATGGCAACCATAAGGAGCTGGGATGTAAGGTAAGGATTTTTGTACACTACAGAGTGGGGCAGTATGGGGTTAAATTTGAGTTTTGTGGGTGGACATGCCCTTTAAGTTATGCAAAAAAGTGTAAAGAGGGGAGACTTATATTCACTCTTCCCCATGCAGTACAGTATGCCAAATCTTACTGCATTGCAAGAGCATGGAATGTGCCATGTACTGCGTTACCCTGTAAATATTCTGTGCCACCAGATAATTGATCAAGTTCAAGAGCTGGCATTGGAAATCTAACTAAAGCTTGCAGCCTAGTTTCAGAGGATGTGTAAATAGCCTCTACCCCACTCATCTCTAGGTTAAATAAGGTCATATGTATTTTTGCCCCCAATTGCATGTTTGTTGTCTCTACAGACTATAAAAGAGATGCAATATTATTAAGATGCAATCCTTACCTGTCTGCTTGCATGTGGTGGGTTAATGCCCTTATCCAATAAACATTAACCTCAGTAAGTGTGCACCAGGTGTGCTATGCAAAGCCCAGACCTGTAGCTTTCACACTCACTTTAACAATATCAGATTTTTACTGCACCTCCCGAATAGTTTTTACCAATAAGCTAAAAATTATTTTTCTTACAGATCCAAAAATGACTAAATCAACATTGAAAATCTTGGCCAATAAATTCGAAAATAAATGTTCTGCTTTCCAAAAGTACAAAAATCTTTTTTTACTTTTTATTTTGTATGATTAAGCCATACAGACCATCATGGTTTCAACTACACACACAGTTGATACAACTGAAAAAGGAGGTGATTGCTACGATCCTTACTGATTAGGCTGTAATTGTATTAGCACCTGTGATTATCACATTCATCCACAAATGCTTTTACTCTTCAATTTTGTTGTTGTCTATTTATTATTTCCTTTTTTTTATTTTGTTAAATCAATGAAATACTTGGTTTGATTCCCTAATGACAATGTCTTGCAATTTCCCTGTGCCTCGGGCCTTGGACTTTACATTGTAAACACTGCTGTACAGGGACTTTGCATTTCTTTTTAACACTTGGTTGCATTAGTCACACAATACCGAGATAAAGATGGTGAGAATTATTTTTTTTCTCACTCATGAATTGCTTTTACATTTGGTAAAATATGTAGTGAGGTTAGTAAACATAGTAATTAGCAGTAGAGAAGTAAAAAGTCTTTATGGGTAAATAGGCCGATCAATAAATTCTGCTGAACTCAACTGGGCCATAACTATATATCATTAGGATTGTAAGTACTGTGATAGTGGCCCACAGATAAAGAAGCATCAGGATATTTCCTTTACATTGCTAGGTGGGGGGGACCCAGAATTGTAATGATGGAATAGGTCTGATAACTTATACAAATGGATACTAATTACAAAGGAGGAATACTTTGTATAAGTTTGCTTGCATTGGTTTTTAAGCTTTACCTATTAGCCGACATAACATGTAAACAATATACCCATAGAAATATACATATATGCAAATGTTTATCCCAATAAATGTGACTGTAGCTATGACATTCTGCGATTTTTGTACCAGTCAACTGAATCAACAAGAATTGTATTGTGGCAGTAAAGCAAGGTTAAAATATATCCTCACACAAATGGTAATTCGTTTTATTACAGTGTTTATTTCTGGTCCATATATTTGTCAGTTTATCTGGTTGTTTCAGTGACTGCCAGCTGTAATCATGGCTACTAATCCCAAATTAATTCAGTGCAAATGGGCTGTCAAGGGATGATTGATTTATTTTAGTAATTTGCTTTGATACGTGTTGCTCTGTGACAGAGGGGTAGGGATGAAGGTGCTGGATGGCACGAATGAGCCTAAGGCTGGTTTCTGGGAGGCGTGAGTCCTTTACTGTATATTTCATCTTCATCTGTCAAGTCTACTGCTGAGTGTAGTAGTTTTTATCTACATGAATGTTTCTTGGAATGAGGTCCACCAGGGCAGGTTTTCAAGTAAAAATGGTCTAAATTTTAACCAATTAGCCAGCAGCCCATGTGATGGCAATTTCTTTGCTATTTGCATAAATGATTAAACACTTCAGTGCAATACATTATCAATTCATCATTATGCAAGCAATTATTGAATTATCCTTATGAAAATAAAATATCTATATCTATTTACAAATATGCATACACATAAACAGAAGAAATACAGCAGCATGTTATATTAAAATAGACTTTTTATTGTAATTTTATTTGTATCCTAGTGAGTAATGGTAAATATTCACCATTTATTCATTTTATGGTGCAGCATCAAACAGCTGAAACACTGCTTTTAATTAGGATAAAGGGTCCTTGCTTACAGTAGGTATCCAAGATTATTTACATGGTGAATATGAATACATGCTGTAAGTAGACCTTTCTTCCAGCTTCCTGTTTGGAGTTAGAGATATTACCAGCCCTTGTAGGGTTGAGAATCACCCTATTACACTATGCTATCTGAAGGTCTGGGAAGTTGTTAAAGGGAAGTCTCCTTTATAATTATTTTTATTATCAATTTGTGTTTTGACCAGAGATGCCTATTGCTACAAAGCACAGTAGCAAATGTTGCTTTGGGGGGTTTACCTGCAAAGGTTAGAAGCAAACGTCTCTACTGCCTGGTATTTTGCTGTTCTACTTGTGTTTCAGTGCTATGAAAAAGTCTTTCATCTGGCCCTGACCTAGATCTAGAAATTGCTTATTTACTACATCTTCTGTATAGCAGTAAAGCAGTGGGCTACCGCAATTTCAATAGAAGAAACAGAAGTAAATTTACAAAAAAGGTAGGCAATTTTGCTGGACATACCTTTAAGTCCAACAGATATCAAAGTATTCCTGATGGCAGGTAATAACAAAGGGCACAATATAGAGTAACCTTCATTTACAATTCAACCTTCATTTAAACCAGGCTATTGTACTGAACCATTATAACATAAAGTAGCATACAGTCCAATTCCACATTCTCCGAAAAATGAGAGTTCTTCTCTTTTATTCCATTTGTTAGGAAATTTTCTTTCTCACTCTAAGAGACATTACTAGATTCATTCAAGATATTACGGATCAGGAACTTAATTTCCAGAACATTTAAAAATAATACTATTCAGACATGTTTACATGCTTGGATTTGAAATTAGATTTTGTCATATTAGATTATCAGTCGTAAATCTATTATTGAATCTAACCATTTTATACACAAAAGAAGAAACTCTGATACCGAAGTATAAAAATAAATAAAATCTCATCAATAGATAATGACCGTAGAGAGAGTCATTAAGAAATTGATAAGACATAGTTAAGCTGGATTGGATTGGACATTAAAGCTGGATGGATTCGAATCAAGTGTACCCCCATCAAGTTCTTGCTACCATATGAATAATAACCACAAGGTTGGATTTGATTGACACACTTTAGAAGCGTTTACAGTATTTAGAGCACTTTACAACACTGATATTTAGAAATAAAGGACAGTTTAATGATGTTACCACCATTTAGAGCATTTATGGTAGTAGTAAGTATAGGGATTAAAGGGATACTGCATAGCATCAAACTGTTACTCTAATGCATTAGCTGCAATTTGGATTTATTCTTGGCAGTTTAATAGTTAACCTCTAATACCAAGTGGGATAAGCAGTGAGTAGCTAGCCTCTTTGGCAGTAGAAAGGTTAAAGGTGACCTTATAAAGAACCCTTAATCTCTCCCTGAATACACTTGGACCTTGGATTTTTAAATTTGAGCAATCTGGGTTTCAAAATCCTGGCAGCTTCTAAAGGGGCTTGTCTGTAGAAGGATCCTTTAGAAAAACGGCTTAGAGTTTAAGATGAAGGAAAAGCAGGCAGCTAAAGTGAAGATTTAGGACTTTCTAGAAGGCTTGTAGTGCCTAAGCCCTGCTTGCTTGAGCAGTCTGAGGGTCCTTTTGCAGCCTAAGAAGGATTAGGATCCCCTAAACCGGCAGGGCTATGCACACATTGGGAAATTTACCAGGCTCCTGCTAATCGCTTCTTCACTCTCTAATCCACAATCATTTTCTTGCAAATTATCATTTTTATCACAGCCAAATAAGCACATTCTTTATGCTTCACGGCAAGAATGGAACATTTCAGGAAGGCTTCAAAAGAAATGCAGACGTTATAGCAAACTTTTATTAAATGTAAGACATAGCAACACAGCCTGTCAATAAACAGATGGGAAAAACAACATTTGATGCAGAGTCTGAGAGTTCCTTTTACCCTTTCTAGTCCTCATTGCTCACTTTCAGGCTCTGCACTCTAATCCCTTTCTCACACACCCTGCATCCTGCATCCTACCCACAAACCAATATTATTACAGAATTAGTCTGGGGAGAATGTAGAAACTCAGAAACATAAGACTGGGGTGCTTAGGAAGGGCAGACAGTTACAGTGTAAAGGAAAACAGGAGGCAAACATATAAAATAGCCTTAATGGATCTTGTAATTCCCAACTAGCTGTAAATCTGCAGCATTGAACACAAATCATCTATTTCATTCTGATGTTTCTGGCAGATTAAGTAACAATTGGTGTTCTAGCTGTTTAGTCTTGATTACATAGAGGTTAAAGGCTGGTTAGCCAGTAGGTTCTTTATAGTTCTAGTAGATGGGGGGGGGGGGGTTTAGAAAACTCACTGAGAATGTACTCCTATGTTTATGTAAGTACGTAGATTAAATAATTTCTAAAACATTCTAGGGGCACCGGCAGTCCAAGTTTTGGACATTCCCACATTTTATGACCCCACTCACCTTTTAATATAAGTTCCCTAGGATTGTGGAACAGAACAGAGATGTTTCTCCAAAGTTCCCCAGCAGTTTATTTGTAGCAGCTGCTAGAACGACAACTACACTGTAAATAAATGTTATTGTTTTTTAAATGAAAAGTGCCTTGGGCAGGGAGGTAGGATTAATGATTCTTACCTCCTAATTTGTTTCATTTAGGAGCACCAGCATAAAGGAGCACAGGTTTTCACATGGCAGGTAAGTGTCCTGGGCTTTCCTGTTTTAAAGATCAGAAGTGCAAAGGTTTGTGTTAGTGCTCCTAAACAAAACATAATTGGAAGGTGGAAATAATCAATCCTACCTCAATGCCCACGTTACTTTATATTTTATCTTTTTTTCAAAAAGCATTCTGTGCACTATACTTCTCCTTTAAGATTATAGTGTTACAGTGTTACTAAATAAAAGGTCTGCTGGGTTCACAGAATAACCAGGACCCTGGGCAATTTCTCCATTTGCCTGCTCTCTGCGGACATTTGTCAGGACAAAAATAAGCGTCCTGTCCTACAATGTCAGGGACTGTTGGCAAAGTGTTTAGGACTGGGAGGAGGACTGCAGAAATGACGAGACAGAAATCCCAATGATTTCTAAGCAATGCTGCTGACTTTCGAGATAATAGATCCAGCAATGTGTTCATTAGCAATTACAGAATTCATGAAGGATCATTAGTACTTTATCTTTATTTCTCCTTAAATGAGACCTGGAAAAAGAAAGAAGGGACATTTCTGCTGATGTTATCCCAGGGAAGGCATCAGATCGAGATTATAGACCTTCCCAGTATTATGTGGCAGAAACTGGTTCCCTATATCACTGAGAATGTTACCCCCTCTACATACATATAAAGGAAGGCAAATGGAAGACCAGAGGCAAAGAGTCTTTAGAACAAATAACTTAAATTATTGATGTGACATTATCTACAGACAGTGCCTAGATATAAAGGATTTCTGAAAAAGAAATTCTTTCAAAGTAATCACATAATTTGCAGTGGACTTATTTGGCTGATCCAACATAGATCAGATTATGTTTGAGTTTATTGGGATTTCTGGATAAATTGGTGCCTCTGAGGTTTTACAAATGGGCAATTTATCAATTACAGCCGTTCAGAAAAATGCGGTGCCATTCTTCAAGCTGAGCTCCCTCTCAGCATAATGAATATTAACTAGCAATAGTGATTAGTTGGGATAGAAACAGGGTAGGAATACAACAATGTCATTTACTGCAACTAAAGGGAAAACCTCCCTTAAATTATGTGAAAGGAGAATTATGGTTAAAAACACATTTTGCCTGATTTATAGGCCATTAAAAGGATGTTTGCCGTGGATCTCTAGATAATTTCAAAGCAAAGATACACCTGTGTAATGTAAATAAAATGTAAACATTCTCCCTGTCATTTTCCCCTGTCCTAGTGGTACAGGCATGACCAATGTAATCCATCCAGGGTGAGAATAAGGAACTGTACAGTTAGATATAATTAAAAAGACACTATGCCAATTCCCACACTAGCGCAATACTAACTCGTGTAACAAGTGTTTGTGGGGCTCTGCGACCCCGATATTATACAAAATGTTTACAAATGTAGAAGTTATCTTGCATAGAGCTGCTCAATATACAGTTGTTTCCATTAATAGTTTTGGAAGTTACACATATCTAGGTTTTCAAGCAATAAGCAACCTGTATTACATAACCTATGTGATTTGCTGAAGAAAATTGTATTAATCAAATCGTATTGTTTGTATTAAATAACAATTAAAAGAAGAATTTGATAGTGATGGTGATCCCATTTTATATTTGGCTGTAAGGAGAAGAAATAGAAAAAGATGTCAAACATGTACATTCTTCCATACCAGACACATTTGACAGCTTGAAATGTAGGTTTTAGGGCTCATTCATACTAGTTCTGTTTTTGCCCCTTTCCAGACAGAAATACCTGCAGTAGTACATTTTTGAAACTAATAAGATTGATCCAGTCTGTTTAAAAAAAAAAAATCTCACCACTGCAACTAGAGATGTAATGTGGGTTCGAATAGAACCCAGTTTCGAATCAAATTTGAGGGATTCGAAGTCCCGACAACATTTTCGGAAATCCCGGATTTCACGGAACCCGGATTTTTCAAATTTTTCGATTTTTTTGAAAGTAGACAATTATCGAAAATCGAAAGTAGACAATTATCGAAAATCGAAAGTAAATGATTATCGAAAATCGAAAGTAGCCAATTATCGAAAATCGAAAGTAAACGATTATCGAAAATCGAAAATGGAATCCTCAAAAGTAACAATTGATTTTGGTAACTTTTGAAAATGGAATGCGGAAGCTCGAAAACAGCCCGATCGTGAGGAAAGATAGTTTTAAAACTAGAAAGGGAAAGTTTAAGTATAAACTTTGAATTTGGCTTGAAGGGCTGCATTTTGGAAGGGAATATGTGTGTTTGCTGCAGATTTTAAAACTCAATAATGGGAATGATGAGTTTGTAGTAAACGCTTGTTTGGGACAAAAAAATCTTTTGTGTGTACCCAGCCCAAAGTGGTGCTAATTTTGATCCAATCAATCAGAAAGCTAACATCTGATTGGTTAAAGCAAAATTAGCACCATTTCCAATGATAAGAACTTTTATTGAATATCTCTGTATCTTTTTGATGATTGGTCAAAATTTGTTTTTTTGACTTTATTTACCCTTTAAGTATGGCTGCCACAGTAATGGATAAGTAGATCAGTAGGTGTGTGTACCTGTGTCCAGTTGGGGGTTAAAAAAACAAACTTTTTTGATGATTGGTCAAAATTCATTTTTTTACTTTAATTACCCTTTAGGTATGGCTGCAACAGTAATGGAGGGGTAGGTCAGTAGGTGTATGTAACTGTGCCACAGGGGGGTTAAAAAAACAAACCTTTTTTATTATTAATCAAAATTATTTTTTTTACTTTAGTTACCCTTTGCCTCCGTAATGGATAAGTAGATTAGTAGGTGTGTGTACCTGGGTCTGGTTAAGGGGGTATGTCTTTTTTGTGTTTACAACCATAAAACTATCTTTTATTGAGAATAAATCTAAATTAGCTTTTTTTTTACTTTAGTTACCCTTTAAGTATGGCTGCCACAGTAATGGATAAGTAGATTAGTAGGTGTGTGTACCTGGGTCTGGTTAAGGGGATATGTCTTTTTTGTGTTTACAACCATAAAACTATCTTTTATTGAGAATAAATCTAAATTAGCTTTTTTTTTAACTTTAGTTACCCTTTAAGTATGGCTGCCACAGTAATGGATAAGTAGATTAGTAGGTGTGTGTACCTGGGTCTGGTTAAGGGCATATGTCTTTTTTGTGTTTACAACCATAAAACTATCTTTTATTGAGAATAAATCTAAATTAGCTTTTTTTACTTTAGTTACCCTTTAAGTATGGCTGCCACAGTAATGGATAAGTAGATTAGTAGGTGTGTGTACCTGGGTCTGGTTGAGGGGGTATTTCTTTTTTGTGTTTATAACCATAAAACTATCTTTTATTGAGGATAAATCTAAATTAGCTTTTTGACTAAGTTACCCTTTAAATATGGCTTCCATGGGAATGGAAAAGTAGGTCAGTAGGTGAGTGTACCTGGGTCTGTGTGGGGGGTTGGGGGTATCACCATTTGTATTTATGACCATGAAAAAAACTGTTTTGAAATATGCACATTTCAGGATTGTTACCATTATAGTCTATGGGGAAAAATGTCTGGAAATTCGCCGATAACGCCATAACTAGGGATGGCCGGTTCGCGGATCCGAACCCGGATCCGCCGCGGATTTATCCCGTTCGCGAACGGCGGATTTTTCCGGATTTTCCGCCTTCCGAACTTCCGATTCGCGGATTTTTCGTATTTTCGAAAATTTTCGAAATTACGAGTTTTCACGTATTTTCGAAAATTTCCGGAAAATACGGGAAAACATGTATTTTCGAAAATTTTTGAAAATACAAGGGTTTCTCTTAATTCCTAACATACGTATTTTCGAAAATATTCGAAATTACGAGGATTACTTGTATTTTCGAAAATACATATTTTCCAAAATACATGAAAACTCGTAATTTCGAAAATTCCCGAAAATACGTGAAAACTCGTAATTTCGAAAATTTTCGAAAATACGAAAAATCTCGTTATTTCAAGGGTATTTTTAATTTTAACGGGTCCGCTCGCGGATTTTCGAATTTTCGGATTTTTTCGAAAATTCGCGGATCCTCGAGCGGACCGGATTTTGCGAAGTTCGGACATCTCTAGCCATAACGCTTCTGCAGATTCCTTAGCTAGAAGATAGCACACTTCTCCTATATGCCCCGCACGTCTGTACCAAATTTCATGTCTCTAGCTCAAAAACTGTGGGAGGAGATACGGTCCAAAAAAGCGGAAGAATAAAACGGAAGAAGAAAAAGAAGAAATAGAAAGAACAGTAATTTGGCTTTTTCAAGCCAAATTAATAAAATTAATAAGTTTTGGTTATATTTACAGGTTCCCCAGACCATTCCCCAGGTCACTGTGTCATTTACAGTAACCTGCTATTACTATTTGTCCCTCAAAATGGACAGAAACTTTAGAATTTTTTTCTCCCATAGACTTCTATGGGTTCGTTTTCGAATCTTTGAATTTTCTGGAAAATTCAAAAATTTCGAAAACAGAACAAAACTCAACAGTTTCGAACATCTCTAACTGCAGCCATATCTTTCTGGAAACAGACCCGTCTTTAGCCCAGAGAAAGGAAAAATGGACAATTACACACAGATGAAAACGGCCGAAAAAGCAGACTGTTCGTTTTCATTTCTTTTTTGTCCCTACCGTATGTAGTGTGGACAGGTACTTGGTGTCCTTGAAAAAAATTAAAATAAAAGAATAAATAAACACATTTATAGATGAAATAAAGGGTTTGTGTTATTTAAGAGAAGATATTTTTTTTATATTTAATAAGAAATGTTTGTTAATACCCATTCCACGTTTTCTTAAGTTATAGTTTTGTTCAAGGAACTGACTGATGACCTAATTCTAAACACACACACAGCTTGGGCCCTACGACATAAAATGGAACCAAAAAACTCAAGGAAACACATTAGTAAGAAGAATTTTCTTCAGAATGACCTACGGTAATTGTTATTCCTAATGAAGGCTCATCAACGATTGATAATTACCTGGGATTGTTCAAACTCCTAGATTTAAACTTTAATGACCATTGCATATTGAGAAGGTTTTAAATTATGTAGCAATGTCCTCTAATCACTTTATTGAACACCATAAATTGTTTAGAAAGAGATAATAGCTTGTGAGTTTATCACACATTGACACTGGAGGCAAAGAACTCATCAGCTCAACAAGAAGGTGTTTTGTGTCTCTGTATCTCATTTTGTTTTAGTAATTAGCCTTACTGGATTATCCAATGCAAATCTTTATTCAGTTGACACTGCCAAAGTAAGTTTGGCTTTTAAATGGTAAATTAAATGGACGTGTAAAGCAATTTGACTTTTATACCTAAAAAAAATTGTTCTGGAAAAATACTGGTGAAGTTTTTTTTTTATAAGTAAAAATTGTTTTAACAAAGGAATTCTGTTTCCAAGATAAAAGCAAATATATATATACCGTATGTTTCTTTGCCAGTTGTAGAAAATACATATTTTTGACATAAAGCATAAAATGCGTTGGAATGGTAACACATTTATTAGCTGACTGAGTTGATGCCTATTGTAATTTGTAAGCATTAAAGGTTATCTGCAGTAAATGTTTCACTTTAGGGCATGTAACAGTAATATTTAGAGTGAGATGTGAGTACTTACAACATCCGTTACTTACAAACTTTTAGTGATACATAGAGTTAATATGAAGTGCCTCAGCTGGCTGTGTCCCGCTCTGCCTCTTGCACCCCTTCTCTAACATGTGCGCATGTGTGCTCATGTTTTGGAATAGGATGTCATTGACACTAAAGCCACAAAGCTGTCAGCGCTGCAAGTTTAGAAAGTTTGTAAGTAATTGAGCTGGGAGTACTGTCACCCACTTCTCTCTAAATATTACTGTTACATGCACTAAAGTGACATTTTTACTACAGATACACTTTAAAGAGCATCTCCACCCCCAAATTAACTTTTTTCTCCTAGTTTAGGGGACCCCCTCCCAACCCTAACCACCAAATTGAAATCTTAAAAAAGTGCAGAGAAACTTACTTACCAACCTTCATTCCCTGGGCCTCTAATGCTACTTCCGGTAATGGGTAGAATTGGGGGCCGGACCGTCAGCCACTTTTCAGATTGGCTAAGGGTCAGCCAAACAGACTCGGCTGCCGGCTATGGAGAGAACCGAGGGAATGAAGGCTGGTAAGTAAGTTTATTTCTGCCCTTTTTAAGATTTAAACATGGTGGTTAGGGTTAGAAGGGGGTCCCCTACCCTACACACCCTCCAGAGGGTGGGAGGGAAGGAGGAGGGGGGCTCGCCTGCCCATGCCAGAGTACTCTAGGAGGACAGTGAAGGGGCAAATACACTTTTACACTCAAGAAGGCTCCTACTTCCCTCGACTTTGAATGGCCACTGCAAGACAACCATAAGCAGCAGAAGAGAAAGGTAAGGATTTTTTAACACTACACAGTGGGGGCAGCAGTTAATTTTTAGTTTTGGGGGTGGACATGCCCTTTGAAAAATGTAGTTTCTTTTTTGTAATCAACTTTCAAAAAGAACTATAATGGTCTGAAAGCTTATCATGGTTTATCATCTCATCATTAAATGTTTCATCTGGCGTATGTCTGATTCACTCTTAGAGTAAATAACACGGTGAATTGGAATTAAGGATATCCTATCACCATTGTGTACTCGTGGTGTAAATACAAAGTGTCAAAAAAATACAAAATTAATACTTAATATGATATCATATGGCTTAAAAAGAAAAAACTTTGAATAGTGCCCTCTACCCTCTCAGTGCTCTAGGGGTGTTTGCGTAGGTTGTCTATGATACTTAATCAGATATTTAAGTATTATTATTGCTTTCATTCTGGCAGAATTAGCTGTTACTCCATGTAGTCAAACTAGGCAGTGATTGTTGAGAAAGCATGGTTAAGAAAGCTCCGTTGACAAGCTTTACCGGAGCGAAACGCGTTCCCCTGCCCTTCTTTTTTCCTCTATAGCAAAATCTTTGCCTCTGAGCATGGCCATCTTCGGGTGACTCCCTGGATGTTTATTTGCATAGATTGTACTACCACAGGACTGTATGACTGAATATAGTAGGTGAGGCGGGCTGCTGGTATATGTATAGGTTTCATCCACCATCCAGGGGATATTCCAATCCTCCCCTTACATATTTATAGTCCAAACATAAAGGGTATGGAGAAACCAACCTAAGGCACAGACTATGCTGTGAAAAACTCGTGTTTATTCACACAGATATCCACACGACATGTTTCGAGCGACATGCGCCCTTTATCGACATGATAAGGGCGCTGTCGCTCGAAACATGTCGTGTGGATATCTGTGTGAATAAACCGAGTTTTTCACAGCATAGTCTGTGTCTTAGGTTGGTTTCTCCATACACTGTATGACTGAATATTTGGACTGGGAGCTATAAAATATATTGTTTAAATGCACTTTGTCATGATTACTATATATAGACTTTCTATATTAGGCATAATCTGCTCTTGTTTGTAAATGTTTTTAATTGTCTTTAGAGTTCCTGTTTAATAAAGAATTTTTATACTATACTATTTAATGAGTGTTGCACCCTGCTTTTCTATTTTTGTAAATGTAGGCAGTGATTGTTGACATCACAACCAATAATTGATTGCCGATTCCCATGCTGCCTCCTCTGCACATGCTCAACTTTATAAAAAGCTCACTGAGCAGAGGGAGGAGGTAGATTCTTTTTCAAGAATGGAAAATAACGTATAGTTAAATATCTGGTTACAAATGAATATAATAAACTGGTAAAAATAGCAGTTGGGGTTGCAGGCAGATAACTGACAAGTTTTGTTTCAAAGGAATAGTTCACATTAAAATATATTGTAATGTATTGAGGACCAGGAGGTTAAGGAGCTATGCCTTACCTTTAATCAATTGACCAGAAGCCACGGACAAAGATATTTACCTTACACATGATCCTTTGCAGCAGTATTGATTCCCACTTCCTGGTTCAGATTAACTATAGCACGCATGCATGACAATGGTGGTGGACATGCGCTACATGATACAAAAAAGTATCCAGTACCTTATCTGTCATTAACACTTCACTGTAAAAAACTATAATCATCTCCTACTGCAACATTTATCGACTACAGTATATATAAAATATTGTGATTGGTTTCCTCACCAAATAACCTGATTGCTGAGGATCTAATGGTGTTGTAGATCATTACTTGATTGCAGCAAATTATCTCCACATCAGACTTAAAGGAATAGTTCACTGAAAGAGTGACCTATTCCTTTAATGCATTGCTTGAGGAACGGGGGTTAAAGGAGCTTTGCCTTTACCTTCCATTCTTCAATCAATGCATTAAAGCAGGGAGGTCCAACCTCCAGGTGTTTGAAAACTGCAACTCCCAGCATTCCTTGGTTTCTTCTGCAATCGAGGATTGCTGGGAGTTGTAGTTTCCAAACATGTGGAGGGCCACAGGTTGGACATACCTGCATTAAAGGAATATTCTTTTAAACTATTCCTTTAAAGAAGGCATCACTATGATGCATTCCCAGAAAAGGCTGAGTTTTTCCTAGTCGACGTGTGTAGACAAGGGATGTAATATGTAAAGTTATTGCGCATTGCTACCTTTAAAATGGCTCCAGGATCATGCTTCTAACTGTAGTCTACAAAAAGCTACATTAGTATAAATTGTGTATTTTCCTGCTAGTACTGGGAGTTGTGACATCTCCAGCACTTGGAGTCTGCCTTCAAGTTTATGGTTGGAGCATGCCCACTGCCAGGATAGAGAATCATCAGCTGCATCATAAGCCTTGCCTCTGAACTTCTAAATCATTTTTAAAGCTAGCCACAAGCCTGAAGATATTTTTTTGCTCTTCCTAAGGTGTAACTAGCTTCAGAAAAGTTACATTTTTGTGCCTGTCACACTTTCTTGTCTGTCCTGTCTGTAACTTTACAAGCCTATAACTTTAAATGTCCACCCCTTGTACTTAAATTTAAAACCCCAGTTCTGATCGACTTAAAGTCTTAAATAAAGGCTGCTGAAATAAATTTACAAGTCCATGATCCACCGTTGCTGGGTCCGTCCCTCGTTCGGTAATGGCCATCAGCTTTTGGCTGTGAAGTCACTATCACTGCTGTGACTGATGGCTGTTACCAGGTAGTAAAGGAAAGCTGCTACGGTGGATCATTGATTTGTATGTTTAATTTCATAGCCTGGGAGCTTCATTTTAAATTGTGAGTACAACAGAACTGGGGTTTTGATGAGTGCCCTGTAACATATTAAATTTTAGTACAAGGCCACTTGTATGGAGACCACAGTTAACCTTTAATCATCTTAAAAGGAATTGTATTCTCCTGAAAATCTTCTCTAATTTAGTACACCTTTGTTTACAAACACCGAAGACAACAAAAATGTCCGACACGCGTGTTCCTTTAGTGCATGCGCAGAACGTGAGAGGATCCATCGGGACAGCTGTTTGGTTGGTCTCACACACACACACACATTCACTGATTAATGGAGGAATAATCACATGACCATCACAGCAGCTTGCTGAGTTCACTAATTAATAGAGGAGTAATCAGGTACTACCTGTTTCCGTCTCCCAATACACCCTCATCTGCTTGTATTTCTCTTCCACCCCCTCCCATACCAGATTGTCTCATATTGCCAGCATCCCCTATGAAAGCATCCCCTATGAAATTAATTTTAGATCACTTTTTCAACCACCCCTCTCAGAGTTAGACACAAAAAAATCTTTAGTAAAAACAATGCAAGTTCCCGCTGCCTTTGTTACAGTATTGTGGTAAGAGGGTTTTAACTTTTCCTCACCTGACTCTCTCTGCATGATCAGCTGTAAAAATGAACTTACAGAGACAGGGAGGAAAGGATTTCTTTACTGCACCCAAGTGGGTGTGTCTGCTACCATGATGATGCACATTGAGTGACAGCACCCCCAGCACAGGGGAAGACCCCCCCCCCCCACACACACACACACACACCAGGAGCTAGCACAGGTTAATTAGGTTAAAGTGGAGATACCCTTTAATTAACCTCACTCACTTTAGTTTTTAAGAGAGTTGGGCTAATTTAATACAAAAATTCAGTATACCATTTTATCAAGCCATTTTTGCCAGTGATGTCCTGGCAAGACCCATCTGTTACTGCATTTGTATGCCTCCATCTGCTTTGTGCTTTGCATTCATGATTATATGATACAGTGTACAATACATGTGCATCTGTTAGTGCACTAATAATCTGGGAACATCTGTTATTGTGTTTACTTGTACTAGTTAATAGTTCTAGAGCTGAGGATCTGCATGGCTTCTAGAAAGTGGCGGGAACCCCCCCCCTCGGGTCCCCCTGCTGTTGTAGGGTCCCTTGGTTGTTACGATCCTGCTTCTAGATCTGGAATTCAACTTCACCCACTATGTTATAGTAATGATATAGCAATGTGGTACAGTGGTACAGTACATTCTGTAGGTTTAATATCAATGTGTTTATAGTTATATTCACAAAACTATCAAGAAAATTACTTTTTGAACAGAAAATACTTTTAAATACTCGTTGTTGGACCTACAATATGCATATCATAACACAAATTAAACACATTAAACAAATACCAAAAACCTCCTCCAAAAACTACATTTAACTATCAAGTGGAAAGTCTATAGACTAAGGCTAGGTTCACAAATTGCCACAAGGAAAAAAACATCTGGTAATGACAGTAAAATTCGAGAAAATTACGCTTCTTTGTCTGTCCTCACTGTCAGTGACAGACACATGATATGCTGTGTAAGTAGCCCCACTCCCCCAAATAACGATCTGTTCTGAAACTAGTTACAGACCTGCAACCATTATCTGGCCTTTCCTCTCCCTATGGGCACACTAGGGAGAGAAAAAAAAATAATTTCAGAATTGTGGCTAGCTGTACAAATGGTGTTTGGGGGAAGGGCTTATGATGCAGATGATAATGTTCTGCCCAGCACTGGGCATGCTCGGTCCATTGGCCAAAAATATTGGCTGGTGTGGGGTGCGACCGACCTCGATCATCTGTTCGTCCGGATCGGATAAACGGACATGTCGGAAAATCACGATCGATTGTGCGGTTCCCTGTGGAGCTGCACGGTCGATCGTTTGCAAATTCATCCGCAGCCGAATTTGGCGCAACCAATGGACATTTGTCCCGGCCAAGCGCTCACTCGTAGCGAGCGCTCGGTCGAGACATATTGTCCCTCCATGTGTACCCAGCCTAAGATTTGGGGGCAGAGCAGTGTTGTTGGTGATGTCACAGAGTACTAGGAAGAAAAAGCATCCTTTATACTGCTGGAACCTTGGATAGCGTGCAGCTAGAAGCATGATCCTGGAGTATGCTCTTTTTAAGAAGTATTGACACCACATTTCACCTGTAATTTACAAATACTAATATTATAGAATAATAATTCTCATTAGTTTCCACCATTCATTGGGGAATTTATAAGACTTTAAAATAGGTTTTATAGATTGTAACTGAACCAAGAAACGTCTTTAAAAAAATGTTACATGGGCATTACATGGGAATATAATGCAGAGAGGAATCCATTTACAATTCATATATTTGTTCTTTTTGGTGGCATTCATCTCTTTATTCCGTTTCCCCTTTCAGCCACCATTCACCTTTCTACACTTGCTGTTCTATATTGTTATATAGTATGACCTATATAGCTATTTGCTAAACTCCCATATATTAAAACTAGTAATATGTAACAGGGTTCTAAAACTGTGCATATACAAAAAGCAAATATATAGCTGCTCACACTTTATCGATAATGGTCTGCCCCAGACCGTTTGCTTATTCAAACATGTCTTTTGCATTTCGTGCCAATAAAATCTTGTAAATCTTGTTAATCAATAAAAACTTTCAAGATCTAGAATAGGCAAACCGAGAGGAGGACAGACCTACAAATAGCCACACCCCTAAACATCAGTCACACTGCCAAACACCAAGGACACGCCCATATTCAGGTTAAGCCCTGTCCACCCCAGGACCCTTCAACCTGTGACAGTCCTGGGGAAAATGGGATGGTTGTGGGTTATGTATTTATTATAGGTATATGCTCACTGTTCTCTTTTGGTGGCTCGGGTGTTGCCTTTCCTAGACCCATTGCAATTGGACATCTGTACCATCCAAACACCCTGCAGAAAGAAGGAGAAGAAGGTGCACACTGGAATTTCGAACTTATCAACCGGCATAAGAGTGGTCTAAGAGCAGTTGATACGCTTAAAATGCATAAGGCGAGGAATCTTTTTGTTTGGTATGTTCCAATAAAGCACTTTATTCTTTCCCTTCTTTCTGCAGGGTATTTGCTAAACTTGTGTGTTTGATGGTTCTTTATTCTAGTTTATCTAGTTTATACTACAAACTATTTGGAATGTTACTTTGTTTTGATATTTTGATGTCTATTACATTTTTGGATAGTCTATTAAATACATACTTGCTCACTACTTAATGGGAGAGCACAGTAAACTGTATGGCAGAGTTGCAGGAATGGGCACACATTAATCTTAACTTCCACGCTAGCTTGCAAAGTTAAAGCTTAACTGCTCATTTCTTGCATCTCTTAAAGTGCACAAATGTAAAAAAAAAATTGCTTTCATGCAGCCACTGTAGGTTTCATGCATAATCTACAATAACCCCTTATTTGCACTGTGGGGTTAGCATGAAATCTAGTGCATAGTGTAAGCGTTTCCATGGGTAAATTCAATCTTATTATCCCACATGGGGATCACACATTACAAAACAGAATGGATACCTGGTGCCATTTACCTCTTGACATCTTTCGCACTCTTCTTCAGTATTTTTATGACCGCATGCTTACTTATCTAAAATAAAACTTTGCTTACTTATCTAATCATTCTATTTTATTTGCTAATTTGAGCCTACTAAAAAAGTTTAAATAAAACCTTTGCTATAATCTCAGTTTTGCATCCCCAACAATTTTGATCAGCCTCCTAAATTGTACAGCCATGTAAGGAATCCCACTTGGATAGAGCAATAATACATACAGGTAGCATGCAAATAAATGAATCTTATTGCTTGTTATGTCATCCATCTTCTGCAGTGCTAGAGATAATATAGTGAAAGAACAGAACATCATCAATTACAAAGTCAAGATCAGAACCGCTAAAGAGTCATTTATAACAAAGACACATCCCTCCATTACTGCTCTAAAAAGTGTGGTGAAAGACAGTCTTTACCATGATAATGTCACACAATTACCTCTTTACTGGCAAAACAAATGTCAGAAATAGAAAAAGTGAAACCAAATCAAAAATGTCACAGGTGATCGATTTGTGTCATCTAGCATTTCAGCCCAGGCAAGCTGGAGAGGGGAGGCAGCAATAGAACAACACTAATATTATATTATAGCCTTCATGGAGCTGAGTAGCAAGTGATGAATATGTGTCAGTTTGTGTGTCGCTTTTTCTCAGAGCCTGGGCGGGCAAGCATGGAGAATGGAGTGTTTAGGATTAATGATATCAAAAATGATACAGAGGAGATTGAAAATTCCTTCATTCCTGAACCATGCAGATTGAAACATACCTAGGAGCTATCTTTGTCTCCCACACTCTCTCCTTTTATAACCTTCTACCTTTTCCTATTATTGTTGTTTCTCTCATATTCCCAGAGTAATTTTTGTGATTGTGATTGTGTGGGGGAAAAGATGATCCCACACTGGAGGAATTTGTACTTTATGGAAGTTTGGACTGCATCACATTTTAAAGCAATTTTAGCTTTAACGCCTTTATTTGTTTTTTGTTTTTTTTACAATTTAGTAAAAATGTGTTAATCTGAATGAGATGAAGCATTTATTATGTATTATTTATTGTAGGTTGATGTAAGGAATAACAATACTAGCATGTATTGAGTAATGTACAATGAATCTGGTTGAAACAGTTGCCTGATATTTCGGTCACTGCAACTACAGGAAGAGTTCACGGTGATTCATTCACTTAAGGTCTGTAGAAACCTTTGGGCAAAACATGGTGTTGTGGGCCCTCCACAACCCTCAATCATTCAAAGCCATTGGGCCAAAGTTTGGGGGTACTCTTCATGGTTGTTGGGGCTAAGGGCACTTGCCATGTTTGCCCCTATGGTAAAAAAAAAAAACAGCCCTGCAGTGACATGGGCCATAATTAGTAATCACTAAACTGGGATGTCCTAAGGGAAAAAATTAACTATTAAAGGAACTAAGGAAGAAAACGAAAGCTTTGATTCTGGTGTTGGCAAATTAATTCAGCAGGCAAGGCCAATTAGATAATCTTTTCTGATTCTAATACATCTCACCCCAATCTGTCTAGAATAAGAGCATCAAACACAGTCTGGTGCCAACGTTACAAATATACACTGTGGTCAGATGGCAAGGCATTAATCTCTAACTACACCTAAAATATAATCACTTTTTAGAGTTATTTAGTGAAAAGAACATATGCAGTGGTTTACTGAGCAGATGAAAACAACCATAATTTCAGATAAGTAATCCTTCTGACTGTGTTCAACAACAGAACAGATGCATCTGTGCCAAGGAGACCCTAGAGATCTAAATTCTTGTTTCTCACCTTGTACTGGTTCTAGAGCAAGGCCATTTTACATGGCGTAGGTTTAGCTCCAGTGAGCACCTTCTTTAATGACAAAACATTCCTACCTTGAAGAGAGTACAATGTTCCAGGATAATTAATCCCACATACACAAAGAGCAAGGGGGGGTCAGTGAATAGTTCAATTGGCACAAAAACATTGTATTATATAGTCTAAGTTCTAAAACTTGAAAAGTGGCAAAAGTTGCTTGTCCAAAGGCATTTTTTCAACATTTTCCTTGACATTTACCTTTATAAATGTGACATTATATAATAAAGAATTCTTACTATAATGACAGGAGGGGGAAAATTTCTTGAAATATTAAATACATTATAAAGCATTTTACTAAGGGAATTTTTAATGAACTGTACATAATATCTTGGAATTGCAGTAACAATGCACAATACAGTATTTGAGTCTGAGGCCTATATTACACAAGATAAATAGGTCATGGTAGACAATCCACATTTAGAAAACCAGAAGGTAGCATGGACTGATCCTGGTTGCCTATGAGGTAGTAATCTGTATTTGATATAATATATTTCAGTAGGTTTTGTTTAGTGGTGTAACTAGGAATCACTGGGGCCCAAAGCAAAACTAAAATGGGGCCCCTATCTGTGCTTCGTTCACAGTGTATTTTTGGGAGAAGAATATATATGTCATAGGAAGCATAAGAAGATGGGGGCCCCTTGATTCCCCGGGCCACCCTGCAGTTGCTTTCTCTGCCCCTGGTTTTGTTCTTGGTGCATCCAAAGTTTCCCATTGACAGTGTTAAGCTGGGTACACACAGTAACGATAATGCCCCGATATGGTCAGATCCGATGGTATCGGAGATTTATCGCTAGTGTGTGTACCTTCGTTTTCCGAACGAGCGCGCGGCCGCCAAACGATCGGCCGAATGCTCATTCAGGACAGAGCGAAAATTTCCATCGTCTGCGCTAGACTCCCTATAGAGGAGTCTGCCACGGCCAATGGAAACACACAGTCCCAAGAGTTTTCCCTATGATGTTCATAGGGAGAATGCTCGGGACTGTGTGTATGCAGATCTTTGAAAGATGACAGACAGGATCTTGCAGATCTTGTCTGTCATCTTTCAATGATCTTTAGTGTGTGTACCCAGCTTTACAGTGGAATCTAGCTTTACAGAGGGGGAAAAAAAAACTTACCTAATGGTAAGCTTTCATCTATACATATGGCAGAGATAACAAGGCAGATTTCCCCAGAATTTTACAGTAATATGAGCCGACTGTTATACTCATTCATCCAATAAACTATACTAGGGAGCGATTGTTTGAATGAATACTCATTTCCACAATCGCTAATAAAGCTGGAGGCCAACTGCAAATAGTGGAAATTTATAGCTCTTTTTCAGTCATACACATGGCTCATAATCTGAAAAACCCATTTGCCACATAGGTATGCAAATTAAGTGCCCAGTGTCATGATGTCCCTTTAGACCATCAGAATATAACATTGTAATTAATTTGTCTTGAAAAAGCCAAATTACTGTTTTTCTATTTCTTCTTCTTCTTCTTTTTCTTCTTCCGTTTTATTCTTCCGCTTTTTTGGACCGTATCTCCTCCCACAATTTTTGAGCTAGAGACATGAAATTCGGTACAGACGTGCGGGGCATATAGGCGAAGTGTGCTATGGCATTATCGACGAATTTCCGGACATTTTTTCCCTTAGACTATAATGGTAACAATCCTCAAATGTGGATATTTCAAAACAGGTTTTTTCATGGTCATAAATACAAATGGTGATACGCCCAACCCCCCACACAGACCCAGGTACACCCACCTACTGACCTACCTTTACTGATCTACTTATCCATTACGGTGGCAGCCATATTCAAAGGGTAACTAAAGTCAAAAAAACTAATTTAGATTTATCCTCAATAAAAAATAGTTTTATGGTTGTAAACACAAAAAAGACATACCAGACCCAGGTACACACACCTACTGATCTACATTACTGTGGAAGCCATACTTTAAAGGGTAACTAAAGACAAAAAAACTAATTTTGACCAATCATCAAAAAAAGTTTTTTTTTAACTCTCAACCCGACACAGGCACACACACCTACTGATTTACTTATCCATTACTATGGCAGCCATACGTAAAGGGTAACTAAAGTAAAAACAACTCATTTTGACCAATCATCAAAAAAGATAGTATTTTATCCCCCAACCTGAATACACACAGGCCAACTGACCTACCTTTAATGCATGTGACATATTAAAAGGGTAAGTAAAAAACAACAATGTCCTCTTCATTCACATTATTGAGTTTTAAAATCTGCAGCACAAACACACAAATTCCCTTCCAAAATGCAGTCTTTCAAGACAAATTCAGTGTATACTTAAATTTTCCCTTTCTAGTTAAGCATTTACCTGGGTAAATTTGGGTAAGTTCAGTCTTACTATGTCTAAAGGTCTCCATCCACATTGACGATATTCACAAATACCGGTCGGATCCATCCATCAGCATCGCAACATATTGGGCTGAATGGAAAATTTCTGTTGGATCGTTATAGGTTCCCCATACTTTAGTATAAAAATTGTGCAGGTGCATTGCCCGAATCAACGTTAGTTCCATATAAAGTATATATGAACAACCGTTGTGGTGTATACCCACATTGGCAAACTCATGATCCGATTTCACCAGTATCGAATTATGAGAATACGACAGGGGTTTATGAAAACCTTTATTGACTGGAAACAAAGCAATGAGCCCCTTCTCTTTTATCAAGCTCTAATCCTTTATCCAGTGAGATCCATAAATTGTAGTTTAACATGAACTGGATGGTCACAGGGTAGACATAAATACTAAAAAAAAATCTATAAATCTAACTAATAAATGCATAGTGTAATACAATTATAAACACCATGTAAATTTAACTTCTATTAAGGACCCCTCTGAGACTGGAGACCCAGGGGAAATGGCTTCTCTGTGCTGCTGGAAAGCTGGCCCTGGGGGTTGATGGCCTTGTTCATAGAATATTACAATATAGAAGGCTTGCTGTTATTTCCTTATAATTTATTAATATCATTTACCTCTTACTTTCTATATGTTTTTTTATAAATTACTTCCAACTTCTTCAGGCTGTAATTTGTTTTTTTAAACCTTATTGTAAATAATCTTTTCTTATTTGCTCTCCATTTCCTTTAAAGCAGACGAAAAACATTGTAAATATTTTACTTCCAGTTAAGAAATGCCTCAATAAAACTGTCCATTAGATCTGAGTGAATTCATAGTGGGAAACATTTATTCTAATGAGCAAGTAATGACATGCAAATTAACAGCATCATACGGCAAACGAGACTCTTATTTTATGGAGGACACTACTTGGCAGCGTGTTGCAAGATGACATGGCCCAATGAACAATACATACTAACGCACTATAACATCATGCTGAGAGTTAGTGCAATTATACCCATCAACATACACAGAATATGTTCCATTGTGAATACAAATCATTCGTTAATAGAGAACCCTGAAGTATTTTTTTCAAGGCACATATATTTCATTGCTGTAATAATAATAATAATAATATGGAGTTATTTATATTTTAAGGGGGAAATTGTGCAATATTTGTTGTGCTGTAAACATTCAGGTGTCTCTAAAAATGTAAAATTGTATATTAAAGGGGCCCATACACCCACTAATCCTGGTCGTACTATATTGGGATCCTTGAAATTGTACAATTGTTGGACTGTGTATGGCTGATTGTACAATTTCCTCCCTAGAAGAAATCTGACAATACCAATTGTAATGCTGTGATAGTACTATAGATATTTGTGCATTTGGCCCCTGCATTAAATAAAGTGCACTCCAGGGTCTATTTTACGTCATTATTTCACTTAAGGACTAGGCACACCAGCGCGTTCTAACACCCAATCAGATCAAAATCAAATTGTGTGTTAAAAGGTGCACACAAGTTGGCCCAAATGTTGTAGCCACACTAGCAGGGAGATTCAAGGTTCTTATCGTTTAAAATGGTGCTAATTTTGCCCCAACCAATCAGATTTTATTTAACATTTGAAAGCTAACATCTGATTGGATGCGGCAAAATTAGCACCATTTTAAACGATAACAACTTTTATTGAATAACCCTGTAGGTGCGCTGCTGTGCTGCCATCTGTTAATCAGAGCGCATGCAATCCGCTCTTTTTTGCGAAATCGTATGTGCTCCGATTTTGCAACATTGCGCAATTGCTGCTCACACACACACAACAACGTGCACGAGCACGCATTTCTGGAACGCTCGTACACACTAATTTATAATTCACATACTGTACCTGCGAGTGCTGCACTCACTGTCTCTAACAGCTTCATCAGGAGGTTGTCCCAACATTCCTCCTATCGCGATTTTGCACCTATACGGCAAGAAGGAAGGGATGTTGGGTCAGCCTGACAATCAAGCTGTGCAGCTGAGTGCAGCTCTCGCAGGTAAGTGTAGTCCTGCTGCAGTTTAGCTCTAATGCACACATTTCCCACTGCCAGAAACTTACAGGGAGATTCAATAAAAGTTCTTATTGTTTAAAATAATTTTGCCCCAACCAATCAGATGTTAGCTTTCAAATGTTAAATAAGATCTGATTGGTTGGGGCAAAAGTTGCACCATTTTAAACAATAAGAACTTTTATTGAATCTCCCTGTGTATATATTAGTATATTATATATTAGTGTCCCTTTAACTTTTATAAAATATTCATTTTTATTAGGAAAAATGGTTTACACTTTCAATATTTTTTATTATTTAACTTTTTTATTCTGTGAATAGAATACCTTTTAAATATAGATCGTTTCAGATTTGGTGCAAAAGTACATGTTTAAGGCTAGCCAACAATTCAGTTCTTCTATACATTTTATTGTAGGCCAACTGGACTAAGCAGCTAGTCAGTCCACCACTAGAGATGGACTAAGAACCGAACCTGAACCCGAGTTCAATACGAACTTTCAAAGTTTGGACAAACTCAAAATATTCAAACTTTCTGAACTATGAACTCGTTTGGTTTTGATAACCTTGTGGGCGTATTTTAGCTAATTATTAAAAATTTGCTAATTATCAAATTTTATGTACCGTTTGCTAACCCATTTTAACCATAACCCTCGAATGCCTTCTTTCAGCAATATGCCTCGAATATTTTTTTCGGTGTAACCCTCCAATGTATCGCTCGAATTCGGTAACCGTTGAATGTATTGTTCGATTTTCGATAACCCTTGAATGTGTCGTTCGGTAACCATTGAATGTATCATTCAAATTTGGTAACCCTTGAATGTATTGGTCGAATTTCAATAATCCTTGACTGTATCATTCAATTTTCAGTAACCCTCGAATGAATTGTTCACTAACCATTAAATGTAATGTTCGATTTTCAGTGACCCTCGAATGTAGCTTTCAAATTCGGTAACCCTCGAATGTATTATTCGATTTCCGGTAACCCTCTAATGTATCGTTTGGTAACCCTAATTTTGGTGTGTGGAAACCCGACAATTGCCGATTGTGGGTTAAAGAAATGTTTTTTAAGTTTTGGTGATATGGTCATGTTCCACAGACCATTTCCCAGGTGCCACAGCCATTTACAGTAAATTACCATTGCTATTTTATTTGTAATTCATCTGAACTTTTCAAACTATTTTCTCCCATTGACTTTAATGGTTTTGTTTCTGAACCTTTACTAACCGAACTTCAGTAAGTTTGGCCATCTCTAGCTACCACAACAGACTGTTGGGAAAAGTTTTGCCACTTTGGTAAGTGTGCTAATTCTCCACTTAATGTCCTGACTCCTGACCAATAGATCTATCTCTGGAAAAAGTTATACAGTAGGCAATATTTCAGCCTAACCAATCGTGGGTGTATTTAAGCAGGCATGATTGCCAATGATTTACCAATATGACAAATCATCCAGACTGACTGATTTTGTTAAAAAAAATAAATGATTGGAATGATTGGTCTCTTGATAATTTCAACCAATTACCTGAATAATTTCATTAAAATTATCCATTGAGCTGTAATGTCAGCCCAAGTCTGTCACTCAGCCCAGGCCTTGCTACATAAGCCCTAATATGATGGCCATGACTATCAGATAACAATGGTCTCAAGTGTAATAATTGGGACAGGCAGAAAAAAAAATGACTCACAATGCAAAATAAACACTGGTGCAAAACAGACATAGTAAACAGAAATAGTTTGCGTTTAAAACAAACACCAAAAATATCAAGAAAGGTTTAAAAACTGTTAAAAATATTTAGTGAAATATATGCTATAAAAACGTGAGAGAGAAGATATAAATCTGTCTTTCTCTTGGAGCGCTACTCACAAAGTAAATGAAACCTAAACTGTAGAATGGGATGACCCAGACTGGAAGACGGTCTGTTATAGAACCCCTAAGACATAAAAAGAAGGAAAAAAAGGTCTCAGAACACCATGATATTTGATGTTAGAAAAACTAACCATATATTATAGAGTTACTGATCACTAGTGTTCAGACAAAACATTGTAAAAAACATTTATGAAAGAGTTACCGTATATACTCGAGTATAAGCCGAGGTTTTCAGGCTTTAAAAATAGCCTCAAAACCCGACCTCGGCTTATACTCGGGTCATGGTAAATTTTCACAATCTGCTGCTGCTTACCGGTACTTCTCTATGTAACCAGCTACCGGTAACTTAATTCTCTCGATCCTGCTGGCACTCTGCACGATGCGCTGCATGACCATACTCGGCGGCTGTCTAACTTACTGCTGCCTCATGGCCCGCTTGACGTCACTGCTCCCGCCCCCTTCCCGGCTCTCGCAAGCCACAGGTCAGACGCTCCGGCCCCCTAACCCGGGTCGTAGCTACCAATATAAATATATATATATATATCTGTATATATCTATGTATCTTTTTTCCTTTACACTGCACATGGACCAAAATGGACAGTTTTTTTTTGCATCCCTAAGGGCTGGGCCACACACTGCAACATTTTAATGTGCAATCTGATAACAGTCAAAAAAACACACAATTTGTCTCCTCTGCGTTGTGCTATAATCCGCCAATCGGAGCACATAAAATCATAAAATCTGCATTTATTGTGCAATCGCATATGCTCAGATTGCACAGCAATTACCCAAGTCTTTATGATTGGGGATGTAAACAGTGTGCCTGGAGGAGAATCAGGTCTAACCACTGTGCCTCTGTGCTGTATATATACATTAAAAATAAGTAATAAAAATGGAGTGAAGAATTTTGTACAAAACTGCTCGGATTTTTATGGTATTCCATAAAAGTACTGTTTAATTTCAGGTATTGCTTTATTATTTGCCATAAATCAAGACAGATATGACCATATAATAATTCTGTAAGCCCATCATTTGTAGCCCATAACCTCAGGAGTTTGTGTACAGCTTGTTTTATTCAAATTCATTTCTAAAGTTTCGCAGTAGAAACAAATGATTCAGGCATATTTCCAAGTGTTAAAACATTTCCATAATGTTTGCAAATTTTTTTATTAAAAACCCACAAGGTCACCACTGTGCAATGCAGTGTAGCTCACTTCATATTGACTTGTGTGATAGCATGTTTAGAATGCATAGAAATGTTTCATCAAAATATCAAGCAGGGATAGAAACATGAATTAGTCAAGTTGCAACTAAAATTTCACATATAGCATTAGCAGCAGTGCTCCCTCTAAAGTGCTGTGTGCTCATGTGTGCGCACACAATGTTGTAGGCCGGCGCACACAGGTTAAAGTGGTACACACACAAAAATCTGCTGGAATATAAGTGCTGTGGTGTGTAGCGCACAATAGTTCATCTTGTATGCGCACTGAAAATATATTTCTGTGCACACAGACAATTTTAAATTAGAGGGAACATTGTATGGCAGTAACTAGGTGTTTTACATTTTTGTCCTAGTACAAAGAGAATATAGTGTTTAATCATATTGACACGCTGAATTTAACAAACAAAATAACGTATGTAGAGGTGTGAATATGCCAAGTCCCAACTGCCATTTTCCTTTCAAACATTCATTTTTCAGTGTGACTTTTACAAGTTTCATTACAACATTATAGATTTTCTTAGCTAAAGAAATATTGAAAATCCTGAACCGATAGAGATAAAAACTGAATTATACAAATACCTCTGGTAGAATTAGTTGCTTATAAAGCACATTTTATTTCTTTACCAAAATGTAAAGAACAATGCAAGGTCAACTGTGGAACAGGAGATTGCTTTCTTTTTTTTCTTTTAAGTAAAACAGAAACAGCCATCAAACGAACAGAGGTTTTATGCTTGTGTGGCGTTTATTACTTATAAACATTTAAAGGAATAGTTCATGTAAGGCGATAGTAAAACTGAATTGCTCTAGAGACTGTCAAGCCTTACCCAAATTCTATACACAAGACTCTTATTTATCAGGAGTGAGCCCTCGCATATGTTGGAGGCAGGGTGTTGCTGAACTACCACTCTATGTAGAATGCAATAAATGGGTGCCAATGGTTCTTGAACTTTAACAGTATCTTATTTATTAACAGAACAATAATAAGGCATTGCAATCAGCACAATAGAGGTGATATAGCATGACACGTAAATCAAAAAATTTGGTATACAGGTACTTCCAGACTGAAAAAGACTCCAATGGATATCTTTGATGCTTTTATTGACACAACATGTTTCGGACAAGGTGTCCTTTATCAAGTGCTTGGGACAGTGCACAGCAGGATCCAGCAGCCTAGAGAGGTGCAGGACACTACCCATTTGATATAGCATGACACATATATCACATAAATACTCACAAACCAGAGGAATCAGAAACAGCATAAATAACAATCAGCTTGTAAATGCCATCCCAGCTCTCAGGTCACTGTAGTGGGATCTTCTATCCCTATGTCTGGCACTATGTTAGACATTGAACACTATGCCGCAAAGGCACTTATAAGTGCCGGGGAGGGGGGGTCCTGGTTCGGGCTGCGGGACCCCTTAAGCCCCAAAGGGCCCTTGTCAGGGCCACAAAGGTCCTTCTAAGTACCCAGGAGGGGGTCCCGGTTTCGAGCTGCAGGACCCCCGAACGTCCAGCCATTCAGCAATCCACGAGCAACCATTTTCGGGAATCTCCGTCCGTTCTGGGTTTTTCAGAAGTGGCAGTTCGAGGCCTGCCAAAAGTTTGAAAATCCTCATACACGAGAATTCTCGAATGTTCGTGGATTATTAAAAATAGTCCTGCGAGTCTGGAAACTCGAACTAGTTTGAATAGTTCGAGTTCGTCCGAACTCATAAAGTTCATCTCGAACTCGGGTTTGAGTTTGGTTTTGCGTCCATCTCTATTCGTGGGTTACAGAACACCGCATTCGAGGGTTATAGGCAGATTTGAGGGTTAGCGAACGCTACATTCGAAGGTTATTACCATTTACTAACCCTCAAATTCAGCATTAGGTAACCCTTAAATGCGTGATAACCCTTGAATGTAAAAAATGCTGCATTCTAGGTTTATGGAGCGCAAAAGACAAGGGTTATTAATTCAAAAATTCAAGAATCCTTGAATTTTCAGTAATTATTGAAAAGATGTCCGTGCGTTAGAAAATCCGAAAGTTCTGAGAGTTCTGAAAAATCCAAGTACGAACTCATAAAATCCTTCTCGAACTCGGGTTAGAGTTCTAGTCCATCTCTAATATGGATATTTCTTTATTATAATTATTTAAAGGGTTTAAAATATATTTTTTAAAAGCCATCTTGGTATGCTGTTTGTGGCTCCATTCTCTCCAGTTCTGATAACACGTTGTATGATTGTATGTACGCTGTACAATATTATAATACAAAAAGTTGTACAAGGGACAAAAATAAATAAATAAATAAACACACTATAATAAGTATGACCATTAATAAATATACAAGTGCTTAAACCATGCAACATGAGGAAAGAGATCCCCGGCCTGTAGAGCTTACAACCATGTTAAGTGGGTAACATACAAATATATAGGGGAAGGAAAGAAGTGAAAACTTGTGCACTGTCAGTTTTAGATTCCAGAGGATGGGAGCCACAAAAGAAAAGGTTTAAGGCAGGAGGAAGCCGTATTAGTGGGGATCAGCATAGGAGATATTTCTGTGGTGAGCAGAGGGTAGGGGCAGGGAAATATGGGGACACTAAAGAAGAAATATAAGTTGGAGCAACAGAACAAAGGGATTTGAATGTTAAGAGAAGGATGTAGTGTAAACAATTCATTGTTTAATGGGGAGCCACCGAGCCAGGTAGTTGTGCGGCACAAGGGAAATTTGAGTTCATGTTTATTAAGATGAGATGGGACGCAGGAAGACCAGTAAGCAGAATAATACAATAGTCCAAGCATCATATGATGAGGGAGGTAAGTAGAAAATAGTAGGTAAAGAGTACTTCATCTCCTCTACCACGGGAACATTACAGAACCCTGACACATTTCGTGATGTCACTTCCTCAGAGGGAATACACCTCCTGAGCACATAAGCTCCTTTTATATATACAAAATGTATCCACCCGCAACGCAGGAGAGTATCATTAGATTAAAAAAAACATGTTCGCTATAAAAAATGAATAAGGAAAGAAAGTGAGAATGTGCACAAGAGGTGTAAAACACACAGATAAGGAAAAGAGAAAGGGGTATACACATCATATATACATATAAATGTAAATAAATAGTAAATAGCTCAGTTTATAAATATATAAATCAAATAAATATAACTATATAAGTGCAAGAGCCTTGCCACAAGAGGAAAGGAGGTCCCTGCCCTGTAGTTAGGTGGGTAACATACAGATACAAAGGAAAGGAAATAAGTGCAGGAATGAGAGTTATGCAGTGCAAATAAAACAATCATATACGGGTCTGGTTACTAGATAGGTAGGATGCAAGGCTAGATTTAAACCTGCTAATTGAGGTTTCTTGACATAGAGAGAGTGGGCTAGAATTCCAGTGGGTAAAAGCCACAAGCGAGAAAGGTTTAAGGCAAGAGGATGCAGAGTGGGGGGTCTGTACAGGAGCTGGTTCTGCGATGAGCAGAGTGTATGGGCAGGAACATATGGGGACGAAGGGATTTAAATGTTAGGAGAAGGATTTTCTATACACTGCGCTTTTTATTGAGGAGACAGGTTTTTGTTCGGTACAGAGGAGATTTGAGATACTGTTTATTAGAGAGCAAAACAATAAAAATTTAGTATGGACTAAGGGGGAGAAAGGTGGGAAGTAGGAAGTCCAGTAGGTTGTAGGTTACAAAAGTCCAGATGCGATAGGATGAGAGCATGCATTAGCATAGCGGTAGTCGAGATAGAAAGGAACCTGCGGATTTTTGCTACATTGCAAAGGAGAAAGCGGTAGGATTTAGCAACATAGTTAATGTGGTTCGAAAAATAGAGGGAGGAGTCGATATTTTATTGGATAGGGAAAAAAAGGGGTATTGTCAAAAGAAATAGAGAAAGATGGGACAGGACCAGGTCTAGGTGGGAAAATGATTTGTTCAGTTTTAGTAAGGTTCAGTAGTAGAGTAGAGATGGCTGAACTTGGTGAAGTTATAAGGGGAGACTAATAGTTCTCAGGTGAAATAAAAATGGTAACTTACTGTAAATGGCTTTAGCACCTGGGAAATGGTCTGGGGAACATGCACCTGTCACTAAGGCTGGGTACACATAGAGGGACAATTTGTCCCGAGCGATCGCTCGGCCAGGACAAATGTCTGTTGGTCACGGCAAATTCGTCCGCAGTCAAATTTGCGAACGATTGACTGTGCGGCTCCATAGGGAACCGCACGATCGATCGGGATTTTCCAACACGTCCAATCGTCCGATCCGGATGAAAGGACGATAGAGGCGGCCAATCGAACGAAAGTGCTGTGAATCGGTCGATCGGCCAAAAATATTGGCTGGTGTATCCCCAGCCTAAAATTTGTTTAAACACTCCTTTCCCCAAGATCGGGCAATTGTCGGGTTTTCCGCATGCTACATTCGAGGGTTACGGCCAATTCAAGGGTTACCGAAACACTTACATTCGAGGTATATCTGTTGTATTCAATAGATCAACTGGACTTGAAATGTAGTTCTGAAGACGTTTCGCTAGTCATCCGACTGGCTTTCTCAATTCAGAATGACTTGTACAAGAATCTGTGGCAATTATGTACCCTGGAATTGCCACAGATTCTTGTCACGTCATTCGAATTGAGAAGCCAGTCAGTGACTAGCGAAATGTCTTCAAGAACTACATTTCAAGTCCAGTTGATCTAATTGAATACAACAGATATACCATGACCTGGATGAGTGAGAACCTTCACAAGCACACTACATTCGAGGGTTACGGCCAATGAATTCCTCTGACAATGTAATCAAAAATGGCGCCTGAGACTCGTGGCCGCCCCCCTTTTATCATCTTTACATTATTATTACATAGATTTTTATGATGCAGTGCCCCACCTTAAACTTTCTGTTTTATCTAAAGATTTCACTTAGCAGTTTCCATTGAAGCTGGCAGAGAAGGGACAGTTAGGTGAATGAGAAATGTTCGATATTAATATTGGTGTGAAGTTGGGCTAGAAACATTATTAACAAAAGTGCTTCTAACAGTATGTAGAATTTAGATAAAATTAAAAAATGGATCCCTGGTACAGTACCACAATAAACATTAATGTGTGTATGATATTTCATAAGATTGAATGTATGCGTGCAATATGTGTCTATTCTTTTAAATACGGTACTAGCAGTTTTACCTGGCATTGCCCATGTACACATGTGGGTATAGTATTTCTTCCATGCAGGTGTGTTTGGCTGTAGATGGAAGAGACAGGGAGAAAGAAGTGCCCAGTTGGTAATGTACATCATATATTTAATAGTTATGAATTAAGGAGGTGACATTGCTTGAGGAAGATATAGCACACATGTTTATTGCAAAACCTTATATACAACGTTATCAGTTTTTCCACTTGGAGCGTAAATGTACAAATGTTGTGGTGCTCATACTACATGAAATTTGCCGTTGGGAAAACATGTTGATTGCAACTGAATACCGCAGCACTTGAGTGACTGACGGGGGTCACTCTGTTCTAGTGTCTCTGATCATGTGACGTGCAGGCTCTTTGTCTGTGTTGTTAAAGCCGGGCTTCATTCTGTTGCACTGTGAGCTCTGTGTGTTTTTATTAAGCGTGCTCTATTTTTTGCACATTAGTTAGCAGTATGTCACTATGTTTGCACTTTAACACTTTATCCTTGCACAAGGACCGCTTTATATTGACTATTAGATCCCAATTAGAGATGTAATGTGGGTTAGAATAGAACCCAGTTTCGAATCGAATCTGAGAGTTTCAAAGTACTGACAAAACTTTCGGAACTCCTGAATTTCACAGAACCCGGAGTTTATCGAAAATCGAAAGTAGACAATTTCCACTAATCGAAAATAGAAAGTAGACGATTTCCACTAATCAAAAAACGAAAGTAGACGATTTTCGAAAATCAAAAGTATACAATTTTCTAAAATTGAAAATCTAAAGAAGACGATCGAAATTCGAATTTTCGAACTTTGCCAAAAATTTCGAAAAATTCAAAAACGGAACGTTTCAAACATCTATAATCCCAATCAATAAAGTTACTTTCTGGTCCGAATTGAAAGTGCCATGATGTCTTTGTTCTTTAAATTGTAACTGTCTGTAAAGTGTGTGGGGCACGGCACGGTATTCTAGGGTGTTGACGGTCTGGGGGCATGTCTGTGATATTGTGGTGTCCAGGAGGCATGGACGTAACATTTAGTGTCGTGGTCACGATGTTTGGGGGTATGGTCATGCTGTTTGAAAGCATGGGCATGCCATTTAGGTGGGATGTTTTGGAGTGTGGGTGTCAAGTTTGGGGTTGTGGGCGTGGTGGTGTACCTGTGATATTTGGAGCATGGACAGGATGTTTGCGGATGTACGCGTGATTCAAAGGGAGTACCTGGAATGTTTGGGAGAGTAGCTGTGATGTATGGGGACAGGCTGTAATGTTTTCTTTGGGGAGGAGACAACAATATCTGGTAGCATGGCCGTGATGTTTGAGGGCATGGGCATGACCACAACGTTTTGATGTGTACCTGTGATGTTTGGTGATGTGGCCATGCCTTTGGGGGCGTGGTCATGATGTTTTGGGTCATCTTCTATTCCTACAGCACATTCCAGGTAAGAAATTTCTTAGCATGACAAGAACCTTGTCTTACAGACCTTAAAGGGACAGTTCAGTGGAAATTATCAATATTTGTTAAATTGTTAGTTTGTGTAATGTCTTCTTAGTTATTCTACATATTCTCTCCCATTTTGCTATTCCCTGCCGTTGACATTTCAGGTTCTAATGGTCCTTTTTCTTCCCAAGATGCACCACTTCCTTGGAATGTTCCTAACAGTAATTTCTACTGATTGGCTGTTGGATGGGTCAAAGATGCTCAGATCTCTACTGAGCAACTGAATCAACCCAAACGCTGGGTCAAGGGCAAGACCATAACGGTCTCTACTAGGGGTCCTGCAAACAGGAAGTCAGTATTTCGGTTGCATTTATTTATACACAGACACAATGCTGAATTGGAAGATTAAGGTCATTGGGATGAAAAAATCTGCTCTTTTTTCTTAAAAGCATATGTATTTGCACTAAATTTCCTCTGTTATAGAAGCTGTTGTTTTGTGTGTCCAGCTCTCTAAGTTGTGTAGCCGTACATTACACTGTTGTTGTGTTACTGAAGTGGACTCTGTGTCTGTGTTGTTGAAGTCGGGCAGCACACTGGGCCCAGGCCCTTCATCTTAGTTACTGAATTGGGGAATCACACTCTGCAAGTGACGTGCAGGCTTTTTATTAGTCAAACTGGATTTCATGGGCGTCGGCCATTTCAGAGGGTGCCACCATTATGTGGATGCATTCAGGGGTGTGGCTGTGAAGTGAGCACATATGTATGCAATCATGTACAAATAAGATAAAAAGCAGAGGAGCACACTACTTCAGTGAACACTTCTTTATTAGTGCAAAAACAACAGCATACAACGTTTTGGGACACTTGGCCCCTTCCTCAGGTATATGTCCCGAAACCTTGTATGCTGTTGTTTTTGCACTAATAAAGAAGTGTTCACTGAAGTAGTGTGCTCCTCTGCTTTTTATCTTGTTTGGATTATGGAGCCCTGGAAGTAGGGGGCTGAGAGGATTGCACCTACCAACTTGTCTGGCAAACCAACCAACAGCAGTGTGCCATTGTACATTTGGAACTTCATGCAATCATGTACACACTGTAGTAAAATATAAAGGTATTAAAAGCTACCTTGGAGTTCCATGTCCATATAAAACCATAGGACCAAAGATGACATTTAATATCCTCATATTGTAACTAGGTAAATTATAATTCAAATGTATCGATGGGTCCCCTGATCGTTAAGCACCAATAAGAAGTGATGACAAAATGTAGCACTTTTAATATGGATATTTGTTGTAATTCATACAATATATGAAATTTGAAATATATTTAAAAATATATACTGTATGTATGTGTGTGTTTGTGATATTGTATATACACACACACTTATATTATTTTAGACAGATAGATCTGAGAGATATAAATCCCTCTCTTACTTATAAAATCATGAATAAAGTTATTCATTTTAGATAGAGAAGTGTTTTCTACATTACATGAACACTGTACTCGTCATTTCCTTTCCATTACTAAAGCTAATAGTGATGAAACTCCTGAATTGTCATCCTATGTTAATCACATTGTCTTACACACATTTCAACAGATTGAGCATTATTATCCTGTATTAGAAAGCTGGCTGACTTCATTGGGTTCTCAACATGTCAGGGCTATAAGACTATATTGGTTTACGCTTCCCTGCTGTTTCTATCTGGACCGATACAATTCTCTCATTGAAGAAGTCTCAGTATTGTAAGCAAAGAGGTCAAGGTGGCAATGGGAAAATCAAAGCTGATCTCTTGAAGCTTGTAATGATATGATATTAACCCTTTTTCATTTTGAAACAATGTGAAAACACACAAGATGGTCAGTATGGTATGTTTTTATTAATATATTGGCTTCCAATTAAATTCAGAACTTTTTTGTTACATGACTGCCTATTGTTCCCTTTCTATCGATGTTATTTTTTTTATATTAAGATATGCTGTGCATATTAATATACTGTAGTGTTGGAAACACATGTTGAGCAATTGGGGTTACTACTACCTAGTAAGATTCTTTTACTGAATTCAGCTGCAAAATACATTGATAATTAGCCAGGATTCACACTGTACATAAAGGGGGCCCATCATAGTTTTGCTGGGGGTATCGGTGATTCCAAGTTGCGCCACATCTGGAAGAGTGAGGTTTATTTTGCTGAACTAAACATAAAACTTTAGCCATTGCCAAATAAGGATCCACAAATTGGCCTTTTTTAAGTGAGAGATTTAACCAGGTTTTTATCTTATATCTTATCAGACTCCATTTGATGAGGAATTGAACCAATAGGCCTTCCTGTTCCTATGACCATGCAACCTTTCCAGGTCTGGGTTATTCTTCATGCAATTGAATGTCTACCATAAAAATTTTTATATGGTTTTTGATAAATTGTAGAAGATTTTTCATTTGTAGCTTACTAGTCAATCATTAAATATTGAATTAAAAAAATATTGATTGAAATTTCAAAAGAGTTTAAAGTTAGTTTTATCAGCACTTGGGGCTTTCAAGGCAGAGTAGACTGTAGCTGATCTGACAGATGTGTTTCACCCAATCCATTAACATCCATATTAGTTATACCCAATCCATTAACATCCATATTAGATATACCCAATCCATTAACATCCATATTAGTTATACCCAATCCATAAGTGATATTGGGTTTTCATTGTGAAAATGGTAATCATTGTGATATGGAAATCCCACATTTTCTCCTGTATAACCGCCTACTGTAGATTTGTCCTAGTTTATTTTAATGCACAGGCCTTATTACGTTATCTGCTAAATAGGTACCCAAATTGTAACAATGTAGATCAGGTGAACATAAATGGAATTTAATAGCTTATCTTGAAAAACGTACTTGGATTTTATGTGAAAACTCACAAACGAGACAACTGTAAATTTAATATTTAAACCCCATAGTGTTAAAATCCTTTTGTGCATTCAATAGGCTAAGATAATATTTCCATCCAATAGAACGCAGTCATTGATTGGGGAAATAAAGTGTGATAATATAACTTGCTCAAATATAAATGGCCTTCCTTTCAAATTTCATTTGCAATACGCTTGAGAAAATTGCATTTGAAATCTAAAACGGGAGCTAAAGTTGGCCAGGGCTACTTAATAGATGAATTTAGAAAAGGAGGAGAATTGAAATGTATGACATTGAAAATACCAAGAAAAAGACACAAGGCTTTTTTTTTTTTTTTTAGTAGCTGCTTCCAACCTTCGTTTTCATTGCCGAGGTAAAGACACTTCCTGCTTTAATAGTAGTAAGATTGAAAAGAGGAAAGGAAGGTGTATGAGAGGTGAGACCTAGACAGCGAGAGCAGGAGGGGGAACATTAGTAGCAATAACATTGTCACTCGAAATGTAAATTGACATGCTGCATAGTCAACAGACACAGCTGGCTGCCTGCAACTAGGACGTACTTAAATCTTGGCACTGATAGATGAAATATTTGTTAAGAAGCTAATCAGAGAAATGGAGTTTCATCAGGCATCAGCAATACTTCTCTGCTCCACTGCACATACAGAGAAAATGAATTACAAAAGCTAGGGAATTTTCTATATGGCTTGCATGAACATATATTGAAAGACTGATAGACAGACAGACAGTAAGGCAAATGTAGATGGACAAATAGGTATATAGATGGATAAACATATATATATATATATATATATATATATGTGTGTGTGTGTGTGTGTGTGTGTGTGTCAGTGTATCACTGAATATATGATACAGAATAGTGATGACTTAGTTGGTTCAGCATAAGGATGGTCTGTGGGTCTTGATGAATATATCTTCAGGAGTAATCTGTCATATCAAACACCTTTTTGTTCTTTGTTCTGTGCATCTATTTAGCTTGTGAAGTCCTAAGTGGAAAAGTAAAGAGAAATGGTTAAATTACATACAACAAAAATGTAATTTCCCTCATAACAGGAACCACATTTGAGTGAATTAGCAAAGAAATAAGAAAACAGTCCAAATGCAATTACCTTATAAAGTGTTGCTACTTATGTAGCAATCTTATTATTTACTCTAAGAGCAAATCACAATAATCAATGTCAGTTCTGTCACAATTTTTAAAATGTATTAAAGGTGAATTCATTAAATGGGTTAAATTTTAAGTTTCTCCTGGTAACTGTTCATAGTAAATGTTACACATATGCAATACTGCCACCTGTAGCTATAGATGTTCTGTTCCAGTAATGGTGAACCTTTTAGAGATCGAGTGCCCAAACTGCAACCCTAAACCCACTTATTTACTGCATGGTGCCAACACGATAATTTAAACTGAATACTGAGGATTTATTTTGTGGATGGCAGCAGTATTTTATACAGACAGTAAGAATACCCCCATTCCACTTCAAACTATGCAGAGCAGATAGAGAAAACAGTACTAAGAGACTAAGATTGTTAGTCTTAAGAGATTTAAGATTGTTTACCTACTTAGCATGCTGTGGCAGTCATGAGATAGAGTCCTCAGCAGTTTCTAATTACTGCACTTTCCCCTCCCCTTCCAGAAGCAGAGAGAGGGAGAGAGACTGATGTTCACATGACCTCTCTCTGCTACACTTTCTCAAGCTCTGGATTGCAGATAGGGGAGCAAACCAGGCTGTGTGTCTCTGGCTTTCTGGTGAACTCTGCTGTGCAAGAGTGCCCACAGAGAGGGCTCTGAGTGCCACCTCTGGCACGCATGCCATAGGTTTGCTACCACTGTACTCTGTTACACTGTAGCAGGTACAGCTTGTCCAACCTCAGACCTACTTTTTCTCTTACCACCCCACAGAATTATTAAGTCCAAAGTAGAGATGGGATCTGGGTCCAACTTGGAACCGGATCTGACACGGAACCCCTTGGTTCTGAAATCCGAATGTTCCGTCCAAAACCGGATGAATGGATAGTACGGAACAAGTTTTTGATTTTTATTGAATGTTTGAGCTATTTTCGCGAATTTTCGAAAATAGCTCAAACATTTGTTAAAAATACATAAAAGTCCCGATTTTAAGTTCCATTTTCGAATCTTTGGGGTTTTCCCAAGATCCCAAAACCCAGCAGTTTCGGCCATCTCTAGTCCTAAGTTACCTCTCTTTCTCACATTAAAAATAAACCAACCCAGTAGTCCTCCTCACTCATTAACATGCTAGATGACCTGTTACGCAGCTAATTTGTCAGTTACTTTAAATGTGATGAGATCTGCCCAGCAGTTGGCCTTCTCAGTCACCCATCTTAAGGGGGGGTCCTGTCAACTTTCTGTAAGAAGACCCACAGCTGATCCTCTACAAACTTAAACCATCCAGTCTCACTGCTTCACTAACAAGATCAATTTAAACCATTTCTGCTTTTTACAGAGACTTTGAAAAGAGGGAATATACTCTCCAGTTGTATTATTGCTAAAACAAAAAAGACAAAGAAATGAAATGTAATTTTAAAGCTAACTATAAGGAAACACAGCTAAATGTTAAAGTTAATATATATATATATATATTTTTAAAACATTTTTAAGCCAATAAGATCTACATTTTAATTACGTGGGAAGATTTTATTGATTGTGCTGTTTTGAAATGGAAGATTTCAGCTAGTCACTAAAGTAAAACCAATTACTAGATCTAACTGGATATTTAAACGCTAAAGCACATTAATGTAAATATGGAGCCCAAAGAAAATATTAGCCAATTTTGTTAGTATTATGCGGAGCCGAATTCCATATTCCATAGGCTGATATATGTACACTGCAAGGCTAACAGAGCTGACCTACAATACAAGTTGTTTCCCTTCAAGCAACTCATTTTTATACATTTAACCTAACCTATCTTTCTTGACTCGCATGTTGCAGCTCCCTTGTGTACATCACTACCGGATTGTTTTGCAGTGCCATCACTTGGAAATTACACAATGCATGCATCATTGGAGATCTTTAAACATAACTAGAATACTATGATTTGACTTAATAACTTTAATATTAAAGTTACAGAAATACTGTAGCCCAAAAGTGCAGTGACATTTTGTCTGGTACATTATTTAATTGATTATTTAAAGGATAACTAAAGTTAATTTTTTATAATTTGGATTTAAAAGCTTATTCATTGAAAGATAGTACTAGTACCTGCTATTTACCTTTCCACGATCCTGCAATGCGTTTGCATCCATTTTTGCAATGCAAGATCTCGGAAAGGTAATAATTAGGGATTTGTGATATTAAAGGGTATGTCCACCCTTAATAAACTTTTGATATAATGCTAAGTGCCCTCCAAAACCTCAACCTCGTAATGTCTCAGGTGCCGCTGCCTGTCCTGCCCCTTCTGTTTGCTTCTGTTTTTGTGGAGGGTGGACAAGTAGGGATCTGCTGTAAAATCATCTGAGTGTAATAGAGATGGGTCTATGAGATTTAAAATGATTGGTTGTCAGTTTCTAGGCGGCAAGATTGCATCTTTCTTGTTTTGATCTGCTGTGCACTAGAGAGTGAGTGAAGTATACTGCAACCACTTATACTCCCTCCAAAACATAAGGAGGGATTATGGAAGCTGACCCCTCTTACCTACAGGTTAATTTAATAAATCAACCAACAGCCAAGAGCCTGGGACAATGTTGCCTAGTGGATTTAGCTTAGTTTAATGCAGATTTACCACTGTTTGTGATTTGATGAAAATTGAGCAGACAGTTCAGTCACTTCCCCACTATCTAAGAACAGAGATAGGTGAAGCACACTGAGCATAATTAGCTTAGTGAATGAAGAGGAAGAAGTATTAAAAGACCTGCACTGGCTGAGGAATAATATTATAGCACAAGAGTTGTCTCAAGGTTATTCTGCAATATAACATTTAGGCCAAATGGATGAAAACAACGGAAAAGTATAATGAGTGTTGTATTCTACTTAGATGCAGGCACAAAATATTACAATCATGGGTTAACTAACATTTATTTAAGGGTATGTCCACCCCTAAATCGATTTTTATATTCTGCTCCCCCATGTCCCCCAGCCCAACTGCATGTTTTTTTTTTTCAAAAAGCTCCCCAAACTCTTACTTACCTCCCCTCGATCCTCCGCCACACTGCCGGCCGGGACCGGCAGTCGCGTCTGTGATTGGCTGAGCGGCAGCCAATCACGGACGCGGCTGCCGGTCATTCAGTGCAGCGGAGGAAGCGGAGAGGTAAGTAGAGTTTGGGGAGCTTTTTTTAAAAACAAACATGCGGTTGGGGCTGGGGACATGGGGGAGCAGAATATTAAGGGGGTTTAATGCTAGGGGGAGGGATAGTAGAACGGGAGGGAGAGGAGGGAGAGGGAGGGGGGGAGGGAGGGGGGAGAAGGGCTGCAGCACGCATGGCAGGAATCTCCGGGAGGCCAGGTACAGGCAGTGTCCTATATGGACCTGCTAGCCTCCTGGTGGTCAGTTTTTGGAACTTTGGGGGGGGACTACAGGAGAACCAGATGGAGTTGGGATGTGAGGTAAGGATTAAACTACACTACATGGTGGGCCAGTAGTTTGGGGGATTATAGTTTTGGGTGGACATGCCCTTTAACAGATTTTGCCACTTGAAATGTAGCCATCAGATGGAGAGTTGAGTAAATAGTTATGCTAGCTATAAACTTACATATTACACATTAGATAGAGTCACATTCATATATCTAATATGAAAACAAAATGATTGGGTCAGGCAGTTGTCCCTATTTTGCAGAAACATTAAGAGTTAAATGATTAATAAATGGAAAATGTTTTTGTTTGCTTTTTTTAATTGCCCATTACTGACCAATTTTTAAAAATTTTTTGTTGATCTGTCCTGATTTCTTTTTTAGATCCATTTAAATGCCATATTATTATAAACTCTTCTGCTGTGTACCGTTTTGACAGTTGGTATGTGTGAATTACATAGTTGGAAATTCCTTTTCCCAGTGTGGCCTCATAGTAATTAAAGGACAATTATACTTACCATTTCCCCGATCCATTCCTGCAAAGTACCTAGGATGAGGACCTAAAACGCTAAGTCCTCCCCACTGGCACCATCAGTGAAAGTCCGGGAGGCAGCCAATGGGAAGACACGCCTCCTTGCAGAGTGCGTCTTCCCATTGGCTGCCTCATGACCTGTCACTCAAAGTGCCAATGGGGAGGATCGGACCGGAGCGACTAGGGAGATTACAAGTAAGTAGTGCAGGACTTTTATAAAGTACCTAGAGGTGAGGACTTAGCATTTTAGGTCCTCACCCGGGGTACTTTGCAGGAGTGGGGGGAAAGGAACGAGGGGGAGGTGAGTAATAATTGTCCTTTAATGATCATGCTTGCCCTCACAGATTTGTCAAGAAGAGGGGACACTGAGCCTGAGCAGAAAAAGTACTGGATTGAAGGTATGTAGCAACACACACACACCTTGGAGTAAGTGGTACTTTATTTATAGATCATGATTATTAAGTTTACATGCCCTTTAAGTTTGTAAAGTATGGCCAGGCCAGCGTTATTCAGATAGGCAGTCTGGAAAAAAAACCTTGGATTTAAGTATGCCTGTTTCAAAATGTTAAATATTAAGTGTTAAATATTTCCAGCAAACAAACTAGAATTCTTAAGTGGTAATTTAACAATAAATGGGTTCTTGTATACCATTCTTTACTATTACAGTTTCCTATTAGAGATAACCGATGTTGGTTTTACCACAAATTAAAACTTTATTCACATTACATGGATCTCAAGGACAGTGCTTTAAATTTTTTTTTTTTTTTAGATGTTCCCCATACGATTTCCCAGCCACCAATACAATTGTATGCTGGTAGAAATGTTTATAGCATTTATTTTATGGCAGTGCAAAAATATCACTTTACGTAGACTTCTGAACATGAATACATTTTGACGGTACATTTTTGCCTACATTAATGAAACCTTCCTCTTTTTATTTTCCAGGCTCTGACAAAAACATTTTTTTGTCAACAGTCAGGGAGATTCAATAAAAGTTCTTATCATTAAAAATGGTGCTAAATTTTTCCCTAACCAATCAGATATTATAAAACATTTGAAAGCTAGCATCTGATTGGTTAGGGCAAAATTAGCACCATCTTTAAAGATAAGAACTTTTATTGAATAACCCTGAGTGTCTTTAAATCCAAAAAGATGTGTGCATTTGTAAAAAGACAAAGATAACTTTAGTTTTCAACAAGTCTTTCTTCTTGTTTTTTTTACCTTCAAAAGTCTAAACAGTTCTATGTTTGCCCTGGTTGTGATGTTCATTGGGCCATGATTTAGTGATTTTCATGAAAGCTGTATTGTCTGTGAAATGACTGGAATAACTACTCAATACTTGTTTCCTAAACTGTAAGCAATTTTACACATGACACATTTAGAGCAGTAGTCCTTTTTTTTTTAATAAACTGTTTTTAATGGTATTGCACTCTAGGTGACACAATAAATTGTTTACCGTATATACTCGAGTATAAGCCGATCCGAGTATAAGCCGAGGTACCCATTCTTGCCTGAAAAATTAATAAAAACTGATTGACTCGAGTATAAGCCGAGGGTAGAAATTATCACCACTATTGCAAACCTGTAATTACCTAAAATGATTAGAAAATGAACATGAATAAAGAGGAAGTCCATGTTTTATTTTTAGAGTATTTATTTTCAAATAAAAACAACCTGTTTTGTAGTCACTATATGCATTAAAGCAACAAAAAGTATGGAAACTATTTTAACTGGGAAACCTTTTTGCTGAATCAAAGTTCAATGGCTTGAGCAGCAATATGAAACATGCGGTACTCTAATTAAAATCCTTCAAAATCGGATCCCTCATCATCAGTTTCTCCAAATAGTGCCTCAAATTCAGCTGGTGTAATGTCATCTGCATAGACATTATCATCACCATCATCAATATTTACATCATCTTCATCACTGCTGCTGTCCTGAAACAAAACATCATCTTCTGTACCATCCATGGCATTACTTATACCGCATTTCTGAAAAGCACGTTTGATGATGTCTTCTGGAATGTCATCCCATGCATCTCGTACCCACTTTGCTACAAGTTCTATGTCAGGCTTCATAAGATTTCCACCTTTTGTCAATTTGGCTTGACCAGATGACATCCATTCGTGCCACATTTTTCGCACACGGTCTTTAAAAGGTTTGTTTATAGACACATCCAAGGGCTGTAAAACAGATGTAAGCCCACCAGGAATAACAGCCAAAGTGGTTTGAAATGACTTAGCCATTGTTTTTACATCCTCACATATATGGGCTCTAAACATATCCCAAACTAGCAGTGAGGGTTTTTTTTTTAAAGCTACTCCTGGTCGTCCATTCCAAATCTCTTCTAGCCATTTTTTTGTTCCTTGTTCATCCATCCATCCTTTAACATGGCTAACATCTTGTTGTCTGTTTATATTTATGTTATGGCAAGCAGTATGGAAGGGGTAATCACTGCCCATAAAATTCAAATGGATTTCGTTTATGTACATTGTTGTACAACCATGCTCAGTGTGTAACGTTTATAGTAGATAATGAACCCCCTACTGTAAATATAAGGATGAGATAGGTGTACAGCAGGAGTTACGTGACCATATAGATTTAATAAAGGGCAGGACACTCCGAGGGTGACAATCTAATATCCATTATAATTTACAGTAGAAGGGTAATGGAGCCATCATCGGTTCTCTAGGACATAGTGATGATAATGTTGTAATACCCTTATATCTTTTAAACCTAAGTGCCAATGCAAACACTTCACTATTTCACACTAAATTGGTTTGCAAACAGTACATAGACCAATCATAAAATTACAGATTGCAGATGGCCCACCTTACCCTTAAGTACGTAGAGAAAGCAGCAAAAAAAAAGGACCATATATATAGAACAGCAAATTCTTATTACAATTTCCCTAAGTGGCAGTAATGCACAAGCGTAAAAGAACACACAAAATGTAGGCCCCCCAATGTGTATTTATTAAAAGAACAAGTACAATGGTTTAATGTCGAGGAGAAACAAATACAGATAACAAATCATTAGTAATGTTAGCATTCTAGAAGGAACCGGTTTAGTAAAGGAAACTATGCTTCTTGGGGTTTTAGTTGTTTAATTCAAACCTCTTCGGTGTCAAGGGGCCCTATTTATAAAAAGATCGGATATCGTTATCGTTTTATTATCGTAAAATACCGATCGTGATACGCCAATAACGACGGGTTTTTACCGATAACGACCGTGTAAGTTACCGATGTACCGGTCGTTATTTACCGATATCGTAAATAACGGTCGTTATCGCGTAAATAAAACGACGGTATTTAACGATTATCGGTAAATAAACTGTATTGTACGATAAACCGGATTACGATCTTTTATAAAATAGGGCCCAAGTTTCAAAACACTACTATTACTCATTACTTGTGCCTTATTCAACAACAAACAAAAAGTCGTTATATACTTGTGATCCACTGAACAGTTCAGCAGCTGTTTTATATTAAAACTTTTTTGTTTTAGATGCAGTACTATGAAAACTGTCATAAAGTTGGACTAAAAAAAACGATTCAAAAATGTTGTTGATAATTGTAAAGGGGAAGGTCTTTTAAAACCCCTAGAATCAGGCGGGATTATATCCTAAACCCAATTGATGCTATCTTACCACAAAGTAGACTAGGTTTGCCCTAGGTGGGCAAAAAAATGTTATCTCCATAGTTACCACACAAACCTGTTTATGTTTACTTAAACCTTAAAGAGTTCAGGGGAGGCTTGGTATGTAACGTCATCGCACAGCCAGTAACTGACGGCCATTACCAAGATAAAGAGGAGGGAGCAGTTTTTGTAAATAGAACTACGTGAGGGTGGAAGGTCTGCTGGGACTAGGTAGGAGCCCCTTGGCTCGTTCGCCCCTGCAATTGCCTATAGTGTATGGTTGATCCCTATGCCCCTGGTAATGTCAGCATGGTCAGAAAGGGGGGATAGAACAGAAAAAATCAGGCAACTTTAGTTTTAAGCCACAGCTTTCCGTAACTTAAAGTTATTTTCACGTGTACATATCCTTTAATAAAGGGAAGTCCAAAGTACTTACTGGCAGTATGAAACATGTACTTGCTGTAGCTTCTTAAAAAATGGAATTCCTACCTACCCTGCACCAGCTATTTTCATTTTTTAAAGTAAATTATACAAGTTAGTTGTCTTAAGAAAGATAGGTGTAAGGTGGTACATGCCTTTTGAGAAAAAAAAAAATATGGATACAAATTCTGCTTACATGAATAGTGCCATCCCAAAAGGACCCAAAAAGCAGAATTGTATACAGCCACCTGTTGAGGGTTTTTAAAGAATACTGACCCCCCAGTATCGCCATGGTTCAGTTACAGGACATGATCCAAAGATTTTGTACAGAGAGAGGTTATCATTCTGACATAGTAAAGCAACAGGGATAACAAAGTTACTCTAAGGGGTATATTTATAAGGTTCGTTTTTAAACTGTTCGCCTCAGTTATCAACGCCTTTTCACCAATTGGACTTTTGCTATTATAAAGCAGGGTAAAACAGGTGGCGAAAGTCATTACGTTACTTTTCACAATACATCGCTGCCGTGACCGCTCGAGCATATTTGTAAAATGGCGAAAAGTGTTTATTGCATTAGTTCAGCCATTCAAATTTGCCAAGTCTAATATTTGTGTACATTTGTTTGGATGATGTACAATTTCCCTTTTAAAGGAGGAGTTACACATTCGACAATTACCAAAGGTAAGTACCTTTCTTAAGATCTCCCAAAGTGTACTTGTGTTCTACATTCCATTGTGGTAATTGTCAAATGTGTTTTTTCAGTGCTCAAGTTATAACCAATTGCCAAAACAAATAGGTTTCAAGCCATTGTAAATATGTCAACTACTATATAGAATGTCCTGTGGATTACTACAGATAGGCAAAACTATACTATTATGAAAGAATGTATGATGAACCACCACTCATCTATTAGGCAAGCATATAGAGGCTACTAGAATTCCACTATATTCCAAAATAAATATGGTGATTTAGCAGTGGCAAGGTATTTTAAACCCTTTGTGCAGTAATTGACAGATAGTGACATAGAAAGAAGAAATTATTGATTAAGGAAGCAGAGGTAGATACATAGTTTGGGAAACCTTGATACCAAGAGGTTTGAATCACAACAACTACAGCGTTGTTTGTTTAACTGTTCCTTTTAGTATGCTTACATTTTAATATTTGGTTATGTGTGATTTTAATGGAGTGGATTTGGGTTCTTTGCTATTTCTATTGTGTCCGACAATAACATTGTAACTTGTTACTTATAAAACATGTTGCCTGCATATTTAATGTTCCTTATTTTTGCATACGCACTTTTGAATTGATTGCTAAAAAAAATTTGCTCTGCTATAGTATGGCCTATGCGCTTCTAGTCTGAGTTACTACAGTACTGCTCCATTTGCATCTGTTTTTAATGATTGGTTCTATGCACTGGTGTGCACTTAATTTTGAATGTAAGTGGATAGATGGGATGGAAATAGGAGGTGTTGCTAGCACCTTCTTGCATCCTATACCTTTAACTGTATTCACTGATAAGACATGACAGTAATTAATATATAAATATATATACAAGGTTCAGCACATTTGATTTATATGCTAAGGTTTCATGTATGCAAGCTACCTGATTGTATCAATTTTTTAAAAATATGTGGTGAATAAAAAGTTTTGTTCTGAGCGCACAATGCTAACTGTGTCTTTGTGCTACATGAGAATAAAACAAGTCTAGTATACGTCAGAATAATGGATTAATACAACCAATATTTCCAGAATGAGGATAGACAATGAGTTCACAATGCATAAGATACAGACAGGTTAAATAATGAAGGAGAAATCACCGATAGGGTGAGTTTATCCTTATATGTGCCATTGGTTCTTACTTGTATCAGTTCCCAGCTGTTTACATAAAAGCTGATTCACCACAGGACGTCTGAAACCCTGTAGTGGCATTGGTAGTTTGGGGCATTTATTGTAACACTTAATGAGTGTTCATACAAGGGTAATAGGTTAAATCCAAGTTTAAATCAAATCTACAAAAAAAACTCACAGATTTCACAAGGATTTAACATCTGCTAAAATCTGGAGTAATGTATATAATGTTTAATGAGGAAGCAGCAAGGTATCATATGACATTTTGATCTTATAATGCCATAAGAATTTATTGTCTTGCTGCAGCAGCTTGAGGGGATTTAGAGGCAATACTGATAGTCCAGTTTGTTAAGCAAGATTTGTTGTTCCAATAGATGGAATATTAAGAAATGTTGGCTGAAACAATTATGTGTAGGGATTTCTTAGAGTATGTGTCTATTTTGTCCTAAAAATGTATATTTTATCCAACCTCTTCCAATTAGAGATGGGATTGGATCGGACATGGAAACCCCTCGGTCCTGAAATCCGAAAACTGTTCAGATTTTTGGACTTTGGGAACGCTCTATAACCCTCGAAAAATAGTTCGGAAACACAAAGGTAGTTTGCGATCGTATTTTCCAGGGTTATCGAACATTCAAAGTTATTTTTAAGAATTACCAAAAAATAACTTGGTACATCAGTAACCCTCTAAAATACACTCTGAAAACCTCGAAAGTAGAAGTTCCCAAGTTCCGTAAATCTGAGAAAATAGAATGAAACTCAGAGTTTTGCCCATCGTGTTCCCAGTATGGGATATAGAAGCATTATTATTCTATTTCCTTCCTCTGGGGACACTGTAACGTACATATCTTCTTAGTACCAAGTAAACACCCTACCTGCAATTACTGATAGTATACTAACTTGGTTGCCATGAAATAAATTTCTTGCTGTATCAGGGGCACTGTACAAAAATTAAACTGAATGCTAAGTTTAGAAAAATAATGAAAGAAATATATGTGTTTCTATGAACAGAAGAAGCATGGACAGAAAAAGCCACAGTGTGCGGCCCTATGCAACAATGGGTCAATGCAGAACATGCATGTTTTGGTCTATAATGGTCATTTTTACATTTATCTACATGAATAACAACGGGCATAGTATTTTTACTCCAAAGCACAAGCAGAAAAAATTGCATGTTGTTGAGCAATTTAGTATGATCAAATACAATTGAAAAGTGAACAAAACCTCCAGAACGTTATCTCCTGTCTTTTTAACAGCATTAAAGCCGGGACACACATACGATTCTTCGGACGGCGAAAGAACCAGAGTGCGGCGCACATGCATGACGAACGGCCTTTTGGGTGTTAAAATTACATGTGTGTATGTGTTTGGTATGGGCAGCGGTCTGTGTGATCTGCCATGGCGGATGGCGAAAGACACCCAACCGAATGCATACACACGTGAGTTATCGGGCGAAACGGCGGTTCTCGTAAGCAAGTGCCTGAGCTGGGAGTCATACCGGCCGAAGAATCTAATGTGTGTATGGACCTTAAGGTTTCTTAATTAAATCTGTGCACAGGGTATAACAACACATGCAAACAGGTTGGTGGAATAAAATAAATAAAGGGAAATCTCAATTAATTCAAAAACGATTCTATTTGATCTGAATTTACATTGAAAAACTTCTGATTCTGATGAGGATTTGCCTAGTTTTCATTTTATTGCCATCTAGGATGACAAATATAATTAAGTTGGTAGTTCTATGTTAAAAAAAAAAATCTTTTTACAATTGGTATGCTATGTAATTTAAAATAAGAAAATCTTGTCTCTGCTGTGTATTTCACATATAAAATCTAGGGTTTGTGCAGTCTAATTTGTATTTTAAAAGAAAAAAGCAATAATGATTTAAATTATATCAAACATGGTGTTACATGTATTAGCAATTATAATGTCTGGAGACAATTCAATTGAATGCCAATAACAGGTTGTAACAAAAAAGGGAAAAAGAAAATTCTAGTATCCACTGATTTACACTGAGCAAAATTTCAATTATTTAAGGAGCTGTCCACAGTGCCATAACTTTAAGTATGAATCAAATGCCATGACTGAGAAATTGTCACACTATGTTGGATACAATGGTAATTACCTCACTGACACGAGTACTGTTATCATTTACAGAGCCGCAATAAAGGATCTTTGGTACCAGTAACACAAACTGCAGGCTGATCAATACTCTCTGAATATGACTCTCTATGGTCTCTGACAGAGCTTGGTAGTAGGCCCAATGATACACGGCTCCCTGGAGCCTCTGTGAATATACCCGCAGTAAAACGCAGACAGCGCATGTTCAGCTGGTCTATGGATGAACAGGTTCATATTTACATTTTAAAGGGGTCTCAGGACATGCAGGATCTGAGTATAAGAGAAGGAAATAAAAGTAGGGATTCCATGGTACAGAGGAATCAAACTTCTGGTTTTGAACATTTATTTATATTGCTTAGAGAATGGTGTGGGGGAACTACAGAGTAGAATAAACGAATAGCCTTCTTAGAAACTGTAAACGTGGCCTATCCTGTACAATTATAAAAGCTAGGGTGCATGGAGTATGGTACAGAAAAATATCAGGAAATCATTCAGGAATAAAAACAGAGAATTACTTTTAAATTCAAGAACATTATCAAACTGTGGAATTCCATCTGGAATAATCCGCATATTTATTATACATAAGCTTTGGCATTTCAATGGGGAGGTGCAGTGGTGAGAATCTATATAATCAGTCACTCAGTGATGTCACCGAGAGGACCCTCCCCATTTCTCCTCCCTGCCTGTATTAGTATGTAGACAACAAGTTTGAGATAGAAACGGCAGTCAACTATTTGTATGTGCAAAAACAATCCTTTTGATCACATTAATAGTACAGGGAGGGGGAGGGAGGGAAGAGGAGGGGAGGAGGAGGGAGGGGAAAGAGAGAGTGCTTGTGCTGGGATTTTTACCATACAAGCACGCGCCTTGTGCTTTTATATGGGTCAGGAAACTCCTTGGGGCGTTAATTCCTTTATATTACACGTAGGTAGCGTATGGAATTCCTATTTATATTCCTAAAACATTTGTAGGATATCATTATAATGCTTGTAAGGTTCTCATTTCATTCCAGGTCATGGTATATCTGTTGTATTCAATTAGATCAACTGGACTTGAAATGTAGTTCTTGAAGACATTTTCTAGTCATCCGAACGGCTTTCTCAATCAGAATGACTTGTATAAGAATCGTTGGCAATTATGTACCCTGGAAAATCCCAATAGCATATCACAGACAGGGTTAAGTGTGTGATTGGATAGTGGATAAGAGGTGTTTAGGAACGCCCAGAGTAAGGTGTTTAAACAGCATTGTACATGGCAGACAGTTGGGTGTCGAACCCCCCCCACCTCTATTTAGGGCTGGTTCTTTATTTCACAATGCATATATGGACCCACAAAGTTACATAAGGAAGGGGCCCCAATAAGACCTATAGCCAGCAGCATCAACTCTGTAAACCTACAGGTGGCAAAAATATCAGCAACATCTTAGGACCTTTGGTGGGAAGCTAAGCATCACATCCAGAACTCTCAGGAATTCACCAACAAGATTGAAGATATAGTACTCGGTTTGTAGAAGAAACTATGGTGTACTATGTATGTAACATCTTTTCTCTCTTCACTGTAACCCACCAAGGATGCTTGTGACATGGTGAGAAAACGGCTGGGCCAAAGACAGCACTCTACCAGCAGACTGATCTCAACAAGAAAAACAGGTGTGTTCCTTGTTGGACTTGTGCCTGAATACCACCTAGTTCAAATACAGGGATAAGTTTATAAGCAAAAACATGGATGTCGATGGGGATCTCCAGTTTCACCATGTGTGGCCAACCTTTACATGGAGGAGGGTAGGCAGAACACAGGCGCTTAATACCTTTAAGGGATAGCAGCAGCCACTGGTTCAGATATGTTGATGACACTGGGTTGAAATCCACCAGAAGGAAGTACAAGGCTTTCAACACAGGTTAACTATGTTCATCATTACAGAGCGGTATATCGATCATCTCACATTACACATTTCTAAACATTCACAAGGGAAGAGGTACAAAACAACAAACTGCTTCTTGGACTGCTGGTAGAAGTATACGAAAATGGTAAATGAAGTAGAGGTTGTACAGAAAACCAACACACACAGAATCAGTATTTGATGTTTGACTTCCCACCACCCTTTAGATCACCAAGTTGGGTGTAAATCAGGACCCTGCAACACAGAGCCGAGAAACATCCCCACTAGCACAGAGGCGAAGGCTAAAGAAATGAAATATCTCAGAGGAGCCCTTAATAAATTGTGGATATCCAGAATGGGCCTTTGTCAAAAGAAGAAGTAGAAGGAAAGAAAAGGAACACAAATACCAACAGACAGGGAAAAGCAAGGACAGGAGGGAAGAACATGATAACCCCCCAACCATACTGTAGTCAGGGTGTCTCCGAGAAAGTAAGAAGAATTTTCCAAAAAACTCGTTTATCCCTGTCTGCTTTAAACCCAAACACCCTGAGGCAGCATTGGTACATCCGAAAGACCCCCCAATACCAAACACAAGAAAAGCGACATGATATATGCGTGCAATGACAGAGCTCTGTTTTGTATGTGGGGGGAAGACCAAAACAGCAACTGCATCAGTATGGCCAGCACAGAAGAGCCAATTTCTCGGGTCAGGACTAAGCTGTACCTGATCTTAAGCATAAAGGACATACCTTTAAGATGTATGTTAACATTGTGGCAAAGGAACGTGACTGTTCAAGAGACGTGTTTATGGAGGCCATTATGTGAACAATAAAGAAACCAAGCCTAAAAGAGAGTGGGGGGGTTCGACACTAACGTCCTGCCATGAAACAATTGATGTTTTAACCACTACCCTGGGCGTTCTATAACACCTTTAGCACTATCCAATCAAACCTTAAACACTGGCTTGATATGCTAATTGGGTTTTCAGGGTACATTGGCCACAGATTCTTGTAAAGTCTCTGAATTGAGAAAGCCAGTCGGATGACTGCGAAACGTCTCAAGAACTACAAGTCCAGTTGATCTAATTGATACAACAGATATATCATTTATAATATTTTGTAAATTTTCATGTTTGTTTCTATACTTACTTAACCCTACCACTGCTACTACCTCCCATGAGTCCCTTTGTCAGTTAACCAATTTGGTAGCGGGTTTTTGAATATTTTGATCCTGCAGATAAAATCCTTCCTATGTTTGGAGGGAGATGGTTTACTAAATTATATATGGTGACCAGTTTTCTGCTTAGTCTGTTGACCGCATCAGGTACCTATGGCAGATGTGCATGGAAACATATGGTTCATATCCACAAGCATGTTACATTTTGTGATGCTGAAAAAACAAGAAACCAATGGGGGACACACATTAGAAAAGAATATTTTTTGTTACCACACATGTAAGAGGATGGCCTTATTGCATGTTTGTGTCATCACATGCCCCAGAATTTCATTTGGGTTTTAACAAATTTTCTTATTGATTAGAAACCTTTCTTCCTGTTGTGCTCGAACAATGGTTTGTTCTAAGGTGTAGCATCTTTTTTGGAGAGGAAGAGGATGATATGAAAAAGTAGCAAAATATGGGTCTTTGGCTGACTTTCTTTTGATTAATTTAGGTTGTAAATATTGAAATTCCATCCAGGTTAAAATATTTAGAGTAGAACATGGACTTTCTATTAATTAGCAGCAAGAATCTTACGTCAAAATACAGATCTGGCATACCAAGCAAATCTATAAAAACGGATGGGAGTTTGGTAAAGACAGGCTCTGCAACAGGAATTCATTTCATGCAATCAATCACTAATTAGGAGACTATCAAAACTCAAAACTTCATCAAGCCAAACCCCTGTTTTCATGGAGGAGTAAAATCTCATAACCGACTGTATACAGTTGAGCTGGGTTAATCCATTTTGTTGCTGGCTCATCTTCATTTGGGCATATTGAACATTTTGAAACAGGTCTAATATTTTGTGCAAAACTGCTCCAGTATTCCATTTTAGAAACAATGGACCGATTTTGCAGATTATGAATAGATTATGTCCTCTCCCACCAATGAAGGATATATTTGTGAATTCAAGCTGCATAAACAAAGAACAGTTGTGGATTATGCATTTGCGAAGTATTAGACTCAAGTAGGTTAATAAATGGAAACATTTAACTCCTAATTGATATTTACTATACTCATTAGTGACTAACCACTGGGGGTTGATGATAAAAGGTGCTATAGGGGGGATGACAGAGCCACTAATGGTCTTTAATGCCCTGCAAGCAGATGCATCAGTGCTAGTGTGGCTCACCTTAATTTTGTCTTAACTCTTCTGTGATTACAGGCAGGCGTTTTGTGCTGGCAGCTTTTAGAAAAGTAACAGAAGTGACAGCTAAACGCACATCTGCACCATTATATGTAGTGAAGACAAAAGTTCCAAACCTGCCATACTGCTGCAATCTAGATGTTTAAAGCAATTAAGCATAGGTAAGATGCACAAAGTGACGTGTGAAAAACTAAGAATGAAAAGCAACACCCCCACAAAAAACCCAATGTGGAAAGTTGTAATGCTTTGTGAAACGGGCTGTCCACTCTCCAAACTATGAAGTTAACCACTACTGGCCCCACTGTGTAGTGTAATAAAATCTACCTTACTTTCCCAGCCCCCAAAATGGTTCTCTGTAATCCCCCCCCCCCAAGTCCCCAAAAAACTGCCCACAGGGGGTAGCAGAGTCCCATATAGAAACTCTGCCTCCTGTCTCCCCTCCTGAAGACAGTTGGCATGCGCACTTGCAGGCCTCCCCCTTCTCCTCTTGTTTTGCGATCCCTCCCCCTACCATAAAAACCCTTGCCAATAGGTGGCTATTCCTTCCCACCAGCCCCAACAGCTATAAAAGATTTTAAGAAAGTCCACAAACTACTAAACTTCCCTTTCTCCCCGGCGTTGAGCAGCCGGCAGTGTGTCCATGATTGGCCGCCTCTCAGCATGTGCGGCGGAGGAGAGAGGTAGGTAAGTAACTATCGGGGGACTTTCTTGAAAATCTTTTTAGCGGTTGCGACGGGGGAAGGAATACTACCATATGGATTTTTTTTAAAAGGGTGGAATGCCTTTAATTGTGGTTTACAAAAAATAAGTGTAAAATTACCCCTGCCCAATTATTACAGTTAGAAATGATTAGGTAGTAGGGAAAAAATATCATTATGACAACTAACTAAAGACTTGTTAAAACAAAAGATTAACCTAACACACATATTCTACTTAAACGCCATGAAACTGCTGAGAAATTATTACTACTTAATGTCTTTCCACAGATATGCGTTGTGTGCAATCTCCCGGGAATATCCTATCCCCAACCTACTCCTCGGGCCAATGGTTTAGGATGCTCAGTTTTTACGCACAGTTACGGTGCCCATACATTAGTACTTACCCGCCGTCAGATCCATTCAATCAAGATTCAGGAACCACCTTTCGGATAGTCTTCGAACCGACATACGATCGGTAATGTCCCCCGCCTGACCACCTTCACTCATTTTGCAATTGTATGTCGGTAGCAAAGAACATCCAGAAAAATATTTAATTATTTCTGACAGATTGTGGTTAAAAAATCACTTGAATGAACGTGATCATGATTTTATATGTAAAGAATAGTATTGCGTACAGCCACAAATTCTAGAGCGCAACTAGACATCAATTTAATAAATAAAAAAAGGAGGACTGTTGCATTCCAATTCTAAAGGGATTCAGGATTTAACCATGAATGTACTCTATGTGCATTATTACTAATAGATCAGTGGAGTTGTGGATATCCTTTAAGGTTAGAAGAAAAGAAAAGTAGTTTCATCTTCAGAGTTTCTTTACAGTGTGAACAGTAAAACTGTGGAACTACTAGTAGATGTGCTAAGTTCATTGGATAGAGAGGATTGAATCCAGCAATCCTCTCCAATTGCCATTTGGAGTCAGTAAGGTTTTCCCCCCTCCCCTTCATATTGTTTTTTGGGGGTGGTTTTGCCTTTCTTGGATCAAACTGTCAGGCATGGTTCATAGGTAGGCTAAAAAGGTCTAAAAGGGCCAATTCAGGAAAATGTGTTTCAATCTGAATGCTTGATACTGACACCAGCATTTGTACAGAGCAAACCAATATTACAGACCTTAAATATATAGAATACGGTAAAATTTGAATAATTTACTGTAGGTTTTTATAAGCAATCACAAATAATATTACCTATAGCAAAGACAGAATCTCATACTCATAATACTCATAGTTTACATATGTTATGATATGTTATGTATTAGGAGTGTTGAATGCCAATATGCTATCCCTCTTTATATTTTGTATGCTCTACTCTCCCACCCTCCACAATTATACTGTCCGCCAACTGTAGTCTTCCTCAGGTTATCATTACAATAGGAAGTGTTTCTGAATAGAAAGGGCACATTGGTATGAACAATAACAATTATAAAAAATCTGCAAAGTAAAACAAGGTCCACAATAACACTTATCTACTGCCCATTTTCAAAAATAGAATGCTGAAGGAAAGTGGGGGAAAATGTATAAAGTCTGCTAGAGGGGATATTGGGAACATATTATGGCAGAAGGGTAAGGGCAGGCACTAAAAGCAATTGGCAATATAACAGATAGTGCAGGTGAATGGAACAATGCAGTAGACCTTAAAATGAGGTGAAATGAACTTGACTTGGTTATGTCTAGTTTCATGCAAGCAACCTCAACAACTGTGCAGAATAGAACACTGAATATCTTGGCAACACTATGTGCATTTGCAAACATTGTGGGATGCAATATGGGAGTACAATGAATAATATACAAAATGATCAAATATGTGTCCCTTTTGAACATTCACTTAGAAACCATTTTTTAAATAAAAATTATAATTAAAAGAAGCAGGTTAGTTGATGAGTTTAAGTACCAAATATATAGCGATGCTGAGCCTCAATTACATAAAAAACAGTAGATCCACCAAAGAAGATAATGTTAAAGGGCATGTCCACCCTTGAAAAAATTTTTTGTATAACATTCTCCCTGCTCCCCCAGCCCCAACCGCTCTATTTAATTATTAGAAAGTGCCCCAAACTTTACTACCTTCCCTCTTCCCCCGCCGCATGCCAGGCCCTCTGCTTGCGAGAAAATGCAAGCAGAGGGGCGGGACCGGCAGTCGCGTCTGTGATTGGCTGAGCGGCAGCCAATCCCAGGCGCGGCTGCCAGGAGTTCAGTGCGGTGGAGGAAAGAGGAAGGTAGTAAAGTTTGGGGCACTTTCTAATAATATAAATAGAGCAGTGGGCTGGGGGACAGGGGGAATATAATATGGAAGGGTTTATGATAGGGGAGGGAATCCTATCGGGAGGGAGAGGAAGGGAGAGGGATGGGGAGAAGGGCTGCAGTACGCATGCCAAACTTCTCCGGAGGCCAGATAGTAGGATAGAGTCCTATATGGACTCTGCTATCCTCCTGGTGGGCATTTGGGACTTGGGGGGGAATACAGGAGAACCATATGGAGCTGGGATGTGAGGTAAGGATTTTATTACACTACATGATGGGGCCATTACTGGGGGGATTATAGTTTTGGGGGGACATGCCCATTAAAACTTAAACAAAACAGGATTGTACATTTTCTGTGCATATTTACAAAGGACAGTATTATAAAGGATTATTGTCAGTGAATATCAGCCCTATATAATGGCTATATCTGTGTATCAGTTAGATCAAATGGACTTGAAGTTTAGTTCTTGAAGACGTTTCGCTAGTCATCCGACTGGCTTTCTCAATTCAACATGGCCTTCTGAATTGAGAAAGCCAGTCAGAGTCTAGCGGAAATGTCTTTAAAAACTAAACTTCAAGTCCATTCGACTAACTAAATACAAACAGATATACCATGACCTGGATGAATGAGAACTTCACAAGAATTTGTAACGGCTATAGTTGAAATTGTTCATGACTGCTGTATTGTCTTTTCAAAATACAAATTATTCCTGAGGTTAAAAAGACCAATACCAGGCGACTGAGCTACAGTCAAAAAATAATGTATAATGGCCAGGAAGGGTTGACATTGGCGATATCGAAATATCGTCCGGTATTGGTCTTTAGGGTCACAGCAATAATTTTTGCAAGGTCAATAATTAACACTGCAATCTAAACAATGCAATACGAATGATATTTGACAGAGCACAAATGAAGCAAGATCCGACTAAGCAAACTGTAAAAAAAAACTTCTATGCGCAAAGGCCAAAACATGAATGTAACCACAGGACAGTGAACAAAGAGTCTGGCACACGATATTTATAACACTTCTTGTAAAGCTTCAGTGTACAATGAACCTAATTTCTTCTTCTAGAGTAGTGCAGACCACATATGTGATAGGATTAATAGTTTGCAAACAGTTAAGGTTCACAGAGTTCAACTGTGGGTTGAAAGAGTGTTTGGATCTGTGAGGACTTGACAGTGAGGTTTAATGATTGTTTAAAGAGCCTCAGGACTCCCTCATGTGTGAGAGAGACAGGAAGTCCCTCTCCTCTCTGCTGTGTGAATTCCTGACAGAGAAGGTAGAGGGGGGGTCTGGTACCCCGGCACCCGTGAGAGGGCGGGGTTTAGGCACCCACGAGTGAGCAGAGCTTGAAGGGACCATGGGGTCCATGAGTGGGAGGGACCAGGGGGGCTGCAAAGAGGAGGAGGACAGAATGATTGACAGTTTCAGAGCGAAGCAGGAAATGCAGGGGACCTGGTGATGCTGCTGCCATATCACACACACAAAATGTAATATCTTCAAAACTATGCAAAATAAACAATGGAAATACATTGCAAAAATTCTCAGCAATTCTATCAATTTACCTAAGTCATTTTTGGACCACAGTTCCAATTTAAAATGTAGTTATAGTTTCTGCTGCTCCTCCTTTTCTTACCAAGCTCCTCTGCTTCTGGGTTACCTCCCTCCTGGCCAAATCCTTAATTGGACACAATCCCAATAGACTGAATAGGGTTTATGCCCACACCAGCAAAGGACTATGGGAAACAGGAAAAAGGGAAGCATTGATCATTTGAATGTTTAAGGTTTTTGTTAGCATTAACATTTTTAAATATATATCAAATAAGGCCCTTATCACATGGGGAATCACTTAAGGTTATTTATTATTAGACTTTCCAATGGTAGTATGGTGGTTATTATACATTTCTTGGCAGGTTAATAAAAAAAGGAATACATGTAAAGGAGACCAAAGATGAGGAATGTAACCCTGAAACACTAGGCCCACTCTTCGCCTCTATACAAATAATTAAATAAGGGGCTAGGATTGCAGGGGAAGTTCAAATTCTTTATGCCCTTTTTTGATAAAAGGCTAGATGTTCTCCACACTTTCTTCTTGGGCATTATCACAGAAAACACACAAGGATTACACCTTGAGGTGGGTACACCGTAACGAGAAAGGGACGATACAGATGGATCCGGCGATATTGTCCCTTTCTCAATACTGTGGTAGCATATTTCCAAATCAAAAAAACAACAGAACCCTGTCCCATGAGTTAATAATATAATGCTTATTATTCACTGCGTTTGGTCGGGTGTGTAAAACCCCAGACCCTTTGTTTCAACCAATAGCATAAAGACAATCCAAGTTTCAAAGTATGTATTTGGTGCTTACCCTTGCCTCTAGTGACCCCGGTTGCCAAGTGCCCCAGGTCCGGCGCTCCAGAGCAAACTCCACGAGTACAATAAAAGAAAGGTGAGACCACATCAACCGGGGTACTGAAAGAAGAGTCCGGACAAAGAGATAAGTGAACACACAGCTTTTACATAAGCCTAGCGTGTGTAGTGTGTTCTCTGTGTCCGGACTCCTCTTTCAAGTACTCCGCTTGATGCGGTGTCACGTTTCTTTATTGTAGCATATTTCCAAACCTACCATGCTGAATTTCACATAGAATGGGTTCACAGAGTGGGCCCAGATAACCGCAAACAAAATGAAGACCAAGACCAGTCCTTGAAAAACTAGCTGATGACACATGGTAGTTAAAATGAGTTAATTTAGATTAATATCAAGATTTTATATTATCTAGTATATCTAGCCTAATACAAACAAACCTAGAGCTCAATCAATACTGAGCTTAGCGTCATATATTTGTTGATTTTTCATTGTTTGTTTCTTGATAGTATAATGTTTGATGATGCTTTGACTCTTTTTCCTTCTTGGTCCACAGCTGCATCAGAAAAAAGCAAAAGGAGAGAGCACACACACAAATCTTATACATCGTAGGCTCTTTTCACTTTTTATTTTATTGTTTATTTACTACCGAATGAATAACGGTTTGGGTGGATTCCTCCTCCCTTCGTCTAGCCGAAGCTACACTTTCAATGTGGCAACAGTTTCCTCTCACCTTTCCGGCAGGGCAAAGTCATTAAGATGAATATCTTTCCAAATTTTTATTTTACCAATAATTCTAACTAGTCAAGTGAGAAAAATCTACATTTGAATCCGAAAATGTACTGGAACAAATTACCAACATATACTAACTAAACTAAAAACACAGGAGGAATTTCCTCCCCAATATCAAGCTGTATTCAACTGCAGCACACCTGTGTATAGTTAAAAAAAAACCTGGTTCTGCGACACCCCTACCATGATACCTAACTATAATTTAAACAAACTACCTGATAGTGGCATTAAAAGAAACTTGGCCAGAGGAGGTCAGGGTCAATCCCCTTCGATTTACAAACTGGAAAACAAGATTAATATGAGATAAACCCACATATTTGGTATGGGTACCATTCCTAACACCCATGTTTTCAAGAAGGGTAATCTTACCTGGTCTTCAACACATGGCATAAGGGAGGAATACAGATGATCACAAACATAGACAAAGACCAGATGAAGTCTTTTTTTATCTGCCACAAAATATCAACTAAAACACCTACTGCTGCATCTTACCATAAAAATCATCAAAAAAGCAAACACAGGGGATATATCTCCCCTTATAAAATGACGTATTAATGGCTAACCCAATACTCTGTGCCCTAAGGTAGTAAAATATTTGTAAGAACACCTAATAAATTATATCCCCCAACCCCACTCTGGGCATTCTTTGGATATGTGGAAACCTCAACATCAAGGAAAGCCATCCTACAATTTGGATAAACATTTCACCCTCTCTACTATAAATTTTTTTAAGAAAAAGCTTATATTTCTCTTTCACAGGGACTGGTTTGAAACCACCTTAGATAGAGATATATATATATATTTTTTTATGGGAGAATTTTAAAGATATCTTCCCACAATCTATAAAACAAAAACTACACAATTGCTTTCAGACGACTGTTTGTTATACAAAGTATCATCATCCACGACCCTCCTATAAGCTTAACTTGAGATATATTTATTTATATCATTGATTCTTGGGCGTGTCTCCCCCCCAAAAAATAACATACAAACCAGTGACTCAAATGGAACACTAATACAGTATATATAATACAGTAATACAGACTATATACCAAACAAGACACACAGTGCAATCTATGAAATATATAGACTAAAGCAAATGAAATGTATCAGGATAACAAGCAGTGTCACTGTGTTTGTGAAGGTCTCACTACAAGCTGCTGTTACACTGACTTCTTCAGTGATTATGATCTCAGCTAGCAGGGGAGGATATGAACTTTAGGTAAAAAGTAAATAACAATTAGCAAAGTTAGAGAACAGGAGAGTTCAGTAACTTACTTGTAAAGAATCTCAGCACCACTTGTCCTCCTCTCTCCCCTCTGCCCCTCCCTTCAGCATATGCTACTTTATTCCACACTTTGATTGCTTGCAGTCTAGCTCTGGAGGGAGGGGTCAACAGGATGTCCGCACTTCATTTAAAGTCCTTTCAATTGACAATGCTCGGACTCTGTATACAGCCCATCACTGCTTGAGGGGGAGTAGACAGAGAGGGGAGGGGGACTACACAGCTTGGTACAAACTTCTGCCAGTGTGAAGAAACAAAGCCACACAGAAACATGAAAGTAAGGCAGCTTATACTAAGTGATCTATACATTGTATACAGACAAAGTTTTTTTTTTCACTATAGTTGCCCTTTAAAAATCAGTACAATCAGTACAATGGCTATATCAAATGTATACAGTACTGTGAGTCACGCGTGTTAATTTAAATAATTTATTATTACTATGTTCACAACAATACTTGGGGCATATTTATAAACAGTCGCTATTTTCGCTATTTCGCTATTTCAGTACATGCAAAGAGCGATATTTTCACTGTATTTATAAAAAACGCTAGTTTTTGTGAAAAGTTCAAGTTCGCTTATCATTGCGTTACAAGACTATTCCTTACACAGCACTATGACATGTTCCCATATTAATGGAACTGGTTTGAATTAGCTGCAGTTTGCTGAAAATAAAAAAATCAGTTCTATTAATAAAAAAGAGAAAATTCGCCTGGTGAGTTTTACACTATTTATCATATCCATTAATAAAATAGAGAAAATTCGCCTGGATGAGTTTTACACTATTTATATCATATCCTATTAATAAATAGAGAAAATTCGCCTGGTGAGATTTACACTATTTATATCATATCCTATATAAAATAGAGAAAATTCACCTGGGTAAGTTTTAAAATATTTATCATATCCTATTATAAAATTGAGAAATTTTGCCTGGGTGAGTTTTACACTATTTATCATATCCTATTAATAAATAGAGAAAATTCACCTGGGTAAGTTTATACTATTTATCATATCCTATTAAAAATAGAGAAAATCACCTGGGTGAGTTTTACACTATTTATCCATCCTATTATAAAATAGAGACAATTTGCCTTGGTGAGTTTTATACTATTTATCATATCCTATTAATAAAATAGAGAAAATTTGCCTGGGTTAGTTTTACACTATTAATCATATCCTATTAATAAAATAGAGAAAATTCACCTGGTGAGTGGTAGTTTTATACTATTTAATATCCTATTAATAAAATAGAGACAATTCGCCTGGGTGAGTTTTACACTATTATATCATATCCTATTAAAAAAAGAGAAATTTCGCCTGGGTGAGTTTTACACTATTTATCATATCCTATTAAAATAGAGACAATTCACCTGGGTGAGTTTTACACTATTATCATATCCTATTAATAAAATAAAGACAATTGCCTGGGTGAGTTTTACACTATTATCATATCCTATTAATAAAATAGAGAAAATTTGCCTGGGTGAGTTTTACACTATTTATCATATCCTATTAATAAAATAGAGAAAATTTGCCTGGGTGAGTTTTACACTATTTATCATATCCTATTAAAAAAAGAGAAATTTCACCTGGGTGAGTTTTACACTATTTATCATATCCTATTAATAAAATAGAGACAATTCACCTGGGTGAGTTTTACAACTATTATTTCCTATTAATAAAATAAAGACAATTTGCCTGGGTGAGTTTTACACTATTTATCATATCCTATTAATAAAATAGAGAAAAATTGCCTGGGTGAGTTTTACACTATTTTCAAATCCTATTAATAAATAGAGAAAATTCGCTTGGGTGAGTTTTACACTATTTATCATATCCTATTAAAAAAAAGAGAAATTTCGCTGGGTGAGTTTCACTATTTATCATATCCTATTAATAAATAGAGAAATTGGCGGGTGAGTTTACAACTATTTATCATACTATTAATAAAATAGAGAAAATTTGCCTGGGTGAGTTTTACACTATTTAGCATATCCTATAATAAAAATGAGAAAATTCGCCTGTGGGTGAGTTACAACTATTATCATTTCCTATTAAAAAAAAGAGAAATTTCGCCTGGGTGAGTTTTACACTATATTATATCTATTAATAAAATAGAGACAATTCACCTGGGTGAGTTTTACACTATTATCATATCCTATAATAAAATAAAGACAATTTGCCTGGGTGAGTTTTACACTATTTATCATATTATTAATAAAATAGAGAAAATTCGCCTGGGTGAGTTTTACACTATTTATCATATCCTATTTAGGGATGGCATAGAACTCGAACCCGAGTTCGAGCCGAACTGTTCGAGTTCGAACGGACCCGGACTTCTCGAACTATCTCGGACGCGGACTTTCGATATTTCCCGGACTTTCGATGATTTATCGAATGTTCGAACGTTCGAGTATCGAATCCGCGAGTAAAATGTTCATGGTATCTAGGGCGAACATCGAATCTGCGAGTAAAGTCTCCATTACAGCCTATACGCGAGTATCGAATCTGCGAGTACAATGTCCATGTTACCTCGAACGTTCGAACACGAAAGCTCGAAAGTAGCGCGCGTGAGAGTAAAATCGATTTTACTTAAGTCCTGGATATTGGAACATGCTCCCCAGACCATTCCCAGGTCCCACAGCCATTTACATTAAGTTACCATTAAATTTTAGTTGTATTTGACTCGAACTTTTTGAACTATTTGCCTCCCATAGACTTTAATGGGTCTGTTTTCGAACTTTCGAACTTTTACAATAGTTCGAAAGTTCGAAAACGGACCGAACTTTCAATAGTTCGACCATCTCTAATCCTATAATAAAATAGAGAAAATATGCCTGGGTGAGTTTTACACTATTTATCATATCCTATTAATAAAATAGAGACAATTCGCCTGTGGTGAGTTTTACACTATTTATCATACCAAAGAACAGGCCGCACTTCCGGATCTTGGTAGAAAAAGCTTTATTGAAACAGTTCATCTGAAGACACGCACAGTACCCAGCATCCAACGCGTTTGGGGAAACACCCCCTTAGTCCGGACCTCCATGCCGGAACTGACCCTGGAGCGGCCATTTGTTTGTTTGCATAACTATTTATCATATCCTATTAATAAAATAGAGAAAATCGCCTGGGTGAGTTTTACACTATTACATATATCCTATTAATAAAATAGAGACAATTTGCTGGGTGAGTTTTACACTATTTATCGTACCCTATTAATAAAAAGAGAAAATTCGCCTGGGTGAGTTTTACACTATTTATCATCCTATTAAAAAAAAGAAAAATTTCGCCTGGGTGAGTTTTACACTATTTATCATACCTATTAAAAATAGAGAAAATTTGCCTGGGTGAGTTTTACACTATTATTATATCTATTAATAAATAGAGAAATTTCGCCTGGGTGAGTTTACACTATTTATCATATCCTATAATAAAATAGAGACAATTTGCCTGGGTGAGTTTTACACATTTATCATATCCTATTAATAAAATAGAGACAATTCCCCTGGGTGAGTTTTACACATTTATCAATCCTATTAATAAAATAGAGACAATTCCCCTGGGTGAGTTTTGCACTATTTATCATATCCTATTAATAAAAAAGAGACAATTTACCTGGGTGAGTTTTATTTATTTATCGGTGAAAAGCAACCAGTAGATCTCCAGATGTTTGAAAACTACAACTCCCAGCATTCCTCTACAAGCACTCTGTAGGAATCTGGGGTTGTAGTTTTCAAACATCTTGAGATCTACTGGTATTATCATATCTTGCTGAATTATTTTAAATAAAAAAGATAGGTGTTCAGTGTGTATTAAACAATTTGACACTACTTTGAAAATCCACAGGAAGTGTTTATTTACCATCAAATACGCTGAACTTAACATTTGCCACATTTTCAGCATTATTATAGCTACTTTTGCTAGTAGTTTTCGCCTTTGATGAAAATCGCTTTTTAAAACTTATAAAAAAAGTTGAAAATTTAAAAATTGCTGTGAAGTCTGGTAGCAAAAGAAGCGAAGATAATGCCCCTTCATGCAGGAAATATATCCCTTAGACCCCATTTGACTTTATTGGTAAATAAATAAAATCGGAACCTTAAAAAGCAATCTTAAGGAAAATTGGAAATTGCAGATCGTATTACAGTAAATGCTCTAAAATAGTCTTCCATGGACCCATTGGAAGCTAAATAAAAGGCCATTTATGTGTTTTCGCCACCTCAGACTTGGGGAATTTGAGGCTGAATTAAGGCAATAAAACACTTTTCGCATTTTCTAAATATGTTCGAGTGGTTACTAGTGCAAGTATGGCGAAAAGCGAAATAGTGAAGAGTAGCGTTAATGACTTTTTGCATCTGTTTATCAATGCTTATAAATCGCAAAAAGTCCAATTTTGCAGACAAGGTGGCGATAACGGAGGCGAAAAATTTAACAAACCTTTATAAATATGTCCCTATAACTTAAGGATACAAATGTATAAAGAACTGTTAAATGCAATTGTTTATTTACCGTATATACTCGAGTATAACGAGGTTTTTAGGTTTAAAAATAAACCTAAAATCCTGTGTCGCTTTATACTCGGTCACAGCTAAAATCGTGGGAAAAATGGTAAGTTTTTCACTTACCGTACCAGCCCATCATCTGCACCGCCTTGGACAAAGGGACACCAGCCTTGGACACCGGGACACCAGCCTTGGACACCGGGACACCAGCCTTGGACACCGGCAGGGAGCTTAGAGATCGGGAGGGAGAAACCGCTGACAGAGAAGCAGGCAATGTGCACGCAAGAACGTGGGCGCGCATTACGTAAGGAGTACCTGTACTGCTGCCGGAATGGAGGAGGGAAGGAGCGAGCTTACTGATGCTCCTGTCCGGTCCTGTGGGACGGTAAGTTGAATTCATTTAGTATTGCCTAATTATTGCCTCGTATTTGTTTGGGGGGTGCAAAACCAATACAATGCCAATACAAATGTTAGGAAACTACAACTCCCAGATGCTTTGATTGCTGGGAGTTGTAGTTTCAAACATCTGTGCCTTAGAAAGATGAGTTACAGTGCTGGAAGGTAAATTTTGTTTTTGAACTTGCCACTAGAGATGTTTAGAAAACTACAACTCCCAGCAACCAAAGCATGCTGGGAGTTGTAGTTTCTAAACATTGGAGTGCCTCAAAAGAATTCCATAACATCTGGAGTGCCAAGGAAACGGGTCCAGTACTGGATTTGGCTATTACCGTACACTACCTACTTTATGGGAATTCTGCTATCCATTAAAGGGCAACTAAAGCCTCAAAACAATACTGATTTTGAAGGCAGAATACTGTACCTTGATATAAAAGCAGTAGTAATCAGTGCCTCACTAACTACGGTAAACTCTGCTCTTAAAGGTATGGGGTTCAAGTTTTCTTACTGGCTCTTCTGTGTCTTTTTAATCTGTTAGAAACGGTTGATCGTGGAAGAAAACAAAAACGCAGATCTTAGACGCTGGCTTTAAACTCAAGGTTGTTTCAAGAGCAGAGGAAAGCAATAATTCTGTTGCAGGCCGGGAATTTGGCGTTGACGAAAAACAGGTTCGAGTTTGGAGAAAAATTAAGTCAGAATTGGAGAAGATGCCGAAGTAAAAAAGGCTCGTCGTGGTTTAACAACCTCATATGGGGCTTAGAGACTGACTTGCATAAATGGGTTATGGAATGTCGTCAAAATGGATACTGTATAACACGCATGGGAATCCGATACGTACCCTTCAAATGGCTAAAGATGAGAAATATAAAACAGTGGGCATTGGAACTTCGTTGCATCAGCTGGATGGGTACCCGTTCATGAATCGGTTTGGACTTTGCTTGCGACAGCGAACAAAGATTTCACAAAAACACCACAGAATCTGGAAGAAAAGGTCATGTATTCCATCAATTCATATAAAACAAAGAAAGCTTTATAATTATGACCCGGAAGTACGGGATATGGATGAGACAGCAATGACTTTTGATCTTCCAAGCAACAGGACGTGGCATCCTTGGGAGAAAAAACAATTTTCCTTAGAACAACCGGGAATGAAAAAAATCATTCACCGTGGTTCTGGCTGTTTGGCCAAGGAGTCAAGCAGCGGCCTGTTTATTTAAAAAGGAAGACCTTGCCTAAAAATGCCAAATTCCCCCGAGAATTACTGTTCCTTCCATACCATCCATGGCATTACTTATACCGCATTTCTGAAAAGCACGTTTGATGATGTCTTCTGGAATGTCATCCCATGCATCTCGTACCCACTTTGCTACAAGTTCTATGTCAGGCTTCATAAGATTTCCACCTTTTGTCAATTTGGCTTGACCAGATGACATCCATTCGTGCCACATTTTTCGCACACGGTCTTTAAAAGGTTTGTTTATAGACACATCCAAGGGCTGTAAAACAGATGTAAGCCCACCAGGAATAACAGCCAAAGTGGTTTGAAATGACTTAGCCATTGTTTTTACATCCTCACATATATGGGCTCTAAACATATCCCAAACTAGCAGTGAGGGTTTTTTTTTTAAAGCTACTCCTGGTCGTCCATTCCAAATCTCTTCTAGCCATTTTTTTGTTCCTTGTTCATCCATCCATCCTTTAACATGTGGACGGACAGTAATTCTCGGGGGGAATTTGGCATTTTTAGGCAAGGTCTTCCTTTTAAATATAATAACAGGCCGCTGCTTGACTCCATTGGCCAAACATGCCAGAACCACGGTGAAATGATTTTTTTCATTCCCGGTTGTTCTAAGGAAAATTGTTTTTTCTCCCAAGGATGCCACGGTCCTGTTGCTTGGAAGATCAAAAGTCATTGCTGTCTCATCCATATTCCCGATACTTCCGAGGTCATAATTATAAAGCTTTCTTTGTTTTATAATGAATTGATGGAATGACATGACCTTTTCTTCCAGATTCTGTGGTAGTTTTTGTGAAATCTTTGTTCGCTGTCGCAAGCAAAGTCCAAACCGATTCATGAATCGGGTACACCATCCAGCTGATGCAACGAAGTTCTCAATGCCCACTGTTTTATATTTCTCATCTTTAGCCATTTGAAGGGTACGTAATCGGATTCCCATGCGTGTTATACAGTATCCATTTTGACGACATTCCATAACCCATTTATGCAAGTCAGTCTCTAGAGCCCCATATGAGGTTGTTAAACCACGACGAGCCTTTTTTGACTTCGGCATCTTCTCCAATTCTGACTTAATTTTTCTCCAAACTCGAACCTGTTTTTCGTCAACGCCAAATTCCCGGCCTGCAACAGAATTATTGCTTTCCTCTGCTCTTGAAACAACCTTGAGTTTAAAGCCAGCGTCGTAAGATCTGCGTTTTTGTTTTCTTCCACGATCAACCGTTTCTAACAGATTAAAAAGACACAGAAGAGCCAGTAAGAAAACTTGAACCCCATACCTTTAAGAGCAGAGTTTACCGTAGTTAAGTGAGGCACTGATTACTGCTTTTATATCAAGGTACAGTATTCTGCCTTCAAAATCAGTATTGTTTTGAGGCTTTAGTTGCCCTTTAAATGGATAGCAGAATTCCCATAAAGTACGGTAGTGTACGGTAATAGCCAAATCCAGTACTGGACCCGTTTCCTTGGCACTCCAGATGTTATGGAATTCTTTTGAGGCACTCCAGATGTTTAGAAACTACAACTCCCAGCATGCTTTGGTTGCTGGGAGTTGTAGTTTCTAAACATCTCTAGTGGCAAGTTCAAAAAACAAAATTTACCTTTCCCAGCACTGTAACTCATCTTTCTAAGGCACAGATGTTTGGAAACTACAACTCCCAGCAATCAAAGCATGCTGGGAGTTGTAGTTTCCTAACATTTGTATTGGCATTTGTATTGGTTTGCACCCCCCAAACAAGAATACGAGGCAATAATTAGGCAATTACTAAATGAATTCAACTTACCGGTCCCACAGGACCGGACAGGAGCATCAGTAAGCTCGCTCCTTCCCTCCTCCATTCCGGCAGCAGTACAGGTACTCCTTACGTAATGGCGCGCCCACGTTCTTGCGTGCACATTGCCTGCTTCTCTGTGCAGCGGTTCTCCCTCCCGATCTCTAAGCTCCCTGCCGGTGTCCAAGGCTGGTGTCCCGGTGTCCAAGGCTGGTGTCCCGGTGTCCAAGGCTGGTGTCCCTGTGTCCAAGGCTGTGCAGATGATGGGCTGGTACGGTAAGTGAAAAACTTACCATTTTTCCCACAGATTTTAGCTGTGACTCGAGTATAAGCCGAGACAAGGATTTTAGGTTTATTTTTAAACCTAAAAACCTCGGCTTATACTCGAGTATATACGGTAAATAAACAAGTGCATTTAACAGTTCTTTATACATTTGTATCCTTAAGTTATAGGGACATATTTATAAAGGTTTGTTAAATTTTTCGCCTCCGTTATCGCCACCTTGTCTGCAAAATTGGACTTTTTGCGATTTATAAAGCATTGATAAACAGATGCAAAAAGTCATTAACGCTACTCTTCACTATTTCGCTTTTCGCCATACATTGCTACGGTAACCACTCGAACATATTTAGAAAATGGCGAAAAGTGTTTTATTGCCTTAAGTTCAGCCATTCAAATTCCCCAAGTCTGAGGTGGCGAAAACACATAAATGGCCTTTTATTTAGCTTGCCAATGGGTCCATGGAAGACTATTTTAGAGCATTTACTGTAATACGATCTGCAATTTCCAATTTTCCTAAGATTGCCTTTTTAAGGTTCCGATTTTATTTATTTACCAATAAAGTCAAATGGGGTCTAAGGGATATATTTACTGCATGAAGGGGCATTATCTTCGCTTCTTTTGCTACCAGACTTCACAGCAATTTTTAAATTTTCAACTTTTTTTATAAAGTTATTAAAAAGGCGATTTTCATCAAAGGCGAAAACTACATAGCAAAAAGTAGCTATAATAATGCTGAAAATGTGGCAAAATGTTAAGTTCAGCGTATTTGATGGTAAATAAACACTTCCTGGTGGATTTTCAAAGTAGTGTCAAATTGGTTAATACACACTGAACACCTATCTTTTTTATTTAAAATAATTCAGCAAGATATGATAAATACCAGTAGATCTCAAGATGTTTGAAAACTACAACTCCCAGAATTCCTACAGAGTGCTTGTAGAGGAATGCTGGGAGTTGTAGTTTTCAAACATCTGGAGATCTACTGGTTGCTTTTCACCGATAAATAAAATAAAACTCACCCAGGTAAATTGTCTCTTTTTTATTAATAGGATATGATAAATAGTGCAAAACTCACCCAGGGGAATTGTCTCTATTTTATTAATAGGATATGATCAACTAGTGTAAAACTCACCCAGGCAAATTGTCTCTTATTTTATTAATAGGATATGATAAAATAGTGAAAACTCACCCAGGCGAAATTTCTCTATTTTATTAATAGGATATGATAATAGTGTAAAACTCACCCAGGCAAATTTCTCTATTTTATTAATAGGATAGATAAATAGTGTAAAACTCACCCAGGCGAAATTTTTTTTTAATAGGATATGATAAATAGTGTAAAACTCACCCAGGCGAATTTTCTCTATTTTATTATAGGGTACGATAAATAGTGTAAAACTCACCCAGGCAAATTGTCTTATTTTATTAATAGGATAGATAAATAGTGTAAAACTCACCAGGCGAATTTTCTCTATTTATTAATAGGATATGATAAATAGTTATGCAAACAAACAAATGGCGCCTCCAGGGTCAGTTCCGGCATGGAGGTCGATATAAGGGGGTGTTCCCCGAAACGCGTTGGATGCTGGGTACTGTGGTGTCTTCAGATGAACATGTTTCAATAAAGCTTTTTCTACCAAGATCCGGAAGTGCGGCCTGTTCTTTGGTTATGATAAATAGGTGTAAAACTCACACCAGGGAATTGTCTCTATTTTATTAATAGGATATGAAAATAGTGTAAAACTCACCCAGGCTATTTTCTCTATTTATTAATAGGATTAGAGATGGTCGAACTATTGAAAGTTCGGTCCGTTTTCGAACTTTCGAACTATTGTAAAAGTTCGAAAGTTCGAAAACAGACCCATTAAAGTCTATGGGAGGCAAATAGTTCAAAAAGTTCGAGTCAAATACAACTAAAATATTAATGGTAACTTAATGTAAATGGTGGGGGACCTGGAAATGGTCTGGGAGCATGTTCCAATATCCAGGACTTAAGTAAAATCGATTTTACTCTCACGCGCCGCTACTTTCGAGCTTTCGTGTTCGAACGTTCGAGGTAACATGGAAATGTACTCGCAGATTCGATACTCGCGTATAGGCTGTAATGGAGACTTTACTCGCAGATTCGATGTTCGCGCCTAGATACCATGAACATTTTACTCGCGGATTCGATAACGAACGTTCGAACATTCGATAAACATCGAAAGTCCGGGAAATATGAAAGTCCGCGTCCGAGATAGTTCGAGAAGTCCGGGTCCGTTCGAACTCGAACAGTTCGGCTCGAACTCGGGTTCGAGTTCTATGCCATCCCTAAATAGGATATGATAAATAGTGTAAAACTCACCCAGGCGAATTTTCTCTATTTTATTAATAGGATATGATAAATAGTGTAAAACTCACCCAGGCAAATTGTCTTTATTATATAAAGGATATGATAAATGTGGTAAAACTCACCCAGGTGAATTGTCTCTATTTTATAATAGGATTGATAAATAGTGTAAAACTCACCCAGGCGAAATTTCTCTTTTTTTTAATAGGATATGATAAATAGTGTAAAACTCACCCAGGCGAATTTTCTCTATTTATTAATAGGTATGCTAAATAGTGTAAACTCACCAGGCAAATTTTCTCTATTTTATTAATAGGATATGATAAATAGTGTAAAACTCACCCAGGCCAAATTTCTCTATTTTATTAATAGGATATGATAAATAGGGTAAAACTCACCCAGGCGAATTTCTCTTTTTTAATAGGATATGATAAATAGTGTAAAACTCACCCAAGCGAATTTTCTCTATTATTAATAGGATATGATAAATAGTGTAAAACTCACCCAGGCAAATTTTCTCTATTTTTAATAGGATATGATAAAAGTGTAAAACTCACCCAGGCAAATTGTCTTTATTTTATTAATAGGAATGATAAATAGTGTAAAACTCACCCAGGTGAATTGTCTCTATTTTTATTAATAGGATATGATAAATAGTGTAAACTCACCCAGGTGAAATTCTCTTTTTAATAGGATATGATAAATAGTGTAAAACTCACCCAGGCAAATTTTTCTCTATTTTATTAATAGGATATGATAAATAGTGTAAAAACTCACCCAGGCAAATTTTCTCTATTTTATTAATAGGATATGATAAATAGTGTAAAACTCACCCAGGCAAATTGTCTTATTTTATTAATAGGATATGATAAATAGTGTAAAACTCACCAGGTGAATTGTCTCTATTATTAATAGGATATGATAAATAGTGTAAAACTCACCCAGGCGAAATTTCTCTTTTTTTAATAGGATATGATAAATAGTGTAAAACTCACCCAGGCAAATTGTCTCTATTTTATTAATAGGATATGATAAATAGTGTAAAACTCACCCAGGCGAAATTTCTCTATTTTATTAATAGGATATGATAAATAGTGTAAAACTCACCCAGGCAAATTTTCTCTATTTTATTAATAGGATATGATAAATAGTGTAAAACTCACCCAGGCGAAATTTCTTTTTTTTAATAGGATATGATAAATAGTGTAAAACTCACCCAGGCGAATTTTCTCTATTTTATTAATAGGGTACGATAAATAGTGTAAAACTCACCCAGGCAAATTGTCTCTATTTTATTAATAGGATATGATAAATAGTGTAAAAACCTACCCAGAGGCGAATTTTCTCTTATTTATTATAGGATATGATAAATAGTTATGCAAACAAACAAATGGCCGCTCCAGGGTCAGTTCCGGCATGGAGGTCCGGACTAAGGGGGTGTTTCCCCGAAACGCGTTGGATGCTGGGTACTGTGCGTGTCTTCAGATGAACATGTTTCAATAAAGCTTTTTCTACCAAGATCCGGAAGTGCGGCCTGTTCTTTGGTTATGATAAATAGTGTAAAACTCACCCAGGCGAATTGTCTCTATTTTATTAATAGGATATGATAAATAGTGTAAAACTCACCCAGGCATATTTTCTCTATTTTATTAATAGGATTAGAGATGGTCGAACTATTGAAAGTTCGGTCCGTTTTCGAACTTTCGAACTATTGTAAAAGTTCGAAAGTTCGAAAACAGACCCATTAAGTCTATGGGAGGCAAATGTTCAAAAAGTTCGAGTCAAATACAACTAAAATATTAATGGTAACTTAATGTAAATGCGTGGGACCTGGGAATGGTCTGGAGCATTTTCCAATATCCAGGACTTAATATAAATCGATTTTACTCTCACGCGCGCTACTTTCGAGCTTTCGTGTTCGAACGTTCGAGGTAACATGGACATTGTACCTCGCAGATTCGATACTCGCGTATAGGCTGTAATGGAGACTTTACTCGCGATTCGATGTTCGCGCCTAGATACCATACATTTTCTCGCGGATTCGATACTCAACGTTCGAAACATTCGATAAATCATCGAAAGTCCGGGAAATTCGAAAGTCCCGTCCGAGATAGTTCGAGAAGTCCGGGTCCGTTCGAACTCGAACAGTTCGGCTCGAACTCGGGTTCGGTTCTATGCCATCCCTAAATAGGATATGATAAATAGTGTAAAACTCACCCAGGCGAATTTTCTCTATTTTATTAATAGGATATGATAAATAGTGTAAAACTCACCCAGGCAAATTGTCTTTATTTTATTAATAGGATATGATAAATAGTGTAAAACTCACCCAGGTGAATTGTCTCATTTTATTAATAGATTGATAAATAGTGTAAAACTCACCCAGGCAAATTTCTCTTTTTTTAATAGGATATGATAAATAGTGTAAAACTCACCCAGGCGAATTTTCTCTATTTTATTAATGGATATGCTAAATAGTGTAAAACTCACCCAGGCAATTTTCTCTATTTTATTAATAGGATATGATAAATAGTTTAAAACTCACCCAGGCCAAATTTCTCTATTTTATTAATAGGATATGATAAATAGTGTAAAACTCACCCAGGCGAATTTCTCTTTTTTTATAGGATATGATAAATAGTGTAAAACTCACCCAAGCGAATTTTCTCTATTTTATATAGATTAGTAAATAGTGTAAACTCACCCAGGCAAATTTTCTCTATTTTATTAATAGGAATGATAAATAGTGTAAAACTCACCCAGGCAAATTGTCTTTATTTTATTAATAGGATATGATAAATAGTGAACTCACCCAGGTGAATTGTCTCTATTTTATTAATAGATATGATAAATAGTGTAAAACTCACCCAGGTGAAATTTCTTTTTTTTAATAGGATAGATAAATAGTGTAAAACTCACCCAGGCAAATTTTCTCTATTTTATTAATGGATATGATAATAGTGAAAACTCACCCAGGCAAATTTTCTCTATTTTATTAATAGGATATGATAATAGTGTAAACTCACCCAGGCAAATTGTCTTATTTTATTAATAGGATATGATAATATTGTAAACTCACCCAGGTGAATTGTCTCTATTTTATTAATAGGATATGATAAATATTGTAAAACTCACCCAGGCGAAATTTCTCTTTTTTTTAATAGGATATGATAAATAGTGTAAAAACTCACCCAGGCGAATTGTCTCTATTTTATTAATAGGATATGATAAATAGTATAAAACTCACCCAGGTGAATTTTCTCTATTTTATTATAGGATATGATTAATAGTTGTAAACTAACCCAGAAATTTTCTCTATTTTATTATAGGATATGAAAATAGTATAAACTCACCAAGGCAAATTGTCTCTATTTTATTAATAGGATATGATAAATAGTGTAAAACTCACCCAGTGAATTTTCTCTATTTTATTAATAGGATATGATAAATAGTAAAAACTTCCCGGTGAATTTTCTCTATTTTATTATAGGATATGATAAATAGTGTAAAACTCACCCAGGCAAATTTTCTCAATTTTTAATAGGATATGATAAATAGTTTAAAACTTACCCAGGTGAATTCTCTATTTTATTAATAGGATATGATTAAATAGTGTAAATCTCACCCAGGCGAATTTTCACTCTATTTTATTAATAGGATATGATAAATAGTATAAAACTTACCCAGGTGAATTTTCTCTATTTTATTAATAGGATATGATAAATAGTGTAAAACTCACCCAGGCGAATTTTCTCTTTTTTATTAATAGAACTGATTTTTTTATTTTCAGCAAACTGCAGCTAATTATCAAACCAGTTCCATTAATATGGGAACATGTCATAGTGCTGTGTAAGGAATAGTCATTGTAACGCAATGAATAAGCGAACTTGATACTTTTCCACAAAAACTAGCGTTTTTATAAATACAGTGAAAATATCGCTCTTTGCAATGTACTGAAATAGCGAAATAGCGAAAATAGCGACTGTTTATAAATATGCCCCATAGTATTGTTGTGAACATAGTAATCAATAAATTATTTAAATTAACACGCGTGACTCACAGTACTGTATACATTTGATATAGCCATTGTACTGATTGTACTGATTTTTAAAGGGCAACTATAGTGAAAAAAAAACTTTGTCTGTATACAATGTATAGATCACTTAGTATAAGCTGCCTTACTTTCATGTTTCTGTGTGGCTTTGTTTCTTCACACTGGCAGAAGTTTGTACCAAGCTGTGTAGTCCCCCTCCCCTCTCTGTCTACTCCCCCTCAAGCAGTGATGGGCTGTATACAGAGTCCGAGCATTGTCAATTGAAAGGACTTTAAATGAAGTGCTGACATCCTGTTGACCCCTCCCTTCCAGAGCTAGACTGCAAGCAATCAAAGTGTGGAATAAAGTAGCAATATGCTGAAGGGAGGGGCAGAGGGGGAGAGAGGAGGACAAGTGGTGCTGAGATTCTTTACAAGTAAGTTACTGAACTCTGCCTGTTCTCTAACTTTGCTAATTGTTATTTACTTTTTACCTAAAGTTCATATCTCTCCCCTGCTTAGCTGAGATCATAATCACTGAAGAGAGTCAGTGTAACAGCAGCTTGTAGTGAGACCTTCACAAACACAGTGACACTGCTTGTTATCCTGATACATTTCATTTGCTTTAGTCTATATATTTCATAGATTGCACTGTGTGTCTTGTTTGGTATATAGTCTGTATTACTGTATTATATATACTGTATTAGTGTTCCATTTGAGTCACTGGTTTTGTATGTATATTTTTTGGGGGGGAGGACACGCCCAAGAATCAATGATATAAATAAATATATCTCAAGTTAAGCTTATAGGAGGGTCGTGGATGAGTAGATACTTTGTATAACAAACAGTCGTCTGAAAGCAATTGTGTAGTTTTTGTTTTATAGATTGTGGGAAGATATCTTTAAAATTCTCCCATAAAGAAAAATATATATATATATCTCTATCTAAGGTGGTTTCAAACCAGTCCCTGTGAAAGAGAAATATAAGCTTTTTCTTAAAAAATTTATAGTAGAGAGGGTGAAATGTTTATCCAAAATTGTAGGATGGCTTTCCTTGATGTTGAGGTTTCCACATATCCAAAGAATGCCCAGAGTGGGGTTGGGGGATATAATTTATTAGGTGTTCTTACAAATATTTTACTACCTTAGGGCACAGAGTATTGGGTTAGCCATTAATACGTCATTTTATAAGGGGAGATATATCCCCTGTGTTTGCTTTTTGATGATATTTTATGGTAAGATGCAGCAGGTAGGTGTTTTAGTTGATATTTTGTGGCAGATAAAAGAAAGACTTCATCTGGTATCTTTGTCTATGTTTGTGATCATCTGTATTCCTCCCTTATGCCATGTGTTGAAGACCAGGTAAGATTACCCTTCTTGAAAACATGGGTGTTAGGAATGGTACCCATACCAAGATATGGTGGTTTATTCTCAATAGTAATCTTGTTTTCCAAGTTGTAAATCGAAGGGGATTGACCCTGACCTCCTCTGGCCAAGTTCTTTTAATGCCAACTATCAGGTAGGTGTGTTTAAATTATAGTTAGGTATCATGGGTAGGGGTGTCGCAGAACCAGGTTTTTTTTTACTATACACAGGTGTGCTGCAGTTGAATACAGCTTGATATTGGGGAGGGAAATTCCTCCATGGTTTTTAGGTTTAGTTAGTATATGTTGGTAATTTGTTCCAGTTACATTTTCGGATTCAAAATGTAGATTTTTCTCAACTTGACTAGTTAGAATTATTGGTAAAATATAATAATTTTGGAAAGATATTCATCTTAATGACATTTGCCCTGCCGGTAAAGGTGAGAGGAAACTGTTGCCACATTGAAAGTGTAGCTTCGGCTAGACGAAGGGAGGAGGAATCCACCCAAACCGTTATTCATTCGGTAGTAAAATAAACAAATAAAATAAAAAGTGAAAAGAGCCCTACGATGTATAAGATTTGTGTGTGTGCTCTCTCCTTTTGCTTTTTTTCTGATGCAGCTGTGGACCAAGAAGGAAAAAGAGTCAAAGCATATCAAAAACATTATACTATTCAAGAACAAACAATGAAAAATCAACAAATATATGACGCTAAGCTCAGTATTGATTAGAGCTCTAGGTTTGTTTGTAAATTAGGCTAGATATACTAGATAAATATTAAAATCTTGATATTAATTTACTAAATTAACTCATTTTAACTACCATGTGTCATCAGCTAGTTTTTCAAGGACTGGTCTTGGTCTATCATTTTGTTTGCGGTTATCTGGGCCCACTCTGTGAACCCATTCTATGTGAAATTCAGCATGGTGAGGTTGGAAATATGCTACAATAAAAGAAACGTGACACCGCATCAAGCGGAGTACTTGAAAGAGGAGTCCGGACACAGAGAACACACATACACACGCATAGGCGTATTGTAATAAAGCTGTGTGTTCACTTATCTCTTTGTCCGGACTCTTCTTTCAAGTACTCCGGTTGATGTGGTCTCACCTTTCTTTTATTGTACTCGTGGAGTTTGCTCTGGAGCGCCGGACCTGGGGCACTTGGCAACCGGGTCACTAAGAGGCAAGGGTAAGCACCAAATACATACTTTGAAACTTGGATTGTCTTTTATGCTATTTGGTGAAACAAAGGGTCTGGGGTTTTACACACCCAGACCAACGCAGTGAATAAGTAAGCATTATATTATTAGACTCATGGGACAGGGTTCTGTTGTTTTTTTGATTTGGAAATATGCTACACACAGTATTGAGAAAGGGACAATATCGCCGGATCCATCTGTATCGTCCCTTTCTCGTTACGGTGTGTACCCACCTCAAGGTTGTAATCCTTTGTGTGTTGTCTGTGATAATGCACAAGAAATAGAAGTGTGGAGAACATCTAGCCTTTTATCAAAAAAGGGCATAAAGAGATTTGAAACTTCCCCTGCAATCCTAGCCACCTTTATTTTAATTATTTGTATAGAGGCGGAAGATGGGCCTAGTGTTTCAGGGTTACATTCCTCATCTTTGGTCTCCTTTACATGTAGTCCTTTTTTTATTAACCTGCCAAGAAATGTATAAATAACCACCATACTACCATTGGAAAGTCTAATAATAAATAAACCTTAAGTGATTCCCCATGTGATAAGGGCCTTATTTGATATATATTTAAAAATGTTAATGCTAACAAAAACCTTAAAACATTCAAATGATCAATGCTTCCTTTTTTCCTGTTTCCCATAGTCCTTTGCTGGTGTGGGCATAAACCCTATTCAAGTCTATTGGGATTGTGCCAATTAAGGATTTGGCCAGGAGGGAGGTACTACCAGAAGCAGAGGAGCTTGGTAAGAAAAGGAGGAGCAGCAGAAACTATAACTACATTTTAAATTGGAACTGTGGTCCAAAAATGACTTTAGGTAAATTGATAGGAATTGCTGAGAATTTTTGCAATGTATTTCCATTGTTTATTTTGCATAGTTTTGAAGATATTTACATTTTTGTGTGTGATATGGCAGCAGCATCACCAGGTCCCCTGCATTTCCTGCTTCCTGCTCTGAAACTGTCAATCATTCTGTCCTCCTCCTCTTTGCAGCCCCCCTGGTCCCTCCCACTCATGGACCCCATGGTCCCTTCAAGCTCTGCTCACTCGTGGGTGCCTAAACCCCGCCCTCTCACGGGTGCCGTGGGTTACTCAGACCCCCCCCTCTACCTTCTCTGTCAGGAATTCACACAGCAGAGAGGAGGAGGGACTTCCTGTCTCTCTCACACACTGAGGGAGTCTGAGGCTCCTTTAAACAATCATTAAACCTCACTGTCAAGTCTCACAGATCCAAACACTCTTTCAAACCCACAGTTGAACTCTGTTGAACCTTAACTGTTTGCAAACTATTAATCCTATCACATATGTGGTCTGCACTACTCTAGAAGAAGAAATTAGGTTCATTGTACACTGAAGCTTTACAAGAAGTGTTATAAATATCTGTGTGCCAGACTCTTTGTTCACTGTCCTGTGGTTACATTCATGTTTTGGCCTTTGCGCAGTAGAAGTTTTTTTTACAGTTTGCTTAGTCGGATCTTGCTTCATTTGTGCATCTGTCTAAATATCATTCGTATTGCAATTGTTTTAGATTGCAGTGTTAATTATTGACCTTGCAAAAATTATTGCTGTGACCCTAAAGACCAATACCGGACGATATTTCGATATCGCCCAATGTCAACCCTTCCTGGCCATTATCATTATTTTTGGACTGTAGCTCATGTCGCCTGGTATTGGTCTTTTTAACCTCAGGAATAAATTTGTAATTTGAAAAGCAATACAGCAGTCATGAACAATTTCAATACTAGCCGTTACAAATTCTTGTGAAGGTTCTCATTCATCCAGGTCATGGTATATCTGTTGTATTTAGTTAGATCGAATGGACTTGAAGTTTAGTTTTTAAAGACATTTCGCTAGACATCTGACTGGCTTTCTCAATTCAGAAGGCCATGTTGAATTGAGAAAGCCAGTCGGATGACTAGCGAAACGTCTTCAAGAACTAAACTTCAAGTCCATTTGATCTAACTGAATACAGCAGATATAGCCATTATATAGGGCTGATATTCACTGACAATAATCCTTTATAAATACTGTCCTTTGTAAATATGCACAGAAAATGATACAATCCTGTTTTGTTTAAATTTTAATGGGCATGTCCACCCCCAAAACTATAATCCCCCCCAGTAATGGCCCCATCATGTAGTGTAATAAAATCCTTACCTCACATCCCAGCTCCATATGGTTCTCCTGTAGTCCCCCCCAAAGTCCCAAAAACTGCCCACCAGGAGGATAGCAGAGTCCATATAGGACTCTACCTACTATCTGGCCTCCGGGAGAAGTTTGGCATGCGTACTGCAGCCCTTCTCCCCATCCCTCTCCCTTCCTCTCCCTCCCGATTAGGATTCCCTCCCCCTAGCATAAAACCCTTTCCATATTATATTCCCCCTGTCCCCCAGCCCCAACTGCTCTATTTATATTATTAGAAAGTGCCCCAAACTTTACTTACCTTCCCTCTTTCCTCCACCGCACTGAACTCCTGGCAGCCGCGCCTGGGATTGGCTGCCGCTCAGCCAATCACAGACGCGACTGCCGGTCCCGCCCCTCTGCTTGCATTTTCTCGCAAGCAGAGGGCCTGGCAGTGCGGCGGGGAGGGAGGAGAGAGGGGGTAAGTTAAACGTTTGGCGCACTTTATACTTATAATAGCAGCGGTTGGGGCGGGGAGAGGGGAGGGCAGAAATGTTATACAAAAAAATTTTTTCAAGGGTGGACATGCCCTTTAACATTATCTTCTTTGGTGGATCTACTGTTTTTTATGTAATTGAGGCTCAGCATCGCTATATATTTGGTACTTAAACTCATTCAACTAACATGCATTCTTTTAATTATAATTTTATTTAAAAAATGGTTTCTAAGTGAATGTTACAAAATGGACACATATTTGATCATTTTGTATATTATTTCATTTGTACTCCCATATTGCATCCCACAATGTTGCAAATGCACATAGTGTTGCCAAGATATTCAGTGTTCTATTCTGCACAGTTGTTGAGGTTGCTTGCATGAAACTAGACATAACCAAGTCAAGTTCATTTCACCTCATTTTAAGGTCTACTGCATTGTTCCATTCACCTGCACTATCTGTTTATATTGCCAATTGCTTTTAGTCCTGCCCTTACCCTTCTGCCATAATATGTTCCCAATATCCCCTCTAGCAGACTTTATACATTTCCCCCACTTTCCTTCAGCATTTCTATTTTTGAAGACAGTGGGCAGTAGATAAGTGTATTGTGACCTTGTTTTTACTTTGCAGATTTTTTATAATTGTTATTGTTCATACCAATGTGCCCTTTCTATTCAGAAACACTTCCTATTGTAATGATAACCTGAGGAAGACTACAGTTGGCGGACAGTATATTGTGGAGGGTGGGAGAGTAGAGCATACAAAATATAAAGAGGGATAGCATATTTGCATTCAACAGCTACTAATAACATAACATATCATAACATATGTAAACTATGAGTATTATGAGTATGAGATTCTGTCCTTTGCTATAGGTAATATTAATTTGTGATTGCTTATAAAAACCTACAGTAAATTATTCAAAATTTTACCGTATTCTATATATTTAAGGTCTGTAATATTGGTTTGCTCTGTACAAATGCATGGTGTCAGTATCAAGCAGTTCAGATTGAAACACATTTTCCTGAATTGGCCCTTTTAAGACCTTTTTAGCCTACCTATGAACCATGCCTGACAGTTGATCCAGAGAAAGGCAAAACCACCCCCCAAAAAACAATATGAAGGGGGAGGGGGGAAAACCTTACTGACTCCAAATGGCAATTGGAGAGGATTGCTGGATTCAATCCTCTCTATCCAATGAACTTAGCACATCTACTAGTAGTTCCACAGTTTTACTGTTCACACTGTAAAGAAACTCTGAAGATGAAACTACTTTTCTTCTAACCTTAAAGGATATCCACAACTCCACTGATCTATTAGTAAATAATGCACCATAGAGTACATTCATGGTTAAAATCCTGAATCCCTTTAGAATTGGATATGCAACAGTCCTCTTTTTTTATTTATTAAATTGATGTCTAGTTGCGCTCTAGAATTTGTGGCTGTACGCAATACTATTCTTTACATATAAAATCATGAATCACAGTTATCATTTCAAGTGATTTTTAACCACAAATCTGTCAGAAATAATTAAAATATTTTTCTGGATGTTCTTTGCTACCGACATACAATTGCAAAATGAATGCGGTCAGGCGGGGGACATTACGATCGTATGTCGGTTGCGAAGACTATCCGGAAAGGTGGTTCCTGAAATATTGATTGAATGGATCTGACGGCGGGTAAGTACTAATGTATGGGCACCGTAACTGTGCGTATAAAACTGAGCATGCCTAAACCAGTGGCCCGAGGAGTAGGTTGGGATAGGAGATTCCCGGAGATTGCACACACGCATATCTGTGGAAAGAAATTACAAGTAGTATATAATTTTAATCAGCAGTTTCAGGCTTTAAGTTAGGAATATGTGTTAGGTTAATCTTTTGCTTTAACAAGTCTTTAGTTAGTTTGTACATAATGATATTTTTTTCCCTACTCCCTAATCATTTTCTAACTGTAATAAATTGGCAGGGGAATTTACACTTATTTTTTTGTAAACCACAATTTAAAGGGCATGTCCACCCTTTTAAAAAAAATTCCATATGGTAGTATTCCTTCCCCCAGTCGCAACCGCTATAAAAGATTTTCAAGAAAGTCCCCCGATAGTTACTTACCTTACCTCTCTCCTCCGCCGCACATTGGCTGAGAGGCAGCCAATCATGGACACAACTGCCGGCTGCTCAGAACGCCGGGGGAGAAAGGGAAGGTTAGTAGAGTTTGGGGGACTTTCTTAAAAATCTTTTATAGCGGTTGGGGCTGGGGGAAGGAATACCACCATATGGCAAAGGGTTTTTATGGTAGGGGGAGGGATCGCAAAACAAGAGGAAGAGGGGGAGGCCTGCAGTGCGCATGCCAAACTTCTTCAGGAGGGGAGACAGGAGGCAGAGTTCTATATGGACTCTGCTATCCCCCTGGTGGGCAGTTTTTGGGACTTGGGGGGGGGGGATTACAGGAGAACCATTTGGAGCTGGGAAGTAAGGTAAGGATTTTATTACACTACACAGTGGGGCCAGTAGTGGGTTAACTTATAGTTTTGGGAGTGGACATGCCCTTTCAAAAGCATTACAACTTTCCACATTGGTTTTTTGTGGGGGTGTTGCTTTTCATTCTATAGTTCACACTGCACTTTGGCATCTTAAACCTATGCTTTAATATGCTTTAACATCTTAGATTTGCAGCAGTAGTGGCAGGTTTGGAACTTTTGTCTTCACACCATAAATGGTGCAGATGTGCTTTAGCTGCACTTTCTGTTACTTTTCTAAAAGCTGCCAGGCACAAAAAGCTGCCATGTAAATCACAGAAGAGTTAAGACAAAATTAAGGTGAGCCACACTAGCACTGATGCATCTGGCTTGCAGGGCATTAAAGACCATTAGTGGCTCTGTACATCCCCCCCTATAGCACCTTTTATTCATCACCCAGTGGTTAGTCACTAATGAGTAATGAGTAAATATCAATTTAGGAGTTTAAAATGTATTCCATTTATTAACCTACTTGAGTCTAATAATTCAGCAATCAATAAAATCCACAAATGTCTGTGTTTTATGCAGCTGGAATTCACAATATTATCCTTGCAATTGTGGGAGAGGAAAATATTATTCAGAAATCTGCAAAATACTGTCCATTGTTTCTAATAAATGGATAATACTGAGCAGTTTGACAAAATATTAGACTGTTTCAAAATGTTCAATAATCCAAATGAAGAATGAGCCATCAACAAATATGGATTAACCCAGCTCAACTGTAATACAGTCGGTTAATGAGATTTTATCCTCCATGAAAGCAGGGTTTGGCTTGATTAAGTTTTGAGTTTTGATAAGGTCTCCTAATTAGTGAATTGTAATTGCATTAAATGAATTCACTGTGCAGAGCCTGCTTTACCATCCCATCCGTTTTTATAGATTTGCTTTGGTATGCAAAGGAATCTGTAGTTTTGACTGTAGAGAATTCTTGCTGCTAATTATATAGAAAGTCCCATTTTCTAACTCTAAATATTTTACCTGGATGGAAATTTCAATAAGTTTGACACCTAAATTAATCAAAAGAAAGTCAGCCAAAGACCTAAATATTTTGCTAATTTCATATCATCCTCTTCTCTCCAAACAAAAGATGCATTACAGACCTTGAGACAACCATTGTCAGAGCACAAACAGGAAGAAAGGTTTCTAATCAATAAAGAAAATTGTTAAAACACCAAATGACAATTCTGGGGCATGTATGACACAAACATGCAAATAAGGCATCCTCTGACATGTTTGGTAAAAAAAAATATGTTTTCTAATGTGTGTCACCCATTGGTTTTCTTTTTTCAGCATCACAAAATGTAACTGCTTGTGGATATGAACCATATGTTTCATGCACATCTGCCATGAGGTATCCTGATGCGGCACAGAAATAAGCAGAAACTGGTCCCATATATAATTTAGTAAACCAATCTCCCTCCAAACATAGGAAGAAGGATTTATCTGCAGAGATCAAAATATTCAAAACCCTCTACCAAATTGTTGAACTGACAAAGGGACTTCATGGGAGGTAGGTTAAGCAAGTAGGTAGGTTAAGTTAAGTATAGAAACAAACATGAAAAATTTACAAAATATTATAAATGATATATCTGTTGTATTCAATTAGATCAACTGGACTTGTAGTTCTTGAAGACGTTTCGCTAGTCATCCGACTGGCTTTCTCAATTCAGAATGACTTGTACAAGAATCTGTGGCAATTATGTACCCTGGAAAACCCCAATTAGCATATCACAGCCAGGTGTTAAGGGTGTGATTGGATAGTGGCTAAGAGGTGTTATAGGAACGCCCAGGGTAAGGTGTTAAAACAGCATTGTTCATGGCAGACAGTTAGTGTCGAACCCCCCCACCTCTATTTAGGCTTGGTTTCTTTATTTTCACATAAATGGCCTCCATAACACCTCTCTTGAACCAGTCACGTTCCTTTGCCAAAATGTTAACATTACAATCTTTAAAGGTATGTCCTTTATCCTTAAGATGCAGGTACATGGCTTAGTCCTGACCCGAGGAATTGGCTCTTCTGTGCTGGGCCATACGTTGATGCAGTTGCTGTTTGGTCTCCCCCACATACAAATCAGAGCATTCTTCATTGCACTGCATATATGATGTCGCTTTTCTTGTGTTTTGGTATTGGGTCTTTCGGATGTACCAATTGCTGCCTCAGTGTGTTGTTCGGTTTAAAGCAGACAGGGATACGATGTTTTTTGAAAATTCTTCTTAATTTCTCGGAGACCCCTGCTACATATGGGATGATCATGTTCTTCCTCCTGTCTTGCTTTTCCCCTTCATTGTTGGTATTTGTGTTCTTTTCTTTCCTTCTACTTCTTTTGACAAAGGCCCAGTCTGGATATCCACAAGTTTTAAGGGCTCCTCTGAGATATTTCATTTCTTTAGCCTTCGCCTCTGTGCTAGTGGGGATGTTCTCGGCTCTGTGTTGCAGGGTTCTGATGACACCCAGCTTGTGATCTAAAGGGTGGTGGGAGTCAAACATCAAATACTGATCTGTGTGTGTTGGTTTTCTGTAAACCTCTACTTCCAGTTTACCATTTTCCTTAACTTCTACCAAGCAGTCCAAGAAAGCCAGTTTGTTGTTTTGTACCTCTTCCCTTGTGAATTTAATGTTTTGGTCTACCGCATTAATGTGTTCTGTGAAAGCTTGTACTTCCTTCTGGTGGATTTTAACCCAGGTGTCATCAACATATCTGAACCAGTGGCTGGGTGCTATGCCCTTAAAGGTATTAAGCGCCTGTGTTTCTACCTCCTCCATGTAAAGGTTGGCCACAATGGGTGAAACTGGAGATCCCATCGCACATCCATGTTTTTGCTTATAGAACTTATCCCTGTATTTGAAATAGGTGGTATTCAGGCACAAGTCCAACAAGGAACACACCTGTTCTGTGTTGAGATCAGTTCTGCTGGTAAGAGTGCTGTCTTGGCCCAGCCGTTTTCTCACCATGTCAACAGCATCCTTGGTGGGTATACAAGTGAAGAGAGATGTTACATCATAGGACACCATAGTTTCTTCTACACCGAGTACTATATCTTCAATCTTGTTGGTGAATTCCTGAGAGTTCTGGATGTGATGCTTAGAACTTCCCACCAAAGGTCCTAAGATGTTAGCTAGATATTTTGCCACCTTGTATGTTACAGAGTTGATGCTGCTGACTATAGGTCTTATTGGGGCCCCTTCCTTATGTATCTTTGGGAGTCCATATATGCATTGTGAAAATAAAGAAACCAAGCCTAAATAGAGGTGGGGGGGGTTCGACACCAACTGTCTGCCATGTACAATGCTGTTTTAACACCTTACTCTGGGCGTTCCTATAACACCTCTTAGCCACTATCCAATCACACACTTAACACCTGTCTGTGATATGCTAATTGGGATTTTCCAGGGTACATAATTGCCACAGATTCTTATACAAGTCATTCTGAATTGAGAAAGCCAGTCGGATGACTAGAAAAATGTCTTCAAGAACTACATTTCAAGTCCAGTTGATCTAATTGAATACAACAGATATACCATGACCTGGATGAATGAGAACCTTCACAAGCATTATAAATGATAATCCTACAAATGTTTTAGGAATATATAAGGGATAATACGCTACCTACAGTGTAATATAAGGAGATTACGCCACCAAGGAGTTCCCTGACCATATAAAAGCACAAGGCCGTGCTTGTATGGTAAAAATCCAGCACAAGCACTCTCTCTTCCCCCTCCCTCTCTCCCCCCTCCCTGTCTCTCCCTCCCTGTACTAGTAATGTGATAAGAAGCTTGTTTTTGCACATACAAATAGTTGACTGCCGTTTCTATCTCAAACTTGTTGTCTACATACTAATACAGGCAGGGAGAGAGAAATGGGGAGGGTCACTCGGTGACATCACTGAGTGACTGATTATATAGATTCTCACCACTGCACCTCCCCATTGAAATGCCAAAGCCTTATGTATAATAAATAATGCGGATTATTCAGATGGAATTCCACAGGTTGATAATGTTCTTGAATTTAAAAGTAATTCTCTGTTTTATTCCTGGAATGATTTCCTGATATATTTTCTGTACCATACTCCATGCACCAGCTTTTATAATTGTACAGGATAGGCCACGTTTACAGTTTCTAAGAGGCTATTCTGTTTTATTCTACTCTGTAGTTCCCCACACACATTCTCTAAGCAATATAAATAAATGTTCAAAACCAGAAGTTTGATTCCTCTGTACCATGGAAAGTCACTACTTTTATTTCCTTCTCTTATACTCAGATCCTGCATTTCCTGAGACCCCTTTAAAATGATAAATATGAACCTGTTCAATCCAGAGACCAGCTGAACAATTGCTGCTGCGTTTTACTGCGGGGTATATTCACAGAGGCATCCAGGGAGCCGTGTATAATGGGCTGCCTTACTACCAAGCTCTGTCAGAGACCATAGGAGAGTCATATTTCAGAGAGTATTGATCAGCCTGCAGTTTGTGTTACTGGTACCAAAGATCCTGTTATGCGGCTCTGTAAAATGATAACAGTACTCGTGTCAGTGAGGTAATTACCATTGATCTAACATAGTGTGACAAATTTCTCAGTCATGGCATTTGATTCATACTTAAAGTTATGGCACTGTGGACAGCTCCTTAAATAATTGAAATTTGCTCAGTGTAAATCAGTGGATACTAAGAATTTTCTTTTTTCCCTTTTTTGTTACAACCTGTTATTGCCATTCAATTGAATTGTCAGCCAGACATTATAATTGCTAATAATGTAACACCATGTTTGATATAATTTAATCAATTATGGCTTTTTTCTTTTAAAATACAAATTAGACTGCACAAACCCTAGAGTTTATATGTGAAATACACAGCAGAGACAAGATTTTCTTATTTTAAAATTACATAAGCATACCAATTGTTAAAAAGATTTTTTTTTTTAACATAGAACTACCACTTAATTATATTTGTATCCCAGGATGGCAATACAAATGAAAACTAGGCAAAATCCTCATCAGAATCAGAAGTTTTTCAATGTAAATTCAGATCAAATAGAATCGTTTTGAATTAATTGAGATTTCCCTTTATTTATTTTATTCCACCAACCTGTTGCATGTGTTGTTATAACACCTGTGCACAGATTTAATTAAGAAGACCTTAAGGTCCATACACACATTAGATTCTTCGGCCGGTGAATGACTCCCAAGCTCAGGGCACTTGCTTGACGAACCGCCGTTTCGCCCGATAATCTCACGTGTGTATGCATTCGGTTGGGTGTCTTTCGCCAATCCGCCATGGCGAATCAACGACCGCTGCCCAGACCAAACACATACACACATGTAATTATTAACCCGAAAAGGCCGTTCGTCATGCATGTGCGCGCACTCTGGTGTCTTTCGCCGTCCGAAGAATCGTATGTGTGTACGAGGCTTTAATGCTGTTAAAAGCAGGAGATAACGTTCTGGAGGTTTGTTCACTTTTCAATTGTATTTGATCCATACTAAATTGCTCAACAACATGCAATTTTTGCTGCTTGTGCTTTGGAGTAAAAATACTAATGCCCTGTTGTTATTCATGTAGATAAATGTAAAAATGATCCATTATAGACCAAAAACATGCATGTTCTGCATTGACCATTGTGCCATAGGGCCGCACACTGTGGCTTTTTCTGTCCATGCTTCTTCTGTTACATACGAAACACATATATTTCTTTCATTATTTTCTAAACTTAGCATTCAGTTTAATTTTTGTACAGTGCCCCTGATACAGCAAGAAATTTATTTCATGGCAACCAAGTTAGTATACTATCAGTAATTGCAGGTATGGTGTTAGCTGGTACTAAGAAGATATGTACGTTACAGTGTCCCAGAGGATAGGAAATAGAAATTAAGGCTTCTATATCCCATACTGGGAACACAGATGGGCAAAACTCTGAAGTTTCATTCTATTTTCAGATTTACGGAACTTGGGAACTTACTTTCGAGGGTTCAGAGTGTATTTTAGAGGGTTACTGAATGTACCAAGTTATTTTTGGTAATTCTTAAAAATAACTTTGAATGTTCGATAACCCTGGAAAATACGATCGCAAACTACCTTTGTGTTTCCGAACGTATTTTCGAGGGTTATAGAGCGTTCCAAAGTCCAAAAATCTGAACAGTTTCGGATTTCAGGACCGAGGGGTTCCATGTCAGATCCAATCCCATCTCTAATTGGAAAGAGGTTGGGATAAAATATACATTTTTAGGACAAAATAGACACATACTCTAGAGAATACCCTACACATAATTGTTTCAGCCAACAATTTCTAATAATTCCATCTATTTGAACAACAAAATCTTGCTTAACAAACTGGACTATCAGTATTGCCTCTAAATCCCCTCAAAGCTGCTGCAGCAAGACAATAAAATTCTTATGGCATTATAAGATCAAAATGTCATATGATACTTGCTGCTTCCTCATTAAACATTATACATTACTCCAGATTTTAGCAGATGTTAAATCCTTGTGAAAATCTGTGAGTTTTTTTGTAGATTTGATTTAAGACTTGGATTTAACCTATTACCTTGTATGACACTCATTAAGTGTTACAATAAATGCCACCAAACTACCAATGCCACTACAGGGTTTCAGACGTCCTGTGGTGAATCCAGCTTTTATGTAAACAAGCTGGGAACTGATACAAGTAAGAACCAATAGGCACATATAAGGAATAAACTCACCCTATCAGGTGATTTCTCCTTCAATTATTTACCTGTCTGTATCTTATGCATTGTGAACTCATTGTCTATCCTTCATTCTGGTAAATATTGGTTGTATTAATCCATTATTCTGACGTATACTAGACTTTGTTTTATTCTCATGTAGCACAAAGACACAGTTAGCATTGTGCGCTCAAGAACAAAAACTTTTTATCAGCCACATATTTTTAAAAAATTGATACAATCAGGTAGCTTGCATACATGAAACCTTAGCATATAAATCAAATGTGCTGAACCTATGTATATATTATATATTAATTACTGTCATGTCTTATCAGTGAATAGCAGTTAAAGGTATAGGATGCAAGAAGGTGCTAGCAAACACCTCCTATTTCCACACTCAATTAAGTGCAACCAGTGCATAGACCAATCATTAAAAACAGATGCAAATGGAGCAGTACTGTAAGTACTAGAAGCGGCATAGGCCATACTATAGCAGCAAATTTTTGTTAGCAATCAATTCAAAAGTGCAGTATGCAAAAATAAGGACACATAAAATGCAGGCAACATGTGTTTATAAGTAACAAGTTACAATGTTATTGTCGGACACAAATAGAAATAGCAAAGAACCCAAATCCACTCATTAAAATCACACATAACAAATATTAAATGTAAGCATACTAAAAGGAACAGGTTAAACTAAACAACGAGCTGTAGTTGTTGATTCAAACCTCTTGGTATCAAGGTTTCCAAACTATGTATCTACCTCGCTTCCTTAATCAATAGATTTCTTCTTTTCTATGTCACTTAATCTGTCAATTATCATGCAACAAAGGGTTTTAAATACCTTGCCACTGCTAAATCACCATATTTATTGGAAATAGTGGAAATGTCAGTAGCCTATAATGCTTGCCTAATAGATGAGTGGTGGTTCATCATACATTCTTTCATAATAGTAGTAGTTTTGCCTATATACTGTAGTAGTCCACAGGGACATGCTATATAGTAGTTGACATATTTACAATGGCTTGAAACCTATTGTTTTGGCAATTGGTATAACTTGAGCACTGAAAAACAACACATTTGACAATTACCACAAGGGAATGTAGAACACAAGTACACTTTGGGAGATCTTAAGAAAGGTACTTACCCTTGTGGTAATTGTCGAATGTGTAACTCCATTTTAAAAGGGGAAATTGTACATCATCCAAACAAATGTACACAAATATTAGACTTGGCAAATTTGAATGGCTGAACTTAATGCAATAAAACACTTTTCGCCATTTTACAAATATGCTCGAGCGGTCACTGCAGCGATGTATGGTGAAAAGTAACGGTAATGACTTTTCGCCACCTGTTACCACTGCTTTATAAATAGCGAAAAGTCCAAATTTGGTGAAAAGGCGTTGATAACTGAGGCGAAAAGTTTAACGAACCTTTATAAATATACCCCTTAGAGTAACTTTGTTATCCTGTTGCTTTACTATGTCAGAATGATAACCTCTCTGTACAAATCTTTGGATCATGTCCTGTAACTGAACCATGGCGATACTGGGGTCAGTATTCTTTAAAACCCTCAACAGGTGGCTGTATACAATTCTGCTTTTGGTCCTTTTGGGATGGCAACTATTCATGTAAAGCAGAATTTGTATCCATATTTTTTTTTCTCAAAAGGCATGTTACCATCTTTCTTAAAGGACAACTATACTGTAATAATTTACTTTATAAAAATGAAAAATAGCTGGTGCAAGGGTAGGTAGGAATTCCATTTTTAAGAAGCTACAGCAAGTACAGTGTTCATCTGCCAGGTAAGTACTGGACTTCCCTTTATTAAAGGATATGTACACTGTGAAAATAACTTTAGGTTACTGGAAAGCTGTGGCTTTAAAACTAAAGTTGCCTGATTTTTTTCTGTTCTATCCCCCCTTTCTGACATGTGACATTACCAGGGGCATAGGGATCACCATAGCAACTATAGCAATTGCTATGGGGCCCTGAGCCAAAGGGGGCCCTACTATGTCCCCAGCAGACATTTCCACCCTCACGTAGTTCTATTTACAAAAAAGCTGCTCCTCTCTTTATCTTGGTAATGGCCGTCAGTTATGGCTGTGATGACGTTACATAACAAGCCTCCCCTGAATCTTTTAAAGGTTTAAGTAAAACATAAACAGGTTTGTGTGGTTGAACTATGTGAGATAACATTTTTCTTGCCCACCCTAGGGCACACCTAGGGTACTTTGTGGTAAGATACTCAAATTGGGTTTAGGATATAAATCCCGCATGATCTTAGGGTTTTAAGACCTTCCCTTTACAAGTTATCAAACATTTGAATCGTTTTTTTAGTCAACTTATGACAGTTCATAGTACTCATGCTAAAAAAAGTTTTAACAGCTGCTGAAGTGTTCAGTGGATCAAAAGTACGATTTTGTTTGAATGGGACAGTAATGAGTAATAGTATGTTTGGAAACCTTGGGCCCTATTTATAAAAGATCGGTATCGTTATCGTAAAATACAGTTATTTACCGATATCGTTAAATACCGGTCGTTATTTACCGATAACGACCGTTATTTACCGATATCGGTAAATAACGACCGGTATCGGTAAATAACGGTCGTTATCGGTAAAAACCCGGTCGTTATTTTACGATAACGATCGGTATTTTACGATAACGATACCGATCTTTTATAAATAGGGCCCCTTGACACCAAGAGGTTTGAATTAACAACTACCGAAGCATAGTTTCCTTTAACCGGTTCCTTCTAGAATGCTAACATTACTAGATTTGTTATCTGTATTGTTTCCGACATTACCATTGTAACTTGTTTCTTTTAAATACACATTGCCTACATTTTGTGTGTTCTTACGTTTGCATACTGCACTTAGGAATTGATAATAAGAATTTGCTGTTCTATTATGGTCTTTGCTGCTTCCAGTACTTAATGGTCCATCTGCATCTGTATTTAATGATTGGTCTATGTACTGTTTGCACCAAATTTAGTGTGAAAATGTGAAGTGTTTGATTGCACTTTAGGGTTTAAAAGGGTATCACTATTCCCTATGATATCCTGATGATGGCTCCAGTACCCTCTACTGTAAATTATATGGATATTAGATGTCACCTCGGAGTTCCGTGCCCTTTATAAATTCTATATGGTCACGGAACTCCTCTGTAACATCTAATATCCTTATAATTTACAGTAGGGGGTTCATTATCTACTATACAGTACACTGAGCATGTTTGTACAAACAATGTAACTAAAGAAATCCATTTGAATTTTAGTGCAGGTGATTACCCTTCATTGCTTGCATACATAATATAAGACAAGAGGTAGCACTTCCCATAGATTAATTAGTGTCACGATGTCTCACCTTATCCATTAAAGGTGGTGCTAAGAGCAAAACAGTAATATACAAAATTAATCACTCAGGGGAGAGTGGTATAGGCACTAGTATCTCTAGTAGCACTGCATCCATTTACTGACACAAATAAATCGCTAAATAGCAGCAATACAAATATATATCAATAGCAAGGAATCACTTATACTATGTATACTATGTTATGTTTATTATGCTCATTAACAATAAATATACCAAAGACCCCAACCCAAGTTAAAAACAACAAAAAACTCCTAGCAGCTACCGTTGGATACAAAGTCAGATCTGATGCGAAACAATGTCTCTTTTTTTGTTTCAGTTTACAACAATATGCTTTAAACCATCAATGGTAAGTAGGTTTCATATACACAGAATCCCAGATTTTGCTGTAATAGCAACTGCCGTAATTGGATTTTATACAGATTGTGGCAATAATAAACTGCAAAGTCACACGGACAAGCTCCATACGTTATAGGGACCAACCCGGTAAGTGCACGGCAGACCTGGCATTCGTAAATCCGGAGTGCTGTTTCCTTGCATGGGAGAGAGATTGGAGTCTTGATGGGACTGATTTAGTTATCAAGGAGGATATCTGACACGCATTGGGTTACTTGGGGTTAATTAGGTAAGTTTTGGATGTTGGGGTGATAGGGCTATGGTTGGGGGTGTGTTCACACTGTTTAAAACTGCACTACACGGCTTGCTCTGTAATCCTGATGACAGTCATGTTTAAGATGGCTTAATGCGTTGATCTCTATTGTATCTCTGTACGGTAGCACCCTAGTATTGCGAGTGAGCAGGGAGTGTGAAGGATCCCAGGACTATATATATACATCTAGATAAAGTATCTTATTGGAGGCTACTGCTAAATTACAAAAGAGATGTGATAGAACTGGCCCTCCTGGGCGTATTGGTAAAAAATCCCAGCATTGAACAGGGGGCGTTTTGTGTCAGATTTTAATCAGCATAGTGCTTCCATTAAGAATATTGTCACTCGACATTGGAATGTGTTGAAAAATTCATATCCTGTTATTACAGAATTTGGTTCACCTCCCGTTTTTTTATAGGCGTGGTTAGAACATTGGTTCTAGATTAAACCGTTCTGGTCTAGTGAGAGATGGTGAGGGTAAAAAAGGAGAGACTAAAATGTGGCTTAAGAGTCAAAAGAAAGGGGTGGTGCACCAGCTTTATACTGTACATCCCAAGACTGGAGCAGAATGCCCATTGTGGGGATTATAGACCTGTTATTCCCATTTTGCAATTTATGTGCTGTCATGCTCTTGCAGTCTTCTATATATAGGGGAGACAATCCAGAAACTGAAGGCTAGACTGTCGCAGCATAAATCCTCTATCAACCTTAAACAGGTAGCATTGCCAGTACCGCGTCATTTTGTGGACTTTGGCCATACAGCTTAAGACTTTAAATTTATGATCCTTGCAAGGGCCCTATTTATAAAAGATCGCTATCGTTATCGAAAAAATAACATGTTACACCGGAGAAGGGACAGGGTAAGAGGGAAGAAAGATTGAAGAAAACACTAGCCCCCAGGAGACTTAACAGGGACTATGATTTGTTTTTATTTCTTTGATATGTAGGGCCAATTGATATAAAGCATCCAGAATATAGCCCCCTTGCCCTTTGTCCCTCTTTAAATAGAATATATACTGTATACAGGTGTATGTATGTTAGCTTTTCTATTGCAAGTATCTTGGTGTGTGGCTCCATGTTTATCTGCCTTTATATGAATTTAAGGTCATGACTAGTCTATTTATATGAGCATATGGCTGCTCTCTCTCTCTATATATATATATATAAACAGATGAAGTAATCCAGTGCACTCACAGGTCTTATTTAGTGCAAAATAATTTATTCAAACATTGGTGCAGGCAACGTTTTGGTACCTTCCTAGGTCCATTTCTCAAGCCAAATAACAAATATTTGGCTTGAGAAAGGTCTCCAAGGTCTTTTTAATTCATTTATAAGTGGTAAAAAATTGGCAAATTTTTACTGCCGTACATGTGAATACGGATTCCTGTAGAGCTCTTTTATATCTATGTATATCTACACCCAATGAAATGAAAATAGAAATAAGGTCATATACGAAACGTTTAGGAAAGGTCTCGCAGAATAATGAATTGTTAAAGGGATTTTATTTTTAGAGGCTCTATTAGGCTCTTAAACTCCCCGGCTCAAGTGCTGAGCACAGGTTATTAAATGGCCTGTCTGAATGTACATCAAACCTGTCCCTAGTGGGGGCCTATGTTAAATTCCATCATTAAAACCTATTACCGAGCTATCAAAACCCTCTGTAATTCCATCTAATGACCTCATTTCCCTAAGTGTCACAGTGCAGCTCAGTGAGAGTTTTTGCTGATTTGGTAGTACTGACTTGCTCAGAAGGCTGCTGCCTACCAGCCAGAGAGAGAGAAATCAATGTCTAAAGAGATGAAAAGGCACAGGGCCTGTAACTAGGGACCTAGAAAAATCTCCAATATTCCCTTTCCTATCCACTCTATTAGCGTCCTCTGTCAGCCTCTAACTTCAGGTTTGATTGAAGGCCAAACTGAGACCAGATAGCAGGGAAAAAACAATGTGACAGTTGGACAAGGCTGTTTTATAGCTCCTTGAAACAAGTTATTAGAGAAGGTGTACATAAAAATGGATTATTGCATTAAAAGTTCAAGATGTTCTCTCTCTTTTTTTTTTTAACTAGATATCAGAATCAGGTTAGATGAGGAAATAAATTTCCACCCCCTTTCTTGCCTGGAAATCATTTCGTAAATACAAAAAGGGGCCCTGGGGCTATTGGTGCCCAGGCACTCATTTTTAGAGTGGATAATTGACTTCTTTCAGTTGATAATTCATAGCTTGCATATGTTACCTAATACATCAGCGGGCAGAGACTCTACACAGCCCCAAGCTGATACAGAGAGCCTGAATGATAGATGAGTGCATTATGGCTTTATGAATGAATTATGTCCAACAAATACCTTGAGCAGGAGAGGCTGTCGCTGTATATCTATCCTAATCTGGGAGGAATTATGACTATTTTCACATTAAAAAGAAAAAAAGAAGGAATTAATGGAGCAATTTAGCTATTAAAAATGTATGGCACATCGTTTTACTAGCTTGCTTTTTCCACATCGATCATCAGAGGTTTCTGTACTTTCTGTACTTGTTTCTTGTCATAGAAAAACAGGTCAGGATTATTATGACAGACAAAGCTGTTATATATATTTACACCTTCCAGCAGCCCGTTGCATTCTACTGCTTATCAGGAGCTTGTTTGTCTCTGTTTAAGTTTCTATTGTACTTTTCCACAGCTATGAGAGCGCAACATTTTTGTGAATACATATTGCAACATACAAAATATCCAACTTGTCATGATGAGGCTGCATGTATTCTACAGGTAAAAGGTAAACATAGACGTCATCTAAACACAAGTGGTTGTATGTTTCTTAATACTCTTAAACCCTCTTAAGTCTGTAGCTCTTTAGTCCTGATTTCTAATGCATAAATAGTAGCAAAGTATTAGAGCATAATGCGGAAGGGGGATATGGGCTGAAAAGAAATGCTATTAGCAGCTGGTCAAAGATAAAACCAAAAATGATGTAACAAGTCCTATTCAACTAACCCTTTTAACATAGGCTGCATGAACGGGAAAACGTTAAGTTTAGAACGCTACGTCTGATACCGTATTTTTTGCATGTGTCATAAAAGGTGAACAGAAATAAAAAAATGTATGTGTATACCAAATGTCCCTGTCCTTAATCCGGACTTAAAAACGTGGAACACTGGTCATACATTGGCCTGACATTGCATCGATTCAATGTGCGATCAAATCTATAGTAAAGTCTAACAAGGAAGAGGCTTCTTATCTTTTAAAGTTTCTGCGACATTCCCAAATGGATAATGCTTCGCGATTGACATAAGCATCTAACATTGGTTGCAAAGTAATTGGACAGACAGGTTTTTAAAGCATCATTGGGAGGCATGTCTAATAATGTATTGGTAAACGTTGGTTTCTTTATTTTATTAAAAAGAACACAAAGCAACAATCTTCTATAAGATGGCTACACAAGTAAAAAGTCATCATCTTTAATTTCTCCTTCATATTCAATCTACTGTAGCACTAACCACAAAACACTGGGAAGTTATCAACTCCTCATACTAATCCATTTGGAATTTATTCATTCATAAATAGCAGTTGGAGTGGGTGCCTCTCTCCATGCTGGTACATCAATACCTGCTCCATATTCCCATTTACCTTGACAAATCCAGTACAAGCCTTTGGAGTGGGCAACCTATATGGTCTCACAGGGATCATCCCAAAGGGAGTGGTGCCAGTCCTGTTGGTGGGGGCTTTTTGTGCTTGCATTGATAGTCACATACCTGGTGGGTAAAGGGGACCTCCTACCCAGGTCACACATTTAAGATTGAGACTTAAAACAACAGACATTTTAAAACCTGGTAGTAGGTCAAAACCCAAAGGTAATCACAGTAAGAGCATCAAAGTGGAGAGGTGCACACTACAATCACATGTTATAAGTTAACTGTGTGACACACATATGACACAACATTTCGGGGAGCTCTCTGCACCCTTCCTATAACTCTTGATTGTACTGTGCATCTTTCCTCTTTGATTGTCATTTTATAGTATAAACACTTACAAATATCTCTATGATATTTGTTTTATATAGCCTGCTTATTTTTAAAACTGGCTCACATATGGCCCATGCCAAGCTCTTCCTACAGCTGATAATGGTTGATGAGTGTCATATTCTTCTTCCGGCATGTTACTGTAAATGTGTCACAAACTACTGAAATATGTTAGGGAGAAGCAAAGAATCATCACTATTGGCCACCCAGTGCAAAACCCATGCTATCCGATGTAATATTGGATTGGCATAGGTTTTGCACTGGTTTTGCGTGGTCTGCTCCATTTACATTTTTTTTTTAAACAGTGGGTAAGGGTGAAACTGCAGGGGCTTGAGCCCTTCCAAACAGCTTTTGTGCCAGGCTCCTGACAAACACCCCTTTTTCTGCTTTTAAAGGGTATGTCCTTCTAAAAAATTTTTTACATAACATTCCCCCTGTTCCCCCAGCCCCAACCGCTCTATTTGTATTATCAGAAAATGCCCAAAACATTACTTACCTTCCCTCTTTCCTCCGCCGCACTGCCAGGCCCTCTGCTTGCGAGAAAATGCGGCAGCCGGGAGTTCAGTGCGGCAGAGGAAAGAGGGAAGGTAAGTAATGTTTTGGGCATTTTCTGATAATACAAATAGAGCGGTTGGGGCTGGGGGGACAGGAGGAATGTTATATCTAAAGGGTTTTATAGTAGGGGGAGGGAATCCTAATCGGGAGGGAGAGGAAGGGAGAGGGAGGGAGAGAAGGGCTGCAGTACGCATGCCAAACTTCTCCCGGAGGCCAGGTAGGAGGCAGAGTCCTATTTGGACTCTGCTATCCTCCTGGTGGGCAGTTTTTTGGACTTTGGGGGGGACTACAGGAGAACCATATGGAGCTGGGATGTGAGGTAAGGATTAAACTACACTACATGATGGGGCCAGTAGTGGGGGGGATTATAGTTTTGGGGGTGGACATGCCCTTTAAACATCTTATTGCACGTATGAAAGTAAGGTCAGCACAATCAGCTGTTTAAAACACTGGTACTGGACCAGCAGTTGTTGGAAACAGCAATTTAAAAGCAAGGCGTTGAGGTACCAGTCAGGTGATTGGTGGGCCCTTTAAGCCCCCTGCGGGGAGGGGCTGTAGTTACACCACTGGCGCTCCTAATTCAATACCTTTTGTGTTACATTTTGAGCAAGTATTTAGTGCAAAACTTGGGGCATAAAACACATGGAGCCCAGTGCTCCTAACCTTACTATGCTTCCATGATACAGTAAACAATGAAGAGCTGTTACACAATGGACAATCTTTTGGTTTAATCGAGTGGTGATCTTCTTCTACTGGCAGGCACAACCAATAATTTTTGACAGGTTTTAGGCAAAAAAGGTCACTTAGAATGCTCACAGGCTACTGATTGGTTGATTATTGGCCAAGAAGTCTGAGCATTGCATCATCAGCCCTCTTCCCACTGTGCATGTGCCACTGACGTTGGAGGAGCACGAGGCGCATGAGAGAGAGACTTCCATTTCTAGGAGGGGGCAGAGAGAGGGAGAGATAGTTAAGGGAGGGAGAGAGAGAGAGAGAGAGAAGGGAAAGAGGGAGGGGGGAGAGAGAGAGAAGGGAAAGAGAGGGGTAAGAGAGGAGGAGGAGAGAGAGAGAGAAAGAGAGGGGGGAGAGAAAAGGGAAATAGGGAGGGGGGAGAGAGAGAGAGGAGGGAAAGAGAGAGGGGGAGAGAGAGAGAGAAGGCAAAGAGAGAGGTCTTTAAATGCAGGGTTGAACAATTCTTTAAAGAATCGGGGGGTTTCTGGTTACAGTATTTAAAAAGGAACTGTAATTTTCTGAACGCTTGTTACAAACAGTATAATTGTCATCTTAGGCAACAAATAAACACATTACCTCTACAATATGCTAATATATGAAACATATATATATATATATATATATATATATATATATATATAGCGTAGCACTTTATGATTGATACATAGTAGAGGTTATTGGCATTTATATGGTGTTAGACCCTTAATAATTTTGTACATTATATTATTGTTAGCACTTATTTTTAACATCAGTATTTTTTCACGTTGGGATAAGTAACTTTATTAAGGTCAATTATAACATGACTTATATGTTTTATCTAAATTATGACACTTGCACTATGTATATTTACGCAGATTGATTATTGTTGTTATATGATGCACTATATACAATTGTATAAGTTGAACCCTGTATAAGGGATGCACTTTATTATGGCACTGGAATGATGATGTCACTTGGAGGGTGGAGCTTTGGAGATTTAAATGTTTGCACATGTGGGTTTGAACTGTTTGGCTTGAGAAAGGTCCAAGGTCAGGGACCAAAACTTTGCCTGTTACCACAAATAAATCACATTATAAAGTCCTTTGGGAGTGCTCTATATTTCATATACTTGTATTTGGGCATCTTTTAGAAGCACCCAGGCCACGTGATTATTGCACCTTGGCAGGAGCCAGTCTGTTGGACAGTTTATATATAACTATATATATCACAATGTATCAAAAAGTTCTATTGTTTAATAACACTTTACATGTAAAAGTGTTAATAAACAATAGAACTTTTTGATACATTACAACAAGTCCCGTGAGTGCAATCTTTTTCCTATTGTGATGTATATGTGATATGCACTGGGGCTTTCACTCTAGAGTGGTGTGCTTACCTATCTTCTGGACTTACCTGACCACTATCCAGTGATGTTCCTTTGCGAGACATAGTGCGTCATGAGATGCTGGTCAGGCAAGACGTCTATGTTTTTCCTGCATCGGCCCATATGCCTTCATTTAATAGGCTTTGTGCTAACAGTTAGAGCAAAACCTAACATAGCCAATATTGAATAGGCTACATGGCAAAGTTTTGGGATTGGCGCTGCCAGCTCGAAATGAGTGAAAATCCCACACTAACCTTATGGCACATTGACCTGGATCTAACATCGGCCCATTAATATTTAGACTATTTACTTGTTTAATAAAGGCTTAAGCAGCAGAAGAAAAGGCAAACATAATAGCTAAATGGTCTTAATACATTCCAATTACCAAGACCTGGCAGAAACACATCTACATGTATCACTGGCTACCCCAAATAAGCTCATGCAATTTTACATTCTCCACCTAGTATACAGTACTTATTCCACACAGACTGGCTAAAATGTCACCCACCCATCTTTCATTGCAGTATATCGATGCTGCAATGAATTTTCATTTTATATATGCTTAATTGCTGAAATAAACAAAAATGTGGTTAATTTTTTTAGCACACTTGGTACAATTTAAAGTAGTGTTTGTGTGTGCGTGTGTAACCACCATCTATGTAACTGCATCTATGTTTTGTTGTTTTTTTTAACAGTCTATGATACATTTTACTATGTTTTTAGTGAACATGGTACCTGCCTGCACCTATGTTTTGGGACCAGTTTTGGAAGTTTACTGGACCGATTTTATTTTGTCTAAAGTATTAATAAAGTATTGAAGAAATCTCTGCAGACCATAACTAATACAAGTTGTCATGAAAGTTGTAAGATAAAGACATTAGTATATATATGGACTCTTAAAGAGGAAGGGATCGGGTCAGGTAAGCAAGTTCATGAGCGTTTTTGAAAGCTACAAATAACGCCAAAGTGGGGTTTGGGGGGTGGTGGTGGGGATATACAATTTAAAGATAAGGTCTTTTTTCAGTGGACATGACCTTTAAGGAAAGTATGTGATATAGTAAAGAGTGTATCTGGTTTCATGAAATGTTATCCAACTGCAGTAGCCTAGTAGAATCTAAAATCTGATTGGCTACTGCAAATTAATTGCATGGGCAAAGTTTTCCACCCTTCGTTGCTTTAGCCCCTTTGATATGCCTTTATATACTGTGCTATTGCAACAAATCCAGGTTCCACAGATTTTCGAAACCAGCAGCTACGAAATCGTAATTTATTACTAATCAAAATGTTGTCAGGTACACAGATTTCCTGTCATTGGGAATACAGGCATATATTAAAAGATATGAATGCTTCATCTTAATATTTTATTTAATACATGAAAGCAGCACTTACTCTGTGTGTGCATGTTACTGCCTTCCTTCAATTCAGGCTCAGTATGCCCCCTCTGTGTTTTAACCAACTCATCCAGTACTTGCACAAAGCAAAATAATAAAAAGGCACTTAAATAAAAATAAAGATGTTTAACATGGATATCCAAAGAAATAAGGGAGGGATCAACAACAAAAAAAACGGTACGTTGGTAGTTGGGAAGAATTATAGTTTCCAGAAATGGGCAATTCAAGAAAAAAAAATTCCAGTATAGAGACCCTTTAAATATGGAAATGATCACCTAAGAACATGAAATGTAACTTAGCATTTTTGACAGGCCAGAACTAAAAGGAGAGTCTTAATATTTCTTGAGTTCTACCGCCATCTAATGGTCAAAGGTAAAGGTGCAATAGTTTTATTATATGTGCAAGTGCAATGAATACCCTGTATCATTATAATTTGCACCTTAAATATTATACATTGAGGCCAAACATTAAATAATAATATAATCAGCATGCTACTACATTGTAGTAGGCTGATTATAAATGCTAGATTAAAGCTCTTCCCTCTTATGTATGTTGCCTGCTTGCTTACAGATAACGTAGGTGTTCCACAACTCAAAATATAGCAACTGCTGGAACTCATGCCTTTAATTCAGGTGCAGGCAGCAAATCTATTTCAATCGGGCATTGGGGTTAGGTATCTGGTATCTACTATGCAGCTCTGGCTGGTTGTTCAGGGTATCTGTTGTTGGTATCTTATCTGCTGATGGAGTATGGTTTGTTGGTTGTTGGAACTGGCAATAGGGTGTGGGGAGTAGTTCTATATGTTTTTCTTTATCAGAGAAAATATAACTTTTTTTGTATATTATATAATAATATAATATACTACACACTATTATGGGATACATTAGCCAATATATAAATTACATCATCAGTGACAATATCAAAAATTTAAGTTCTTCAAAAGGTTAGGTGCAGATAGACCAGGTTAGCAAACGAACCATGAGGCACTCAAACTGCATATAAGACAGGGTAATGACACACAATAGGAAAACCCACTTCAATATGAAAACATAAACACATGGTTAAAATTCACAAGAAGTTATTATATAATTGAAATAAATAAGCTGCACACCCCCCAACTCTGGTTATTTTGTGGCCATCTGTAGGTGTATACTCACCAGAAGGGCCCACGTTCACTTACAGTAAAGGTAAACTTTCCTTGGTGCCACCTCCCACAACTTAAAGGAGAACTAAACCCATTTTTTATAGTCCAGAATCTGAAAACAACCCCCCTAAAAACACCAATAAGCTATAAAATCTCACTTCAGTAAATTGTATTAAAGTAAATGTAAGCCTGTTAAGAACTGGATGAAGTATCTGTGTATGTGCAGTTTCAGACCACACCTCCTGACCTCACTCACAGGCTTCCTTGCTTTATTTGTCCTGTATAAGGATTGGCTAGAGATTATTAATGGGTGTGACCAACTGTAAAAGTTTCTGCCATAGCTAAGGACTGAGCATGTGCAGAACATAATGGGCGTTGACCAAACTGTGTAATACTAGAATGCTGTGAAGTAAAACACAAACCATATGTTATTTAGGTAAATTTCCCAGCGCCCGTATCAAAATGAGAGGGAAGACACAGATTACTGGTTTTATATCAAGGTGTCCTGACTTCTGGTTCAGTGTTGTTCTGTGGCTTTAGTTGTCCTTTAATATAATACAATATGAATGCAAGGTGCATTTAGACTACTCCAATCAAGTAGTTTTTATATATGTACATATGTCATCAAGTCACCACTAAGGAAGGACAGAGAGCTGGATTTATATACCCATGGTATCGGAAAGGTCCAATACATCATGTTTATTTCTACTGCAGATGTCGCAACCAAAAAGGCACAGTTGTTCATTTATGGTTACATTTACTATCACATGCATATAATATAGTTACGGTCCTTAGGAACCACTGTGGTATTGTATGGACGATTCTGTGCAGTAGTACAATATAACATGCTATCTTTATTTTATGACAGATATTGTACCACTGTATTAGAAAATACACCCGTGGTCACAAAATACCATCTTGTATAGGTATTGTGCAACCTTGGTAAATTATAAATACGACCCCTTATATCTAAAACCAATTTCCAGTAGAACTGGACCAATGACCAATTCCGCTCCCACACGGAGCTATTATACTTACATGCTCCTCCTCGCTACACCGTCGCGGCTTTCCACTTCCGGGTAAGGCAGTCAGTGTCGGCTGTGACAGTGACATCACGGCCAATCACTGACTGCCATTCCCGGAGCAGTCTCCAGTGGAGTGGGAGTGGGGAAACTGGAAGCGGCGGTAGAACGAGGAGCTTGTAAGTATAATAACTGGCAGCGGATTTGGTAATTTTAAACAGGTCCTACTTTTGTTTTTTTTTGTGACAGGTAAAGATTTTTGTGTAGAGGGGTGGACAGTCCCTTTAAGTTTTGCACTACCTCATAGTGTGAAATTTTACAGGGTCTTGTATGGCACACTAAAGGAGCGCAACTGGGAGGGTCTTACCTCTATGCGACCCCACGATGCAATACCAGACGTAATCTCATTTACGTCTGATATTGTATCAAAGGATCGTGCAAGGTAAGTAACACGAGAATTTTTTATTGAATCTCCCTGATAGTGTTTCATTTCCAGACCCAAAAATGTTCCCTTTTAAACAGTGTTTTGCTTATAATCTCTCTCTCTCTTTTTTTTTGTACTTTTTCCAGAATTTTCCACCTCAACTGAGATGTGTAATATTTAGCAAAAGAAGTGCTTGGCAAGGAGAGTTTCTTGTTTATAACTATCTTGTCCTCTTTCCATCTTTTGTAATTAAGTGTTAAAGGGCATGTCTGAAATAAACTTTGCTTATAATGTTCTCCACCACACCAAACCTCATGTTCGCATTATTGAGCGCTGCTAAAGATGCCCCTGAACTGACTTACCTAACCCGATTTTGGGGGGGGGGGGGGTTGGTGGAGAACAGTTATAAGCAAAGTTTATTTTAGGCTGGACATGACCTTTAAATTTAAAGTTTCTAATAACGTTTTTATGTTCACTCAACCTTTTTTTAAAGGGCATCTATACAGAATAAAAGGTTATTATAAATTGTCCATAACTGGAAACTCTAATTCTTCCCGACCACCACTGTATAAATTTTTTTGTTGGTCTGCCCCCTATTTCTTTAGATATCCAACCTAAAACATTTTACACTTCATCTGTCAATCAAGTTCCTTGCTCTCAAAAACTATTCTTCTGTGAGAAGTTTTACTGTAGCTGGAATGGTGACAGAGTTTTTGACAGTTGGAATGCTGTATGCTGTGTGCAGGCTTGACAGTTGGTTTGTGGGAAAAAAGTCAGGTCGGATGGTGTCTTCTAAGCATGTGACAAGGTTTTTCACTAAATCTTGTAAGAAAGTATCTACATATAATGCTAGGGGTTGTAGTAATGAGTTGACGCCAGACAAGGTTGGTCTTCCTGGGGGGTTTACAAAATGTTTGTGGACTTTGGATAATAGGTAAAATATTGGGGTATGTGAATATTCTTTTTCTAATACTGGCCTTATTTTGGGGGTAATACTCCCCCCGAGCACCACCTCTTCAAGTAAACCATCAATTTCATTATCTAGGGAACTGGGGGGGTCATTATGTAACTCTTTATGATGTTGGGTGTTTCCTAGTTGTCTGAGTGCCTTGTTGTTATAATCCTCTTTCTTCATTACCACGATACTTCCCCCTGATTTTGCTTCACTGAGATTTTCTAGGCTTTGCTATGTTACAGCAGTATAAAGGGTGTTTTTTTCCTACTAGCACTGAACTGTGACATCACCAGAACTTGGGGTCTGCCTTCAAATTTAAGACTGGAGCATGCTCACTGCTGGGACAGAGCATCATCAGCTGACTCATAAACCCCTCCTCCAAACTTCCTAATAATTTCAAAAGCTAGCCACAAACCTTAAAGTATACATTTTTTTCTCTCCTAGGGTGGAGGAAAAGACAGAGAATGGTTGCAGGTCTGTAATTAGCTTAAAATGGCAGGGCAGTCTGGGAAGTGTTACTTTACAAGCATATAACCTATGATCCAGAGCTGCTAGAGACATATAGGCTTCCTTGAAAGGTATGAGATACAGTAGCTCTTTTTAATAGAGTACACTTGTATGGAGACCACAGTTACTCTTTAAAAGGGAATGTTGGGGGGTAGGAAGTGTGTTTTTGTTGTATGTATAAAAACATATCTGATCCTAGCAAAGTTTTGTGAAATTAATTTCTCAATAGTGTACCTATTTAAAGGGGAGGCAGGGTTGCCAGGTCTGTGAAACATGTAGGGTCATCTGTTAAAACTTAAAGGTCACTAGACTCACTGAAACAACTTTGTATAATCTGAAAGTACAATGTTAGGGTAGTAAAACAATGTTACTTACATGTGTGTCTGTGCCTGCTTTGTTAGTGAATTTTCAATTATTAGTAACTGCTCCTAACTCCCCCCCCCTCCCTTAGTCACTGCCCACTTGTAATCCAGCCGACACTGGGTACATTCATTTACATAATAAACAGCATTCAGAGCCCAACACTTTACAGCTCATTACCATATCTTCCTGACACTGCTGAGAGTGAATGGGCTGCTGCTGTGTTAGACACTTCTCCCTTCTAACAAGAATGCAGACTTGCTGGGGGAGGGGGGGGGGGGGCTGTAAGTGACCTCCTGTGACACACTCCTGTAGATAGATAGATAGAGACAGGTAGATAGACAGGCAGACACATAGATACAGACAGACAGGTAGACAGACAGATATATAGATTTATATATAATAGATAGAAAGACAGAAATATAGATTGATATATAATAGATAGAAAGACAGATAGATATATAATAGACAGACAGAGCGATAGAAATATATATAGATAGATCAAACAGACAGACAGATTGATTAGACAGATAGATAGATAGATAGATAGATAGACAGACAGACTAGATAGACAGGAGACCAATATGATTAATCACTCATTATATTTGAGGTTATATTAAAGGACAATTAAACTCACCTCCCCCTCGCTCCTCTTCCTCCATCGCAGCATAGTACCCAGGGTGAGGACCTTAAATCCTCACCCTGGGTACTTTCCCTAACTCCTGCACTACTTACTGAAAATCTGCTTCGCTCCATTCCTCTGCTCTTCCTGCTTTAGTGACAGATCGCGATTGCAGCCAATAGGAAGACACGCTCTGCAAGGAGGAGTGTCTTCCAATTGGGTGCACCGCAACTGTCACTGACAGCTAAAGAGAAGAGGGGCCAAGCGGATCGCCAAAGCAGATTTTCAGTAAGTAGTGCAGGAGTTAGGGAAAGTACCCAGGCTAGGTTGAGGACTTAGCGATTTTAGGTCCTCACCCTGGGTACTATGCTGCCATGGATTGGGGTAAAGGTGAGTATAATTGTCCATTAATAAATGTTTTGACATGTTTTGGGAGATCCTAGTAAGAGGTCAATGGAGGGACACAAATTAGCTTACCTGGTTTGAGTGACAGGTCTTTCCCTGTACATGCTGTTACTTAAAATGAAGATTTCTGAGAAACTACAACTCGGATTTCAAATCTGAAAAATGTGTTGGAGTAGTGGACCATTGTACTATCTAAAGGTATGATTTTTGATAGATACCCTTTAAGTAGCATTACGTACTGCAATCTCTCAAATGTGTTTGTCCATTGGAGTGCAACACTAAGTTTTACTTCTATGAATGATACTGAATGCACCCTGGCCCAATGTAGGTATCAGTGTCGAACTGGAATGTTATGGCTCACCAGGAAGTCGGAGACCAGGGGACCACCAGGATGAGTTAAAGGGTCCACTTAATATTTCACAGCTCTACTATCGCTTGTTTACATATCTATCTTACTCCTACTGACTCCTATTGTTTATTTAAATGCATTTCTTACTGTCCCTTTGTCTCTGTATTTAAATTGTAGCAGTTTTCTTTATTTTCTTGGGTGAATGGGTTGTGGGCCCACCGAGGATTTCCCTGTAACCCTGTGGGCCAGTCTGACCCTGGGGGGTATAAGGACGAGCTGGAGTACAGCTCAGATCTTCAGAGTTTTCTTTTCCATGAGGTGCCTTGTATTGGATTTATGTGATACCTGAGGAAGGTACCTGTGAGTCCCGAAATGTTGTATGCTATGTTTTTGCACTAAATAAAGAACTCATCACCCAAGTAGTATGCTCCTTTACTCTTAACCTTGCCTAGTGTTAGAGCATGTGAGAACGATAACACCAAATTTAACGTATGCTGTGCCTGGGAAGGAAATGTTTTCAGCGGTGTGGTTGTATATTTCAGTTCATAATGTGGAGCTAGCTATTGCATTATTTCTACAACATGAAGTACTGAAAACAAGCCAGAAGATGGCACCAATACATTATACAGCTATACATTCATGAGCCTTATAATATTGTTTAAAAAAAACTTTCTTGTATGAGTACGCATTGAGCTGTAATTATTTTCTTATACAATCTGAATTGATATTTTCCTATATAGAAAAGGTTTCTTTTGTGCTACTTGGAAACCTAATAGTGTTTAGTGTTGTGGCTTATAATAATTAATTCTTACATGATAAGCAGCCATGTTGTTTTCCTAACCACAGTAACTGGCTTTAGATTGACAAAAATAATACATTTATTTTGCTAAAAACCTAAATTGGTTTTTATTAATACAAATAATCATTGAATGAAAATCCCAGAATTCACTCACAGCCTGACCCTGACAAACGGTTATTGCATTTGGTCTATTTTTCCAAAAAACAGAAATACCAGGCAGTCATGTTATCCACTTGTTATTTACCAAAAAAGCCCCAAAAGCCAATGCTAGATAAAGGGCCAAATTTATTATCCTGAGGTATCGTAAAGTTCCGACTATCGTGAAAGTAATATTGAGACTATGGACAAATAATAGACTTTTATCGTTAAAAAAATGGTGCTAATTTTGCCCCAACCAATCAGATATTATTTAACATTTGAAAGCTAACATCACAAGCTATTCAATATTGCGTTTGTGCTAGTTTTAGCTCTGGATTTTAATGCTGGCGTTAAAATCCCGCAGTGGGTAAATCCCTTACCGGGATTTACCCAGATTCGCAAACATGATATTGAATAGTGAAAGGAGCATTTATCCAGAGCGATAGTGGCAGAGGCCACAGTAATCGTGCATTGGTGGCCGCTTGCACTGCGATCCCTGTAATTTTCGGGGATCAGAGCACATGCTAATCACACTAAAAATTTCAACAGATTTCAGCGCAAACCTATGGCCTAGCGCACCGTTGGGCTAATTTACCTGGGCACGCAGAGCTCTTTTAAGCTCTTAAAGTCGATTTACGATTGGTTAGGGTGATGTTAAATCTCGGTTTGCAGTGGCAGTGCGAGTACTTGATAGGCATTCGCACAGCTGTCACAAGAATATTTACCAGAGGCTGTTTGCATGTAAGTATTTAATGCCAGCTGATAACTGGCATTAAATACTTTTGTGCGGGTGAGATTCACACAGAATCGCATCATCTCTGGTAAATCCACTACGGGAGATTTGCCCAGAAAGCTTGCGCCTCTGGGTGAATCAACCTGCTACTTTGGCCATTAAAATTGGGCCACACTAGTGTACACTTTTTAACACGCTTTTGGATTGTGTTGGTATCATAAAAGTAAAGCTCGGCCATACCATACAATGCACTAGTAGACCACTGCAATATAATTTTATATGCAATCTTCACAAATATAATCCCGATTGTAATTGTATGACCGCAATTGTAATTTTACGTCTACGATAATTTTATGATCACTGATGTAAAATTACTGATGGTTAAGGCACGGTATCGCTAGTTTGCCTTATGGCCCTAAATCTTTTTCTGGATGGACATCCTAATCCGACTGGCACCAGATTTTCCCATTTTCTGTAATCAGTGAAATTTGATTCAGTCTATAGATTACACTTGACTGTGTGTTGTCCTCTGGATTTTAATGTTGGGTTGGACTGGATGGATGTATGTCTTTATTCAACCTTAAACACTATACTATACTAATGTTAGCTCTGTAAATTGTTGTGAACAATTTGTACATGAGAGAAAAACAGAAATAAAGAGGCAATTGTATTTGCTCTGCAGAAAGTAATTTCCCATGGGCTTCCTGTGTAATATAAATGAAAGTGAATGTTTGAATTTGTCGGCACTTTCTGTAGCTAATAGACGTAATCAATACACGTACACAGAGGGAAAAACATACAGATAATGTGAGCTAACCAGCTAAGAGAACAATTAACATAATTATCATGAAGAGGTTTATTCTCCGTCACTTAAAGACAGGAAAATCTATGTAATTAGTTACCACAGACTAAAAAGCTTCCTGGTGTTTTAAACTTGTATATTTGTAGCTGGAAAAATCAAGACTTTTTCTGCATTTATTTATTTATTTATTTTTCTCTTAGGGCCCCTATACCAGACTACAGCTATCCCAGCATTCCTCTCCAGCCTCAACCTTTTGTAGACGTTAGCAGTTGTTGTTTAGTAAGAAAATCATTTCATTGATGTAGAAGCATCCAATAGAAAATGAAACAAAGACTATAAATACACATTATATATTTACGCAAATTGGCCAGGTAACCAATGGAGACTGACTTTGCTGGAATTACAGGAGGAAGCAAAACAAATCAGATAATTAACCTTTTTAGTGTTGGTGTTTGCATAGCGATGACTAAAGCTGGTTTCACATGTAGAATGTCCTCCAGCGCTAAATGCAAACCTCGCATGTAATGTGTCAAGAGCCAAAATACTCACATTAATCACTGCTGAACCCTACACTTGCATGCAAGTACTTTTACTGGAACAGGAATATAAAATATGTGTAGCAGCAATAAATCAACACAACTGAGTTGTGAGAAGAAAAGACGGCATTTCTTATTCAGTTCTCGCATACAATTTTAATTAGGTGTGATTAAATAAATTCATTGCAATGTATTAAAAATTTCAAGAACATTGCTGGAAAATTATATGCAGAAAAGAACAGAATTTTACCACAAGCAAAGAAAAACACTACAACAGCAACAACGTTGTCCACTGCAGTCTCTAGTTAACAAAAGAGATATTTAACTCCAGCTGGAAGGTTACCACTTCTCATTAAAGGGTAACTGTGGTCTGGAATTCTTCCATACTAGTAAGAATTATATAAAAAGCCGTCTATCGTACCTTCAAAATAAAACCTAAATCACATCTCTAGATAAAATTTGTGAGAAGTTATTGCTGGAAAGGTTCAGAAATATTACTTCCTGCTTGAAGTAATGGTTTTCAGCCATGTGACCAGCTTATAGTCATGTGACCAGCCTCTGCCTGCATTAATAGGCTCAACTTCTTAACTGTCAAATTTTTCCCCAGGTACTTCCTGATTTCCCCAGCATTAAGTCTTAACTGAGCATGCTTCTCCCCAGGGGTGGAAGGGCGAGGCAGAGGTCAGTTGATGTCACTCAACCTACTGGAAGCAGGAAGTTTGAAAATTCACCCAAATGTAATATCTCACAGGCTCCAGTCAGAGATGTGATTGCTGGCTCATATTAAAGGAAATACTGCAGGCTTTCGTTTAACCCTAACTTGTTTTGAGACCACAATTGCCCTTTAAAAGGTGCCCATACACTCTTACCTTCTAATGTTACTGCAACATTTTGGACACCCGCCCAGCCCAATAAACTTACATTGACGTTACAGGTGTATTATTGACCGTAAAGCGATATCTGACTGGGGGCCATCAATGGTAAGAATGGCCACAGCTTCAGGCCGAGGCCACACTGTAGCGCGTCCAAGTCCATGTGTTTCCAGTGCACACCTACACTAGTGCACAGTTTTTAATACGCAATCAGATCACGTGTAAAACGCTTTGCTGTGACCTAGCCCTTTTGAGGCAGTTTTTTGCATTCTGAATGTTAAAGGTGCATGGAAAGCTTTAGATTAGTTGCTCCAAACAACAGCACTTGTGTGCACTGGAATGTAGGGCATTATTTATTGTGCAAATGGAGAATATGCAGGGCCACCAACATAAGGTATCATTGTTCAACAAGCAAATCAAATAGGTATGGAGGCATATAGGGTAAAAATGTTAACCTATTATGGCCCTCCTTTTTATAAATAGAATTATGTAGATATTACACTAGGGCATAATTAGTTAATGCAATTATGATAAGCCCCTTATGTATCAAATACTATCCTTATATTTGAATGTATGTCCACTCCCAAAACTACAATTTAATCTTATATTGATCCCACGGTTACATCTCTGCTCCTTATGGTTCTCCTGCAATGCCTTTTCAAAGTCCAGGAAAGTAAAGAGTAAAAGCTGTTAGTGAGTCTTCTGGTCCCTGCTGCTTCCCTAACCTAACCAACAAGGACTGTGTCATGCGCCCAACCCCACGTCACTAATGCCAGTTCACTGGGCACATGATCTGACCAATCAATCGGTAGTCACTGCCACCACTTCAAATTCTTAAGGCTTTGAAGATGTCCACAAACACTCTTGACTCTCACTGACTATGCGAACCCCTGTCCTGGCAGCTAAATGGTTAACACTACACCATTCACTCCAGCAACTAACTGGTTAATTAGCATCAGTCCTTTACAAGCAGTCACAGAGTTAATTAGCATTTACACTAGCAAAGTATTCCATCCAAACACATACCAACTTATCAGAGGCTAATGGGGTTCTTTTAGAGCATCAAAGACAAAACTTATAAAAGGGCATGTCCACCCTCAAAACTATAATCCCCCCCACTACTGGCCCCATTGTGTAGTGTAGTTTAATCCTTACCTCACATCCCAGTTCCATATGGTTCTCCTGTAGCCCCCCCCCCCCAAAGTCCCAAATACTGCCCACCAGGAGGATAGCAGAGTCCATATAGGACTCTGCCTCCTATCTGGCCTCCGGGAGAAGTTTGGTTTGCATACTGCAGCCCTTCTCCCCCTCCCTCCCTCTCCCTCTCGATTAAGATTCCCTCCCCCTAGTGTAAAAATCTTTTTACATAACATTCCCCCTGTCCCCCAGCCGCTATATTTGTATAGCGGTTGGGGCTGGACATCACTCCCTTCATCAGGGAGAGACATCACTCCCTTCATCAGGGATGAAATTAATTGTATGATTCTGTGTATGTGTTAGTGTGTATGGATGCCTTTACTTGGAAATTAAACAGTAAAACAAATGGGGCTTATTAAAATACTATAGTTTATTATCTTGTACAAACGCATTAGAGAGATCACTCAAGAAAGGATTAAAATATATTAACAAGATGCACCACCAGGGCAACAAGTGTATCCGATAGAGTAACTACCGCCCCCAGTGATCTACTTACTGATACCTTGATCCCCTGTTTTTAAGGCGGTGACCTAGCCCTTTTGAGGCAGTTTTTTGCATTCTGAATGTTAAAGGTGCATGGAAAGCTTTAGATTAGTTGCTCCAAACAACAGCACTTGTGTGCACTGGAATGTAGGGCATTATTTATTGTGCAAATGGAGAATATGCAGGGCCACCAACATAAGGTATCATTGTTCAACAAGCAAATCAAATAGGTATGGAGGCATATAGGGTAAAAATGTTAACCTATTATGGCCCTCCTTTTTATAAATAGAATTATGTAGATATTACACTAGGGCATAATTAGTTAATGCAATTATGATAAGCCCCTTATGTATCAAATACTATCCTTATATTTGAATGTATGTCCACTCCCAAAACTACAATTTAATCTTATATTGATCCCACGGTTACATCTCTGCTCCTTATGGTTCTCCTGCAATGCCTTTTCAAAGTCCAGGAAAGTAAAGAGTAAAAGCTGTTAGTGAGTCTTCTGGTCCCTGCTGCTTCCCTAACCTAACCAACAAGGACTGTGTCATGCGCCCAACCCCACGTCACTAATGCCAGTTCACTGGGCACATGATCTGACCAATCAATCGGTAGTCACTGCCACCACTTCAAATTCTTAAGGCTTTGAAGATGTCCACAAACACTCTTGACTCTCACTGACTATGCGAACCCCTGTCCTGGCAGCTAAATGGTTAACACTACACCATTCACTCCAGCAACTAACTGGTTAATTAGCATCAGTCCTTTACAAGCAGTCACAGAGTTAATTAGCATTTACACTAGCAAAGTATTCCATCCAAACACATACCAACTTATCAGAGGCTAATGGGGTTCTTTTAGAGCATCAAAGACAAAACTTATAAAAGGGCATGTCCACCCTCAAAACTATAATCCCCCCCACTACTGGCCCCATTGTGTAGTGTAGTTTAATCCTTACCTCACATCCCAGTTCCATATGGTTCTCCTGTAGCCCCCCCCCCCCAAAGTCCCAAATACTGCCCACCAGGAGGATAGCAGAGTCCATATAGGACTCTGCCTCCTATCTGGCCTCCGGGAGAAGTTTGGTTTGCATACTGCAGCCCTTCTCCCCCTCCCTCCCTCTCCCTCTCGATTAAGATTCCCTCCCCCTAGTGTAAAAATCTTTTTACATAACATTCCCCCTGTCCCCCAGCCGCTATATTTGTATAGCGGTTGGGGCTGGACATCACTCCCTTCATCAGGGAGAGACATCACTCCCTTCATCAGGGATGAAATTAATTGTATGATTCTGTGTATGTGTTAGTGTGTATGGATGCCTTTACTTGGAAATTAAACAGTAAAACAAATGGGGCTTATTAAAATACTATAGTTTATTATCTTGTACAAACGCATTAGAGAGATCACTCAAGAAAGGATTAAAATATATTAACAAGATGCACCACCAGGGCAACAAGTGTATCCGATAGAGTAACTACCGCCCCCAGTGATCTACTTACTGATACCTTGATCCCCTGTTTTTAAGGCGGAGTATGTATGTATGTTAAACAGGAATTGAAGCCAAATTTAAAAGATGGAATAGATGGGGGAGTAAACGATAAAGCAGAAACAATATGGGTGGAACTGTGTACAGGAAGCAAGAAGGTAGGTAAATTAATTGTTCGAGTATGTTATAAGCCGCCAAATGCTGGGGAGGAGGTGGAAATGAATCTCCATATGCAGTTGGCAAAGGCTGCTGGTATGGGGCATGTTCTGGTTATGGGGGATTTTAACTACCCTGACATAGATTGGAATAAGGGAACTGCCAGCACCTCAAAAGGTATAAAGTTCTTAAATTGCCTATATGAGCATTTTCTTTCACAGATGGTAGAAGTTCCTACTAGACAGAATGCGTTGTTGGATCTGGTGATATCTAATAACCCTGAGCTCATTTTGGAGATGAAGGTAATGGGAAGCTTAGGGAATAGTGACCATGATATAGTGTCATTTAATATAGGTTGCAAAAAACTAAAGTGCACCGGGTTAACAAAAACTTTTAACTTTAGGAAAGCTAATTTTATGCTGTTAGAGGAATCACTCCTGCTTATAGACTGGGGGGAATTGTTTCTAGGTAAAGATACAGTGCAGATGTGGACCAATTTTAAAGGAATATTAAACTATTACATTTCTAAATTTGAACCTTTAGGGAACAAGTGTAAAAAAATTAGGTCCACTCCTGCATAGCTTAATGCTCAGGTAAAAAGGGAAATGGAAAAAAAGAAAAAGGCTTTTAAAATTTTGAAAACAGAGGGAACCGAACAGGCTTACAGGGAGTACAAAAGCTGTAATAAAGAGTGCAAGAAAGCAATTAAACTAGCTAAAATAGAAAATTAAATACGGATTGCCGAACAAAGCAAGTCCAACCCCAAAATGTTTTTTAAGTATATAAATGGTAAAAAGATGAGAACTGAGAATGTGGGACCATTAAATAATGGGACGGAGGTGGTTGTAGAGGATGCTGAAAAGGCTAATCTGCTAAACAGATTTTTTTACATCGGTTTTTACTGTTGAGAATCCTTGTCCTTACAGCAGGGATTGTAATAATATGCAGGGAAGAAATGAAGAGTATTCACAATGGCTAACAGAGGATATGGTACGGAATCAATTAGACAAAGTTAATATCAATAAAGCCCCAGGACCAGATGGATTGCATCCTCGGATTTTAAAAGAGCTTAGTTCAGTTCTATCTAGACCACTGTTTCTCATCTTTTCAGATTCACTTTGGTCTGGGGATGTGCCGCTGGATTGGAAAAAAGCCAATATTCAAAAAAGGTAGTCGTTCACATCCTGGTAACTATAGACCTGTAAGTCTAACATCAGTGGTAGGGAAGGTGCTGGAAACTTTGTTACGGGATCATATCCTTGACTTTGTCTCCAGAGATCATCTTATTAGTAGTAGTCAGCATGGATTTATGAGAAATAGATCATGCCAGAAAAATTTAATTGGTTTCTATGAAGAAGCGAGTAAGAAGTTAGATTCAGGCACAGCAGTGGATGTGGTATATTTGGATTTTGCAAAAACTTTTGATACTGTGCCACATAGGCGACTAATGTTTAAACTGAGGACTGTTGGCCTTGAAGAAAACATTTGCTCATGGATAGAGAACTGGTTATTAGATCGCAAACAGAGAGTGGTGGTAAATGGAGCTACATCTATGTGGGCTAAAGTTCTAAGCGGAGCGCCTCAGGGTTCTGTACTGGGGCCGCTTCTGTTTAATCTGTTTATATATGACTTAGAAGGGGGCATTGAGAGCAAGGTCTCAGTGTTTGCCGATGACACTATACTGTGCAGAGCTTTGGAAACTTCAAATGATGTGCAAGTGCTGCAAGCAGACCTAGATAGATTATCAAAATGGGCAGCAGAATGGCAGATGAGATTCAATGTTGATAAATGTAAGATGATGCATTTGGGATTTAATAATCCCTGTGCCACCTACACCATAAATAACTGTGTTAAGTGCATCTGTAATGGAAAAAGATTTGGGGGTTCTGGTAGATAACAGACTTAGCTATAGCAAACAATGCCAGGTAGCAACGGCTAGAGCTAGCAAGATATTGTCTTGTATAAAGAGAGGAATAGATTCAAGAGAGAAAAATATTATTCTCCCTCTTTACAAGGCACTGGTAAGGCCTCATTTGGAATATGTGGTGCAGTTTTGGAATCCCATATACAAAAGGGACATCTTGGAAATTGAGGCAGTTCAGAGAAGGGCAACTAAAATTATAAGGGGAATGGAGGAGCTTGAATATGCCAGCAGATTAGATAAGTTAGGGCTGTTTACATTGGAGAAGCGACGTTTACGTGGGGACATGATAACCTTATACAAATATATTAATGGGCCATACAATGAACTCTTTGGTGCATTGTTTACTAATAGGTCATATCAGAGGACTCGTGGACATCCTTTAAGGTTGGAAGAAAAGAAGTTTCATCTTCAGGTTAGGAAAGGTTTCTTTACAGTGAGAATGGTGAAACTGTGGAACTGTCTTCCAGCAGATGTGGTAATGGCAAGTTCATTGAATAGCTTTAAAAAAGGCCTGGATAAGTTTCTAAAACTAAAAAATATTGAGAATTACTGGTATTAATGAATATAGATCTAGTTGATCCAGGGATACTTTCCGATTGCCGTTTGGAGTCAGGAAGGAATTTTTTTCCCCCTTTTTAGCTGTTTTTTTTTGCCATCCTCTGGATCAACTGTTAGGTATGGTTAAAAAAAAAAAATAGGGGTTGAATAGGTTGGACTTGATGGACTTATGTCTTTATTCAACCTTAATTACTATGTTACTAAACAGCTGATCGTGCGTACATAAGTAAAGGTGTTTTCAACTACTGCCGGTCCGGTACTGGCATTTTAAACATAAGACAGGACCCGAACTTCCGGAACTGAACGGGAAGTTCAGGTCCAGTCTTTTAAACAGTAAAAGAGTATTGCCAGCAGAGTATTACCATTAACCCTACTTTCCTACTAATAATTTCAGTGCCAGCACTTTCCCAGTGTATTGTCATTAACCCTTTAGTGCCACCACATTCCCAGAGTATTGCTATTAACACTTTAAGTGCCAGCAGAGTATTACCTTTAATCCTGCCAGCATTGACATGATATACAGTATGTACCTGCTTTCCATGTCTACTCTATTGAATTGTTCAGTCCTCTCCTACTCTAATTGGAGAGTTGAGTGGAAGGAAGAAAGAGGCAGGGATAGGGATCAAAGGGGACTCTGTTAAAAAGTCTGCAGCAGCTTTTACCTGGCATTTTAATTTTAAATGATTCTCCTCAGTTCTTTTAGCTGAGCTCATCCTCCCCCCTCCTTCAGCCTTCAATTCACTTGTAACATTGTTTCCAGGTACAGGGAGCTGAGTTCAGGCTCTCTACTAACTACAATGTTACAAATTACAGCAGAACAAGAAGAGCAGCAGTTCTAACACAGTAAGTAAAAGCGGACAGGGAAATGCTAGGGAGAACACTGGGTGCTCTTGTTTAATATAGGCACCCTAGCTCTTTGCCTAGGTGGCCTATGCCTAAAAACGGCCCTACGCACAAACCCCATTTTTGTTTTACTTTCAAAAGATGCGCCCATCTCAAGTAAAATGAAAAATGAGATTTGTGAGACCAAGGGAGGACTGGGACCTTTTGGCCCAGGGGCAAATATGGCCAAGTGGCCCTTTCACGGTAGGTCGCAACATTTTTGACCACACCCACTTTTTTAGATTACACCCATTTTTTAGACCACTTTTCCCCATCAAGTGTATGATGTGGTTAAAGGACAATTATAATTATAAAATCTCCCCCATTCCCCCTTATAAGTACCCAGGGTAAGGACCTGAATCACTAAGTTCTCACCCCTGGGTACACTTTGTAGGTCAAGTTATACTTACCCAAAGTTTCCTTTGTTCCTAATAACTAACACCAGCTAAAACTGGAGGGCTGACAAACACTGAATAATAAACTGGGGGGGGGGGGGGGGGGGGGGGGATGAGGATGCAGGCTAATGAACTGGAAGGCTGACTTACACTGGCTAGGGATCTGAAGGACTAACAACACTGTCTAATATTCTCAAGGGCTGACAACACTGTCTAATGAGCTGGAGGGCTGATAACATTTGCTAATGAATTGGGGGACTGATTAACACTGCTAATAAACTAGAGGGCTGACTGGTAAACAATCCGAACTATGAGGAGGGGTTTCCTGTTCCTTGCCCATGTTAGAGCTAGAGGAATGTTCTCTGCCTTTCAAGCACGTGACTTACTAATAGCTTCTGTGGCAGCCCAAATCTTTCATTGGAGACCAGCCTGGGGGGTATTTGCCCCTTAGTCTACTGGGCCAGTCCTCTCCTGTGTGGGGCTGAACTTTGTGAGGTAGATTTTTTCTTAGAAGGGTGGACATGCCCTTTAAAAAACCTGGCTGAAGTTTGGCCAGGTTTTTGTGGGGGTCCCCTTGCTATGGGGCCCTGTGATATATAGCTATACCCCTGCCTACTCTACAAGACTTTCAAAGCCTATTTTTGCATGAGTTAATTTGTGTACATATAAAAGTGATTACATTTCATTTTCTATTATAGAAGAGGGAGACTTTTTTAGATCCATTAGCGACAAAGCAGAGTATTGTCCACACCCTTCAAACCTTCTACTCCTTGTTCAGAACACTTGTGCTAAACACCCATAGATATTTCAAGGTTTTTCAGACAGTGAAAGCTTTTTCTAAACATTATTTCAATCAGCAACTAGTGACCTTCAGTTAATATAAAGTCTGAATAAAATATCCAGGAGACAGAAAAACATATGTAGTCTATCCAATCATGTGGGTGATGGGAGATATCTGACTGCATGCAGAGTTTAACATTTTTCTTTTTTTTTTTATTATCATTATATTTTATTGAATTTTTTTCTGTAAAAGTAATATTCAATACATATTGAAACTCAACTTTACAGACCTTATATTTATATAAAATTAACATAAAATAAAACATTATGATCTAGTACAGTATATTTTATCTTCTGCATACACTATATTTCAGAACAAAACAGAATATAACAGTAACTTAATTTAAGGTACCTTAAATTTACACATACAAAATATATTGTTTCAACAAAAACATCATCTATAAGACTGAATATGAAGGTCTTGTTTAGGATCTGTTATCAATGTACCAGTATTCCCAGTTTTTATAAAACTTAGGGAAATTATTATTCACTATATAAAACATTTTTTCATATTGCATATTTGTTGTCAGTGTAGTTGTTATGTCTTGAAGTTTAGAAACATTAGTTGATAACCAGTTTTTGGCAATTTTATTTTGAGTTATGGTGATAGTATGATAAATTATTGTCCTTTGTTTTATGGGAAATAAATTGTAGTTGATTAATAGTAATGATTGTTCCGGTTTCATTGGGAAGGGATGTTGAAATAGATCTGCCAAGAAGTTCTGTATATAAGTCCACAATTCTTGTATTTTTGTGCAGGACTACCAGATATGTAGGAATGTTCCAATGTCCTTTTGGCATCTCCAGCACAAAGGTGAGTATGTGGAAAACCATTTTGCTAAGGTTTATGGGGTTCTGTGGTATCTGTATGTAATTTTCCAATGTGATACACATTTAGATAGCTGAAAAGGTATTGATAGAGCATCTTGCCATTGTTCATTTTTAAATGATTGGTTAAGATCAGATTCCCATTTTTGTGACCAGCTCATAGATTCTATTACATCTTTCTTTTCAATAGCTATATAAAATATTTTAATTGTTTTAGGTTTCAACAGTAGTTCCAATGGATATTCTATATGTTCTGGTTCAAAATTTACATTGAAATATGCATTACTGGACAGATAAGATAATATCTGTATATGTTTGTAATATTCTGTTGTAGGCATGTTATATTTTTCTCTTAATTTTGGGAATGGTATATATTGGCCATTCTCAAATAATTGATGTAATGAGATTAGATTATATTTATCCCATAAGAGTTTTAGGTTGTGAATGCACAGTTCAATGCTGGAAATATCAGTATCACCACAATAATCTGTAAATAACTGTGTTTCTTTGGAGAGGTTTTCCCATATTAATATAGTAGCTTGTACTGTAGGAGACCACAACACTTTCCTTCTGGGTTTATATCCTAACAGGATTGCTCCCAACACTTGTTTTAAGGTGTTAGGTTTTACCTCTTTCTGTTCTATATTATACCACTCCTGAGCACTGGATCTTTGCTGCCACCATATTCTTGATTGGTTCATTATCACAGCTTGATAATAATCTTTCAATATAGGTAATGTCAAGCCTACTGTTTCTTTTGTTTTAGCTAATGTTTTTCTATTAATTCTAGGAATTTTATTATTCCAAATAAATTTTGTTATTATATTTTGGGCTTGAATGAAATATGTTGTTGGGACTGGTATTGGCACTGCTCTGAATATATATATAAGAATTGTGGTAAGACCATCATTTTAATAATATTTATTTTGCCTGTTAAAGTTAAGGAGGCATGTTTCCAGTCTGATCATTGTTTCTGGATTTTATTGAGGAGTGGTAAATAATTATTTTGATATTATGTGGAGTTGCTCTCTGTCGTTTTTATTCCCAGATATGTAGTTTCTTTTATTTTCCAGTTGTATTGGTATTTACTAGTGAGAAATAATTTGAGGGTTATGGATATATTTACTGGTATTACTTGTGACTGTGTCGTTTATTTTGTAGTAGGATATTTTGTTGAATGTTTCTATGTGTTTTTGGATATGTGGTAGTGATTGGATTGGGTTTCTTATTGTAAGTATGATATCATCTGCAAATAGGGCTATTTTATGGGTTGAATTGTTGTATTGGATACCATGGATATTGTTGTCTTGTCTTATTGCCTGTGCCAAAGGTTCCATAAGTAGAGCAAAAATTAAAGGTGACAGAGGGCAGCCCTGTCTAGTACCATTGGTTATATTAAATGGACTCGAAAGCATTTGGGATATTAATACTTGAGCTGATGGATTTTTATATAGTGCTAGTATTGCGTTATTAAATATAGTTGGAAATTTAAATTTCTTCAGTACCATTTGCATGTAATTCTAGTTTATTCTATCAAACGCTTTTTCTGCGTCAAGCGTGATGAACAAGGCTGATAGATTGATTATTTTTCTTGTATTTTCTATAGATTCTCTGCCTGATACAAATCCTACTTGATTGGAGTGAATGAGTAAAGGTAAGTATTTGTTGAGTCTGGTAGCTAGAATTTTGGAGTAATTTTTTAAATCTGTGTTCAATAATGAGATTGGCCTATAATTTGTGGTTAGTGGATCTTTCTGGTTTTGTGGTTATCTGGATCTTTCCCTTGTTTATGTATTGGGATAACCAGACCTTTGGTCATTTCTTGAGGGAATATATTAGTTTCTATTGCTTAATTGAGTGTAGCTTTTAGGGATGGTATTTAATAGTGTTTGGAATTGTTTTTAATATTCATTAGTTAATCCATCGGGTCCTGGCGATTTATTTGGTTTTAATGTTTTGATTGCTTGAAATATCTCTATCTGTTATTGGTTTACTTAATTCTTCTGATTGTTGAATTGTAAGTGTTGGGATTTCTAATTTTGAATTCTTCAATATCTTTTGTAATAGGTTTGGGGGTTGATTCTTGGAGGTTATAAAGTTTTTTGTAGTATAGGCTGAATTGATCAGCTATTTTCTGTGGGTTAATAATTTTTTCTTTAGTGTCTGATGTTGTGTGTTATTTTTGTTTTAGCAGCTTGATATTTCAGTCTGTTAGCTAAATTTTTGCCTGCTTTGTCCCCTTGTAGGTAGTGTTTGGATTTTAGTCTTCTCAAAAGTCTATCATATTCATAAAGATTTACTTGATGTAGTTCGGTTCTAACTTTTTGGATTTCTTTTTTTATTGATTCTGTTGGTTGTGTCTTATGTTTTGAGTCTGTGAGTTTTTGGAGAATATCCATTTTTTGTAATTCTCTTTTTTTTTGTATTGAGGCAATTTTTATAAGTTTAATCTCCATGGTGAATATGGTTTTAGATTGTATGTTTCTGTTATGTCTGCTGTTACAGGGGCGTGATCTGAAATTGTTATATTCTTTATGGATGATTTTTGGATTTTTTGAGTCCATTTATCTGTCAATATTAAATCCATTCTTGAGTATGTATTATGGGTTTGTGAGTAATATGAATAATCAATGTGTAATGGATGGGTTACTCTCCATATATCATAGAGGTCTTATTTTTTTAACCATTCTCTAAATTCCTTATTACCCTTGGTTCTTATATTTTTGGAGTCTCTCTCATGATCTAGAATTTGATTAAAATCTCCAAATACAAGTATTGTATTGTTCTTAAATTCTCTAGCCCTATTGATAGTTCTTTTAATAAATCTGAGTTGATTCTGGTTTGGTGCATATAAATTCACAATTGTATACATTAAATGATTTATCTTGCAAGACAGTATCACATATCGAAAATTTTCGAAAATACAAGGATTTCTCTTAATTCCATACATACGTATTTTCGAAAATATTCGAAATTACGAGGATTACTTGTATTTTTGAAAATACGAAAAATCTCGTTATTTCAAGGGTATTTTTAATTTTAACCGGTCCGCTCTCGGATTTTGAATTTTTTCGAAAATTCGCGGATCCTCGAGCGGACCGGATTTTGCGAATTTCGGACATCTCTAGTGAGAATCTCTTTTGTGGGGAATTTAACCCTCTTACATTATAAGTTACAGTTGTTAAAACCATTTTTAGAGGGTTCTAAATTTTGCTTTAGCTTTTGGCTGTCAATCAGGGACATCTCTGCCACATTATTCTCTTCTTTTTTTCCCCTTACGTTCAGCATTCAAGGTACCATATTTAAACAGTGCAACTCTATAGATTATACAAAGTTAACAAATATAACATATAAAACATAACCTGTATATTATAATGATCCCAGATATGGTGGGAGGAGGGGGATTCTCCCATTCCAGGTTTCATTATTAAAACTGTGGGGGGCAAATACCGTAAGTTTGATTTTTAAGATGTTTAGGGCTGGATATTTATCTTTAAAATGTTCCAGTTTGTTAAGAATCCGGTTGTTTGTCCTTGATATTTTTTCCATTTCTGGTTTTTATTTTCCCTTCTTTGGGGAGTTGTAATCCAATCTTGTGGGATCTTCCTCTCCTCTCTGCCATTTTTAAAGTCTTTAATTATTTTTTTCTGGGATTCTCAGGTTCCATTCTTGGAATTTTTGTATTGCTTCTCTAGGTGAGGTAAGTTTGGTGACTTTTCCTTCTCTCATTGTTAGACTGACTGGGAATCCCCACCTGTATGTAATAGAGTTGTGGTTGAGAATCTCTGTAGCGGTTTTAAATGATTTTCTTTTTTGCATTGTGTTTTGTGAGATCTGCAAGAAATTGTAGATTCTTGTATTTATCTGGCAAATCTCTTTTGTTTCTGATTGATCTCAGAAATAGTTCTTTTGTTTCGAAAAAAAATGAAATCTCGTAATTACATCTCTTGGGGCATTAGGAGGTGCATTTTTAGATTTAAACAACCTGTGTGTTCTGTCCAATTGAATGCTAATTGGAGGAGTATTTGGTAGGATGGTCTCTAACAGTTCTTGCACATATTGTTCCAGTTCATTATTTTTGATTGTTTCTGGTATTCCTCTTATTTTTAAGTTGTTCCTTCTGGAACGGTCTTCCAGGTCTGCAACTTTATTTAACAAGTAGGATACTGAATCATCCAGTTGGTTATGAGCATCTGCTAGCTCATTAAATGAATTAGTGAACTGTTCCATTTTATGTTCAATGTGTGAGGTTCTTTGAGATATCTCTGTAATGTCCTTTTTTACAGAATTAAGCATTTCAGATTTATCCAGTTTAAATGCATTGTGTTGGGATATAAGTAACTCCTTCATTACTGCTTCAGATATGGGTTTTTCTGTGGCTGGAAAATGCTGTAAGAGGTTAATTGTTTTAGTTTCACTTTCATTTTGTGGAATGGAGTCACTTTTGATTTTTGTGTACAGATTTGTTGGTGAGATATTATCTTTGTTTGTGAGATCTACCGGTATTTCCTGGTCTTCTTGTATTATAATATCATATGTTGGAGAGGAAATTTGCTTACTTTTGCTGATCATGCCTTACCATTGGTTACATCGTAAACTGTGGAAGAGAACTGAAACGTTGAAGTAAACTTAGTCTAAGTAAGTTCAGCTGTAAGGTAAAGTACCCAGGGGTACTACTAAAGGAAGGAAGAAGTCAAGTGAGGTGAGAGGAGAGTATAATTATTTTCTTAAAAATTTAGGACACAGTCAATGTTAATTAAGAACAATGACTGTGCCTCGGTAATAATAGTATTTAAAACCAATTTTGATCAAAAGCTCTTGCACCTTGACAACAATCTGTAAATGAATGGAACTGCTAGTTTGTCTAATGCAGGGACACAGATATAATTTAGCTTTATATCTGGTATTAGTAGAGGAATGAGTTATAGAAGATACTGCACATACCCACAAGAATTATTAAAGTCACATTTCACCCTCTAAACAAAATTTGGTATATACAGTACATTAAAAAAAACCTTAAACCATATTTTCGTTTTACTTACTATTCCAAAGAACGTTCTAAAGTTTTGTGATCCGTTAGCTTGTGAGAAATGCATTCCGGTTTCAATGTGGTTGACCACACTGTATGATATAGAATAAGAGGTTGAACAAAGCGCAATGCAGTTTAAGGTCAGAATCTAAAACAGAGCGATATTATGATGTCATAGTGACACCACTTAAACATTAACACAGACTTTTCAAAACTATAAAAAGATATAGAATAAGCAAAGTGCAATGCATTTAAACCATAAGACTTTTAAAAGCTATTAAATTAAATAGAACAAGAAGTTGCACAAAGGGCAGAGCTTTTTAAGGTCACAATGCAAAATGGAGCAGAAGTATGCTGTTATTTTGATGTCATAGTGATATCATTAAAAATGTAACCCTAATTCTTTTCAAAGCTAATAAGAAGTTGAACAAAGTGCAATGCATTTTGGAGTCAGAATCAAAAATGGAGCAATTTTGGAGCAAAATGATGATGTCATGCTAATGCCATAATGACATCAATAAAAATGAACCCTGGGTCTTTTCAAAGCTAATAGATGATGTAAAATAAGAAGTTGAACAAAGTTCAATGCATTTTGGGGGTCAAAATCCAAAATGAAGCAAAATAATTAAGTCATGTTATGGTGGCATCATGAAAACAATTAACCCAGATATGTTTAAAACTTATTACAGGATATAGAATAAGAAGATACACAAAGTTAAATGCTTTTTAGTATCAAAATTTCAGCAAAAGTATGATGTCATGCTGATGTCATAGTGACATTACTATAAATGGAAACCAGAGACTTTTCAAAGCTATTAAATCATATAGAATAAGAAGTTGAACAAAGTGCAATCATTTTTTTGAGTCAGAATGCAAAATGGGGCAAGTTTATGAAGTCATGCTGATATCATAGTGACATAACTAAAAATGTTACCCTTAAACATTTGACAGCTATCAAGGTGCAATGCATTTTAGGGTCAATATCCACATTTCAGTAATATGATGATGTTAAAATTACATAACTAAAATGGAACCTTGAAACTTTTAAAAGTTACCCAGAGGTAACATTCAGGACAGCAGGAAATTCTCACAATAATGACATCACTAAAATTGAACCTTAAGACTTTTAAAAGCTTTAAAATAAATTGAAGAAGAAAGTTGCACAACGCATAATGCTTTTGGGGGTCAGAATCCAAAATAGAGCAAATTTGTGATGTCATGCTGATGTCATAGTGACATCACTGAAAATTTAAACCGTGTGTCTTTTTAAAACTATGAAATTATATAGAATAAGAAGTACAATGCATTCTGGGTCAGGATCCATAACAAGGCGGATTTATGATGTTATAGTGACATCAATAAAATACAACCCTGACATTTAAATGATATAGAATAAGTAGTAGAACAAACTGCAATACATTTTAGGTTCAGAATATTAAACCGAGCAAAATGATGATGTCATGCTGATTTCATAGTGGCATCTCTAAAAATTTAAATCCTAAAGTATCCCTTCAGCACAGATACCCTAATCTTCACAACTCTCTCTCATTTTCCGGAAGGCTTAACGCATCTTAGAGTGCAAGGTTTCTCTGCTAAAGCCAGGAATATCAGAGGAGACCGAAGTGCAACTGTCAGACTGGGCACTAACCAACTGGAAAGGTGGAGAATGAAACAAAGACTAGTAAAGGAGGGATAAAAAAAAGTGTATTCTTGGACAGAGCCAAGGGTCAACACACAGAAAATCAATCAACAGAGCGAGGCACCAAGGATGAAGAGTAATCAAAGTCAGGGCAAGCTGCAAACAATAGTAAACAGATGAATAGCAGGAGTGAAGAAACAGTAATCAGAACCACACCACAAACAAGGGAGAACCAAAAGCATTAACAGGCAATTGAACAGGGGGAAACAAAAATGTAAAAAGGCAGACCAAATCAACCAGAAGAGCAGAAAAACAAAACTAAGAAAAATATAGTAAGATTAGAATTTTAATTTGGCGCCAAAACTTAGAGACCAATAGAAAATGTCTAAAAAAAATTGTGATTGCCACTTGGAGTCAGGAAGGAATTTTTTTCCCCCTTCACAAATTTGGTGGGGATTTCCTCTGGATCAACAATTAGGCAGGAAATGAGGATATTGCTAGATGGGTTGGACTGGATGGACATATGTCTTTATTCAACCTCAAATACTATACTAAAAAAAAACAAAAAATGTTTCCTGAAATTAATGAACAATCATAATGAACTGAAAAAGCCGATTACTCTTCACTGGAGAGTGAAGAGTAAAGAAGAGGTAAGGAATGTCAAATATTGACACAAACAGGGCTATGTACAGAGAGCCAGTTCCCCTTAAGGACATAGCAAATAGTAAAAATAAGGGTATAGCGAATGGAAAAGATTCATTCCAAATCTTTAATGCCAGCAAATATTTTTTTTATATATTTATTTGCTGGCATTAAAAATTCAGTCCTAAAGACAGGATCATTGGTTGCATGCCATGGTCCATCGGTTGATGCAGCTTTAAATGTGGATACATATATCAAAGATGTCTTGCAGATCCTGTCTGTCATTTTTCAAAGAATACAAGGATTGTTGAAGCACTCCAATTAGGCTAATTTACAACTACATTTAGTGGAAGTGCTACTGATCTGGTCAAACATTTATATTTGCAGGTGAGCACCATTCTCTTGAAATAATTCTCTGCCTGAAATATTTTTTTGTCCTTTCAAAATAAAATGTGCTAATCACAAAATATTTAAGCCCAATTTAATATAGTAGAAGTTGGGATGAGGCATTTGGATTTTTATTTAACGTGCAAGCTCTCTTAAAAAAATCTCAACAAAGGGGCTCTGATTTAAAAACCATCAAGGGAAAAAATGATGTCATCAACATCTGCTGTAAACTGGGACGGTAGAGAACTAAAACAACTCTCACTGAGACCCAAGTGGGGATTAAGCCATAACACAAATCAATATGTTTTACCTAGATATGAGGAGACCAATTTTGCGTAAAGTCTAATTCTCCTAAAAAGGCAGGAAGTGAGAAAAGGGGCTGAGTAGCCAAGAGTATGAAAGAGGATACAGTGTGAAAACATCTGGATGTTTATTGTCATTATAATAAAGTGCGTTACAGGCAAGACGCATAAAATCAGGTGGTATTTATTTGATAACCATTTAACTGGAGCTGGGGAAAAAATAAAATTAAAAGTTGCAGATTTCCCTATGCGTACGTGAATGTCGGACTTTCCTAATCCGTCATAAATTTGGAGGAAAAAAATGAAAAGAAAATATAATGAATAATTCATATGGCATTCTGATTTTTTTCTTTACTTTTGTTATATTGCTAATTTTGGGTTCAATCCCAAAGAGTAAAAAAAAAGTCACTTATTAATTAACTTTAACTGGATTAAAAAAATTAAAGTAATTATTATTTTAGAGACCACTTGGAAATAATACAAGGATTGTTGAAGCACTCCAATTAGGCTAATTTACAACTACATTTAGTGGAAGTGCTACTGATCTGGTCAAACATTTATACAAACATAGAAAAGATAATTAATGCACATTTCTAGGTCCCATACAATATCATATTATCTGCACACTGGCATACTTTATAAACAAAGGGGTTTTAGTATACATTACTGTGATCACATGAATGAAAAGGCTTTTCATTCATGTGATCACAGTAATGTATACTTAAACCCCTTTGTTTATAAAGTATGCCAGTGTGCAGATAATATGATATTGTATGGGACCTAGGAATGTGCATTGATTATCTTTTCTATGTTTGTACACTTGGAAATAATGTGTTGTAAATTGATACTGTTATTACGGGGGTACGATATTTACATGTTAGGCCTCCCGTCCTTTAGTTTTGTATAAAAGAGAGAAAAACATTATTAACTTAAGGAGACATAATCAGTCTCATTTAACCTGAGCTGCTGGGCAATTTTGGGGATTTAAAGTCATGCTAACCATTTAAATATCGGTTAGCGTGACTTTAACTCCACATTTGTGCAAGGCTGCGTGGGTTCTGGAAAAGACACCCACGAAGCCTGCACAAGCAATTTAATATTGCGTTTTGCCCATTTTTGTGCAACTTTTTAATGCCAGCTAATAGCAATTCACAATGCACCGGGATGCATAAACGCAAAATTAAATTGTGTATGTGACATTTCACTAAAATTGCAGCCCTGGGTAAATAAGGCTCAATGACCCCAGGGTAGTGATAAATCCTGGTTTCTGGAACTGGCGGTTTCGAAAATCTGTGAACCCAACAGATTTTTCAAAATTTTAGAAACTTTTCATTGAAAAATGTCAAATAGAATATCAGAAGATCGAAAATTCTAAAAATGTAATATTCCTCTCGAAAATGCGTTTCAATTGCGTTTGAATCAGATTTTTGGATTTTTAAAAACTTCAATAGGTACCAAGAACTATGTGCTCCCTGTGCTAACATGGGATTACTCCTGGTTCCACCAAAATCATAAAGAAAAATGATGGGATTACGTGTGTGACATAATTAGATTGAAGCTCTCTAGGGCAGGTCATGATGTGAATGGATGATCTAGTTGTAAAGCATTGCATGATATGTTTAGCACTATATTAAATATAAAGACATGCAATTGTGCTGATTTATTTCTCAAGTTCTCTCCCAGGACTGTAAACAATAACCAAAATAGAATAAAATAAAATGATATCATTGTTCAACATCTGTGTCCTTGTATCAATATTTACAACAATTACTAGTTCTTATAATCCGCTGACCTCTACTACATAGTGATACTTCATTAATTAATGGACAGGTCCAGGGCCAGATTTAAATCTCTGGAGCTTATGGGCGCAAAGAGTTAGTGCCCTTAACACCACCCCTTAAAGGAATAGTTCAGTGCTGTGGAGGAGGATTGCGTAACAGGTAAGTTTGCTCCAAGTTCGTTCCTGGCTCCACTTGCATTGATTGAAGAACGAGAGGTAAGACATAGCTCCTTATCCTCTCGGTCTTCAATCAATGCATTAAAGGAACATTTTACTTTGGTAGGCAACACACTGAAAACCATGCCCACTTTTACATAAAGGAAGGAATATTAACATGAACTCTTAAAGGAGAATTCATGTCTCCAGACATCATTGTTTCAATAGACAGTGCACATTCACAAACAAATAAGGCTGTCGCACTGATGGAGCACATAAACCTCGGAGTCGAAATCTCTTCAGAAGGTATTTATTAAACAATGATCTGCGTTTGAGACCAAAAAACAATTGGTTCGAAAAGGGGAAGAGATTTTTAGGAGGTCTTAACATTAAGGCAACTTAATCTGATCCAAACATTGCATTCTGATTAAACTGGTTGAGTATCCAAATGTACAAAATGTGTAACCCTTTATGTTATGTTTTAGCTAAATATTAATTATCATTTTAATAAAACTATTCCTGGTTGGGTCCTGTTGCATTCAGAAGGATGTAAGCAGACATTTAGATGTAGTGCACATGAATACAAATAATTTCTGGACTAAGGAACTAAACCTTTCTGTAGGTTGAGAAAATAGTGTCTGGGGGACAAGGGACAGACAATCAAGTTAATCAAATTGCAACCTTATTTCTTTGTACGTATAGGTATTGATTATGGATGTGATACTACTAATTTAACCAATTTAGAACAAAGAAGTTTGAGGCCATGTAAAGCACAAGAGTCAGGCTGAATACAAGTGGATACCCTTGCTTGAAAAGTTTTGTGCCTCTTTCTTTTTCCCTTATTTAATTATAATATTTTGTGTATTTTTTTGTGTCACCTAGGCCAGGCCACAGGGAACTCCCTGGCCTTTCTTCTAGTTCATTTGACTTGAAAGAGCCAAATTTCTGTTCTTTTTCTTTCGTATGTCCAATACTTTGTAAATATTATTAATGAATGGCTATGCATTGAATTGCCAACTTTCATTATATTAGAAGTGGCATCATTAAAAATGAAAATGCTATTAAGCGATATAGAATAAGAAATTGCACAAAGTGCAATGCTTTTCAGGGCAGTGGTTCTCAAACTTTTCCAGACCGTCGCACACTTGGCATTGCAAATTTTTCTTGCTGTAAAAAAATGTAATTGCTTATATTATATGCACTTTACAGGATTAAAATCAATGTAGTGCTACATTACATTGACTGCATTGAAATTGCATTGTCGATAACTAAATTTGTAAGTTATACTGGTTAAATTACTTCTATTACCGACATGTTTCTCGAAAAAAATGGAACCATGAATCTTTCCAAAGCTATTTAATGATATAGAATGAGAATTTAAACAAAGTGTAATGCATTTTTTGGGTCAGAATCCAGAATGGAGCAAAAGATGATGTCTTGTTGTCATAGTGACATAACTAAATAATTAACCCTAATAATTAATTTGGAAACTATTAAATTATACAGAATAAGATGTCGCTTTTCAGGGTCAGAATCAAAATTTTAGCAAAACTATGTCATGCTAATGTGAAAGTGACATCAGTAAAAATGAATCCTGAAGCATTTGAAATATAGAAGTTGCGCAATTATTTATAGGGTCAGAATCCAAATTTTGTAAAATAATTTCATGCCGATGTCATAGTGACATAATTAAATAAACCCTGAGAATTTAAAAAGCTAATAACCCTTTCTGTGCTAGGTACGTAGAGCAAACGTCTGTCTGGGTGGCCAGGTACATATGCTCTACGTACCTGCCCCCCCCCCAAAAAAAAACCTGCCACATGTACTCGTGATCGGAGGGCACATTCTAAGAGCCCTTGATCCCCTGTTGGCTTTGCTCAAAACCGATGAGGGGTTTGTAAGTTATTAACCTGGAAATTGCCTTATAATATACAGATTCACTCCCTGTTCCTGGCACTTCAATGCAGAGCCGCAGCTGAAAGTGAAACTCTGTGACGTCATTGTATGTCCAGGGCTTCCCTACTTCCTCCCTGGTGATCTATTGCAGTAGTAAACCGCACTGTCTGCCTGTTTGCTATGACATTTATAAATGAATCAGTAATTCATTGATTCATTCACAAATGAAGTTTGTCACTAAGTTTTTCTTTGCTAGTTTACAAAGTTTTAAAAAAAAAATGGGAGCAGAGATAAATACTTGGTGATCACTTTTGATCACCAAACTATTGATCATTGCCAATGAATTAAAAATCGCTTCCTGGAAAGTATTTTCTGGGAAGTGATTTTTTTCTATCTGAATTTTGCACACATGTATCTAAAAATAGTACCATTTGGTAGTTGACAGTGTGAACTGATCTTATTAATAGTAGTCAGCATAGGTTTATAGGAAATAGATTGTGTCAGACAAATCTACTTGGTTTTTATGAAGAATGAGTAAGAATTTAAATTCAGGCACAGCAGTAGATGTAGTATACTTGGATTTTGCTAAAATGTTGATACTGTGCCATAGAGACAACTAATGTTTAAACTGACGACTGTTGGCCTTATGGCCTAGAAAAAAAACATTTGTACATGGATAGAGAATTGGTTAGAGAAGCTGAGACTGGTGGCTAATGGGGCTATATCTATGTGGGCTTAAGTTCTAAATGGAATGCCTCAGGGTTCCGTACTGGAGTCCATATGTGGGGGTATTTTTGAGATTGGAGGATGTTTCCTTTGAAAAATAGAAAGCCCGTTCAAAATGCAGAGATGACTGAAATTGTAGATGTAATTGTCCTTTTGTCTTGGTTCTGTTCAGAGCTAGTTTGTAGCCATGTCTCGATGTGCACCTACATATGTAGCATATGGTTTGATTTTGTACATTTAGGAGATTAATAAAACCTTTCAAAAGTTTGGTTTGGTTTTCTTAAAGAGCATGTCCACCCGAATATTTATTTTTTTATATGGCATTCCCCATGGGCTCCCAGCCCCAACCGCATTATTAATTTTTTTAAAAAGCCCCCCAAACTCTACTTACCTCCCCTCTTTCCTCCGCCGCGCTCCCGGCCCTCTGCTTGCTAGAAAATGCAAGCAGAGGGGCGGGACCGGCAGCCGTGTCTGTGATTGGCTGAGCGGCAGCCAATCACGGACGCGGCTGCCGGCAGCTCACTTCGCCGGAGGAAAGAGGAGAGGTAAGTAAAGTTTGGGGAGATTTCTAAAGATACAAATCTAGCGGTTGGGGCTGGGAGCCCTTGGGGAATATTCTATATAAAACATTTTACGCTAGGGGGAGGGAATCGGGAGAGGGAGGGAGAGGGAGGGAGAGGGAGGGGGGAGAAGAGCTGCAGTACGCATGGCCAAAATCTCCGGGAGGCCAGGAAGCAGGCAGTGTCCTATATGGACCTGCTATATGGACAAATGGTGGGCAGTTTTTGGGACTTTGGGGGGGCACTACCGGAGAACCCTATGGAGCTGGGATGTGAGGTAAGGATTAAACTACACTACATGGTGGGGCCAGTATTTGGGAGGATTATAGTTTTGGGGGTGGACATGCCCTTTAAAGTGCAGATTTTTTTTTATACCTTAAAGGATAAGTACACTGTAATAACAAGTTAAGCTTAATTGTAAGCTGCAGCTTTAAAAAATCCCCCCCCCCCTTTTATTTCCCCCCCTAGGTCCCTCCTGAGCTTACCTGTGTTGCTGTAAAGTTGCTGACATCTTGAATGTGAAGGTAAGGCTGGTGAGCTCCTCCCCTCTGAGACTTGCTGGCTTCCCCTTCTTCTTTAAGCCTCCGTAAGCCAAGATTGTGTGGTCCGTGCGTGCGACATGCCACCAGTACGTGCACAAGTGACATCATGCCGAGCTGTCCAAGCACAAGCACGGCACAATGACGTCACAGGCGCATACGTCCCTGCACGTGCTGATGTCACGGAAGTGTATGCGCGCGTGCACGGATCACACAATTGCGGCTTTTGTAGGCTTAAGGAAGAAGGGGAAGCCAGCAAGTCTCAAAGGGGAGGAGCTCACATTTTACGCTAGGGGGAGGGAATCGGGAGAGGGAGGGAGAGGGAGGGAGAGGGAGGGGGGAGAAGAGCTGCAGTACGCATGGCCAAAATCTCCGGGAGGCCAGGAAGCAGGCAGTGTCCTATATGGACCTGCTATATGGACAAATGGTGGGCAGTTTTTGGGACTTTGGGGGGGCACTACCGGAGAACCCTATGGAGCTGGGATGTGAGGTAAGGATTAAACTACACTACATGGTGGGGCCAGTATTTGGGAGGATTATAGTTTTGGGGGTGGACATGCCCTTTAAAGTGCAGATTTTTTTTTATACCTTAAAGGATAAGTACACTGTAATAACAAGTTAAGCTTAATTGTAAGCTGCAGCTTTAAAAAATCCCCCCCCCCCTTTTATTTCCCCCCCTAGGTCCCTCCTGAGCTTACCTGTGTTGCTGTAAAGTTGCTGACATCTTGAATGTGAAGGTAAGGCTGGTGAGCTCCTCCCCTCTGAGACTTGCTGGCTTCCCCTTCTTCTTTAAGCCTCCGTAAGCCAAGATTGTGTGGTCCGTGCGTGCGACATGCCACCAGTACGTGCACAAGTGACATCATGCCGAGCTGTCCAAGCACAAGCACGGCACAATGACGTCACAGGCGCATACGTCCCTGCACGTGCTGATGTCACGGAAGTGTATGCGCGCGTGCACGGATCACACAATTGCGGCTTTTGTAGGCTTAAGGAAGAAGGGGAAGCCAGCAAGTCTCAAAGGGGAGGAGCTCACCAGCCTTACCTTCACACGCAAGAGGGTACACTAGAGAAAAAAAGGTAGGCAAAAAAAGGACCGAAAAAAAAAAAAAAAAGGGGGGGGAGATTTTTTTTTTAAAGCTGCAGCATACAATTAAACATAACTTGTTATTACAGTGTACATTATGGGGCTTATGCAATAAAATGTGTAAAGGTCTGCACAGGCCAAACCAAACACCCCCCCCCCTTTTTGTAGAAGATTTCAGGCCCAAATTAACCCATTCACATATCTCTCAACATTTTAAAATATATAAAAGAGGGACAAATGGGCATACTGACACACACACTGACATACTGACACACACATACACTGGCATACTGACACACATTGACATACTGACACACATATACACTGACATACTGACACACATACTGCTGAAAATTCCTTCATACCTACCGTAAGACAATTACGTAAGACAATATAAGACTCCTCCCCTTACATCCTCAGTCCCACCTGAACCGAGCTTGAAAAAATAAAATAAACATATCTTAGTTGGGGGGGGGGGGGTATCTTAGTAACCACTGCGATTCAGTCCAGTAAATGAAAATTACGGTAAGCATGAGGAAATTTTTTGCATTCCTGGTCACTATTTGGATATACTAAAGCAGTACCAACAAACAAGGGTGGGTATAAGACAGAACGTAAAAACTAATTTCCCAAATCTACAAAAACCGAAATCAATCTTATAGTGAATAAGAAAAGTGTGTGTCGAACTTCAGGTAGCTGCTCTACAGATATCCTGAATAGGAACGTCAAGGATATAGCCACCGCTCGAGTGGAATGAGCTTTTACCAGAGGGAACTGACATGTTAGAAAACAGGTTAGTCTCCCTAATACAGGAAAAGATCCACCTCACCACAGAAAATTCAGAATGACACAGAATGGGTATTTGTCCCATTTTTTCCCCACATACAACACCAACAAGAAATTTGTCTTCCTGAAAGAACTGGTTCTTGAAATGTACATCTTGCCACATCCAGTCAATGACATTTCTTCTTGCAAGGGTTAGGGGGAAAAAAAATCTTCATTTATATGAAAATCTAAAACAACCTTAGGTAGAGAGGATTTGTGAAACCTGAATACCATCTTGTTTTCAAAATAACTGCAATTTAAAACTCTAAAACAATTCAGCCGGAGCGTGAAGTTGTGATTCACCCATAACACACACACAAAGGGCAACGTTTTGGCAAGTCTTTGCCCTTTCTCAAGCCTTGAGGCTTAAATTTTATGGAATTTGGAATATTTGGTACAGCAGTGAAGAGGATTACCATTAAGAGGATATGAAATTTGAAACTTTGATATTTACACTATCCTTCTGGCTGATGTTATTGCCAAAAGGAAAGACAATTTCCAGGTAAGTTTAACCAGAGAAATATTAAAAATAGGCTCAAACGGTGAAGTCAGAACTTTGAGGACTAACGACAGATCCCATGGAGGTGGTTTTGGGCTTCAAGGACGCTTGATCCTATTCAAAGCTTTAAAAATGTAATAACCAGCAGTTGAGAACCACATTTAACATCAGAAACACAGGAAAGGGCACAAACATGAGATTTGGAGATAAGGGGTTTAGCTGGAGCTGTAAAAACTGTAAAAACTCCACAATTTGAATTTCTGAGATTTGAGTGACTGGAGGAGAAAAAGAAGAACACCAAACTTTGTAGTATTGAGCAAAAGTAGATTTCTAGATTCCAAAAGAGTATTAACTGAAGTTTCTGAAACCCCCTGTGCTTTTAACAATCCCTCTCAGTAACCTAGCTGTTAGAGACAATCTGACTGTGTCTGGAAAAAACAAACACTGGGCCCTGGCTCAGGAGATACATTCTGACTGGTAGAAGGGCTGATCTACACTCATCTTTTTTAGAAGAAGGAACCAAGGTCTGCATGGCCTTAAAAAAGGCTTGGTCCATAATTTTCTGCAAAGATATCCCTATAAAAGGAAATGGAGGAAACACATAGGCCATCTTGAACTTCCATGGGAATGAAAATGTATACACTGCTTTCGCTGACTGGCAAGGGAACCTCAAGCAAAATATCTCCAGCTTGTGATACCGGGATGATGCAGCACCTGCTTATAAAATCTGTTTCCAGACATAACTTTCTGCTCCTTGTATCTGTTGTATTCAATAAGATCAACTGGACTTGAAGTTTAGTTCTTGAAGACTTTTCACTAGTCATCCGACTGGCTTTCTCTATTCAGAATGACTAGTACAAGAATCTTTGGCAATTATGTACCCTGGAAAATTCCAATTAGCATATCACAGCCAGGTGCTAAGGGTGTGATTGGATACTGGCTAAGAGGTGTTATAGGAACGCCCAGAGTAAGGTGTCAAAACAGCATTGTACATGGCAGACAGTTGGTGTCGAACCCCCCCCCACCTCTATTTAGGCTTGGTTTCTTTATTTTCGAATAAATAGCCTCCTTAACACCTCTCTTGAACCAGTCACGTTCCTTTGCCAATATGTTAACATTACAATCTTCAAAGGTATGTCCTTTATCCTTAAGATGCAGGTACACGGCTGAGTCCTGACCCGAGAAATTGGCTCTTCTGTGCTGGGACATATGTTGATGCAGTTGCTGTTTGGTCTCCCCCACATACAAATCAGAGCACTCTTCTCTGCACTACACTGCGTATATGATGTTGCTTTTCTTGTGTTTCGGTATTGGGTATTTCAGATGTACCAATTGCTGCCTCAGAGTGTTGTTCGGTTTAAAGCAGACAGGGATACGGTGTTTTTTGAAAATTCTTCTTAAGTTCTCGGAGACACCTGCAACATATGGGATGACCATGTTCTTTCTCCTGTCTTGCTTTTCCCTTTCACTGTTGGTATACGTCTTCTTTTCTTTCCTTCTACTTCTTTTGACAAAGGTCCAGTCTGGATATCCACAAGTTTTAAGGGCTCCTCTGAGATGTTTCATTTCTTTAGCCTTCGCCTCTGTGCTAGTGGGGATGTTCTCAGCTCTGTGTTGCAGTGTTCTGATGACACCTAGCTTGTGATCACAAGCAAGTCTACATCTACATTCTCCCACTCATCTGATATATTTTTTGCTGTATTAGGGTGTAGGTAAAAATAAGGCTTAGGATCTTGAGATACAAACATTTTGTTTGGATACTTGAGCCACCATAGACTTCATCATACAGGGCACTCACAGAAGTTCTTCCCCCGAACAGCCGTTTTATCACAAGTTGTGCATTCAGATCTGGATTTCTCTTTATTTTTTCCTTTAGCGCTATGGATGGATGAATCCCTGCAAAATACAACAAACAAGTATTAATACAACAAACAAATAATTAAAGGGACAAACATACATAAATAATAGTACATACTTACGAAAGCAGATGCTCACCCCCTCTGGAGCTCATAATGACCTATAATAAATAAAAAACAATTTTGACAGTCTTGAAGCAAAAAATGGTACTTGATATCTGAAGATAAAAGTACCGGAAAAACCCAGAAACCACGAATCGAGCAGCAGCCTACAAGAAGCATTGCACTGGATACAAACTGACGGTATCTGCACTGTGCAGAGAAAGGAAAGCCGGTATCTGCGCAATGACGTCATGTGGAAGTATGCAAACCCGGAAGTACCAGAAAAACATGCCGCATTAAGACCCAAGCTTAGGGCTGGAGCAGAAAATGTTAGGAATCCATGAATAAGATCGGAGCAGCTCGGCCACTAGAGAAGAGGGACACCAATCATGTAATTAGAAAGGGGCAAGTGCAGCTTACACTCCTACCCAAGCGACAACAGGAAAATATGACAGAGGAGGTAAGGGGAGACAGTGGCGGCGCTAACGTCCGGGCAGTGTAAGTCTCCATAAAGTTTTTTAAAAAACAGAAATTCCTCTATACAAAAGAAATGTCAGTGACACTGCCCGGCCAGTAGAGTCTGTGAGGAACTGTGGAGAATCCTGGGGCACAGGCGGGAACAACCTCCGTGGCTCCTGTCTGTGTCTGAAGTTACTGAGAGGAAGTTCTCTGCACAGCCGGCTGGTAGGAAAGCAGGGATGAAGAAACAGGGAGAGCGGAGTGATAATGAAGGAGAGGTCAGAGCCCTTGCATGTGGGAGACACTGCTGCTCTCTATCTTTAAAGTTAACTCTGTGCTGCCTCAGCTGACAGTATGGTAAATGAGAATATAGCCCACTCCCATGCCATGCACATTTACCAGACTGTCAGCCAAGGCAGCACAGAGTTAACTAGAAATAAAAAGTTAGAAGCTAGTCTGTATTGAGAGCAGAGCAATGTGTGTGTGTGGGGGGGTCTAATAGATAAAGGTAAAGTCCACCCCAGAAATTTTAAATTTTTGTTTTTTTCCTCCATGCAACAGCCCCCAACCCCAGAAATGCCTATACTCATGGGCGTCCACACATAGGGGCAAGGTGGGTCATTCCCCCCCCCCCCGGAATTCTGTCCCATTTTCCTTTTCCTGTTATGTTGGATGCGACTCGTGAGCAGGTCCGGATTTCCTAGTTGCAGTTATTTTTCCCTTTTAAGTACTTCTCTTTTGGGTCACACCATTTATCATACACATAATGGTGTAACCCACATAGAAGAGAAATGGTGCGACCCGAAAGAGAAGTACTTAAAAGGGAAAAATAGCTGGACTTCAGGTATATACTAGTCATGGGCAAACTTGATTGTAACATTCACTGTGGGCAAACTTAATTATACCAGTTACTATGGGCAAACTTAATTATTAAAGTGCCCATGCACGGACCGATTATCAGCTGAAACGTTTGTTCATACACATCGTGCGTCGCGGGTCGGGACCCCCAAACTCACATGTGTACCAACCTTAAGGCATGGCTGCAACAGGAATAGACAAGTAGGTTGCAAGGTTACAAAAGCATGTAATAAACTGGTAAAAATAGCAGTTGGTTTTGTGGGCAAATAACGGACAGGTCACCAGTTTTATGTTTTAAGGGTGAACAGAAGAGAGAAGAAGGATGCAGATGCTTCATGGAAGTGTCTCACAGTTGAAAAAGGACCATTGTGTCCGAAACATGTTGTGTGTTATAAGCCACTTTTGCAATTACCTTCGGTGTCCTTCCATGAAGCATCTGCATCCTTCTTCTCTTCATGTATTTTGTTGCCTGGACAGGGCAAGCAGTGTGACTAGAGGCAATTTATAGACAGTTAGCATGGACTTTCTTTGATATACACTATGCCTATTAAGGCCTATGATGGAGACTTAATTTTTTTATGGTTGGTTGTCTCCTCTTCTTACCTATAGCGTCACCTCACAGGTATATTCCAGCCAAGGGTAGTTGAAGCATCTGTTATAGACAAACCTATATGCACCACCTGTGGATACATAGCTTACTAAGCAATTTGTGTGTTGTGATTTCAAACATCCTATCAGTATGTTTTTGTGATTGTGGGGGAACTACCGCCCCCGCCGCCCCTTCAACTGTGGGGGGGCCTGGCCCAGACGGTAGTAGGGTCTACCGCAAGCCCAAGGTCCCTGTCGCATTCAGCTATTTTAAACAGCTGATTGCACGTATTAATGACACACTGGTGCTTGTTATTGACTCTTCCCCCCAGCTGACCTTTAACTTTAGGCTGCTCCCCCTTACTATATTATTCATGTCATTGCATAAACTGCCTAGCCCGTTCTTTAATGCAATTTAAAAATCACAAAATGATAGGGTCAAATAGGAACATCTCAAGGTAAAAATCGCTGCTTGTACAATGTGGTCTTTAGACATTAGATAGATATCTCAGATCTATCTAATATCTGCCTGTGTACGGCCATTTTTAGGCTTTGTGCTTCTATCAATACAAACTGAGCAGTGATGAGTCATAGCTCCACCCCTTTATGCAAATAGCTGACTAGGTCTTAAGAAAAATAAAAGGTATAATAGTTGGGCAGCACGGTGGCTTAGCGATTAGCACTGATGCCTTTGCAGCATGGAGACCTGGGTTCAAATCTACCCTTGGACACGTCTGCAAGGAGTTTGTACGTTCTCCCCGTGCGTGCGTGGGTTTACTCCGGGCACTCCGGTTTCCCTCACAATCACAAAAACATACTGATAGGATGTTTGAAATCACAACACACAAATTGCTTAGTAAGCTATGTATCCACAGGTGGTGCATATAGGTTTGTCTATAACAGATGCTTCAACTACCCTTGGCTGGAATATACCTGTGAGGTGACACTATAGGTAAGAAGAGGAGACAACCAACCATAAAAAGGTTAAGTCTCCATCATAGGCCATCATAGGCATAGTGTATATCAAAGAAAGTCCATGCTAACTGGCTTTAAATTGCCTCTAGTCACACTACTTGCCCTGTCCAGACAACAAAATACATGAAGAGAAGAAGGATGCAGATGCTAGGATGCAGATACTTCATGGAAGGACTTAGACTGCAACACCGAAGGTAATTGCAAAAGTGGCTTATAACACACAACATGTTTCGGACACAATGGTCCTTTTTCAACTGTGAGACACTTCCATGAAGCATTTGCATCCTTATTCTCTCTTCTGTTCACCCTTAAAACATAAAACTGGTAACTTGTCCGTTATTTGCCCACAAAACCAACTGCTATTTTTACCAGTTTATTACATGCTTTTGTAACCTTGCAACCTACTTGTCTATTCCTGTTGCAGCCATGCCTTAAGGTTAGAACACACATGCGTTTGTGGGTCCCGACCCGCGACGCACGATGTGTATGAACAAAGTTTCAGCTGATAATCGGCCCTTGTATGGGCACTTTAATAATTAAGTTTGCCCACTGGTATAATCAAGTTTGCCCACAGTGAATGGTACAATCAAGTTTGCCTATGACTGGTACATACCTGTAGTCCAGCTATTTTTCCCTTTTAGGTACTTCTCTTTCGGGTCGCACCATTTCTCTTCTATGTGGGTCACACCATTATGTGTATGATAAATGGTGTGACCCAAAAGAGAAGTACTTAAAAGGGAAAAATAACTGCAACTAGGAAATCCAGTCCTGCTCACGAGTCACATCCAACATAATAGGAAAAGAAGAATGGGACAGAATTCTATATACAGGGACAATGCCGGAACACAGTAGGGGTGCTGGGACACCGGGAAATGCACCAAAAACTGGCAAAATCTGGATTTTTGTGAGCATCAACACAATAGAAAGCCGGTACGCTTTGGAATTTGGAAGGGGAGCACGTGCCCCAGTGTAGCGCCGCCACTGTTCCTGCCTAACTGTTGATCCAGAGGAAGGCAAAAAAAAAAAAAAAAAGGGGGGGGGGGAATTCCTTCCTGACTCCAAGGGCCATATTTATAAAAAATCGATATCATAAAAATAACGATAGGTGTTCTACGATATCGACCGTTGTTACTATATCGATCGTAATCCTACGATATCACTATCATAAATCTACGGTGCCATTATCAATGATAACGATCGTTATTCTGCAATAACGAGCGTTATTCTACGATAACTATCGCTGTAGATTTATGATAGTGATATTGTAGGATTACAATCGATATAGTAAAATAACGGTCGATATCGTAGAACACTGATCATTATTTTCATGATAACGATAACGATTTTTTATAAAAATGGTCCCAAGTGGCAATCAGAAATTTCCCCGGATCATCTCTACTTTATGTATCAATAGCAGTAACTTGCAACATTCCTTGTTTGCAGAAACTCCACTGGAAGACCGTTCCATTGCTTTACCATTCTCACAGTGAAAAACCCTTTCCGAACTTGAAGCCTAAACCTTTTTTCCTCAAGTCTTAAGGGATGTCCTTGTGTCCTCTGACATGCTCTATTGATGAACAATGCCCCAGATGGTTTATTGTATGGCCCATTAATGTATTTATACACAGTAACCATATCCCCACGCAAGCACCTTTTCTCCAGCGTACATAATTGTAATAGATAGATTGAAAGATATAGAGATATATAGACAGACAGACAGATGATAGATCTATCCATTATCTATCTTTCTATGCATCTCTATCTTTCTTATCTATTTCTATCTGTCTGTCTATCTATCTATTAGACAGAGATAGAAAGATAGATAGATAAAGAGACAAATAGCTAAATAGAGGGATAGACATATACTTTGTATATGGTTATTTTTATGGTAATTATAGCCAAGGTGGTTATGTTAGGGGAGGAGGGAGTTGTGGTTGGATGGTGTGAGGGGCCCCATCCAAAATTTTGCTGGGGGGTCCATAAATTTCTAGTTATGCCCCTGGTGAGTTAAAATATAACCTTTAATTGGTATACATTAAAACTAATAGCACACATTTAAAAGAACCATCTGAGAGCTGACCAGAAGGGGGGAGGAAAGAATGAACACACCTAATGGGATACGTTTCAGCTTGTGTTATCCCAGTGCAAAATGCACTTGGAGTGAGAGACTCTCTTCACCTGAGGCAGGCTCTTTGATATGTAGAGTGACCCTTCTGGCGTATCAACGCTTCCCCTAGCCCAAAAAACACATCGGTATAGGTTCCCCCTCTTCCAATAATTGTCAGTTCAGACGAAAGTTAAAAATTCAGACGACCATATGGACATACTATGGCATTGATGTATCAGCGCACATGCACATTAGTTACATTGGTTCAGGTTGGGAAACCTGCATTACGCCCCCCTCATTGTTTTGTCATGAGGAGGGTCAGATTTCATCCAACCAAAGTCCAGTATAGTCAAATTTAAAAGCAAAGTGTGTCACCCCTGACGCGTTTCGTCCTACCAGGAGGACTTAGTCATAAGTGACAAACCACCAAATGTTCCAGGCATTTATACCCGGCTACAGGTTTTCTGCTATCTGATAGGATCGCTCAGCTTCCAATCAGGTGAGGATGCTTGTGACACACCTTCTAGTTCCCTCCTCCAGAACATCATAATGATTGATCATTGGTCAGAAATTTCCCTGGCTAATAGGAAAAGACTATCAACGCACACCTCCATAATTCTATTGTTACGATCGGGAGATATACCCGCTATGGTAAAGGTTTGTACACACGTCCCGACCCGCGACGCACAATGTGTACGAATGTTCATTTTAGGCGATAATCGGCCCGTGAATGGGCCTTTTATCGGCCAAAATGGACGTTCGGTTGGGGATCGTTGCCTGACGACCATCAATTTCGGCCGATAAAGGGCCTATGCACGGGCCTATTATTGGCTAAAATGAACATTCGTACACATCGTGCGTCGCGGGTCGGGACCCGCGATCGCACTTGTGTACGAACCTGAAGATCGGGAGAATGCATCTGCCGGAATTGATCCAATATCACGTTCACCTTCTGAGTGTATTTATGTTCAAGGCTAGATAGAAGATACATCAGATGCTCTAATCATTCAAACTTTACTCAGGGGTAGAGAAACCTGAGGGTAGTTGGTGCCAGTGTACATGATTCACACTGGCACTAGAATACCTGCTTGTACTTATGATCGTGAATTGAATACTTATAATAAGTTCAATCTCACAATCGGAAGTACAACTTTCGTCTGAACCGATATTTATTGGAAGAGGGGGAACCTGTACCGATGTGTTTTTCGGGCTAGGGGAAACGTTTATACATCAGAAGGGTCACTCAACATATCATAGAGCCTGCTTCAGGTGGAGAGAGTCTCTTACTCCAAGTGAATTTTGCACTGGGATAACACAAGCTGATACGTATCCCATTAGGTGTGTACACTCTTTCCTACCCCCTACTGGTCGGCTCTCAGATGATTATTTTAAATGTGTGCTATTAGTTTTAATGTATATCAATTAAAGGTTATATTTTAACTCACATTTTGTTACACTGGATGTCACTTTTTTATCATGAGAAGATAATATAAGGGGATGCTTTTTTCTCTTTTTCTAATTGGGGTTTATAGTTGGGCAGTTTGTTGAATCTTGCCACTCTATATATTTAGAAACTACAACTCCCAGCTATCAAAGAATGCTGGAAGTTGTAGTTTCTAAACTTTTGGCGTGCCAAGGAATTGGGGGTTAGTGGATTTGTCTTATTTTAAGGGCAACTAAAGCCTAAAAACCATACTGAATCAGAAGACAGTAGTGGTCATAATTTCTAACATCGGCTTATACGTATCAATCAATTTTACTCGTTTTCCAGGTAAAAATAAGTGCCTCGACTTATACTCGGGTCAACTTATATTTGAGTATATATGGTATTAATTCCTGCCCTAAATGTTTGCTATACAAGATCTGTATATACTTGAGTATAAACTGGGAGCCGCTGCTCCCTCGCTGCCAAGAAGTGATGTCAGCCGGCAGATCAGTACAGGCAGCGTGCAAGCAGCGGTCAGATTTGCAGAGTGGTGAGTGACTGTCTCGAGTATAAACTGAGGTCGGTTTTTCTGGCTGATTTTACAGCCTGAAAAACCTCTGTTTATACTTGAGTATATACGGTAATTAAAGGGCAATTATACTCGCCTTCTCCCTGAATCCATAGCTACATAATAGCCAGTATGAGGACCTAAATTACTAAGTTCTCTGGGTACTTTCCCTAATTCCTGCAATACTCACTCAAACTCTCCCTCATTGCTATGTTTCCTCCCTCCTCCCTTCCACTCTCAGTGACAGTCCGCAGTGCAGCCAATGAGAAAACACACCTCCTTGCAGAGCGTGTCTTCCCATTGGCTGCCTCACAATCTGTCACTTACAGGGGAAGAGAAGAGGAGCAGATTAGAGATGTAAAGTGGGTTTGAATAGAACCCAGTTTTGACTAAAGTATAATAACTATGGCTGGATGCACTACCATATTATTAATAGAATATGTGTGACCAGACTAATCTGGTGGTGCTGGAGATATATAATAATGAATATTCAATTTACACAATTTGGGAGGACACCCTTCCCCAGTATCTCCACATAGCCTCGCATATTAGGTAACCCTCAAAAGTAGCCTCACATATTAGGTAACCCTCAAAAGTAGCCTCGCATATTAGCTAACCCTTGAAAGTAGCCTCGCATATTAGGTAACCCTCGAAAGTAGCCTCGCATATTAGGTAACCCTTGAAAGTAGCCTTGCATATTAGGTAACCCTAGAAAGTAGCCTCGCATATTAGGTATCCCTCGAAAGTAGCCTCGCATATTAGGTATCCCTCGAAAGTAGCCTCGCATATTAGGTAACCCTCAAAAGTAGCCTCACATAATAGGTATCCCTCAAAAGTAGCCTCACATATTAGGTATCCCACGAAAGTAGCCTCGCATATTAGCTAACCCTTGAAAGTAGCCTCGCATATTAGGTAGCCCTAGAAAGTAGCCTCGCATATGAGGCATCCCTCGAAAGTATTCAATTTACACAATTTGGGAGGACACCCTTCCCCAGTATCTCCACAAGCACTCGAAAACACTTGTAATTCAAATTTTAAAATGCAATTTATTGGCACAGACAAATATATAAACACTCAAAACCCAACCCACTGTACCTCCCACCTCTTATTATAAACACAAATAGAAATAGAACACAGTCTGGGCGTCCCCAGATTATATTATATTGGAAGGTCTCTATAAGAATGACCCGAAGAAAAGTGCTCCTATATAAAATGGCTTGGTGCTATAAAAGTTGTCACAAAGTCTAAATTTTGTAAAGATATCCCTATAAACAGGAACATGGAGGAAACACATAGGCCATCTTGAAAACTTCCATGGGAATGAAATGTATACACTACTGCTTTCGCTGACTGGCAAGGGAACCTCAAGAAAAATATCTCCACTTGTGATACCGGTGATGCAGCACCTGCTTATAAAATCTGTTCCAGACTAACTTTCTGCTCCTTGTTCTGTTGTATTCAATAAGATAACACTGACTTTGAGTTTAATTCTTGAAGACTTTTCACTAGTCCATCCGACTGGCTTTCTCTATTCAGAATGACTTGACAAGAATCTGTGGCAATTATGTACATGGAAAATTCCAATTAAGCATATCACAGCAGGTGTTAAGGGTGATGATTGGATAGGGCTAAGAGGTAGCTTCTGGAACGCCCAGAGTAAGTAAGTGGCAAAACCAGCATTGTACATGGCAGACAGTGGGGTCGAATTCCCCCGCCCCCCACCTCTATTAGGATGGGTTCTTCATTTATTTTCGAATAAATTAGCCTCCTTACACCTCTCTCTTGAACCATTCCGTTCCTTTGCCAATATGTTTAACAGTTACAATCTTGACAAAGGTATGTCCTTTATCCTTAAGATGAGGGTACATCAGGCTGAGTCCTGACCCGAGAAATTGGCTCCTTCTGTGCGACGGACATTATGTGATGCGAGGTGCTGTTTGGTCTCCCCCACATACCAAATCAGAGCCAACTCTTCTCTGCACTACACTGGGCCGTATTGATGTTGCTTTTATTGTGGTTTCGGTATATTGGGTATTCAGATGTACTCAATTATGGCTTCCTCCAGAGTGTTGTTCGGTTTAAAGCGAGACAGGGATACGTGTTTTTTGTTGAAAACTTCTTTAAGTTTCTCGGAGGACACCTGCAACATATGGGATGACCATGTTCCTTTTCTCCCTGTCTGCTTTTCCCTTTCACTGTTGGTATACGTCTTCTGTTCTTTCCTCTATCTTCTTGACATAAGGTCCAGTTGGATATCCACAAGTTTAAGGGCTCATCCTGCGATATGTTTCATTTCTTGATTAGCTATGCCTCCTGTGCTAGTGGGGATTGGTTCTCAGCTTGTTGTTGCAGTGTTCTGATGGACACCTGACTTGTGATCACAGCAAGTCTACATCTACATCATTCTCCACTCATCTGATTATTTTGTTGTATAGGGTGTTAGGTAATGTAGGAAAAAAAGGCTTAGATCTTAAAGATACAACATTTTGTTTGGATACTTGAGCCACATAGACGTATGCATACGGGCCCCACAGAAGTTCTTTCCTCCCGACAGCCGTTTATCAACAGTTGTGCATTCAATCTGATTTCTCTTTATTTTTTCCTTTAGCGCTATGGATGGATGAATCCCCTTCAAAATACAACACAAGTATAATACAACAAACAAATAATTAAAGTGGACAAACATACATAATATAGTACATACTTTCCAAACGAAGCAGATGCTCACCCCCTCTGTGAGCTCATAATGACCGTTATTAATCAAAAACAATGTTTTGACAGTCTTGAAGCAAAAATGGTACTTTGATATCTGAAACGATATAAAAGTACGGAAAAACCCAGAAACCACGATCGAGCAGCAGCCTACAAGAGCATTGCCACTGGATCAAATGAGCGGTATCTGCAAACTGTGCAGAGAAAGGAAAGCCGGGGTATACTGCGCAATAATAGAGTCATGGGAAGTTGCAAACCGGAAAGTACCAGAAAAAACTGCCGCATTAGACCCAAGCTTAGGGCTGGAGCAGAGAGAAAATGTAGGAATCCATGATAAGATCGGACAGCTCGGCCACGAGAAGAGTGACAACCACTATGTAATTAGAAAGGGGCAAGTGCACTTACACTCCTACCCAAGCGACAACAGGAAACTATGACAAGGAGGGTAAGGGAGACATGGCGGCGCTACTTGTTCCATCCAGTCCGGGCAAGTGTAAGTCTCCATGAAAGTTTTTAAATAACAAAAAATTCTCCTCTATCACAAAAGCTTAATGTCAGTGGACACTGCCCGGCCAGTAGAGGTCGGTGAGGAACTGGAGATCATGCCTGGGCCACAGGCCTGAACAACCTTCCCCGTTGGCTCATGTCTGTTGTCGCAGTACTGAGAGGGAAGCTTCCTCGTCCCAGCACCGTCTCGGTAAGGAACAGCAGGGTACATGACAGAGACATCCAGAAAGGAGACGAACCTACAGCGAGGATGATTAATTTGGGTTTTACGATGAGCCCTTGCATGTGGGAGACACTGGCCTTCTCATCTTAAAGTAACTCTGTGCTTGCCGGTCAGCTGACCGTATGGTAAGTATGAGAATAATATTAGCCCACTCCCACGCCCTTTACCCGCATCATTTTACCAGAACCTGTCAGACTACAACTTGGCCCACGCAGAGTTTACGACGTAAATCACTAAAAGTTAGAAGATAGTTGCTGTTCATTGCAGAGCAGCACCCGTAGCTTTGTGTGGTGTTGTGGGGGGGGTCTACTAGATAAAGGTTTTAAAGTCCACCCCCAGAATTATTTAAATTTTTGTGTCTGTGCTTTCATTAGCCGATTGATGTTCAAAAGCAGGGGTCGCCCAACCCCAAGCCTACAGTATAGTGCTCTATTCTTATACTATGGGTCGTGCCCTCAGCGGAATAGGTAGGGCAGTTCCCCTCCCCCACCCCCGATTATTTGGTCCCTTTTCCTCTCTTCCTTGTATTTGGTCCAGTTCTGACTTTCACGATTCGATGACCCTCTCGTGACGAGAGGTCCGGATTTATGCCTAGTTGCAGTAATTTTTCCCTTTTAAGTACTTTCTCTTTGGGTCACACCATTTATTCAACATAAGTTGTTGTAATTCCCCCCATAGAAGAGGAAAATGGTGCGACCCGACTCGAGCAGTATTCATGCTTATCCACTTTAAAGCGGAAAAATAGCTGTGACAGCAGGTATTATACATAGTCATGCGGCAAACTTGTTGTAACATCCACTGTTAGGGCAATACTATATACCAGTTAATACTGGGCAACTTAATTATAAAGTGCCCATGCAGTTCCGGACCGATTATCAGCTGAAACTTTTGTCACACATCGCGTCGCGGGTCGGGACCCCAAACTACAGTGTAACCAACCTTAAGGCATGGCTCAACAGGAATAGACAATAGGGTTCAAGTTACAAAAAGCATGTAATAAACTGGAAATAATAGCAGCTTTGGTTTGTGGGCCAAATAACGTGGATCACTGTCACCATTTTATGTTTTTAAGTGTGAACCAGATAGAAAACGGATGCAGATGCTTTCATGGAAGCAGTCCATCACAGTTAGAAAAATGGGACCATTGTGTCCTGAATCATGTTGTGTGTTGATAGTCCACTTTTTGACCAATTAACTTTTCGGTTTGTCCTGCTATTGAGCATCTGCTCCTCTCTCTTTCATGTATTTTGTTGCCTGGACAGGGCAAGCAGTGTGGACTAGAGGCGAATTTATAGAACAGCTAGCATAGGACTTGATAGTTTGTATCACACTAGTCCTATTAAGGCCATGATGGCGACGTAATTTTTTTATGTGGGTTGTCGTCCTCTTCTACTGGATAAGCGTAACTGCTCAACAGGCTATTCCGCCCAAGGGTATTGAAGCCATCTGTATAGTTAACAACACCTATATGCACCACCTGTGGCTACATAGCTACTGAAGCCATTGCGTGTGTTGATTTTTTTTGGGTGGGTATTTCAACACATCTCATCAGTATCTGTTGTGGGGGGGAGCGGGGTCTTTTGGGCTTGTTTACCCGAATTTACCACCCTCGCCCGCACTGTCACCTCAACTGTGGGGGGGCTGGCCCAGACGTAGCCATGTATGGTCTAGCCAGCAAGCCAAGTTCCCTCGCATTCAGCTATTTTTAAAAAACAGACTGATTGCACAGTATTAATACACCCACCACTGTGCTTGTTAGTTGAATTCTCCCCCCCATCTGACCTTTAATTTAGGCTGCCCCACCTACTATATTATTCCAGTCATTGCATATAAATGTCCTAGCCCGTTCTTTAATGGCAATTTAAAATCAACAAATAAGATAGGGTCAAACTCAGGAACATCTCCAGGTAAAACAGATCGCTGCTTTACAATCGTGGTCTTTAGACATTAGTCAGATACTCAGTCTATCTATATCTCCATGTTGTACGGCATTTTATGGCTTTGTGCCTTTATCCATATTCTAAATTTTGTGTTTTTTTAGCCTTTTTCATTTTGTGCACACCCCTGCGTCAGTTATTTTTTTGTCCATTTTCCCCTTTTGATGCAAATAGCGACTATTGTTTTGTGGTCTAAGCACAAATAAATTGGATAATAGTGCTGGTAATTGCACCATGGTGTGCTCCCTTTTTTTTTCCCTTTTTCTTCACATTATTTTTTTGTCATGATAGCACTCCGCTGCCTCTTCTGTCACCGCACAGGACCTGCTCGGTTCCCAACCCTACCTTGGACACGTCGCAAGGAGTTTGTAGCGTTGCTCCCCTGATTTGTGTGTGCTTGTCCTTGTGGTCCGACTTTCGTGTCTGGTCACCATCTGTTTATATTCGGTTACCTCACCTCACAATCACAACAAAACACACTACTTGTATGTTGTTATTGTGACTGTGCGTAAATCACAACCATTACCTTTCTTATAAGCTATGTCCACCAACACCCTGTCCCGCGTTGCATGTATAGGTTTGTTAGTCACAGTTGTACTTTTTCCACCCTACCAACCGTTTGCCGCTCTGCTCCAAAGTCACCCCCCCCACTTTTTGTGCACGCCCCCCTCTTCCCCCTCCCTTCCTTTTTTTTTTTTCCCCCCCCTTTTTTCCTTTTCCTATCCCCCTCTCTCTTTCTTCTCTTTTTTTTTTTTTTTTTACCCTCTCCCCTTTTCCCCCCCCGGTGGCACCGATAGTAAGCAGAGGTGGAGGACAACCAACCTATAAAAGGTAAGTCTCCATCACATCATGGTACATAGGTATGTGTATATCAAAGAAAGTCCATGCTAACTGGCTTTAAAATTGCCTCTAGTCACACTACTTGCCCTGTCCAGACAACAAAATACATTGAAGAGAAGAAGGATGCAGATGCTAGGATGCAGATACTTCATGGAAGGACTTAGACTGCAAAACACGAAGGTATGCAAAAGTGGCTTATAACACACAACATGTTTCGGACACAATGGTCCTTTTTCAACGTGAGAACTCCATGGACTTTGCCATTCTTCATTAGTTTCATTTTGTTACGACCTCTTAAAAATAAAACTGGTAACTTGTCCGTATTTGCCCACAAAACCAAATGCTATTTTTACCAGTTTATTACATGCTTTGTAACCTTGCAACCACTTGTCTATTCCTGTTGCAGCCATGCCTTAAGGTTAGAACACACATGCGTTTGTGGGTCCCGACCCGCGACGCACGATGTGTATGAACAAAGTTTCAGCGTGATAATCGGCCCTTGTATGGGCACTTTAATAATTAAGTTTGCCCACTGGTATAATCAAGTTTGCCCACAGTGAATGGTCACAATCAAGTTTGCCTATGACTGGTACATACTGTAGTCCAGCTATTTTTCCCTTTAGGTACTTCTCTTTCGGGTCGCACCATTTCTTCTTTATGTGGGTCACACCATTATGTGTATGATAAATGGTGTGACCAAAGAGAAGTACTTAAAAGGGAAAAAAACTGCAACTAGGAAATCCAGTCCTGCTCACGAGTCACATCCAACATAATAGGAAAGAAGAAGGGACAGAATTTATATACAGGGACAATGCCGGAAAACAGTAGGGGTGTGGGACACCCGGGAAATGCACAAAAAACTGGCAAAATATGGTTTTTGTGAGCATCAACACAATAGAAAGCCGGTACGTTTGGAATTTGGAAGGGGAGCACTGACCCAGTGTAGCGCCGCCATGTTCCTGCCTAATGTTGATCCAGAGGAAGGCAAAAAAAAAAAAAAAAAGGGGGGGGGGGAATTCCTTCCTGTACCAGGGAATTTTAAAACGATATTCATAAATACGATAGGTTCACGATATCACAACTGTTGTACTATCAAGACATAATAACCTACTGCATATCTCCTCTATGTAACTAATCGGTGCATTACATATGATAACGAGTTCCGTACTAATAATTTGATCCGTTATTCTACGATTACTATGCTCTGTAGAGCGTTTCTTCTTTTATGATAGTGATATTGTAGGATTACAATCGATATAGTAAAATACGGTCGATATCGTAGAACACTGATCATTATTTTCATGATAACGATAACGATTTTTTATAAAAATGGTCCCAAGTGGCAATCAGAAATTTCCCCGGTATCATCTCTACTTTATGTATCAATAGCAGTAACTTGCAACATTCCTTGTTTGCAGAAACTCCACTGGAAGACCGTTCCATTGCTTTACCATTCTCACAGTGAAAAACCCCTTCCGAACTTGAAGCCTAAACCTTTTTCCTCAAGTCTTAAGGGATGTCCTGTGTCCTCTGACATGCTTATTGATGAACAATGCCCCAGATGGTTTATGTTATGCCCATTAATGTATTTATACACAGTAACCATATCCCCACGCAAGCACCTTTCTCCAGCGTACATAATTGTAATAGATAGATGATGAAAGATATAGAGATATATAGACAGACAGACAGATGATAGATTATCCATTATCTATCTTTCTATGCATCTCTATATTTCTTTATTTCTATCTGTATTGTCTCTATCTATCTATTAGACAGAGATAGAAAGAGAGATAGTAAAGAGACAAATAGCTAAATAGAGGGATAGACATATACTTTGTATATGGTTATTTTTATGGTAATTATAGCCAAGGTGGTTATGTTAGGGGAGGAGGGAGTTGTGGTTGGATGGTGTGAGGGGCCCCATCCAAAATTTTGCTGGGGGGTCCATAAATTTTAGTTATGCCCCTGGTGAGTTAAAATATAACCTTTAATTGGTATACATTAAAAACATAGCACACATTTAAAAGAACCATCTGAGAGCTGACCAGTAGGGGGGAAGAAAGAGTGAACACACCTAATGGGATACGTTTCAGCTTGTGTTATCCCAGTGCAAAATGCACTTGGAGTGAGAGACTCTCTTCACCTGAGGCAGGCTCTTTGATATGTAGAGTGACCCTTCTGGCGTATCAACGCTTCCCTAGCCCAAAAAACACATCGGTATAGGTTCCCCCTCTTCCAATAATTGTCAGTTCAGACGAAAGTTAAAAATTCAGACGACCATATGGACATACTATGGCATTGATGTATCAGCGCACATGCACATTAGTTACATTGGTTCAGGTTGGGAAACCTGCATTACGCCCCCCCTCATTGTTTTGTCATGAGGAGGGTCAGATTTCATCCAACCAAAGTCCAGTATAGTCAAATTTAAAAGCAAAGTGTGTCACCCCTGACGCGTTTCGTCCTACCAGGAGGACTTAGTCATAAGTGACAAACCACCAAAGTTCCAGGCATTTATACCGGCTACAGGTTTTCTGCTATCTGATAGGATCGCTCAGCTTCCAATCAGGTGAGGATGCTTTGACAACCTTCTAGTTCCCTCCTCCAGAACATCATAATGATTGATCATTGGTCAGAAATTTCCCTGGCTAATAGGAAAAGACTATCAACGACACACCTCCATAATTCTATTGTTACGATCGGGAGATATACCCGCTATGGTAAAGGTTTGTACACACGTCCCGACCCGCGACGCACAAATGTGACGATGTTCATTTTAGGCGAATCGGCCCGTGAAGGGCCACTTTTACGGCCAAAATGGCAGTCGGTTGGGGATCGTTGCCTGACGACCTCAATTTCGGCGATAAAGGGCCTATGCACGGCCATTGCTTGATCTAAACTGGACAATTGACCAAGCGTAGCACAGATCGATAGTGCGTCGCGGGTCGGGACCCGCGATCGCATTGTGTACGAACCTGAAGATCGGAGAATGCATCTGCCGGAATTGATCCAATATCACGTTCACCTTCTGAGTGTATTTATGTTCAAGGCTAGATAGAAGATACATCAGATGCTCTAATCATTCAAACTTTACTCAGGGGTAGAGAAACCTGAGGGTAGTTGGTGCCAGTGTACATGATTCACACTGGCACTAGAATACCTGCTTGTACTTATGATCGTGAATTGAATACTTTAAAAAGTTCAATCTCACAATCGGAAGTACAACTTTCGTCTGAACCGATATTTTATGGAAGAGGGGGAACCTGTACCGATGTGTTTTTCGGGCTAGGGGGAAACGTTATAATCAGAAGGGTCACTAACATATCATAGAGCCTGCTTCAGGTGGAGAGAGTCTCTTACTCCAAGTGAATTTTGCACTGGGATAACACAAGCTGAACGTATCCCATTAGGTGTGTACATCTTTCCTACCCCCTACTGGTCGGCTCTCAGATGATTATTTAAATGTGTGCTATTAGTTTTAATGTATATCAATTAAAGGTTATATTTAACTCACATTTTGTTACACTGGATGTCATTTTTATCATGAGAAGATAATATAAGGGGATGCTTTTTTCTCTTTTTCTAATTGGGGTTTATAGTTGGGCAGTTTGTTGAATCTTGCCACTCTATATATTTAGAAACTACAACTCCCAGCTATCAAAGAATGCTGGAAGTTGTAGTTTCTAAACTTTTGGCGTGCCAAGGAATTGGGGGTTAGTGGATTTGTCTTATTTTAAGGGCAACTAAAGCCTAAAAACCATACTGAATCAGAAGACAGTAGTGGTCATAATTTCAACATCGGCTTATACGTATCAATCAATTTACTCGTTTTCCAGGTAAAAATAAGTGCCTCGACTTATACTCGGGTCAACTTATATTTGAGTATATATGGTATTAATTCCTGCCCTAAATGTTTGCTATACAAGAGTCTGTATATACTTGAGTAAAAACTGGGAGCCGCTGCTCCCTCGCTGCCAAGAAGTGATGTCAGCCGGCAGATCAGTACAGGCAGCGGGCAAGCAGCGGTCAGATTTGCAGAGTGGTGAGTGACTGTCTCGAGTATAAACTGAGGTCGGTTTTTCTGGCTGATTTTACAGCCTGAAAAACCTCTGTTTATACTGAGTATATACGGTAATTAAAGGGCAATTATACTCGCCTTCTCCCTGAATCCATAGCTACATAATAGCCAGTATGAGGACCTAAATTACTAAGTTCTTGGGTACTTTCCCTAATTCCTGCAATAATCACTCAAACTCTCCCTCATTGCTATGTTTCCTCCCTCCTCCCCTTCCACTCTCAGTGACAGTCCGCAGTGCAGCCAATGAGAAAACACACCTCCTTGCAGAGCGTGTTTCCCATTGGCTGCCTCACAATCGTCACTTACAGGGGAAGAGAAGAGGAGCAGATTAGAGATGTAAGTGGGTTTGAATAGAACCCAGTTTTGACTAAAGTATAATAACTATGGCTGGATGCACATACCATATATTAATAGAATAGTGTGACCAGACTAATCTGGTGGTGCTGGAGATATATAATAATGAATATTCAATTACACAATTTGGGAAGACACCCTTCCCCAGTATCTCCACAAGCACTCAAAAACACTTGTAATTCAAATTTTAAAATGCAATTTATGGCACAGATAAATATATAAACACTCAAAACCCAACCACTGTACCTCCCACCTCTTATTATAAACCAAATAGAAATAGAACACAGTCTGGGCGTCCCCAGATTAATTATATTGAAAGGTCTCTATAAGAAGACCCGAAGAAAAGTGCTCCTATATAAAGTGGCTTGGTGCATAAAAGTTGCGACAAAGTCTAGATTTTGTAAATTCCAAGTTCGTGGGTTACACAGACATAACTCGGCTATTGGGGCCTCCGCTCTTTCCAAATATTCAAACCTCTCCGGAAACAAAAAGCAACATGGACGCTATATACAGTTACATTCAGGCTTACCGGGACTTTTAACGGGATCTCATATCCTGGGGCTACTCATCTGCTGTAGTATATAAACTAAGCTTTTACGATGGTCGAGCCTCCGTCCTGCTTCACCCGTGCAATCGCTCTTGAGCTTATTTTGCGCCAATCAATGCTGCTTCCATCTCTCCAAACCGCAAACCAACAGGCAGCACATGTTCAAGTGATCAACTATCCGGAAACAAAAAGCAACATGGACGCTATATACAGTCACATTAAGGCTTACCGGGACTTTTGACGGAATCACATATTCTAGGGCTACTCATCCTGCTGTTGTAAATAACATAAGCTTTTACGATGGTCGAGCCTCAGTCCCTACTTCACCCGGTGCACTCACTCTTGGACTTATCTTGCGCCAATCAATGCTGTTTCCATCTTCCAAACCACCAAGCAACAGGCAACACATGTTCAGGTCATCAACTACCGACACGCGTTTCGCTTGTACTCGTATTTCCCACAAGCTCGTCAGGGTCTCACGAGAGTTCAAAACGAGACCTATACTTATATACATTAACTAATGGGCGGGCCCAGTTAAAGAAACAAGATTTAAAGATACAGTGTACCTATATACAATTAAGCTTCAAAGTCCCAACATGGCGTTCATCCCCTTCATGGGTGTACAAAATTTCTTAATATAATCATTTCTCACTCCCAATAGGGATATTTTTACAAAAAGCAACCATAATGTATGGATCATTTAACCCATTTGGTATTTCCGTACGGAGATTAAAGATCCATCTGCTTTCACTTTGAAGCAAACGCTTCTCTATGTTACCTCCTCTCTGTCCCAAGGACACCTTTGGAACCCATAAATGTGAAAATAACATTCTTGTCATTAGATATTCATGAACATGTTTTGCCATAGCACTTCTGTCTACTTGACATTCTGTGTTGCTCTCACATGTTCCGCTATTCTGATAGATAGTTCTCTTTGTCTGACCGATGTATCTAATTCCACATTTACATTCTAGTAAATAGATTACCTGGGTACTTTGACAAGTAATTAAACCATTTACTTTATACTGTTTTCCATCAATTCCTCCAAATACAGCATCATGATTCATATATTTACATATTTTACACTTGCCACAAATTCTATTTCCCTTTGCCTGGGGGATATCTAACCAGCTTTCCATATTAAATTCTCGAGGGTTCAGATGACTTGGGGAGAGCAAGTCCCTCAAATTTCTCCCCCTTCCGCCGTCATCTGTGGATACATCCCTAACATTCTTTTAGTTCATCATCATCACTTAGAAGGAACCAATATTTTTGCAAAATACCTTTTACCTTAGGCCACTCATTATTGTATGTAGTTAAAAGCGAATGGGGTTTGCTTTTTTGTACTTAAAGTTGTAACTTTATTTTATATAAAAGATCAACCCTCTGCTTTCGTAGAGCTACCTTAAAGCCTTTCTGGATTGCTTTTTTCTTGTAACCTCTTGCCTGAAACCTTTGTTTCATTTCCTCTGACTGTTCCAAAAATTTGCTATCTGAGGAACAGTTACGTCTTAGACGCTGGAATTGCCCTATTGATATCCCTTGTATTAGATTATATGGATGATGGCTAGTGGCAAATAATAAGGAATTTACCGCAGTGTCCTTTCTAAATGTTTCTGTAATCAAGTGTCCTCTTCCCTGGTGATCCGAAGATCCAGAAAAAATAACTGATTTATTATCCAAATGTGCCGTTAACCTGATGTTTTACTTGGTATTAGTTTATCAATACATTTCTGTAATGACTCTTCAGAGCCATTCCACACCATCAAAATATTGTCCATATATCGGATCCATAATGCCACATTTTGTTCAATCCCATCAGTTTCTATGTTTCACTTACATCTCGTTTTTTCCCAAATCGATGGCTCGACCATCGTAAAAGCTTATATATAAACAATTTTGCAGGTGAGCACCATTCTCTTGAAATAATTCTCTGCCTGAAATAATTTTTTTGTCCTTTCAAAATAAAATGTGCTAATCACAAAATATTTAAGCCCAATTTAATATAGTAGAAGTTGGGATGAGGCATTTGGATTTTTATTTAACGTGCAAGCTCTCTTAAAAAAATCTCAACAAAGGGGCTCTGATTTAAAAACCATCAAGGGAAAAAATGATGTCATCAACATCTGCTGTAAACTGGGACGGTAGAGAACTAAAACAACTCTCACTGAGACCCAAGTGGGGATTAAGCCATAACACAAATCAATATGTTTTACCTAGATATGAGGAGACCAATTTTGCGTAAAGTCTAATTCTCCTAAAAAGGCAGGAAGTGAGAAAAGGGGCTGAGTAGCCAAGAGTATGAAAGAGGATACAGTGTGAAAACATCTGGATGTTTATTGTCATTATAATAAAGTGCGTTACAGGCAAGACGCATAAAATCAGGTGGTATTTATTTGATAACCATTTAACTGGAGCTGGGGAAAAAATAAAATTAAAAGTTGCAGATTTCCCTATGCGTACGTGAATGTCGGACTTTCCTAATCCGTCATAAATTTGGAGGAAAAAAATGAAAAGAAAATATAATGAATAATTCATATGGCATTCTGATTTTTTTCTTTACTTTTGTTGCATTGCTTATTTAGGGTTCAATCCCAAAGAGTAAAAAAAAAGTCACTTATTAATTAACTTTAACTGGATTAAAAAAATTAAAGTAATTATTATTTTAGAGACCACTTGGAAATAATACAAGGATTGTTGAAGCACTCCAATTAGGCTAATTTACAACTACATTTAGTGGAAGTGCTACTGATCTGGTCAAACATTTATACAAACATAGAAAAGATAATTAATGCACATTCCTAGGCCCCATACAATATCATATTATCTGCACACTGGCATACTTTATAAACAAAGGGGTTTTAGTATACATGACTGTGATCACATGAATGAAAAGGCTTTTCATTCATGTGATCACAGTAATGTATACTTAAACCCCTTTGTTTATAAAGTATGCCAGTGTGTAGATAATATGATATTGTATGGGGCCTAGGAATGTGCATTGATTATCTTTTCTATGTTTGTACACTTGGAAATAATGTGTTGTAAATTGATACTGTTATTACGGCGGTAAGATATTTACATGTTAGGCCTCCCGTCCTTTAGTTTTGTATAAAAGAGAGAAAAACATTATTAACTTAAGGAGACATAATCAGTCTCATTTAACCTGAGCTGCTGGGCAATTTTGGGGATTTAAAGTCATGCTAACCATTTAAATATCGGTTAGCGTGACTTTAACTCCACATTTGTGCAAGGCTGCATGGGTTCTGGAAAAGACACCCACGAAGCCTTGCACAAGCAATTTAATATTGTGTTTTGCCCATTTTTGTGCAACTTTTTAATGCCAGCTAATAGCAATTCACAATGCACCGGGATGCATAAACGCAAAATTGAATTGTGTATGTGACATTTCACTAAAATTGCAGCCCTGGGTAAATAAGGCTCAATGACCCCAGGGTAGTGATAAATCCTGGTTTCTGGAACTGGCGGTTTCGAAAATCTGTGAACCCAACAGATTTTTCAAAATTTTAGAAACTTTTCATTGAAAAATGTCAAATAGAATATCAGAAGATCGAAAATTCTAAAAATGTAATATTCCTCTCGAAAATGCGTTTCAATTGCGTTTGAATCAGATTTTTGGATTTTTAAAAACTTCAATAGGTACCAAGAACTATGTGCTCCCTGTGCTAACATGGGATTACTCCTGGTTCCACCAAAATCATAAAGAAAAATGATGGGATTACGTGTGTGACATAATTAGATTGAAGCTCTCTAGGGCAGGTCATGATGTGAATGGATGATCTAGTTGTAAAGCATTGCATGATATGTTTAGCACTATATTAAATATAAAGACATGCAATTGTGCTGATTTATTTCTCAAGTTCTCTCCCAGGACTGTAAACAATAACCAAAATAGAATAAAATAAAATGATATCATTGTTCAACATCTGTGTCCTTGTATCAATATTTACAACAATTACTAGTTCTTATAATCCGCTGACCTCTACTACATAGTGATACTTCATTAATTAATGGACAGGTCCAGGGCCAGATTTAAATCTCTGGAGCTTATGGGCGCAAAGAGTTAGTGCCCTTAACACCACCCCTTAAAGGAATAGTTCAGTGCTGTGGAGGAGGATTGCGTAACAGGTAAGTTTGCTCCAAGTTCGTTCCTGGCTCCACTTGCATTGATTGAAGAACGAGAGGTAAGGCATAGCTCCTTACCCTCTCGGTCTTCAATCAATGCATTAAAGGAACATTTTACTTTGGTAGGCAACACACTGAAAACCATGCCCACTTTTACATAAAGGAAGGAATATTAACATGAACTCTTAAAGGAGAATTCATGTCTCCAGACATCATTGTTTCAATAGACAGTGCACATTCACAAACAAATAAGGCTGTCGCACTGATGGAGCACGTAAACCTCGGAGTCGAAATCTCTTCAGAAGGTATTTATTAAACAATGATCTGCGTTTGAGACCAAAAAACAATTGGTTCGAAAAGGGGAAGAGATTTTTAGGAGGTCTTAACATTAAGGCAACTTAATCTGATCCAAACATTGCATTCTGATTAAACTGGTTGAGTATCCAAATGTACAAAATGTGTAACCCTTTATGTTATGTTTTAGCTAAATATTAATTATCATTTTAATAAAACTATTCCTGGTTGGGTCCTGTTGCATTCAGAAAGATGTAAGCAGACATTTAGATGTAGTGCACATGAATACAAATAATTTCTGGACTAAGGAACTAAACCTTTCTGTAGGTTGAGAAAATAGTGTCTGGGGGACAAGGGACAGACAATCAAGTTAATCAAATTGCAACCTTATTTCTTTGTACGTATAGGTATTGATTATGGACGTGATACTACTAATATAACCAATTTAGAACAAAGAAGTTTGAGGCCATGTAAAGCACAAGAGTCAGGCTGAATACAAGTGGATACCCTTGCTTGAAAAGTTTTGTGCCTCTTTCTTTTTCCCTTATTTAATTATAATATTTTGTGTATTTTTTTGTGTCACCTAGGCCAGGCCACAGGGAACTCCCTGGCCTTTCTTCTAGTTCATTTGACTTGAAATTTCTGTTCTTTCTTTTTCTTTCGTATGTCCAATACTTTGTAAATATTATTAATGAATGGCTATGCATTGAATTGCCAACTTTCATTATATTAGAAGCAGGATGAGTAGCCCCAGGATATGAGATCCCGTTAAAAGTCCCGGTAAGCCTGAATGTAACTGTATATAGCGTCCATGTTGCTTTTTGTTTCCGGAGGAGTTTGAATATTTGGAAAGAGCGGAGGCCCCAATAGGCCGAGTTATGTCTGTGTAAACCACGAACTTGGAATTTACAAAATCTAGACTTTGTGACAACTTTTATAGCACCAAGCCACTTTATATAGGAGCACTTTTCTTCGGGTCATTCTTATAGAGACCTTTCAATATGATATAATCTGGGGACGCCCAGACTGTGTTCTATTTCTATTTGTGTTTATAATAAGAGATGGGAGGTACAGAAGGTTGGGTTTTGAGTGTTTATATATTTATCTGTGCCAATAAATTGCATTTTAAAATTTGAATTACAAGTGTTTTTGAGTGCTTGTGGAGATACTGGGGAAGGGTGTCTTCCCAAATTGTGTAAATTGAAGAACCCAGTTTTGAATCGAATCTGAGGGTTTCAAAGTCCTGATGAAACTTTTGGAACTCCCGAATTTTACAAAACCTGGATTTTTCGAATTTTTGCTTTTTAACAAAAAATTGAAAGTAGACAATCGAAAATCGAAAGTAGATGATTTTTGAAAATCGAAAGTGAATAATAAACTGGTTAAAAAAAGGGTACTACATAGAAGCAGATTTCTGAATACTGTCCAACAGTATTCCCTTTAAAGGATAACTATTGCCTCAATGCATTTTTTTAAAAACTGCTTTCAAAAGAGTAAAGTTGTGCAGCCCTCCCCATACGTTTTTTTCCTGATTTCGAGCTTCTCTCTGCCTTCAATTAGCCATGCTGTGAAGGGGGCATAACAATTCTGTCTGCCTGTAACCGTCACTCAAAACTAGCATGCAAGAAAACACTCCTCCACCCATCCTTGATCAGCTTGATTATGTAGGCTGTATCCTAGCAAACGAAAAGTTAGTTTGACCGGCAAAGGAGGAGGAGAGAGGTTGTAACAGACATTCCCATCAGCCAGTGACAAGTGATATGTTAATCATGGCCCTGGGCTGTCTAGGAGGCAGGCTTTTAGCACTCATCTTGCCGTGTGATATCTAAGGGAAGGCAGCACGGTTTTAAATGAGTGTAAGCGATTTTAGCTGCTAGAACTGTGGACATGTAATGGGGGAGATGTTTTTTCGGGTATTGTTGTCCTTTAATAAGATACACTAAAAACTAAACAATGCGCAGTGCAGGGTCTGCATGAAACCTTTAATATACTGAAATATTATTTAAAGACAGGAAATCTAATTACAGGGCAACAGGCCTTTCAGCACCTGGACAAACAAAACAAGTCTGGCCTTAAGGTCGGTACACACATTCGATCGTGGGGCCAACTCGTGACGCACAATGGTGAATGAAAGGTTATTTCTGCCAGGCACTTGGTAGGCTGAAACAGTCAGATCACCAACGATGCCAGCCGAGCACCCATACACTTACCGATACTTGCCCTAAATGGCCGTTCGTACACCATCGTGCATTGCGGTTCAGGACCTGTGATCGCACATGTGTACGAAGCTTTAGTCCTTGAAGTTTCCAATAGCCTCTGCGATGCTGGGGGGAGGGCGGAGTAAGAGGGTCCACCATCTAAAAGGTAGGTTGCACAAGCAGCTGTTTTTAAAAAACTGATCGCACTAATGTAGTAAAATGTAAGCGGGATTAGATGTTTTAAAATACTACTGTTTCCAGTACAGCCTTTTAAACAGCTGATCATGTGTACTTTTACTACAAAACGTGCACTCAGCTGTTTAAAAACAGCTGCTCGTGGAACCTACAGTACCTACAAGCACTGGGGAGGGGAGGGTGTGTGTCCCAGGCCCCTGCAGTTTCTCTGCTGAAGGAAAGGGTTGTTTTAATAATTATTATTAGTATTATTGTGGATTTATAGCCCTCTAGTTCCCCAGCCAGTGTTAGTCACACCACACCTATATTCACAGGCCACACCCAATTCCACACCATTTTTCAATGCTTTCCACACCAACGGAAGATAAAGGGTGGCTTTAAATGTTTCTTTTAGGTAATAAAAGATCTAAGAATACCTCTGTGTCTAGATATGCCTGTAGCAAACACTGCAGCCCTGCCGAGTACATTTTCAAAAGTGGCTTTAGTCTGGTAATCCTAGGAATCAAAGATAACTTTCTATTACCTTAACATACAGCATATATTCCCAATTTCAGAAAATGGTTGTCCTTTTTACGACTGGTTCCCCCATCAAGAGGGCCTAAAAGTTTTTTTAAAATTGGATTTTGTCATCTTTACCCATTTAAATAAAATATAACAACAGAAAAGTTGGCAATTATAGCAGTGAACCACAGATTGTCAGTAAGCTGTCTCCACTAATTAAAAATGCACTTTCAATTATAACTGGATCATAAAAAAAGTAACCACATTTTCAATACATTTCAAAACAATGCTTCATGGTTAATTTACATTGTCTTCTATTAGAAGCATAATCTATACAAATATCAACTGAATGACAATAGATATGTGATATGATATGTGCATCCTGCTATGTAATTTATTTTGTCCCCTAGCCATAAGTAAGTAAATGCAATCTATAGAAAATATATTGATATTAATTGAGCTTATAAAAAGCACAACATGATTACAAAGGCAAACTAGAATGGGAAAGTTTAAGTATAAACTTTGAATTTGGCTTGAAAGACTGCATTTCGGAAGGGAATGTGTGTGTTTGTGCTGCAGATTTTAAAACTCAATAGTGCCGATGATGAGGACATTGTTTTTTTTTTTTACTTACCCTTTAAATTTGTCAAATGAATTAAAAGGTAGGTCAGTTGGTGTGTACTCATGTCAGGTTGGGGGATAAAAAACTTTGATTATTGGTCAAAATGTTTTTTTACTATACTTACACTTTAAATATGGGTGCCACATGAATGAATGAATGTGTAGCTCATTTGTCAGGTTGAAAGTTAAAAAAAATTTTTGGATTATTGATCAAAATTTATTTTTGACTATAATTACCCTTTAAGCATGGCTGCCACAGAAATGGAAGGGTAGGTCAGTAGATATGTGTACAGAATGATGAAAAAGTCCTCTGCACTCGTACCAAGTGTGGGTGCTCACTCCTCAAAACAATCCAACCATTGATGGATATAAGATACGAGAACAATGAAATAGCAAGGGTGGCACTCCAAACAAAAATGTATTCAATATAGACCAAACAACATCTCACAACGTTTCAGGGGGTACGTGCCCCCTTCCTCAGGTGATCCTGTGTGTGTGGGGGGTTGGGGTATCACTATTTGTATTTATGACCAAGAAACAAAACTGTTTTGAAATATCCACATTTAAGGATTGTAACCATTATAGTCTATGGGGGGAAATGTCCCGAAATTCGCCGATAACGCCGTAACGCTTCTGCGGATTCCTTAGCTAGGTTATAGCACACTTCACAACAAATTACACACAGCTGTGCAACATCTCTGTTCTTAACACCAGTCATACATGTATTTTCTTATTATTATTGGTAAGGCATTACTGGGCAATACAGCTAGTATATACAGCGAGCTGATGTCATCACTACACGTTTCACTACGTGGAGCTTCCTCGGGTAGCTCAATGGAGTGAATCGCATAGTGGCGACGTCAGCATCTTTATCTGTTTGAGAGGCTCTTTGCGCAAGGGATATAGTTGTGCCGCTCTCCAGAAGAGAGAAAGCTTACGGATAACTTACGGAGCACCAGAGACAGGTGGATATACCCCTCGTAGTGGATCCCAAGAGCAACTAGCCATGGTCAGATCTTTTTTAAAGAAAGCTAACATCTGATTGGTTGGGGCAAAATTAGCACCATTTTAAACGGTAAGAACTTTTATTGAATAACCCTGATAGTGCTTACTGCCCGGGGGACCAGAGGGACTCCGATTCTTTTACTCCCAGCACTAGAGGAGGAGCGATGACGTATTCTGCTGCATTTCAGTCTTTATTACATTCTTATACATTTTTATGTGGTCCTAGACAGGACTATTAGTGTGTGCACAAACGGGAACTAACGTGTATTTGGCATGATGGAATAAATGCCCGGCTTGGTGTACCCATCCTTAGGGCTATTTGGACTCTCCTACAGTCTGGGACTCCTTAGTTAACAGTGACTTAATAGCTGCTATCAAGTTGAACATACCATTTTATATACGAGAAATGTTATGCTTGGGTTATTTTACCCTTTTTTATTTAATTATAGATTTTAGTATTATAAATTGTATTTTTAGGGCGGCCAGACTGTTGTTTTTTAGTTTGTGTATACGGTGTAAAATTATCGATATATATATATATATATATAGTAACCTTTTCATGTAGCATGGACCGTTGTCTCTATATATAGTAACCTTTTCATGTAGCATGGACCGTTGTCTCCCAGGAAAGACAGACTTTAACACACAGAAGCAGGCAACAGTCTTTGGTTGGATTTTCAAACTGACCTCAGTCAGGTTTATTTAGGGTATTAGCTCACACAAAACAATAATTGTCCAGTGTCCAGGTGAACAAAAAATAGGTCCGCGATGATTGAGCCTCCTACACCACTATCGACACTAGTCGATATATATTATGACCATTCGCATTCATTAAGGAAAAGCTTACTTAAATATGATAATGGTGCCCATGCCCCGGACCTGTCGCTAGACCCCCAGCTGTCTGGAACTTCCAACGCTGTGTAGTATCAAAGTATTTGATGGTGATGCCAGCCCCGGACACTTTGCTTTGTCCGTATCCAGAATAGAAGTCTCCTCACCCCAAAAGCAGGCACAGGCGCGTACCGGTAGAAAAAAAATCACTTCGGTGGTATGAAATAACAAAAGGTACTTTATTTAAAGGGCAAGTCCAGCCCTAAAATGAACTTACATACAGGTAAATCACCCTCCAAAACCCTAAACGGTAATAGTTTGAAATGTGAAATATATAAGTCTAACCTGAAATCCTGCACAATGTCCTGTTTCCCCTGTTTCTGTTTCCTGGTTCTTCCAGTTAGTAACTGTCAGTTATGGATTTGACAGTTGACATCACAGCCAATGACTGAATGTTAATCCCCTGTCTGTCTCTTCTGAACATGCCCAGGCTCAGTACAGGTTTCTAAATTGCTAAGTTTCCATGAGGCCTCCAGAAGGATAGCAGGCATACAGTAATGAATTCATAGGACAAACTATGATATATCAACATATTTTAAAGAGGCCGTTCTTTCTAAAAGATGTTCTTATGAGGGTGGAGTTGTCCTTTAAGCCATGACACTAAGAACAATATGCACTCATGGCCTGACGCGTTTCGGACCTAACGGTCCTTTTAGGTTGCCCTTCAAACAAAAAACAGAATCAGCCATTGCACAGATGGAGCATTAGTAAATGTACATAATCACATGCAAAACACATACAAAAATGATTGTAATCAGAGCTCAAACATGTTAAAAGGCAGATAATTGCACTGCAATTTTGTGAAAAACACATGTAAAAATATGCAATTTTCTTTGTGTTGCAGCATAACATCAGATGCTGAAAGGTTTGTCAGTTCTTGCATTACAAGCATGATGCATGCACAATGCATGCACCAGTTTCAGTGGAGCCATACAGCATGCATAAAGGGCTAGGCCACACTAGCACATTTAGTATGTGCTTACCATCACGTTTTGCAATCCATTAGCATGTGAGAAATGTAAGTCAGTGCATGACAATGTAGGTGGCCAAATTGCATGCACTGCGTTTTCAGACCGCAAATCTAATGTGCTTCGATAACGCAATATGGCATGAATCACAACACAAACACACGTCATTGTACTATTTGCGCATGTTAACGTGCATTGTAGTGTGGCCACAGCCTAAATGAATTAGTACATTGCAGTTTGGTTCAGTTTTTGCAGGCCTTTCCAATCTCCTACCCAAGGTATTGCATTCTGTAAGAGACTGCGGCAGATTTAAAGCAAACTGACTCCACCTTTGTGTTAATATCTCAAGTCAATCCAGAACCTCAGCTTAGCTAGAATGAGACCTGACTGAAATCCAGTGTGGTGAGACTCCTTACTATATGAGGAAGTTGGACTGGAAAAGAGATAACATTTACTATTTACAAATGACAGGGAAAAAATGATCAAGGGAAATAAAAACTTTGAATTTAGGAGAAAGACAAAAGGTGAGTGGAAAAAAATAGTGTACAAGTCCTTTAAGGTGCTTTCTTATTTTTTCTCAATGGTGTACCTAGAATTATATCATCAGAAAGTCCCCCGATCATTACTTACCTTACCTCTCTCTTTTGCCGCACTGCCCGGCCCTCTGCTTGCATGGAACCGGCAGCCCCGTCTGTGATTGGCTGAGAGGCAGCCAATCACGGACGCGGCTGCCGGCTGCTCACAATGGCGAAGGAGAGAGATAAGGTAAGTAATGATCGGGGGACTTTCTGATGATATAATTATAGCGGTTGGGGCTGGGGGAACATGAACTTTATTATATAAAAATGGATTTACGCTAGGGGGAGGGAGACCAAAGCGGGTGGGAGAGGGAAATTTGGGGGAGGGCTCTCCTGCGCATGCCTCAAACCTTGTCGAGGTTGAGGCAGACGCAGGAGCAGAACAGATCCTACACTGCAGTTTCCTGGACTTTGGAGGGGCATAGCAGGAGAACAATTTGACATGTAAGGTAAGGATTTTATTAAACTACAGAGTGGGGCCAGTATGGGGTTAAATTTTAGTTTTGGTGGTGGACATGCCCTTTAACATTACAATTTTCAAAGGTATATCCTTTTTCCTTAAGATGCATATACACGACTGAGTCCTTACCCAAGGAAATCTTCTGTGCTGGGCCATACGTTTGATGCAGTTTCTGTTTGGTCTCCCTCACATACAAATCAGAACACTCTTCACTGCACTGCACTGCGTATATGATATTGGTGTTTTTCCATTTTACCAATTGCTGCCTCAATGTGTTGTTTGGTTTAAAGCAGATAGGGATACGGTGTTTTTTGAAAATTCTTCTTAATTTCTCAGAGACCCCTGCTACATATGGGATGACCATGTTCTTTCTCCTGTCTTTCTTTTCCCCTTCACTGTTGTTATTTGTGTTCTTTTCTTCTTTTGACAAAGGCCCAGTCTGGATCCACAAGTTTTAAAGGCTCCTCTGAGATGTTTTATTTCTTAAGCCTTCACCTCTGTGCTTGTGGGGATGTTCTCAGCTCTGTGTTGCAGGGTTCTGATGACACCCAGCTTGTGATCTAAAGGGTGGTGGGAGTCGAACATCAAATACTGATCTGTGAGCACCCAAACTATCCACCAAAAAACAAATCAATGGAAACAAGACATACCTTCAATAACAGAGGAAATTTCCCACTAAATAATCAGCCTACACACAAAACTTCTCCCTGCAAGCTCATACCATGAAATGACACTCAAACTACCACATCAGGAATCTGACTCAGACCCTATGCCTAAAATATAAAGACCCCAGACCAGACCTATTTCACTGTATGTGGTCTTACCCAATTATCCAGAACTTATGAAAACAAGTAGTAGCCTTTCCCACACAACACCTGGTTAACTATGCCCCCTTCACACCACTCTGGGCAATATTTGGACATGTTATTACACAATCATCCCATATCAAAAAAGGTGCAAAAAAACTACTCCTTAACATATTAGCTGCAGCAAGGAAAACTATACTACAACAATGTTATATATAAAGAGAAATTGGGTAAGGAAGGTATGTATACTCACAGGTGCTCTATCCCGCCACTGCTCAGCGGCACTCACACCCCTCCAACACCTCACGACCTCAGAGGTGTAAATGTCTGTCCGGATACATTGAAGAGAAGTCAGGAAGCAGGCTGCACGCTCTCAGTTGGATAAAAACATACTTTATTGTCGGGGCGTCCCCGGTACACACAACACTGAATACAAAACTCGTTTTTCTCGAGGTTGCCTTCCATATTTGTATTCAGCGTTGTGTGTACCGGGGACGCCCCGACAATAAAGTATGGTTTTATCCAACTGAGAGCGTGCACCTGCTTCCTGACTTCTCTTCAATATACTACAACAATGGACATCACCTACACTACCATCCCTAAAACTATTCAAAGCTAATCTAACGTTCCTGTTCTGAATGGACTGGGTAGAAGCACCATTAGTCAAAGAAAATAAAGTCAGACAATTTTTGAACTCTGGGAGCGTTTTATTGACATTCTTCCATTACATAGCAAATAACGTATCCATAGCTGCTTCCAACTAACAGTATGGTTCACCTTATGCCATAACCCCCCCAGTCTCTCTACAATAGACCTACTTATATGTCAACCCGTGTGCTATTCCTTCCTCTCCCCAAATATCCAACACACACCACAACCCAATCCTTGGTGGCAACTGCAACAATCATTACCTAAGGCTAGGCAATAAGTTAATTAAAGTTAAACGTTCCGCAACTCTGCAGTAATTTATTTAGATAAAAGTTAAAGATCCCGAAATGGTTATTAACAGATACTACAAAATTGACTGTATTATTTTAATAGCCAGATTATATTTATAACACGCAAGTCAATCTCCTATATACAACCATATTGCTGATTTGTTGTATGCAAATTTTTTCTTTTCTTTTTCTCCAAAATTGGTTATATAAATGAAGGGTATAAGTCCCTCATCTCAATTCTTAATAAAAACATATTTAAAAAAAAAAAAAAAAGCTGATCTGTGTGGGTTGGTTTTCTGTAAACATCTACTTCCAGTTTACCATTCCTACTGACCAAGCAGTCCAAGAAACTCAGTGTGAGCAGAAAATGACAGCCTGAATAGGCTGGAAGAATTCCTTGGCAACTGTGACAATTGGGGGGGCTCGGCTAACAATAATGTTACAAAGTGTTAAGAATTATAATTGTTTTATTGGTCAGGGGGAAAAGGGGTGTGGGATGATGTTGATAAAAGGGTCAATGCTGAAACAGTGTTTCATTAATGCAATTAAGGCAGATAGATAAGAATTGTCATGAGGCCTTGCTCCTTCAAGTCCGAAATGCGGCCCAGCAATACGGTAGTGAAAAGCTCCAAGGGATCCTCTCTGCCCCGGGAACCCCAACTTCTCAGCCATCCAACGTGGCCCCCTCACCCTCAACTCACAGGAGGCCCCGCCGCTCCCATCCACCAGAGAGATTTAGCCCCAGCCGGCCGACAGCAGGCACGAAGGGGAAGAAAAGCCGGCAGGACCGTTCCCCCTCTCTACACCCTCAACGCTCCACTGGCAGAAGCAGAGCCACAAGGGCCCCAAGCTCCACATCCCAGGGCCCCCGCCTCCCGGCGTCGGCATCCTCCTCTTGCTCTGCTCCACAACACAGCGAGACACAGCCCGTGGATTTTACCCTTCCACGGGCCTCCGGACATCCCCGCACAGCCGCTCAATGCCAGGCCTGCAAAATCCAGCCGCCATCCCAAGATGGCGCCGAGGCCCAGCGCCATGCCTGCAGGCCCGTCTCCTTCCCGAGGACACCTGGCTCCGCCCCACAAAATGAAGGGTATATGTTGAAGTCACTCATCTCAATTCTTAATAAAAACATATTAAAAAAAAAAAAAAAAAAATACTGATCTGTGTGGGTTGGTTTTCTGTAAACATCTACTTCCAGTTTACCATTCCTACTGACCAAGCAGTCCAAGAAACTCAGTGTGTTTTTTGTACCTCTTCCCTTGTAAATTTGATGTTCTGGTCTACAGCTTTGATGTGTTCTGTGAAGGTTTTTACTTCCTTCTGGTGGATTTTAACCTAGATGTCATTCAAGTATCTGAACCAGTGGCTGGGTGCTATGCCCTTAAAGGTATTAAGCACCTGTATTTCCACTTCTTCCATGTAAAGGTTGGCTACAATGGGTGAAACTGGAGATCCCATAGCACATCCATGTTTTTGCTTATAGAACTTATCCCTGTATTTGAAATTGGTGGTATTCAAGCACAAGTCCAGTAGGGAATACACCTGTTCTGGGTTAAGATCAGTTCTCCTGGTAAGGGTGCTGTCTTGGCCTAACCATTTTCTCACCATGTCAACAGCCTCCTTGGTGGGTATACAGGTCACATCATAGGGCACCATAGTTTCTTCTGCACCGAGTACTATATCTTCAATCTTGTTGGTGAAATCCTGGAAGTTCTTGATGTGATGCTTAGAACTTCCAACCAATGGCCCTAAGATGTTGGCTGCTGAGTTAATGCTGCTGACTATAGGTCTTAGTGATGCCACTTTCTTTGGGAGACCATATATGCATTTGTGATCTTTATGGAGGAAAAAATGTAAGGTAACACTATAGCATATGTATTAATGGTTAAAACACACATTAAACAGTGCAAAGAGGGTTTGTAATGGGAAGAAATTGCTATAGGCTATTGTAACTAAATTCAGAATGGCTCTTTATAGCAGTTGCCATGGTAGTGTTTACAATCAAGTGGTCTGTGCATAGTGATATTTGTTTGAAAGAAGATAATATTGCTCCTATAAGAGTCTTCATGAAAATATTTTCTGAAGTTTTGTATGAATGGATTGTTTTTACTTGCTTGCTTTTAAATATTTTTTATTAGAGTTGTTTGAAAACATTACATTTTCAGAATACATCTTTAGGACTAAAGAATGCCATTAAGATCACGCTAATGGAGATACCTTGAAAACAAATTTACATAAAGTATGTTACCAATAGAGATGGGATCCAGACACAGAACCCCTTGGTTCTGAAATCCGAATGTTCCATCCGAAACAGGGTGGGTCGTTCTGATTTAGGGACTTCATAACATATTTTCGAGGGTTACCGAATGTATGAGGTTATTTTTCGAGGGTTACCAAATGTACAAGGTTATTTTTAAGGGTTACCAAAAAAACTTTTTACATTTGGTAACCCTCGAAAATACAGGTCAGTCTGGGATCTATCCAATGGGAAAAAGTGCGTCTTCTCATTGGTTAGGCCCTGAGCCAGAAGAGGGGAGGAGAGCAACAACATTGCAGTTGCCCTTTAAAAAGCCTCATTAAATGACAAAACAGTGAGAGCTTGCATATAATATGCAACATTGCCAGAAGACTTTAATTCTATAAATTCAACATTGGCAAAAGTGTCAGCACAGCAAAGACACGTAGATGATGATCTCAGAATGCAGGGACTGATTACTGAAGCTAGCTCAAGACCAGCAAGGTCACATCCCTTGAATACAAACCTGGTGAACTGAAAGACTGCAGATGTAACTATGTCTGTTATATTTTTGTAACCTTGTTTGTCTTTTTTCTAGATTTTGCAGAAGCTGCTTATTCAATTGTCTGCTCTGCTTAAAGAAAATTAACCAAGCAGGCAAAAGCCTTGTACACACGTGCGATTCCACCCACACCAAACAATTAACATTTCAGCCAATAATTTCATGTTCAGTCAGGTGTCCAATCCCACTGATCAAGCAATAGCTCCAAACTGGGGCAGCACGGTGGCTCAGTTGCTTGCACTGATGCCTTGCAGCACTGATGTCCTGAGTTAGAATCCACCCTTGGACACATCTGCAAGGAGATTATATGTTCTCACTGTGCATGCGTGGGTTTTCTCCAGGCACTCTTGTTTCCCCCACAATCATAAATACATACTGATAGGTTTTATGTGTTCAGGGCCTGATGTGAATGTATCCATGTAATTGTAAAGCGCTACAGAAGATGTTGGCGCTATATAAATCCACAATAATAATAACTGAGTAGCCTACAACTGAGTGGACTACTGTGGTATTGTATGGTTGATATTGGTATTCTACAATGCAGTCATTGTTGTATGACCGTGGTTGTACAGACCTGGGTGTAAAATACAGCATCGAAACGGTATCTAATGGCCTTGTTAAAGGTGCCATATTTCGAAATAGCGAAACAATGCCGTTTTAAATATGGCTCTTGATGTTAAAAATCAAAATTGGCCAGGATTTCACTAAACCTTAATCCGGCAGGTGTTTTAGACATCTCTAACATCCCGTGGCTGTGAATAGTGTGGCTCGTGTCTGAAGCTACTCAGAACAAAATCTAACATTTGTATATAATTTAATTTTAAATATAGCTGCACTGAAAATAATAAAATGGCTGTTAACTTGTATAGGTATGAATCAAATTGATTGAGTAGTATAAAACCTATATCCCGTATATAAAACGAGTGGAATCTGCGCATGCGTTTTTTTTCATTAAGTGTTGGAAAACGCATGTGATTGCGCAAACCGCTAGCGCATCACACCTGAAAACGGGTGTTTTCGGTGCGTTGCCGCGATTCCAATGATTAGGAAAAAACGCATGCGCAAACGCAAACACAGAAAAATTGCAGCAGTGTGGCCCATCCCTAAAACCTACCTGTCGCTTCAAGGAAAGGGTTAACAATATGAACCCATAGAATGTGTGCTAAGCTGTCCAGTATGTCTTGTGTGTTGGCAGGTCCTCAGGGAAATAAATGTGTTGCCGGTCCTACAGATCTCTTTTTAATCAACAAGGAAAAGCACAATGAAAAACAATTTTATACTTTGAAAATTGCAGCTATTTACAAAAGCAAATTAGATTTTTCCTGAATAATAATACCTGAGTGAAAGATACGGCAAGACAGTACCAAATCGCACTTGCATTTACATTTAGGGTAGTCGTCTATAATGAAACGAATTATATAGCAACCAGAGTTTGCAGTGTAATATTAACACATGGTATTAATGTAACAAAAGGTACAGTATATTATTATGACCCTCACAATATAAAGGTCCTGTTGGAATTTTTCAAATATTTCACTGCCGCTCCTATTAAAATATGAAAACCCAGCAGATGTACAGCAGCTTTGGTAAATATTTTGTGATAGTTTAATAAGTCAAGAATGTTGATAATGGGCATGTTATGGGGGGGGGGGGGGTTGAATGTGTCTCATGCTACTTATCAAATAACACCACTCCACTGAGCTAACACTAACTATGTATACAAGTACAGAAAGGAACCAGCCTTTTAATGACAATTTAGTTTTTTTAGTAAAATGTTTACATTTTGAGATACTATATACATACCTATACCTCATACTTTTATATGGTCATAGAACTCCTCAGTGACTTCTAATATCCTTAGATTTTACAAAATTAGAGCATTATTTATACAGCAAAGGGTCTAGGGGCAAGGATGCTATAATGAAGATTAATTTTAATATGGGCATGGCCTTTAAAACGAGGGTGTGGCTAAAATAGTGTTGGTGCACTGCTCTCACTACTGATGATACTTTCAGGAATCCCACCCTTGGAAAACCTGCTCTTACCCCTGTTACTATAGTCCATAGTATGCACATTAAACTATGATGATTATTCCAACTAAACAATTGAATTTTTACCAGAAAAAATCTGGCATGAGTTTAAGAAGAAAATTGTGGCGGGCCGCTGCTTCATGGGTCTTGTAGAGTTTCACCTGTGCAGCTGCCGCAGCCAATTCAATATTTTAATTAACATCAGCAAATACCTGGCATGATACTGGGTGGACCAAATGGTATTTACCTAGAGCCGCAAGCATGATATTGCACTTGCACCTTTCTGTAAATGAGCCCCATGGTATGTTGTGATTGGGCTGTCCTAAGGAGGCATGCATACTTAAGCTGGGTACACACATTAGCGATATAGGGCTGTTCCTGACGGTACCGACGATTATATTGTTAATGTGTATATGGCCGAAACAACCGTTTCCATTGCTGAAAAACGTTCAGCATTGACATTGGAAATGGTCGTTCTGACAGGAAAATTTCCCCTGGTCACGGTCGGGCCCTTGTACTAAAGTGTAGGGAGTCGGCTGCAATCGTAGGGAGTATGGCAATCACGAAAAATATATGAGGAGAACAATTGTGTCTGTGTGTACTCTTGCAGATTCTGTCTATCATCTTTGACAGATGGTTACTGTGTGTACCCTCCCTTACACAGGGCATGTTGCTAGATGCAGAGGTAAGAGAGAGCAGAATTAGGGCTGGTTGATATAGATTAACGTTTGTGAGGGGGTCTTTTAGTACAGTTTAGTTCTTTAAAGAAACACTAAACTGGTATTTTTACTACATTCCATATGTTTCTATTATTCACAGGGAGGAAAGAACGCTTATTTCCATCTCCCTGTGAATAATAGAACACCCGGGGGACACTGGAACTTACCTTACTGCCGCTCCTTTAGCAGTTCCTTCTGCACTGACAACCACGCTGCCCAACCAAGCGCCTATCTCTGGCACATGCGCACCAATACACATGATCGGGCATAGAAACATATGGAAAGTAGTAAAAAATACCAGTTTAGTGTTTCTTTAATTACATTGTCATTGCAGACTGAACAAATGTACTGAAAACAAACCATTGCCCTTTAATGAACAAGTCTGTTATATTTCAAATGTATTTGTAAATTCCATTCCTTTAAGGAGCTTAAACTTAAAACTCAGAAACAGTTCAGTACATTTAGAGTGCCAGACAGTTGTTTCCCTGTTTGAAGAGGGAGCATACAAAAAAAATCACCAGCAAGCTGTTGTAATTGCATATAGCAGCCAAGATTAATTAACAGGTTTACACCAGCAAACAAGTGAATTGATTCCAAGAATTATAACAGGAAGGCTAGAGGGTTGGACCTGTTTTTCTCACCTTAAATATTTGCAGCATCAAATCTCGTCTGTTATTTCAAGTAATATAAAATTATGATTTTGCTTCTGCCTGTTTACCTAATCCGCACGCCAAAATGTAATTAATTCCAGTATATAATTGTGTTACATTAAAAAAACAAGCGGCAGTAAGAGGCCTTAACTCCCACTACAATTATAGTTCCCTATCATCTGGAATAATAATTAAGAAAACGTTATTTTACTCATCCAGATACAAAAATAATTACATGCAAATTGCATCATATTTAGCGAAGAGGAAAAAAAAAAAAAAATATATATATATATATATATATATATATATATATATATATTCCAACATGATCTTTATAATGTGAGGGCTATACTAATATAAATGGTGTAAAATTCAACAAAGCATCTATAGTTACATAGCAAGCGAACCTTGAAAAAAGCCTAATAGGCAATTTGTCTTTTTTTTTGTGCTATTATATGGAGCAACCAAAAAGAGCTATCTAAATGCATTAAGGGCTAGGCCATACTGCTGCGATTCTTCTGCGTTTGCGTTTTTTTCAAATCATTGGAATCGCGGCAACGCACCAAAAACACGCCTTTTCGGGTGTGATGGGCTTGCGCTTTGGATTCCGCATGTGCAAACGCAACAAAATCGCACATGAAATCACATGCGATTCCGCGTGCAATTGCGTTTGCATTGCAGTGTGGCTGTTCCCTAACCAAGTAAAAAGCTAACATCAAACTGGTTGTAGCACATTCAAACTGCCATCCTATAAATGAATTGACATATTCCTAATTTCATAAATAACAAATAGATCTTGACAGGTATATGTCCAAGGCTGCTCCGGAACCCACCGGCCCCCTTTACTTAAAGGACAACAATATCAAATAAAAAATAAGCCCCCATTACATGTCCACACTTCCAGCAGCAGAAATTGCTTACTCACATTTACAACTGTGTTGCCCTCCCTTAGATATCACACAGCAAAGATGAGTGCTAAAAGCCTGCCTCCTAGACGGCCCAGGGCCATGGTTAACATATTACTTGTCATTGGCTAGTGGGAATGTCTGTTACAACCTCTCTCCTCCTCCTCAATCAAAGTTGAAATGTTTGGTTGCTAGCATACAGCCTACATAATCAAGCTGATAAAGGGTGGGTGGAGGAGTGTTTTCGCGCATGCTACCTTTGAATGACAGTTAGAGGCAGACAGAATTGTTACACCCCCTTCACAGCATGGCTAATTGAAGGCAGAGAGAGGCTCGAAATCAGGAAAAAAATGTATGGGGAGGGCTGCACACCTTTACTCTTTAGAAAGCAATTTAAAAAAAAATGCATTGAGGCAATACAGTTATCCTTTAATAATCTTATCCATGACCACCACCCCCTACTCTCCCCTTTAAATAAAACACGAGACACTAAGTTTCCAAGAGGAAATGATAATGGCCACTTTATTGTGACATATTCTTAACAACATCTCATAACTTTATAATCATAACAACAGCTAACCATTTAACACCAATTTAATAACAACTCTATACCATATGTCTGTTGTTTAAACATTAACTTTTCTGGCAATGCTCCCAACTCTACTAGCAACCAAGCCTCCCGCCGATCCAACTTTCCGGCTCAGGAGGCACCTTGATAAATCTCATCCAATCTCCCCCGGGGCCCCATTTCCCCCCAGGTAGTTTATTAGGCCAATACATCTTGGAAAGTGTATCCCTTTTTTCAGCCCTCCTTTAGGGCTACTGCCACTTTAGCATTGCCAGAGAGAGCCACCACTCATACACCTATCCAAAACTTTTGGAAGTGAGGGTGGACGGGCAACACGCTGCAATGTAAAACAAAAAATGGCACCTTGCCTATCTAAACCCTCCCACTTATTATCCACCTATACTTCCATATCCTCCATGTCTCCTCAAACTCCACCCCCACTCTCTGCACTGGCCAATCCCTGTCACGTGCTCCATTCTGTATTCTACAGCCTGTCGCAATCCTATACCAAAAATATACCAAATTTTACAAACAAAATTGATATTTCACAACTCCCTTCAACATTCAATAGAAGATAATCAATCAGCATTTGTGAAACCTTTCAAAATGTATTTCCCATTGGGAGGTTAAAAAAAAAAAAAAAAATATATATATATATATATATATATATATATATATTCTACAGAACTCCAACTGTAATTCACAATTGGTACCAATGACTTTACACCTTGCTGGGGGAATTGTAACAGCTCCTTCCTGCATATTTGGTGGGAATGCCCAGGAATCAAAAAAACTTTACTGTAAATCTCGATCCTGAAATGTACTATTCCATATAATACAGGGTTAACCCTGTTAAATATAGTTCTGGAGTTATAACCAGATAACTGTTACACAGTTATCTACTGTATCATGTTTTTTTTACTCATAACAAATAACATAGTATTGGAAGTCATTTAGACAACCCTTTACAAAACGGCCTATCTTAAAATATGATGTACTAAAAAGACTACAGTATATTTCACAAGGTCATTTTAAATGTTACAGAAGTTGGGAAATGTGCTATACAGACCCTAGATCAATGCAGAGCAATTAAGGACAACAGAATGTTTTCAATAGATCAGCTACCATAACAAATCTTCAGGGAGATTCAATAAAAGTTCTTATCGTTAAAATAGTGCTAATTTTACCCCAACCAATCAGATCTTATTTAACATTTGGAAGCTAACATCTGATTGGTTGGGGCAAAATTAGCACCATTTTAAATGATAAGAACTTTTATTGAATAACCCTGCTTGTTTTAATAACTGAGTCTCATTGGTACCAGTGTCTGTAATTATCTGCACTGTCCATTTTTTCCTTAACAGTAGAAATTTAAAGAAAGAAAGTTAAAATTAAAATAGGAGAGAATGGATTCTATATTTTTTTACTATGTCTCATGCCTTTAAACTAGTAGCCATGTATAACAGCCATATGTAATTTTGCAGGTTTTTGACAAGTTCTGAAGCCTCCTTGTATCTCATCTTTTCACATTTATGATTAATATAATACATAAGGCTTCTTTACTTTGAATGGGGAGGTGCAGTAGCGAGAATCCTTATTAAAGTCACTTAGTGTGTCACTGTGTGACTGTAATAAGAATTCTTGCCACTGCACCTCCCCACCTCTTTTCCTCCCTCTATACTCCATAGAATTGAAGCCGTTTCATGGAATATAAAGTGTTAATCACACCGTTTTCTATTGAAATGTAAAGCTACTGACCAGGTTTCTCTCCGTTTATCTCCCCTTCCCAAAAGACCTTAGGCGTGGTCAGGGATGTCAGATTTTCACGGTGCCCGATCGAGAGGAGGGGGAGTGGCATGGCTAGAGAATGGACAGAGAAGAGGTGGTGGTGGGGTTTTGGACATTCCTGTATAGGGACGTGGGCATTCCAGGGTTGGGCTGCCAGGGCCGCTTTTAGGACAGGATTTCAGCCATGACTGTGGGACTTGGGTTTATTTATTGCCCTGAACATAACAAATACCTCCAAAAAAATCATGCTTCATTTGTGATTTTTAGTACTAACAGTTGGTTGCTGTATAACATTACAAACACTATAAAGCAACCCAGTCCTAATTGTCAAGATTGTAGTGGCAAGAATGGTATAAAAGAAGAAAATTCATATTGGTTGACAGAAGACATGCTACAGAAACATTTAGACAAAATGAATATCCAAAAAGCTCCTGGACCTGCTGAAATACATCCATGGGTCCTAAGGGGCATATTTATAAAGCCACGATATCGCTTTTTAGAGATACCGCAGGGTAGTTAATTTCGCGATCGCACATTAACGACCAAACGTTTGGTAATTAACCAGGCATGTTCCTTATTTTCACAGATTAACTTTTTAAGTGGATTGGATAAAAATCTGCTGTAATACTAATTGATACTGAGAGGTTTGTTTTACAGGACCATGTCTATGCCTCACCATATAGAAGGCTTATTTATAAACTAAGGTCAGTTGACTTTAAAAAACACAATTGTACACGAATAGACAATTGCTTGATAAATTGCGTACAGGACTTTGTACTCAAGTATCATGTGAAATTCCACAATTTTTTTGTATTGGAACCACTTCTCTTTAATCTATTTCTAAATTACTTGGTTGGTATTGAGAGTAAGGTCTTTGTATTTGCTGATGACACAAAACTATGTAAGGCATTGAACAATACACATCTCTAGTACGATCTCTTGTAGTTTACCATCATTCCTGATCTCCCGTTCATCAGATCCGGACCAATGGGCGTTTGTGTCCGTCCCCACCTACACGTTAATATTGATTGTTCATCTGGAGATACAGTATGGTTTATACCCAGCCTAAAACTGTGAAACATCTTTCAGCAGATGTGGTAATGGCAAGTGCTTTGAATAGCTTCAAGAGTAAAGCAAGGTAAGTTTCTAAAATTAAAAAGAAAAAATAAACGTTACTGGTATTATTATATATAGTTCTTGTTGAATCTTTTCTGATTGCCTTTTTGGAGTAAGGAAAGAATTTCCCCCCTTCCTTACTATTTTTATGCACCTTCCTCTGGATCTTTTAGGCAGGAATCATGTGTAGGGTAACTATGTACAGTATGAACATCTCTTCAGAAGTCCATGTTTGAAATTTAAGTATGATTTATTTCATGAATTTCAAAATTAGTCCCCTGCTAACAGATTTACAGTATTTTCTAATATAGCACTACATATTCTTCAGACATTTTCATTTATTTAAACCATTCACATCTGTCCCTGCCTCCAAGAAGACACATTAAGTTTCAAGCTACATAGTTGCGCAAAATTTAACATTTTGGTTATTGCATTGTTGTGCTTTTGCCATTAATACAAAGCAGCGCAGGCCCCGCTAACGTAAAATAAACCTATCAATACTGATAGACATACCTATATGATTCTGGTGTCGAACCAGTGTACTGGAAGGAAGCCCACTCAAGCACAGGAAAAACATACAGACTCCTTGTAGATGCAGCTAAAGGTAGGATTAGAAGCCAGGATTTCAGCTTTTCATTGAGCTACTGTGTTGCCACCTCTTTCCTTTATAACATAATACCGGAAATTAACTTTGCATGTTGCAATGATAAGTTACAACTCAATTAATGCCTGCTGGCATGTAACAATGTAACCAATGCAATCTGTATGTTTCTAATGTAAATACTGACTAACCTGGTACAGTATTATATGTGTTAATTTCTAAAGCAAAGAAGTGGTATCCATAGTCAGGGGTGTTTCTAAAGTTTTTGGCCCTGTGGTAAACTTTTAAAAGGAGTCCACCATACATTGCTGCAGTGTGTAAAGTTCCTGGTGCTGCCTCAGGGGTGGTTGTGGCTTGGGGGATGCATGGATGGCTAGCTAACACTGGTTGGTGAAATGAAGGGCTGATTTTAAAGTGTCTGGTAAACTAGAGGGCTGACCTAACAGTGGCTGTTGAACTGGTGGGCCAGATTAACATATGCCACAAAAAGAGGTTGGTAAAATGGGCCCACACACAGACTGGTATAAGTGCACTCACACAAACTGGTACTATATGTGCCACACAGAGATTGGTAAAATATAAGCCCCTACACAGATTGGAAATATATGTGCCACAAAGAGATTTGTAAAATAAAAGTGCCCTCACACAGATGTGTAATATTAGTGTCACACAAAGATTGGTAAAATATGTGCCCCCACATAGAGTGGTAATATATGTGCCACACACAGATTGATAAAATATACGTGCTCACACACAGACTGGTATTGGTAATATTAAAGCCACACAAAGCATGGTAAAACGTAAGCCCCCCCACACAGACTGATAACATTAATTCCACATAGAGAATGGTAACATATACTGTGAGTGCTCTCCGTGCCCCACAAATGCTAGAAATAAGCAGGTGCTTGCCAAAGTTAATTAAGACTGAGAATCCAGCTCAATATGCCTGAGCTGCTGTGCACTGCAATACATTTCTGCCCCTAAATAAATTACAGGATCATAACCAAAAATGTATGTTTGCATACGTGAGAAGCCTGGCTAACAAAATTTGAGAATTGGAGATAATGGAGTTGAAAAGTATTATGTTATAGGTATAGCATAAACATGGTTGAACAGTTCTCATGACTGGGCTGTAAATTTAGAAGGATACTCCTTGTTTAGACAACGAAAAAAGGAAAGGGGAAGGAGTATGTTTTTATGTTATAAAAAGAATTGAAGCAAAATTTAAAAGAAGAGATAACTGGCGATAAGGATGTTAAAGCGAAGGCAATATGGGTAGAATTAGGCAACATTTGGCGTCTTATAGCAGACACACATTGTTGGTGTCTGCTATAAGACGCCAAATGCAAGCAGGGCAGTCAGTCAGCTTCATGTGCAGTAGGCAAGGGCTGCAAGTTTGGGGAGTGTACTCATTATGGAGGACTTAAATTATCCTGACATTGATTGGTGTAGTGGGACTGCCATCACAGAAAAAGACGATGAGTTCCTGAATTTGCATTTGCTGCGGGATAATTTTCTCTCACAGGTGGTTGAAGTTCTTACTAGAAAAGGAGCTCTGTTGGATCTGGTAATATCTAACATTGTGGAGCGTATTATAGATATAAAGGTAACTGGAGGCTTAGGTGATAGTGACCATGAAATAGTGTCATTTGGAGTATGTTATCGAAAGGAATAATGCGCTGGGTTAACACATTTTTACTTTCAGCTCTTAAGCATGTCAACTGGGATAAGGTATTAAAGGTACAGAAGAGAAGCAGACTGTGTATAAGGGGGTTTTAAGCCATTTCACATCTAAATTTATACCCTTGGTAAATGTAAAAAAAATAAATCCGTGCCCATGTGGTTGAATTCTGATGTAAAGAGGGAAACGGAAAGAAAGAAAGAAAAAGGCACTTAAAACCTCTAAGTCAGAGGGAATGGAAAGGGCCTTTAGGGAATATAAAAACTGTAACAAGGAGTGTAAGAAAGCAATCAAACTAGCTAAATTTAATAATGAATTTAGGATAGCTGAACAAAGTATCCTAATCCTGTGGTCCATACTTGCTCCACAGCCCAAGATATAAAGACGTTATGGACCAGAAAGTTAGTGCAGGGGAGGTCTGGCCCAGTAGGCTGAGGGGAAAATGCCCTCCCAGCTGGTCTCCAGTGAAAAATTTGGTCTGCCACAAAAGTTGCGTGCTTCAAAGGCACAGCACACACCTCTAGCTCTAATATGGGCAAGATCCTTCTTCAGATTGTTTACCAGTCAGCCCTCAAGTTTATTAGCAATGTTAGTCCTCCAGTTCAGTAGCCAGTGTCATCAGGCCTCCAGTTCATAGACCAGTATTGTCAGCCCTCCAATTCATTAGCCAGTGTTGTCTGCCCTTCAGATCACTAGCCAGTGTAAGTCAGCCCTCCATTTATTTAGCCAGTGTTAGTGATCCCCCCAGTTTATTATTCAGTGTTTGCCAGCCCTCCAATTCATTAGCTGGTATTAATCAGCCCTCCAGTTCATTAGGAACAAAGGAAACTTTGGGCAAGTATAACTTGACTTAGAAAATGTACCCAGGGATGAGGACTTAGCGATTCAGGTCCTCACCCCGGGTACTTGTAAGGGGGAGGGGTAAGATTTTAGGACTACAATTGTCCTATAACCACATCATACACTTTAAAATGTTGCAGGCATCAATGTAAAATGGGAATAGTGCTCTTAAAAATGGGCATAAACAGTGTGTGATCTTATCAAAGTGGGCATGGTTACATATGTTGCACTGTACCATAAAAGGGCACTTGGTTGTATTTGCCCCCATGCCAAAAGGTCCCAGTCCTCCCGTGACATGTGACATTCCTAAGGCTGCTCCCCTACCTCGCCGCCGGCGAGCACAGCCTCAGACTTCAATGTGTGAGGGAGACAGGAAGTTCCTCCCCCTCCCTGCTGTATGAAGATCCCTACAGAGAAGGTAAGGGAATCTTCAGCCCTACTCTCTCACTATGTGAAAATAGCCTTTTTCACTCTGCCTGAAAAGGCTGTTTTCACACAGTTTTGTTTGGGGGCCCACGGCACCCACGAGTGGGCGGGCCAATGCATCTTTGAGTGGGTGGGGCCAACACATTTGTGAGTGGGCGGGTCCAACGCATCCGCGAGTGAACGGGGCCAAATGTCGCTGTAAGGGAAGGGGCTAAGGGGGGCCTTCAAGAGTGGCAATGGGGCCCATGAGTGGTAGGGACCAGAGGGGTCCATCACATGGTTTCAGAGCAGGAAGTGCAGGGGAACTGGTGACGTTGCTGCCATATCACACACAAAAATGCAAATATCTCCAAAACTATGTAAAATAAACAATGAAAGTAAATGGCAAAAATGGTCAGGAGAGCAATTCCTATCAATTAACCTAAAGTGGACCACAGTTCCCCTTTAATAGTAAGAAGATGAGGACTGAAAATGTGGCACCATTGATTAATCGGGATAAGTTAGTTATGGAGGATGGTGATAAAGCAAATGTCTATAGAAGATCCAAGCACAGATATCATAGAGTATAGTAGCAATAATGGTATACAAGATATAAGTGCACTTTGGATAACCGAGGATATAGTACAGAAATAACTAAATACGGTTAAAGGGACACTATACTAAAAAAAATGACTGTCTCATCTTAATCTATTATTGAAGACATGTAAGTTGCACTTACCCTGATTTGTTGCTGCATGCCTTCAATCCAGCACACATTCAAGGTTATGCAATTAAAGTTCTTATCGTTTAAAATGGTGCTAATTTTTCCCCAACAAATTAGATGTATGCTTTCAAATGTTAAATAAAATCTAATTGGTTGGGACAAAATTAGCACCATTTTAAATGATAAGAACTTTTATTGAATAACCCTGATTTTGTTTAGAAGCAGGATCCCCTCTCCCTCTTTTAACCACTCCCACTTGCATACGACCTGACTTTTTTCCCATAAACCAACTGTCAAGCCTGCACACAGCATACAGCATTTCAACTGTCAAAACTCTGTCACCATTCCAGCTACAGTAAAACTGCTCACAGAACAATAGTTTTTGAGAGCAAGGAACTTGATTGACAGATGAAATGTAAAATGTTTTAAGTTGGATATCTAAAGAAATAGGGGGCAGATCAACAAAAAAAATTATACAGTGGTGGTCGGGAAGAATTATAGTTTCCAGTTATGGCCAATTTAAAATAACCTTTTTTTCAGTATAGATGCCTTTTAATATTAATAAATCACCTGGACAGGATAAAATACATCCTCGGCCCTTAGGGAGTTAAGTTCAGTTTTATCTAGGACATTGTTTCTTATTTTTGCAAATTCCCACATGTCCGGATCTGGGCCTTCAAAAAGGTTAGTCGTTCACAGCTGGATAATTACAGGCCTGTAAGTTTAACTTTAGAGGTGGGGAAGATACTGGAAAGTTTAATAAGGGAACATATTCTAGAGTATGTTTTAGGGACTGGCCTTATTAGTAGTAACCAGCATGGATTTAGGAAGAATAGATCTTGTCAAACTAACTTGATTGGCTTTTATGAGGAAGTGAGTAGAAATAGCATAGCAGTAGATGTAGTATACTTGGATTTTGCAAAGGCTTTCGATACATTCCCCTACAGGTGACTAATGTTTAAGCTAAGGTCTGTTGGTCTGGGGTGACACATTTGTACATGGATAAAAAAATTGGTTGATGAATAGGATGAAGAGTAGTTGTTAATGGGGCTTCATCAATATGGATAAAGTGGGGTGCCACAGGTTTCTGTGTTGGGGCTGCTTCTATTTAATCTGTTTATAAATGATATGGAAGTGGGTATTGTCAGCAAGGTTTCTGTGTTTGCTGACGACAAAAAACTGGCCATTAAAAGCTTCAGGGGATGTGCAATCGTTGCAGGGGGATCTAGATAGATTGTCACATTGGGCTGCTAAGTGGCAGATGAAATTCAATGTTGATAAATGTAAGGTGATGCATTTTAGACTTAAAAATCCTTGTGCTGCTTATACTATAAATGTCTCTGTGTTAAGTGAATCCCTGTTGGAAAGGTAGTAAGCAGTGCCAGGCAGCAACAGCCAGAGCCAGCATGATAATGTCTTGTATAAAGAGAGGTATGGATACAAGGGAGAAAAATGCTCCCTCTTTACAAAGCATTGGTAAGGCCTCATTTGGAATATGCAGTGTAATTTTGGAATCCTGTGTACAAAAAGGACATCTTTGAAATGGAGAGGGTTCAGAGAAGGGCAACTAAATTAATAAGGGGATTGAGGGAGTTTGAATAATTTACAATTATATACACTAGATAAAAAGGCGCTTGCATGGGGATATGAATACTGTGTATAAATACTTTAACGGGCCATACAATAAACTATCTGGGGCATTGTTCACCAATAGAGCATGTCAGAGGACACGAGGACATCCCTTAAGACTTGAAGAAAAAATGTTTAGGCTTCAAGTTCAGAAAGGGTTTTTCACTGTGAGAATGGTAAAGCTATGGAACTGTCTTCCAGTGGACGTTGTTATGGCAGGTTCATTGGTCAGTTTAAAAAAAAAGCTGCAAACAAGGAATGTTGCAAGTTACTGGAATTGACATATAAAGTAGAGTTGATCCAGGGAAATTTCCGATTGCCACTTCAGTCAGGAAGGAATTTTTTCCCCCTTCATAAAATTGGTGGATTTTCTTGCCTTCCTCTGGATCAACAGTTAGGTATCAATTAGATATCCAATTTGGTCAAAGACTGCCGACCACTGAGCGCATCTATGCAGGCGACAAACGGCTGTTTGGGACGATAGCCACACATGTGTATGCGTTCAGTTGGGGGTCTGGGGTTTTGTTGACCCCCATCTGAATACAGTAGTGCGTTGGTTTACTCTGGGCACTCCGGTTTCCCCCACAATCACAAAAACATACTGATAGGATGTTTGAAATCACAACACACAAATTGCTTAGTAAGCTATGTATCCACAGGTGGTGCATATAGGTGTGTCTACAACAGATGCTTCAACTACCCTTGGCTGGAATATACCTGTGAGGTGACGCTATAGGTAAGAAGAGGAGATAACCAACCATAAAAAGGTTAAGTCTCCATCATAGGCATAGTGTATATCAAAGAAGGGTCACGCTAACTGTCTGTAAATTGCCTCTAGTCACACTGCTTGCCCTGTCCAGGGAACAAAATACATGAAGAGAAGAAGGATGCAGATGCTAGGATGCAGATGCTTCATGGAAGGACTTAGACTGCAACACTGAAGGTAATTGCAAAAGTGGCTTATAACACACAACATGTTACGGACACAATGGTCCTTTTTCAACTGTGAGACACTTCCATGAAGCATCTGCATCCTTCTTCTCTGCATGTATAGCTGTTCACCCTTAAAACAAAAAACTGGTGACTTGTCAGTTATTTGCCCACAACACCAACTGCTATTTTTACCAGTTTATTACATGCTTTTGTAACCTTGCAACCTACCTGTCTATTCCTGTTGCAGCCATGCCTTAAGGTTAGTACACACATGCGTTTGGGGGTCCCGATCCGCGACACACAATGTGTACGAACAAACATTTCAGCTGATAATCGGCCCGTGTATGGGCACTGGTATAATAAAGTTTTCCCACAGTAACTAGTATAATCAAGTTTGCCGACAGTAACTGGTATAATTAAGTTTGCCCACAGTGAATGGTACAATCAAGTTTGCCCATGACTGGTACATACCTGAAGTCCAGCTATTTTTCCCTTTTACGTACTTCTCTTTCGGGTCGCACCATTTTTCTTGTATGTGGGTCACACCATTATGTGTATGATAAATGGTGTGACCCAAAAGAGAAGTACTTAAAAGGGAAAAATAACTGCAACTAGGAAATCCGGACCTGCTCATAAGTCGCATCCAACATAATAGGAAAAGAAAAATGGGATAGAATTCTGGGGGGAATGACTCACCTTGCCCCTATGTGTTGACGCCCATGAGTATAAGCATTTCTAGGGTTGGGGGCTGTTGCATGGGGAAAAAAAACAAAAATATTCAATTTCTGGGGTGGACTTGCCCTTTATCTATTAGACCCCCCTCCCCCCCCCCACACACACACATTGCTCTGCTCTCAATACAGACTAGCTGCTAACTTTTTATTTCAAGTTAACTCTGTGCTGCCTTGGCTGACAGCCCCGTGCCCCAGGATTCTTCCACAGTTCCTCACAGACTCCGGCCGGCCGGGCAGTGTCACTGACAGGTCTTTGTATAGAGGAATTTCCGGTTTTTAAAAAACTTTATGGAGACTTACACTGCCCAGACGTTATATATACAGGGACAATGCCGGAACACAGTAGGGGTGCCGGGACACCGGGAAAAGCACCCAAAACTGGCAAAATCAGGATGGTTGTGAGCATTAACACAATAGAAAGCCGGTATGCTTTGGAACTTGGAAGGGGGGCACTGCATCTGTCAACTGGGGCACGTGCCCCATTGTGCCCCAGTGTAGCACCGCCACTGGCTAATAACACAGGCTAATGTTATGTAGAGATGACATAACGCAACACTAGTTTATGATCTGGATAGCTTACGTAACACTGGCTAATAAACTGAAGGTCTGACTAACACTGGCTAGTGAATTTGAGGGCTGACTGATTATAAATGTGATTATATGACCGAGACCCCCATATATTGCTCTACTCTTAGTTTCCTTCAATGTGCTGCCCAGACTATAAGTGAGCAATCTGCTAAACTTTAGACACTGTTGTGCTGCTTCTATTAATCTGGGCAGAAGTTTGAAGGGAGCCAAGAGCAGAACAATGTATGTAGTCTCATAGATAAGCACATGCTACCCCCACCCCCAGTCTTTTAGCATGTCAGCCAAGGCAGGCATCACATAGTTAAGCTTTAAACTGAGGCACTTTCACCAAAAACTCATTACTGACCCCCATTCTCATAAATCCTTTTAGTTTTGGCTGTGGTGCATGACTCTTCCCAATGTCAGCAACGAAAATCAGCAGCAGAGGAGGAGTTTCCTGTTAGAGCTAGAGTTGCGCACTGTGCCGTTTAAGCACGTAACTTACTACATAGTTTCTGTGGCAGCCCAAATTTGTCCTTGGAGACCAGCCCGGGGGCATTTGCCCCTTAACCTACTGGGCCAGTTTTCCCCTGGAGTGATTGATGTCTCTTTTCTTTGGGGGGAGGGGGGTATCTCTCCTTGGGGCGGGTCACACCAGAAATTAGATGGTATGTGTGTCAGAGAGGGAGAGGGTGGCTGACACAAACTGCAGCACTTACAAAAGCTAGGAAAGGGGTGGGTTATAACAAATACTGCACCGTCATTCTGTAAAATAATAGGATATTATAAGTATCTGTATAGGGTCACGGAACTCATTGGTAACTTATAATATCCTTATAATTTACAGAAGGGGGTAAATTATTCACTATATAATATAGTGTTCAATTAAATATTAAAAATACAAGAACTGAATCAGAATAGGCCCCTCTGCAAATGGTAGCCATTATATCACTTCCTCTAATGAATCACAAATTCCTGATTACATGATGGAAAATCCAGATGCACAGGAGGAAAAATGTTATAGCAGAGAGAGATTTCAGGGCATAGGCTGTGGTTATCTTGTATACATATATATAAGCTAAAAAAAATGAATAGTTTGATGTAAAAATCCTCTCTCCGTCTCTCCCTGGGTGCATACAGCTCCTTCTGAGCTGTCATTAGATTTGAAATATATCTACAATATCCAGCCCAGTACTGCACAGATAAAATTTTATCGGCTACCAAATGCGCTAATGGAGTCAAGGGAATTGTGGGGGGAAATGTAACAAATAGCACCCTTAACATACTAGATAATTCCAAGTAATACAACCATGTGTTTTCCAACCATCAATTCTAAATTAGTTTTAGTAGCCACATATTGCAACAGGCAATAAAGGGATCTTTGTTTTGAACATTTTCGCTACTGCTGAGTTTCATGATACGTACTATAAGGCAGAATTCTTAGATATTTATATATTAAAGAGCAATCTAGCACACCATTCTAAGCCAAGTTTATCTATGAGGTCCCTCCTTTCTACATGCGCATTAGTCACCACGATAGCCGTTTGATATAGACATTCGTACGTAACATAACGTTCGTATCTTTGCGCAATTCTGAAAAGCAGCGCATGCGCGTTTTATAGATTTTTGATATATAGTTAATGATAATCTGCTCACCATGTACAACTATACGATTATCGGTAGAATAAATCCACCAGGCTGATCGTCGGAAAAAGCCGACAATAGTCGACAGTCATTGGTCTTTCATGATCATTGATGCTATATTTTCTTACAAATATTGTGCGATTGTTCGTTCGTCGGCTGCATCGTACGACAATTATCCAACGTGTGTACGAAGCTTAACAGGTAGGCCCATTATTTTAGGTTTTAATAGTGAGAAAGTTTGTCAGTTCATTAACGCAATCTGTTTATAAACTGTAACCTGGATTCTTATGCCAGAGACACTGCAGTTTTTGTTAAGAAGACCGCATACACTCTGTGTATAACTTGTGATGTCAAGTCTCTCTATACCAGGGATGTTAAACTTGTGGTTTAAAAATTACAAATCCTAGCATTCCCTGGTTGCAGTAGGTAGCAAGGGGATTCTGGGAGTTATAGTTTTTAAACATTTCAAACAGGTTTGACAACTGAGCTCTACATGGATATAGAACACAAATTAGGAATCAATGCATGCAGCTATTTCTTTGACCTGGATGGCTCATTACAAGGATAACGTTTATTACTGCACTAATTTACTTTAGCTACTTTCTGTTTGACAACCACTATTACCTACAGGTGCGTGGTGCAATAATGGGTGCTAAATGTGCTCCCACACATGTATTTACAGAGGACAACTTGTTTACTGAATTTATAAATGCTTGGGGACGCTACGTAGATAGATCTAGCGGCCCCAGGGGACAGGGGGGCCTTTTTGAAGGCTTTAAACAAAAATGCCTTTAACATTTTTCTGATATATTCCTTTTCTGATGCCAATATTGATTATCATTTATTGATTTAACGGTCAGAAATGAAAAAGGGTTTCTTCTTACAGAGTGTTATCATATACCATACTCCACCAATGCACTGCTGGATCACCATAGCTAGTGAATCACTAACTATGGATCACCAACTATGGATCACCATAGTTAGTGAAAAGTATGCCATTTGTCTAATATAATCTATCTATCTATTAAGCACTATCTAGCAATAGAGAGATTCTCTCTCTGTAGAGACACTTGTGGAACCTTTGACCTGGACAAAATATTTTGCTTAGACAAAATGCCTGCACTGAGATGCTTTGTGCACGACATATATTCTATCTACTAACTGAAGTGAAGACTGTAATTATGCACATATGCGATGCACAGACATACAGCAATTCTGTATTCAGCCACCAGGTGACGAACAACAGTTCCTAGAAGGAGAAAAGAAGGGTGTGTGTGCACCTCGGGGTGCGCTGGCACGGGGAGTAGGGGGAAGTGTTTATTCTTTAAAGAACTGGGATGGTTAATGGTTTAAACTTCCTGCATTGAATCCTTAGGCTAGGTGTGTACCCTACAGTAGCTATATATAGCTATATATTGAGCATTACACTTATTCAAATGGTGCTCGTATAATTGACCTAATCTGTCTGGAAATCAAACAGATGCACTGTATTGTTACCATCCAGCCTGATGAAGGGGGCTTAGGACTCCTGAAAGCTTGCTTAATTTTTTTTTATCTAGATAGCCAATAAAAAGATATCACAGCCCTACTTTTCTTGTCTTGTAAAGAGGGAGAATACTATTATTCTTCCTTGAATCTATAACCCCCATTATACAATATCCTCTAGTCCAGTGTAAAGGTAACATACCGAGGTCCTGGGTAGGAGCCCTCACCATATGCCTCTGTGTATCATCCACGCTGTGCTGTCAGGGATGTTCCTAGGGTTTTTGACACATGAAACAACTTTTAAATGCCAACTATCGGCAGATGGGGGGGGCGGCACGTGAAGCGAGTTTGGCTTCATCAGGGAACATAGGCGCGGCTTGTGGAGGTGGGTATGGTGGGCTGACTAACACTGATTGGTGAACTGGTGATGAAATGCAGTATTGCAGGAAGGATGATTTTTTTTAACTGCCGCCTTTTAAGTGTTCTGCAGGGGCATGCCCTGAGCAAATGTTTCAGTTTGCTTCATGGTAGGGGCACCCTTGTGTGCTGCATTCCAGCGTGTAAACTCCCCCTCCCGATCAGAGACTTCAGCAAGTCTTGCAATACTGCAAATGAGAAAGTTGATACTGGGAAGCAGGTTTCTCCGTATCTCAGGAATCAGCAGTTGCAGTTACATATCATGCTGTGCTTTATTTAGAATCACACATATCGGTAAAAGGAAGTCAGTGCAATAAGTACATATAACAGATATGCAACACAAATAACAAAAAAGCAGTCTTACGTGTTTCGCGGCCTCGTGGCCGCTTCATAAGAGACTCACTAAGTCATCAGAGACTCACAGCGAGTCTCTAATGAAGCAGCCACAAGGTATCTACATCCTCTAGTCCAGGGCTGCCTAGCCCACCCCATGCTGTCAAAATATTGTAGTTTTGGCGTGGAACTATGGTTTGGACAGCAGAAGCTCCGAGGCAAACATATTCCCTGGGAGATTCATTCATCTCTATTTTTGTACCATATATTCTGTCAACACAAGAGACTTTTTTTTCTTTTTTTACAACATTTTCGCTACTATAGTCTGTGCTATTTGTACTAGGTGTCTTTATAATGTACACAAAGGCAAAAAAAATGGTTTATTACTTTTGCTTTCTCTGAATCCTCTATAGCCAGCTTTGTTCCATTAGTTTATTGTCGAGCAAATGCGTGTGAGAGTCTTTACCGAGTGGAGAAACAGTCCAGAACAGTACAGAACAGAACATAAATAAAAAGAACACAAAGATGGGTTGACTCTGCTAACAATGCATTAAAAATTCATCTTTATTAAGTCATATAAAAGCAAGTAAGGGGCATAGATTCTGACACGTTTCATGACGTCTATCGTCACTTTATATATTTATTTTACCCACCTTCTTGCTTTCTGTGAACAGTTTCAGCCATATTGCTGCAGCCTTATCATTATAGTTACAGTTTTTTCATCTTTTACTGTACTGTATATACTGTACAAGCTCAACTCATTTAACATAAACACATTTCCTTTACCTTTCTTTTTGAAAGGCATTTAGCCTCTTTTAAAGGCCTCTCTCCAGCATCTTTCAACCTTGGTTTCTGGCTTCCAGGGGTGCCAAGGTCTTCAGAGGAAGAAGGTTAGACTATGTGGGCACTTAACATTTTAGTCTATGTGGGCACTTTATATATCAGTCTGTGTGGATATTTTACCAGAATGTGTGGGCACTTTTACCAGTCTATGTGGGCCCTTTATATTTCATATTGTATGGGCACTTTACTAGTCTGTGTGGGAGCACCTTATAATTCTGTCTGTGTGGGCACTTAATTAGTCTGTGTTGGCACTTTATATTTCAGTTTGTGTGGGCACTATACTAGTCTATGTGGTCACTTTACCATTCTGTGTGGGCAATTTACCAGTCTGTGTAGGCACATTAACAGGCTTTGTGGGCACCAATCCAGTTATTTCTGCTGGGTCTGCTCCCAGACTAAATCTCTCACACAGGCATGATTTAGCACATGCTGCCTAATGAACAAGCGTGTGAAAAGCTGCCATTTTCTATGATATTCTCTGATCACCAACGTAGCGCACGTTTGCCGCATGCTCATTTGTCATGCAGCAAATCGTATGTGGGAGTATGAAGCTTTTGTTCTAGAGTCTTAACCAAGCTTTGTAAAATAAGAAAACTTCAGCTTCTCTACAGTATTCATTCTTGTATATTAATTTAGCAATATTGATTTTTTTGCTTCTTTTAGAAATATTTATGGTCTATCTTAGATTTATTTTAAAGATATTAGATCCTCATTTCAGTTCTGCCTTAAAATAAAGCTGAAAAAAAAAAACAAGCATAGAAGTAAAAGACTTTCCGTTGACATTGCTAAATGAAAATGTCAAGCTATAGGCTTGAGTCATGCAATTAGTAAAATATGAAAAACAACGAAGCGAATACAGTACTGACTAACTCTGTACTTTTAAAGGTTACTACTAAATCTACCACACATGTTTTGATTTTCTGCCATATTTGCATGTAAATCAACTAAAAAAATAGCATGTTTAATAATAGAAACATAATGATTATACTGATGGCACAAAACTTGCTTGAAACAGTTCCAAAAATGTTTTATTTTTGGAAAAAAAACACAATTAGCATAAAATGTAAATCCACATTTCTACATCAAAGGATTTCACCCTAGTGCTCCAAAATAGTATGTAGCGGGCTAAATAAGTAATAAATAGGTACCCTGTGACCTACAGTTGTTCTGCCAAAAATATGAAAAAGTAGAGGGAATGGAGCACACCAGACCTGTGATTATGACTTTAGGTAAGTATTTATACTATACTATTGCAAGTGTAAAGGGGGGGTCCAGTTCCTTAACTCTGGGTAGTGGGTACTTTTAATGGGACAATGTGAGTTATGTCCCCTACCTCCTGTCATTGCTTATAAAGTTGGGTAGATATCTACACACATTCCAGCAAGTTATCATTATACTTTGGGGGCAGTGGCTGCTATCAGCTTCCAATACTAAAGTATAGGGGCAGATAGAAATTTTCTTTCATGGGCAAATAATATAGAGCCCAATGGTTGTAGTTTTTTGGATTTTTCTACAGGATTGGCCCATTATTATTAGTGTGTGTATCCAGGGCAAAAAAATTGCCAGCAATATCTGCAGCTGACAGCTGTCTCGCTACTTATGGCGTGACAGAAATGGAAGGGGCTGTCAGGCGAGACAGCTGCCAGCCCTCGGTATGAGTAGCTAATTTAGGCAATAATGAGTAGGCAAGAGTGCTCACTCCCATCTCCCAAGAAACCATAGATTCCAAGTCAGCCCATGCATCAGGTCTTAGATCCACCAGAAATTATATATTTATAGTGGGTGAATTAGCATAACTGTAATCAAACTCTTTTGACAGAGGTGCTGAGAATCCCATGTGGTGGTGTGAATTACCATGGAAACATGCATGTATGTGTGACATGAGGGAATGCCTCATGAAGAAAGGATATGTTAATTTAATCTAGTGAATTAGGCAAAACAAGAGCAGGAAAAGACATCTTAAAAGGGTATGTCCACCCATAAAATAAACTTTTTATATGTTGCTTATTTGATAGCACCAACCTTAAACGCCATGATGATTTTTCCAAAAAACCTTTTGTTTGTCCGATATTACATGCGCTATACATCAGGTCACACCAAGCCTGCATTTCCACTCCATTAGATCTCTGCCGCGACGTTAGCTGACCCCGTGCTGCAGCGTAATAAAAAAGAATTACATTCCTCCTCTCGCGCGTATTCCTGAACGCGAGAGCCAATAAGAACACGGAATTATCGGAGCTGTGTAAAAAGAGCAGAGAGCTGCGTAAACACAGTAAGTGACGCTGATTTATGCCAAATTTATGTTATTACAGCCTTTCCCGATATTATTGCCATGTCTGCCAATTAAATCTATTACTCACCAGAGCTACAAATTAAAATAATTTATTATCTATGGAAACCTTTTCTCATGTGATTTTGTCTGTTTGTGTGTGTGCGTGTGTGACTCTGTATGTGTGATTATGGGAGTTTGTGTGTGTGTGTATGTGAGAGAGTTGTTTGTATGAGTTTGTGTGTGGGTGTATGTGTAATTGTGTGTATGTGTGTGAGTGAGAGTGTATGTGGGTGTGTCAGTATGTATGTCTGAGTGTGTCTGTATGTGTATAGTCCGTTTTTACATTACCTACTGTAAATGAAATACAAGGTTAGAGATCACGATTCATCTGTCACAGACCGATCAGTGCAGAGCGGAGCAGAAATAATCACTTCTATCAGCTGCGGCAGCGTGCAAATTCAGTCTTTCTTCCGTACATAAACCTGTAGAGCTGCTGATTGGTGGATTTTCAAATAGGGCGGGATCCTGGGGTCAAAACATTGTGAGATGGGACTTTACTAGACTTTACTTTGCTAGATACTAACAGACATGCTCGAGAACATGAAAAGAACACAGGCGAGGTGACGTACCCTGGTTCTGTGAAACGCTGGACTGGTCCATGCTGCAGGAATATGCCAGCTAGAAGGGTGAGTTACTTTGGAACCGCTGGACCGATTTAAAAGCTGTAAAGCTTGTTTTGAAGCTATTCTTTTGGCCAAATACATGTAAAAAGTTAGTTTGGGGGGTGGACATTCCCTTTAAAAATATTAGCATTCCAAACAAATCTTCCACACTGCACATCCACAATTCACAACTCCTCGATTACAGTAATTTTACTTAACTGTGATGTCATGTGTCAAAAACAGGAAATGTAAATTGTTAACTGTGAATACAGTTTATATGTGTTGTGACATTGTCTGTTGAACAAATGCCTTGCTTTAAATGAATGTTCAAATATATTATACCAATTGCAAAATGTAGATTTATATTAGAATAATCACTATTTTTAATCTAAATGAGTTTGACTACAATAACACCCCAAATAAAATTTCTGTACATGTTAAAATAAAAGAAAATACTTGTTTTAATCAAACATGTTAAAAAATAAATGCAAATTGATGAGTAGTTTATTTCCTCATATGGCTTTATAATGCAATTTAAAGGTGGTGCACATGCTTTAATTATAGGTATTTTATGTGGTCTGCATATCCTTTACTAGCTAAGGAGAATCAGAGGGCACATCAAAAATGTTCTCACCACTCACAGGCTTCACCAGGGTGTCCTGACTCCCGATCTATATGTTGGTAGCACAAACCAGGGGGGACAGCTCTGGACCTGAATTTGTATTATGGTCTCTATTATTATTATTTACCCACAGTTACTGTTCCTTGGAACTAAAGGACATTGAATTATCTGGGACTGTATGAATGGTTCATCCCAGTTTCAATAGTTATGTGGTGTCCCAGATAGGTAGAATAGGAGGTGCTCTCCTTATAACCTGTGCCACATCAGGTAAGTATCATAAGTCTTAGTAGTATTCTACTCTATTTGCTCTTTTTAAGAAACACAAGATATCTATCCTGCTCCAGGCAGCATTACAGCGTGTAGTGTTTAAGAATTGAACCTTGAAATAAAGAGAATACAAAAAAGTCTGAAATTTCTAATGGAGGAACTCGTGGCAGATTTATATAATTAAGAAGACCCGGGTGAAAGGTTGGCACCCTGGATTCTATTCACTGACACAAATCAATACAAACCACTGTTACTAGATTAACACTGAACATCTGCCATTCCAGTTCAGAATTCATCCTGTAATTAGCTTTCTGACCCTTCTTCTTCACCCCTCTCCCATTCCTCACATCCCATCCCACTTACTTCACCACCAACTGTACTTACCCGATGAATCGAAACTGATTGGATTTGTTTTGTCTGTTAATTTTCAATCATATCCTACTCTTGAACGCTGTTTCAATATAGAACTTACTTATGGTGGCCATAGACTCTACAATCCGATCGTACAATCCGCGGGTCGCATGATTGGATTGCCGGACAGCCAAAATATTTTCAACTGGCCCGATGGGGAAATTATTGTAAGATCCTTGAAAGATCTTTCAACGATATCCCGATATTGTACGACCAGGATTTAAGCATCTATGGCCACCATTAGGAGGAGGTTAAAACATTTGTTGCTGCGATAAACACTGCATCCTCCTTTGTAATACTGTTAATAACTTGTTATTCTGTTCTTCCTATACACTTGTTTTAACATATTAAATTTAGGGAGATTTAATAAAAGTTCTTATTGTTTAAAATGGTGCTAGTTTTGCCCCAACCAATCGGATCTATTTAACATTTAAAAGTTAACATTTGATTGGTTGGGGCAAAATTAGCACCATTTTTAACGATAAGAACTTTTATTGAATGAAGAATGTTGTTTATTGTTCACTGCAATTCTTATTTTATCAAGAAATGTAAACAAAAACAAAAAAAACCACAGCCGCAAAATGCATCAAGCACAAAAGCTTGCAAAAATGTAGAATGAGATTTCCCTGGGTGTTTGATCATGTACCTTACAAATTAACTTGTGATGGGTAAGCAATTTTATAATTTTAAATTCAATGTACACTGTATTTCAGGTTTCACTGCTAATAAAACATAATTACATATATTCTATAACAATACTCATAAATTCTATAGTAATTCTACTAGTATAGTAGTGTCTAGATCTACCTTCTCTGTTTATATTATACATTGAGATGTTATGGAATTTTTTTTTATTTAATTCTAGCGGAAAGCTAAAATGTAATGTTATAGCATTATTAACATTAAATTATTATGAATTGCAACTACTATTATTGTGCACAATGTACAGTGGGCAATATTGTGTAGAAAATGCCAAGTGAATAATAATTGCCAGAAATCTTAAGTAAACAATTAGCTATTGAGGAATAATAATGAAATTCAGCGAGTACATGGGCCAGCAAAGTACTCTGCAGTATTGATCCAGTGTGAGGTGAATGAATGTCAAGTTGGAGACATTTTAAGAAAGATACACAATTCACTGTGTGAGTTTTATTGCACGTGATAACTATTGTGTTTGATCTTTACATCTTAGTAAAGATCTTGGCTATTTAGACATTCAGCATATAAATCTTTATAGACAAGGGTTGCCAAACATCCATATTCACAGCTTTATGGATTTTACAAGTCCTGCTCTCAGGGCATCACTTCGCTACCCTTTCTCCTTCCTTTATAGTTAATGCTTACACCTTACACCAAATTCGCTTGTTTCAATACTGCATGTTTTCTGGTTTTGGGGGGTAGGCAATCAAAACAGGGCAACCTAATATAGTGGATAATGACCCCCCTACTGTAAATTATAAGTATACTAGAAGTCAACAAGAAGTTCTGTGACCGTATTTAACCACAAGACCGCAGGCAGAGAGCTTTTTTACAGGGCACAGTACAAGGTGACTTGTAAAATCCCTATGAATTTACAGTAAGGGGGTACATTATCAGTTATAACAGATGGGACCCCCCTTTTCTGGCTGGTCTGTTCACATAAAACACATTAAAAAAATCACTGCTAATTTTCACTCCCCTGTGCTCAGTTTTCCTTCTCCCACTGTGTCTCTGCCAGCTGCATTACAAGATCAGCTGACCCCTTTCACCTTCTGGTTTGCAGCAGTTGCAAGATCTGATCAGACCACCTTCCTTTTCCACAGTGTTCCGGTTTCTAGCAGCTTCAAGGCTCTCTGCTCCCTCCTGGATTCCCTCTGACACATACAACCTGGCTTCTCAAACTTGCGTCCTGATCACAGTTCTTTGTACATTACATCAAAGGGTAAGTTTGCAGGGGCACTTCCATGTTATAAGGGCATAACTTAACCACCTTCTCCATGATCAGCTGTTTCAAACAGCTGTCCATGCGTATGAATGAAACATACACATGATCAGCTATTTAAGAGACTGGACCCGAACTTCCGGTTTCATTCATGCGCATGATCAGCTGTTTAAAAACAGCTGATTGTGGCAGAGTGGGCTTGTAGCGGGCCCTACTACTGTCTGGGCCCCCCACTATGGCAGGGGTGGCAGGGGTGGTAGTTACGCCAGTGTCAGTGCACTATTATGTAGTAGCACACTGATTATAAGGATATTATTTACAGTTCTGCCCCATAGGGATCAATGGGAGGGGGTGGGTTTTACAACCGATAATTTATAGTATTTTATGAAATGTATCTACCCAATACACCCAAACCTGCAAGATCCCACCTATTTTGGGTGTTTAATTATGTTAAGTAAATGGTATCAAGGGATTCTGGATGATTTAGGTTGTGTGTCTGAGGGGTATGCTTGGAAGGGGTACGCAGCAGTGTTAACTAGGAATCACTGGGCCCCCAGCAAAACTATGATGGTGCCCCTACCCATGCTTCATCCACAGTGGTTTTCTGGGAAGAGGCTATATCTGTCACTGGAAAAATAAAAAAATGGGCCCCTTTGGCTCCTGTCTCCCCTGCGGTTGTGCCCCCTGCTCTCCTGGTAGTTACGCCCCTGGTATGAAGGAAGATTAGTAGGTTAATACACGTAAACACATTGAGTTAAAAGCAGATTTAAGCCTTCATTTTCATTTTACATTTTGAAGCCTTCTATAAAAAGCACAGAAGTCAAGTATAAGCCCAGATATATGTGTTGTATAACTCTGAATGCAAAAAGCTATAAAACAAGGGGTGTAGACTCTGATAAGAAACTGTTGGCAGCAGTAAATAGCATTAAACAGTTGTATGAGGCCAGGTAAAAAGCGTTAGATTTTATGTGCTCATAAATTACCCATTGGAATGCGAAATACAGTGTATCATTTATAAATAGTGGTTATACATTGTGGGGAAAAATCCATTTCTGAAAAAACATAGTTAGAACACAGATTAACCATATACCTGTATCTATTGCTGGTCCTGGCTAAATTGTACTGTTAACCTTTTTATTTTGGGATTAAAAAGGGCTTTAAAGAAATATTTAGTTGAAGGGAACACAAAGGCAACCATTCAGCTTGTTCATAAAACTATTTATTTACAAGATTAAAATAAAATGATGAAATGCCCCATTAGATAAACAATGATCCTTGTTTATGGAGAGATGAGGCAAGGCAAAGTAACTACATAAACTCCCTCTGGGCTCCGTTTGGAAGTCATGTTACAAAGGCTCAATAAAGGTTTGAGCAAGCAGCGGTGTATAGTATAGAAACAACATGATGAGTATTAAAAGTAGATTTTAAGCAAAGACAAAACACATATATTAACATATGCACTATTACAGATCACTAAAAGGCTTGTGTTTAGAACATGGTTTTTGACCAGAACATTTTGAGGTGTTAATCTGTATTGGTGTAATATCAAATGATTATTATAGGGCAATATGATGGATTAATAATATAATTGTATTACAATTATTATTTGTTGTATTCAATTAGATCAACTGGACTTGAAGTTTAGTTCTTGAAGACATTTCGCTAATCGTCCGACTGGCTTTCTCAATTCAGAATGACTTGTACAAGAATCTGTGGCAATTATGTACCCTGGAAAATCCCAATTAGCATATCACAGCCAAGTGTTAAGGGCGGAATTGGATAGTGGCTAAGAGGTGTTATAGGAACGCCCAGAGTAAGGTAGCAAAAGCCAGTCGGATGACTAGCGAAACGTCTTCAAGAACTAAACTTCAAGTCCACTTGATCTAACTGAATACAACAGATATACCATGACCTGGATGAATGAGAACCTTCACAAGCATATTACAATTATTATTGTATGCTTGTGAAGGTTCTCATTCACCCTGGTCATGGTATATCTGTTGTATTCAGTTAGATCAACTGGACTTATAGTTTAGTTCTTGAAGACGTTTCGCTAGTCATCCGACTGGCTTTCTCAATTCAGAATGACTTGTATAAGAATCTGTTGGCAATTAATTGAGACTTTCCAGGGTACTTAATTGCCAACAGATTCTTGTACAAGTCATTCTAAATTGCGAAAGCCAGTCGGATGACTAGCGAAATGTCTTCATGAACTAAACTTCAAGTCCAGTTAATCTAACTGAATATAAAAGATATACAATCATTATTGTATATCTTTTTTATTCACTTTAAATGTTTGTTAGCTAATAAAAGGCCCTCCATACTCCTATTTAATGCTATATATGTATATATGCATGTACTGTAGAACATCTTAGTGAGTACATATAAATTCATATTCCTCCATTCCCCATCTGTACTGTTGGCTCTGTAGAATTAGCGAACATCTGCACGGATAAGGACTTTAGTTTAATGGTGTTGAACAGAATTGAATCATGTAAACTGTTTTACAAACCAATTCCCTAAATTTCCTAAATAACTTCCCTAAACTTCCTAAGTAACTGAGCCAGTATTATATTAAATATAGCAACTCTATGGAAACAATATAAAGTGAACTGACATAACAAAAACATCTAGTAACCAATTTTTTTCAGACAATAACAGATACAAATAAATATCACAGGCATGGTGGACATAAATAAGGAGAACATTTAGCCATCTGTTCTGATTCACATTTGTCCCGGCTCCAAGACTCAGAAACACAAATTAGGTGCATCTGTAATTTCCAACCATGTTTCTTTCCACCCTTACTTTGCTTTTATTCTGGCAATCTATATCTAAAGCCATCTATGCCATAACTCGGGGCATAGATTATAGCTGCATCACAAAAATTCCAGCTATAAAGAATTTTTCCTCTGTCAGGGAGACCATGAATAAAATTAAATGACAGGATCTCTGGGTAAATTTAGCTGAATAGATTCCCCTCCAGCTGTAAACTTAGCAGCTGGCCCATTTGTTTCCATTGTAAAAAGTTTGCACATTTTGGAGTTATCGTGCACAGGCGAGGACTTCCTGGAGGATACAGGGGAATTGGTCGGGCTCAGCTGCACAGCAGTTGTATCCTGTACTGTGTGCTCACTTGTCTCTATTTCAAAGGCTGCATTTCCAGGTTTAATAAAACCAATGTTAGATCCTGGTTTAGACTTCCTGGTACCATGGGCTGGTGGTCTCCGACTACATATACAGCAAGCTCCAAAGAAAGTGAATGCCACCACCAGCAGAATAGGCCCAATAATAATAGGAGGATTGTTAACAGGCAGAAAGGTTCCAAAGGCAAAAGCACCAACTAATGTGATGTTTATACCAGCTAGCATAATGCAGAGTCCACAGGCACAGCACAAGGCAGGTGAAGGAAGTCCATGGGGTCTTGTTTTTTTCGGAACAGGCTTTTGGGCCAGTGATGAGTTACTCTTGTCAGTAAACATACTTTTTTTCCTTGAGTGATCAAATCAAGTTTTTATTCTTTGAGCCTTTTTTCGATGCCCTAAGTTAATTCATTTTACCATGTTCTCCAAGTTTCCTATAACAGAGAAAGAGAAATAAATCAGGCTTTGTGTGCACCCTAATATTCAGAGATATGGCCATACTGTCTACAGAACAAAGAATGAAAATGCTTTGTTCAAAAAACGAGCATAATCTCACTTCTCACACATGAAAACAATGAACTCAGTATTAACCCTGTCTCCTCTTTTAACTTCTACAGTGCTAAGTCATCTTTTCTTTATGTGACAAAATTAATTAGCCGGATAAGCATATTTTCATACTATTTCTTTCATCTCAGCTATTTTCCATTTGCAAACAGGTACTGTAAGGCTGTAAAACTCCCTAAGCCTAAATAAACATATTTGTTTATATGTGTATAGGATAGAAACAAGTATAACATTTTTTACACATTATCGATAGTGGCTGGGGTGAATTATTTGCCCGAGACCCTTTGCTAATGCAAATAATAGTCCATTGTATACTACATCATAAAAAATCTTGCATTTATTATCATAGGCATATGTTCACCATTCCTCTTTGGAAGCCACGTTGTTGCCTGCCCCAGGCCAGCTGCTATAGGCCAATTTTGCCACCCAAACACCCTGCAGAAAGAAGGAAGAGGAGGCTCACACCAAAACATAAGCATAGGCAGAATGACTAAGATCATTTCATATGCTCAAAATGTCTGGAAGGTTCCTCCAAGGCACTTTTGAATTGAAAGATGTTACATGCTTAAGTTTCAATGTGTCCCTTCTGCTTATATATAAACAACAATATTTGTTGAGAATAATTGCACCATTTGGGGTGTAACAAAAATTTGAGCTTACTATTTTACATTAATTGAAGGTAATAGAGTGGGAGGTTAAAGAGCCTTGTCTTACCTAACGTTGTTCAATTAACATGGGGAAGCAGGAGGTGGGAACGAAGCCTTGAAACTTACCTGCAAGCAAGCTTGCTTGCTGACTCTTCAGACAGGTCCTGACTGCTTCTGGGTTAAAGGGCATGTCCACCCATAAATAGAGATTTTACATACAGCTGCAAGACCCCCCCAAACCCCACTTATGTTTTACTTACCTCTTTCCAAGATGCAGCTAAAGAAACTTACAATCCCTGATTCCTCGCCACCTGGGCCTGATTCCTCGCCACCTGGGTACCACATCCTGCTGTTGTTGCGAGCTCGGTTCAAGCAAGTAAACCAGCAGTGTGGCACTTCCTGGTCTCGGCTGTCAGCAATTAAGCATGATGTCACCTTTGACTGACAACCGCAACCAGGAAGTAGAGAGGGGAGACACAGCAGAGCAGCGAGGGACTGGGTCTGGTAAGTTTTTTTAGCTGCATCTTTAGAAGAGGTAAGTAAAGTGTGAGGTTTCGGTGGGGGGCTGCAGCGGTAGGTAAAATTTCTATTTATGGGTGGACATGCATGCCTTTTAAACTATACTATCGCCCGCAGGAATGACATGTTAACACGACAACATTAACATTATTCATTCAAGAACAGCTTTTTATTTTTTAAATTGTGATGGTTTCTGTCATCCATAAATGTGGGCCTCAAGTAAAGTAGAATTACATGAAAATGGATAACATATATAATTAAACTCCTTGCTTATCTTTCTGTTTGGGAGATTTGTTCTGTTATTACCATGTAAACAGGAGCCATAGCTTTAACATTTTCTGCTAAATATGTGGAGAAATGTGTGAAGTATTAAAATAAGAAAACTGACAAGATATCATTAGGGCTATGTACAGCTCTCTATTGCCTCCTCTAGGCAATGCACTGGGCCCATAATGGCTCTCAGTGCATAGCAAATGGGGTTTTCCCATTCCGAAACTTTAACGCCAGCTATCTGCTGGCGTTCAAGTTTCTGTCTTAAAGAGCAGTTATCACCTCGGTACATAGCTTGTGGCTGTTGCGTGACACAGTTTTTGCAACTGCCGTGAATTATGTCTTAAACTCACGTTAGCCCTTGGTACATGGGATTGGTTGGAGCAAAATTATCACCATTTTTAACAATAAGAACTTTTATTGAATCTCCCTGTTCCTTTAAGCTTCATAATAACATGTTGATATGGAAACATCTTGTAAGGCATGCTCCAAAGTAGATCTGGTAAGTGAACGGGTTCCACACCATCCAAAGTCACCGGGATAAGGAAGACAAAGCTGCATGAACTTCCATACATCAAGTTTATTAGATTACGCCTGACGCGTTTCGGACCCCCCAGTCCTTAATCATATGCACAATCATTACAATGTACACACCCCTTTAAATACACCAATCCCTCGCTAGTTCTCCACCCATGTGATCGTTACTACGGTAAGGCATGCTCAAACTTTTGCTAGCTCCTGGCTGAAGCCCTGCACATCAGATAAAGCACAACTTTGTTTTTCTATGTGTCACCAGAACTAGATCTTCTTAAACAAAAACACAAGTTTATCAAATCCAGACGAGCAACATAATATAGCACAAGTGCTAACTTCCGCAATACCTTTTTTAACACTAGCTTATACAGGGCTAAAAGCTTCTAGCAACCTCAGTGAATGAGGCTGCTATAGTTTACAATTTTTACAATTAAAATTGTAGGAGATGTCCATGTGGTGAGAAAGAGAGGTTTGAGTAAATTACATCAAGGGCAACTAGATTAATAAGGGTAATTGAAAAGTTAAGCTATTAAGATTAGCTAGATCAATAGAAGCACTTGTGGACCTCACAAAAAACCCTCTAGGGGATGTTGTGCAGCTTGACTGCCAGTGCCTGCTAACTAGGATGTATACATATGCTGTACATGCTGCCACGGTTTCATGTTCTAAGAAACCGATCACTACATTATTGGTCCTTCAGCTCCAATCTTTATTGCCCAAGGTTCATATTCTAAGGAAAAAGAGATCACTATACAATAATCTCCAATTTGGATGCCAATCTTGATTTTCAATTTCAAGAAGTTTATAGGGAAAGACTTGTTAATCCAGAAGCAGAAATTAAGAAGGTAAGTGTTCCTAGACCTTTTATCACCTAAAACAAATGTTCAAAGCGTGCTAGTATTTTCCTGAGGCACGGTTTAAAAGCTGGAAGGCTGGTTTAAACACTGGCTGTAGGGCTCGTTTAAACACTGGCTAGAAGGCTGGTTTAAACACTATCAGGAGGGCTGGTTTAAACACTGGCTAGAAGGCTGGTTTAAACACTATCAGGAGGGCTGGTTTAAACACTGGCTAGAAGGCTGGTTTAAACACTAGCTGGAGGGCTGGTTTTACCACTGGCTGGAGGGCTGATTTTAACACTGGCTGGAGGGCTGGTTTTAACACTGGCTGGAGGGCAGGATTTAAAACTGGCTGGCGCACTGGTTTTAGCACAGGCTGGAAGGCTGGTTTTAACACTGGCTGGAGGGCTGGTTTTAACACTGGCTGGAGGGCAGGTTTTACAACTGGCTGGCGCGCTGGTTTTAGCACAGGCTGGAGGGCTAGTTTTAACACTGGCTGGAGGGCTGGTTTTAACACTGGCTGGAGGGCTGGTTTTACCACTGGCTGGAGAGCTGGTTTTAACACTGGCTGGAGGGCAGGTTTTAAAACTGGCTGGCGCACTGGTTTTAGCACAGGCTGGAAGGCTGGTTTTAACACTGGCTGGAGGGCTGGTTTTAACACTGGCTGGAGGGCAGGTTTTAAAACTGCCTGGCGCGCTGGTTTAAGCACAGGCTGAAGGGCTGGTTTTAACACTGGCTGGAGGGCTGGTTTTAACACTGGCTAGAGGGCTGGTTAAACACTGGTCAGTGGAAGGGATTAAATATAGTATATAGTATATATATATATATATATATATATATATCCTATATAATAAAAGCCCTAATGTGCATCCCTGAATCCGTGTTAGTGTGCATGCACGAGAAGGAGTCTTTTGGCTATGCGCTTACAGAAATATACTATAGAAAGAAGAGGGAAGTCCTAAATTCCATTTGGTCATGCATCCATAAGGTTTCATACTATGATATATAAAAATACATATATAAACATAATTAAATTAAATAATACATTTTCAATTGAACAGTTCCCTATCAATATCCCTTCCCCTAATGTAAAGAATGTTCTTAACCAATGCCACAAACTACCCCACCCACCCCCCGTGTCAAAAAAGTGCTACCTTCAAAAAAGGAAACATGACACTTCTTATATTGTGTATAAATAAATGGACATAATCCCATAGTTCCCTTGTGAGGCATATTTATAATTGCTCTCCTGTGCTACCTGATCCTAAGTTTTTAATGGTCTTTTCAATGCATCATTTATCAAACGGGCATGTAATCCCATACACCACTCTAGAGGATTTACAATTAAAAAACGTATCCCATTTATGTCTAATTTTTCCCACCATAGTGAAATCTCTCCCCGAATCAACATATTTACAATTATTACAATTACCACACTTCCATACTGAGATTCCTGGTCATTATGGTCTTAAACTTAGGTAACATGCTAAGGGATAGAATATTTTTTATAGTATTTGGTTTTTTAAAAATTATCTTTATCCCATTGAAGGACGGACTATTGTTTTCTAAAAAAAATTATATTCTAGAACTGTCTTTATTAGATTTCAGCACCAAATCTGGGTTTGCCTTATTATTACCCTTCTTTTTTGTTCTTGTTTTAGGGACAAGCAGTTTACCTCTGTAAGTCATCCCATTCTTTTCAATAGCTCCATACATTCCTGTGGGTATCTCTTCTCTCTAACTCTTTTCCCTACAAAATTAGCCTGTTCTATACATTTTTTTTCCATGGAATTTGTTATAAAATTCCATTACTCATTATTATTGTATTCTGTCAGAATGATATCAGTTATCGGTATATCGTTTTTTATAAGTTCTGCCTTTTCGCTTCAAAACCAGGTTACTTTCTAAACCGGGACACATCTCTACTTGTCACTGATTTTGTTCATAAAAATACAAAAAAAGTTCCCACAAGAGATTATTGGTAGTTACTACGAATTTATTTCTGAGCATCTAACTCTGTGTCTAATGGACATTTTCCAAGGTCACCCCTACCCTGAAGAAACATTAAAGCATCTCATTATTTTATACTTAAATGCCAAATGTTTATGTCGGAAATTATGTTATGTTGCAATTAAGTTGTTCTTTGCATTTCATTAACTTTTTGTGCCCTGAGGGAAAAGGTTAGAGGACTGGTTTTAGAGAAACATGACAGATTTGCCCTTGTCTCTAATATGATCTCAGCAATTTGCTTTGTAATAAGTTGCCTAACATCAAAACCCTTAGTTTTGAAATTGGAAAAATCATTCAAGTCAATAAACATTGACATTGACACAGGTACATTAAGTATGTTTTATTTAAATTGCTAGTTGCTGGCTAGTATTTTAATGCATGTCTAGAGATGTTTCGAGACAAACCTGGTTTGAGGTCGAAACTCCCAGTTTCCCATTTGAATTTTATTGGTTAAAACTATTTATGGAATTTTGCAGCAGAAATTTCAACAGATAACATTGAAATTAAAGAGTTTCGGCATGGAAATTGGGTTTTCAGGTTGAATTATGTCCCAATCTTCGTTCCTCTCTATGCATATCTACTAGGGTTACCACATCTTCCCTCTAAAATCAAACACAAAATAACCAGCAGGATGGCCAGTATGTAAATTAAAACCATTATGCAGGCTGCATCAGCAGCTATTTGCCAGAGTTGTCAGAGAGAGAGAGATGACAGTTGGAGTAGCTGTACATTGCTCTTAATTTCAAATGGACATCTACAGCCCAATTTATGTAGAGCCGCAGCGGTGTGTAGAGGAGTTCAAGTCACTGCTATAGTAAAAGACTGTTCACCGGAACCCAGATAAATTCTTTAAAAGGGCATGTCCACCCCCAAAACTAAAATTTTGACACAATACTTGCCCCACTGTGTAGTTTAAAATAAATCCTTACCTTACACCTCTGCTCCTTATGGTTCTCCTGCAATGCTTGTCCAAAGTCCAGGAAAGTGAACAGTAGGAGCTGTCTTCCTGCCAAAATGTTTCTTCCTCTTCTGTAGTCTCAGGGAACATGCCCCCCCTCCCTCCCTCCATCTGGATCTATCCACTTCTCTCATTCAAACTAGTGATAATTCCTTTTAATATATTGTAGATTCCCCTTGCCCACCCCTAATCGCAGAGTTATTTCTTTAAAAAAAATATCAAAACTGTACTTAAAGCTCTTCATTTGGCTGCCATTCAGCCAATCACAGACGCGGCTGCCGGTCCAGCCCCCGCTTGCCAGTTCCGGCAAGCAGGGAACCAGATCATTGAGCAGGGCTGTAAGTAACTTTCTGGTTGTTTTTTTAAAGAAAAAACTCAGAGGTTGGGGATGGGCAGGGATCATCTACAATATATAAAAAAGTAATTTTTAGGGTGGACATGGCCTTTAAATAGTGAGAACTGCATCATTAGAACAATTGTAATATTTATACAAAATGGGGTTTTATAGTTCAGACCAAATTAATTAATCTACTAAATTGGATTGAATTAAAATCAATTAACCCTGTCCCAATGCAATAAATAATAACTAAAGCCCCCATTATAAATTGTAGAGATGGACTACTCGAATCCAAGTTCGAGCCGAACTTATCGAGTTCGAACAGACTCGGACTTCACAAACTATCCCGGACCTGGATTTCTCGGACTTTTGAACTTTCTGGACTTTCGATAATTATTGAATTCGAAAATCGAACGATCTTTGAATCGTTTATAGGATAATTATCGAATGTTCGAATCATTAATGGGATAATTATGGAAAGTTCGAATCGTTTATGGGATAATTATTGAAAACCGAACACGGGAGCTCGAAAGTACCGCACATGAGAATAAAATTGATTTTTTTGAAAGTTCTGGATATTCAAACGTGTTCCCCAGACCATTTCCCAGGTCCCACAGCCATTTACATTAAGTTACCATTGATATTTTAATTGTATTTCATTCAAACTTTTTGAACTGTTTGACTCCCATTGACTTTAATGGGCCCGTTTTCGAACTTTGAAAGATTGAAAGTTCGGACCAAACTTTCAGAAGTTCAGCCATCTCTAATAAATTGTACAGTAAGGTTCAGTTACTTCTTTCCTTTATCTTAAAAACTGACCGAAACTTTGCTGATTGTTCTTGTTGTTGCACTATATGTTGCACTTGCATTGAATAAATGTTGAAAAATAAACCTGAGTGTACTCTTATCTCTACCACTGGAATTTCTTGAGTAGCACCAGGCTAATTTAAATAAAGATCAAGGAGTGAGTGCCCAAACTACCATTACTTGATATATATACTTTGACCCCTACTCATAATGTCTATCTTTATCCAATCACTAATAATATTATCTAATATAACAGTTAAACGGGTGTTATGGGTAGACTACAAAGGTTTGTCTAGATGGATGTATATCTTTGTTCAATCTCCAATACTGTGTTACTATGTAACTGTTAGACAGGCATAATCGGTAGTGTATAAAGATTAGTTTGACCCGAGCTTTAATAGTTAGTATGAAATCGAACTCTTTAGAACTTCCAGAATTACGAACTAGTTAGAGTTTTTTAAACTCGCGGACTTGTTTTCGATAATTATTGAAAAGTTGGTAATTATCGAATTCTCAAATCGGTAACCCTCGAATGTAGCATTCCTTTTCAGTAACCCTCGAATTTATCCTTCGGTTTTGGTAACCCTCGAATGTAGCGTTCGATTTTGGTAACCCTCGAATGTAGCTTTCGATTTTGATTACCATCGAATGTAGCTTTCGCTTTTGGTAACCCTCGAATGTATCGTTTGGTAACCCCCGAATTCAGCCATAACCGTTGAATGTAGCAAAAACTCTGAGATGCGACAATTGCCTGATTGTGGGGAGTTACTGTTTAAATAAGTTTTGGTGATATGGACAGGTTCCCCAGACCATTTCCCAGGTGCCACAGCCATTTACAGTAAGTTATTGCTATTTTAACTTTATTTAACTAGAACTTTTCAAACTATTTCTCCCATTGTATTTAATGGGTTCGTTTACGAACTATTGAACTTCCAAACTTTTACTGAAGCTAGAAAAAGAAACCGAACCTCAAGAAGTTTGGCCATCTCTAGTTTTTATACAACCTCCATTATTATGTTACTATGAAACTGTTAGACAGGAATTATGGTAGGGTATATGGGTAGGGTATAAAGGTTAGACAAGATGGAAGTTTGTCTTTATACAACCTTCAAACTATGTAAATATGTAACCGTTATACAGGCATTATGGGTGGGGAATACATTTTAGACTAGATGGACATATGTCTTAATACTACCCCTAATATTTTACTTTGAAACTGTTAAACAGACAGACTATTGTATTGCATTCATTAACAAAGGGATGACAACTAACATATATTAAAGAAACAAAATTTAATACATGAAAAATGTATTTCCATCTTTATATAATTGGCAGGTAACTGTAAATTCAATAGTTTTGCCTTCCAGCTTCCACATTGTACGAGAAGAAAGACTCAAAATCCCAATGTTATCATGCATCCATTTTTGATTTGAATTGTACTTTCCATTTCTCTAATATAAGGATTTTAGTCAATATATAGAGTTCTTCTGTTTACTTTTTGGTTTGTAGCATTATACTGTATAAAAAATGCACAGTATGCATTTCTTCTCCAGTGTTAACCAATCCAGCAGCCAGTCCACCAGTATGTTTTGTAGCCAATTCACCAGTCTCAGTTTTCTAGTCATTAGAGTGTTCTCATCTTGCCATCCAATTCACCAGTCTGTTTTCCAGCCGATTCATCAGTCAGCTTGTTAGCCAGTTTACCAGTCTCAACTTTCAGCTAGTTCACCCGTCTCGGCTTTTCAGGCATTTCACTAATGCCTGAAAACACCCTACGCGTAAGTTAGGTGACATATGCACTGAGCTGCAGTACCGGAACCGCTGCAGGACCAATCAGGCAAGCAGACGTCCTGAGGCATGTCCTGATTCTTAAAGCTGCCGAGCAGCACTGTCACTGGCAGGTGCTGCACCTACCAGCGCAGGGTAAGGGGAAATTTAAAAAAAAAAAAAACTCTGAAAAGCAGTCTGTGCACATGCAGCAGCAGCATCAGCAGCATTGTGTGTGTATTTTTTGGGGGGGAGGGGGGCTAGGGTCTTCGTGTGGGGGATCTGGACTTGGGGTGGGTAGGTGGGTTAAAGTGTGGATCTTCTGGTGTGCAGGGCCCATTTGAGAGCAGGACCCATTTGAAAGCAAGGATTACTTGTGTGAGGGACCATTGTGGGCAGGGCCCTCTAGTGTGAACTTTGTGAAGGGTTCATTTTTGTGGAGGGCCCTCTTTTGTGCAGGGGCCACAAGCGCCGCCAGCCAGAGGACAACTGTCTGGTAGGAATAGTACATAAAGATATAATAAGGTAGCTCCCCCCAACCCAACCCTAACCGCCGCATTAGTTCTTTAAAACCGAATCTGAATTATACTTGCAGCCCTTCTCTCCCGCAGCGTCTCCACTGCCTGCATCTGTGATTGGCTGCCTCTGACCCGTTTGCAACTTCCTGCAAACAGGGAGGCACAGGGAGAGCGCTGGGGGCGTGAAGGGCTTTAATTATGATTTGGATTTGTTTTTTAAAGAACTACCACAGCGCTTGGGTCTGGGAAGGGGGGAGCTACCTTATATTAAAAGTTAAGTTTTAGGGTGGACATGACCTTTAATAATGCACACACATTTGTCTGTTTATTACTAAGCTGATGGGGCATAATATCTGTCAATGAATTTGCAGTGTTTTTTTATTAAACATGTGTGTGTTGGTATGGTGTTTAGTAAATATTTTCGAAAAATCATCTACTTATCGATTTTCGATAATTATCTACTTTTCAATTTTCGGAAATTGTCTTCTTTCAATTTTCGAAAATATCTGCTTTCGATAATCATCTACTTTCAATAATCATCTACTTTCGATTTCCACTGAAAATTTGGGTTTCGTAAATTCCGGGAGTTCCGAAAGTTTCGTCGGTACTTCGAAACCCTCGGATTCGATTCGAAACTGGCTTCTATTAGAACCCACAGTACATCTCTATTTGTTACAGCAAAACATGCATCACTCCAGATAAAACTTCCCTGCATTCCCCATCACAATTCCCAACCTGAGGCTTGGCCGCATTTTTTCGTTGCCCGCATGTGGCCGTGGAAAGGGCGGGCCAGGGGCATTCCGTGGGTGTAGCTGGGTGGGCCAGGGGCAGAGCTACTCCCTACGGCCTGCTCACAGTGTTCAGTGCCACTAGTGAGGCCCCCAGCATCGGCTGGGTTGGCCACCCCTGTCCTATTCGGTACAGAGATATAACGAATGAAAGGTTGTATAACAAATGAAAACAGCTGTTTTTGGATTTGTGTTGAATTTGCTCTTGCATTTTATTTTTCAGAATAATTAAGTGTTTCTTACAATTTACTCAGGTGATGTATCACTCTCACAGGATTACCCTATCATGTCATGGGAGTGTCTGTCACTGTAAAGTAGCAGATTAAAAGAGAACAATGACCATGACGGCTGCCTGGATTGTGGCTGAAACGCTATGGTTAAGTTATCATAAACACCCATATCTATGATAATGTTTGCACCATGGTAATGGCACCTAGGCAAAGTGGATATTGGAGCTAGAATGTAGCTTGACGTGGTGGCAAGCTTACAGATCATTTGGCCAACATCCTTTATTCTACAGAAAGTATAGTGGAGATTTCTAATGTAATGTAACACTTGCACCAACATGCTTTTAATTGTAATACCAATGGAGAACTTTATAAATAACTGTGTTTTCAAATACAAAATAATCAAACGTTTTGCCACACCCATTACACAAAGCCAACATTTACAAGTTGTTTCAGGTGCCAAAAACCCTAGGGACACCCCTGGGCAAAGTTTCCAGTTATTTCATTAGTTTTCCAGCCTTTCCCCTTGTCTGTTTTCCAGTCAGTTCACCGGGTCTAGCTTTCCAGACATTTTAACCTCACAGCAGAAACAACAGTCTGGGTTGAGGGGCAGCATATGGAATAATGTGTTGGGGTGGAAAGGGGTTCCCATATACATTAAATTAATTTTTTTACCCCAAATAAACCTTCATTTAACTACATAGAGGCATCCTCTAGATCACCTGTTAGGTAGGGTTAATGAGTAGGATAAAAAGGCTGGACTAGATGGACGTAAGTCTTTTTTCAATCTCCATTAACATGTTACCAAGGCTGGATTTACCATTAGGCACAGTAGGCACATGCCTAGGGGTACCTGAGGTTTGAGGGGCGGCTGTCAATCTCCTCCCACCAACCCCTTTATAGTCTTTTTTCTTCTCCCAAAAAGAGGAAATGGGTGTGGTTTAGGGGTGTGGTCTGTGTGTTAGGGGTGGAGCGAAGGGCACCAGGCTCTTATGGCCTACAGGCTCCTGAGATGGAAATCTGGCCCTGCATGTTACTATGTCTCTCATGCTTCTCTGAGCTATGGTTCCAGAGATATTAGCAGAAAATGCTGTGTTTTGTTTGATTTAAGGTTTAGCCCCCCTTTTTGACTGTGAGACAAACTTTTATCCCTAGCAGTGAAATACATTCCAAAGCTATTGGCCCATTGACGTTTATGGCCAATACCGGTTTTGAAATTCCATCCAGTATCTGTGTTTTCGACCGTAGGTGAAGATTTTAGCAGCAGCCAAAAAGCAACAACACGGTCAAAAAAACTATTGTTACCAGCAGTTGTTAATTTTGGTTGCTATAAAGGATCCATTATGAGATATTACCTGTAATGAATTAACCAATTTCAATAGTTTTGGCTAAACTTCTTCCTTAAGCCTCATATTTGTTCCTGTAAAATAGTTGACAGGGCTGTTCATTATCTCTCTAAAGATCAGTCATTTTCCCATATTTTGACCTTCATATTTCTCTTTCCAATGCAGCCCTTTTACCTTGAGAGGCCTGCATATGATTTATGTAGCATTTCTCTCTGCATTGTAATAAGCACAGTCTCAAACCTACTGCTTATATTGCAAGTCTGTATTATTTTCCTCTTCTTTATTTCCCTGAAACAATTCTATCCCTTTGCTATGTTTTTCTTTGATCTGATGCTCCGTATTTCTATTACAATCTGGAGGTAAAAGCTTTCGCAGTAGGTATTATTATTTTTGTGAAGAATGAAATACACATGTTTGATGTCTAATTAAGGTATCATTATAGCTGTGAATGGCCCAGGCTTGCATTACTGACAGCTATGCATATTTTGAAAATGTGTTTAATGTAATTTAGGGGGAGGTCATTTTAGCTTCAGTAAATTGCTGACCTATAAAAGAATGTGTCTAATATGTATGCTAATTAATTTTGCCCCAACCAATCAGATGTTAGCTTTCAAATGTTAGGTAAGACTGGTTGGGGCGAGCTTAGCACCATTTTTAACTATAAGAACTTTTATTGAATCTCCCTGAATGTTTTTATGTAGAAGACTTTCTGTACCAGTTTAAATGAAAATAAACCATTCAACAACAAAAATGAGTAATTCATATATCTAATAAAAATATTGTCAAATGGGACCACTCATTCATTTAACCTTAAAGGACAACTAAAGCCTCAAAACAACACTGAATCAGAAGGCAGAGCACATGACATAACATGAGTAATCTGTGCCTCACCTCTTGTTTTGATGTGGGTGGTAGGAAATTTCCCTTACTAACATGGGATTTGTGTTTTATTTCCCAGCATTCCAGTATCACAGAATTTGGTCACTGACCATTTTGTTCTACGCACATGCCCGTTCCTAAGTTTTTGCAGGAACTTGTAATAGCAGTTCACACCCACTATTAGTCTCTAGCCATTCATGTTACAGACCAGTAAGGAAAAGAAGCATAGGACAGAGTTCAATAGGTGTGGCCAGACAGTGCACTAACACACAGTTATACAATCAAGTTATACTACAGCTTATTGAGGTTGGTGTTTTCAAATTACAGAATGTGTAATTTGGTGGTTAGTTCTCCTTTAAACAAACAAATCAGTAAACAGTGTATATATATCACTTAACCACAGATACAGTACACAGAAATGTCTGGCCATACTATTTATTGGATTGATTATTCCATCAATTGGCACATTGAAAAGCATATTTCATTTTATCTCATTAAATGAGTGTTTTTAGGTTACAACCGCCCCTTAAGCAAAATTACATTTTCATTTACACACAGTTTCTTTGTAAATGTAGGAACGTTTATTCGTAGAATACCATGCAGCAGTAAACTACCTCAATGGTATTCTATGGGCAATTATAAATCTATGATCACGGTCTTAGATTTACGATTGCTATCGGACACAAATATAGTATGATCGCAGCAGTACATTTTTTGCAGCGGTCATACAGTAACGAAAAACTCACAGTATCACAAACGTGCGATACCACAGGTTTGTAAATATGAGACCGGCACCACATCGGACCCAGCTGGGGATCATTTGTGTAAAGAAATTACCTCTCACAGTGATTCATGTGATGTTATTCTGTTAACAAGATTAACCTGGTTGTTTTACTGGCCCTACTGCACCAGTCTTGGATATCTATGGTTCAGATATTAAGACAGGCGGATGTCTCCATCTTACATACAGTATATTCAGCTGCATATATTTCTTGTGTTCCTGCTTGGATGCTTTGGATTCAGACTCTAGAAATAGTGAATCTTCAGCAATCAGCAAATCCCATCTCATTAGCTCAAGTATTTCTCCTAAACCAATAAAATCTTTTCTTTAGTATAGCCAGGCTTCAAGTAAGGAAAAGAGGATCTCGCCAGACACGTTTCTTTATAGCTGTTAACATGACTTCTGACCAATTCAATCCCTTCCACTCCAGCATTGAAGATCCAGGGTTTAGAATCCAACTAAACTCTCAGTTGCTCAACCTTTAAGGCACTTATGTGTTATGAGTATTCCTAGATCTTAATTTAACAAATCTCTCCACTTTCACCAGTGTCTAGCCTGCAGATGTTTCTTTTACTGACTGTTAACATTCAGTATATATATGAAAACAAACTTGAATTTCTCTTCCTTTTTGTAGAAGATGTTATTGTTACTAGTGCAGACAGTGTACTTATCCTGCTATCATCAATCTGTAGGTTTATAACTTTGATATCCTAGATAAAATAGATTATTTTAATTATTAAATTATTTTGAAATAACATTACAAAACATTATTGTCTCCTGTCTTTGTACTATTCATCAGAAATCTTCTCCCAAAAGCACACAATCTTTTTAGTAAAGTTGGTTTTCCACTTCCATCTGGCTTTTGCACAAACTTATTGGCAGAATCAGATAGCTAGAGCTTTTAAATGGCTGGCTGGTTTACCACTTAGTAGCAAGAGTTTTATGTTCACTCCACAGGTCTATTAAACTCAATCATAAGATCTCAGGGCTGTGAGGAATCTGAAGAAGTAGATTCTTTAGTTATGATGCATTAAATTGTTATAAATTTAAAAAAAAAACTGCCATATTGGGTCATCGTTTGATTGTAATTTGACTTTTAATTGCATCCTTCTGGTCTCTTCTGGTTTCTTTTATCTTAAGGAAGAACTTCAAGCAACTCCATAGTTGTTGGAGCCCTGGACAATTACCTTTCCCCCAAATGCTAAAGCCAAAAAAATTCCTTATATTTTTGTTATCAGAGTAGCAACTCCTTTAGATTGTCTCTGAGATGACACTTCCCTGATCAGTCCCAGTGTTCTGTTTAAATTTTGCTGATTTTAATTGTTGTCATGAAGGTAGTAGATACTCTTCTAGGAAGATGAGAATGGTCCATTCTTGAATCCTTCTGAGCAATAAGATTTTCCATTGGTGTCCTTTAGGCCTTGAGTAACTAGGTTCCACTAACATCTATAGTCTAATGCTGGGATTTACCTTGCTTTAAGACTGAATTTACCTATTATCTTTAGTTTGTAGGGGCAGTTCCCGACCAATTGGAGTGCCGCACTATGTATGGTGATCAGTCGAGTCCGTGCATGCTGTTCCCACAGCATGTGTGCCGACAGATACCAATGTGCGTCAGGTTAAAGCATGTTTGAACAATGTAATCAAAAGGTATCCATTTTGATTTTAGTATAAGTGATAACTTTTCAATATCAGCATATATATTTAACTTTATATATGTGTAGTTGAGTGCTGGGGATTCTTAGACGATTTGCACCAATCAATCTAGAATATAGGTTTGGCGGATTTTTTTGTATATATATATATATATATATATATATAGCAAAGAAGATAGCAGCGAGCGGCACTCCCCGTGTATACATCCACCTGGGTGCTTCTTGTGTAGGTAAACAGTCGAATAATAGTGAAGAAGCACTCCTGTGTACAACCATGCATCTAGCATACCATTTGGTTCAGTAACCTTCAGAGCCATGGAGATTGGGGTATTTATTACCTTGTAGTTTACCTTGTAGTATATGGTATACATGTATCTGTGTATATATAAAGGAAACGACCGAAACGTCACCTGCACCTTGTTGCACTTTTGCATGTTAATAGACTGTTGAACAAGACCCAGGAGTGCCCTGACATCATTCCTTTATATACATATATATATATATATATATATATACACACATATATATGTATATATATATATATATATATATATATATATATATATATATATATATACTACCTCCAAAGAATAGAGCACTCGTGGGTTTTCACACATCAAACTTTTATTTGTACATCAACACGTTTCAGCTGGCTCAAGCAGCCGTCCTCAGGATGTTACAGACGTGCAGGTAAGTGAAAATTTAAAACCTAGAGTGAACCGCTTCCTCCCCCTGTGCTCCACCCTCCAATTATTAACCCCTATAAAAGTGCATATAGTGAACATATTAGCAAATGCCATAATAAATAAGTTACTTAAGAATCCTCAGTAATAAAATCCAGTGTACAGTGTTAGAGATGTAAAATAGACACCAAGGTGTGATAAAAACAATAAAATCAATAATACCATATATCATAAAATTCCATATGTTGATAATCAAATATATAATGACAAGTAATGTAAAAATTTACTATAATAAAGTGGAAACATACTGATCCAATTAATACCAATGGGTCCTCTGAAAAATCCTAACCGTAACATTACATAATATAATTTGGTAGGTCATAATGGGGCAAAGTGAAACAAAATAAGACCAAATAAAGAAAGAAAAAGTACATAAAACAAGATGAGACAGTATCTGGGCTATATACAATATAAAGCTCTAAACATAAGCTAAATGATACAGAATGTAGATCCAACTTATATGTACCAAATACAGCGAATAGACTCTCAAGTTAGCGCAAGGGAAAAAGAGGGTTCTGTTTACTTTATCATTAATACCCAGCTTATTCAAATCATCTCGCAGAGTACAGAGATCAAGGACATCTTACAAGAAGCATGATAATCCATATTGTTCATTTAACCCTTTGGGCGATAAGGTGCCCAGTTTTTTTATCCAGTGGGCTTCCCTCTGTAATAGCTTCTTGCCCCTCTCTGTTGATTCTTTGATGCCCACCACTTGGTCAATAGCCATCCATCTAAAAGTTGCAAGTGGGTGGCCACACTCTCTAAAGTGACGTGCTACTGATTGTTCGCCAAATCTTAACTCTTTTTCCGGGGCCCTGGGTTTACCCTCACCACCTATTGTCAGTGCTGCCCGTATAGATGATCGGTGATTTGCCATCCTCTCCCTAAGGGTTGTCGTGGTTTTTCCCACGTAATATTTACTACAGGGACACATGATGATATATATAGCATCCGAGCTGAGACAGGATAGTTTAAATTTGATTTTGGATCTGTGGCCAGTGTATGGATGGGGAAAATCTCCCCCCGGTGTCATATAGTTGCAGGCTTGACAACCAGTACACTTGAAGCACCCATTTTTCTTATGGGATAGCCATGTTGTTACTGGCTTGGTTACACAGGGTGTCATATCTGTTTTGACTAATAGGCTTCGTAAATTCCTACCTCTCCTATATGCGAATAAAGGGCTAGTTTCCTTAAAGGGGAGGGAACCATCCCTACTAAGTATTTCCCAATGTTTTTTAACACTTTGTTTTATCCCACTAGAGTAAGGGGAATATTGAAGTGCATAAGGAATACTACATAGATCTTTTTTCCTGATTGTTGGACTCTTGGTTTTAGTCCCCTCAGTTATATGGAGTTTAGCTCTATTCATTTGGATTTCAATCTCTTTTGGATGATATCCGGCCCGCTGACAAAGGGGGGGGCCATAGTACTATTGGACCGACAGTATTATACCTCGGAATTACGGGCCCAATTAGGAGACCAAAAAACGTACATGTCCCTGGACAAAGACCCTACTAATTCTCTAAAAATTAAACTCGATAATATGACTAGAACAGCGCTTACTAACGGATGGATCAGCGAACACGAAAGTAAATTTCTAACAACAATGGAACCTAAGATACCCATTATCTACAGTGTCCCAAAGATCCATAAAAACCTTAAGGAACCCCCGGGTCGACCAATTGTATCGTCCTTGGGATCCATAACTAATGATATGATTTGGAACCAAAATAAAACGAGTTTAAAAAAAACAATTAACTATCTGGGTCATTGTTCACCAATAGAACACGTCACAGGACAAACAGACATCCCTTAAGACTTGAAGAAAAAAAACCCGGAAAGGGTTTTTTACTGTGAGAACGGTAAAAATATGAAACGGTCTTCCATTAGAAGTTGTTATGGCAGGTTCATTGGATAGTTTCAAAAGAAAGCTGGATGAGTTTCTGAAGACAAGGAATGTTGCAGGTTACTGGTACTGATACATAAAGTAGAGTTAATCCAGGGATGTTTCCGATTGCCACAGGATTTTTTTCCCCTTCATAATTCTGGTGGGTTTTTTTGCCTTCCTCTGGATCAACAGTGAGGCAGGAAGTGTGGGTATCGCTTAGTGGGTTGGACTGGATAGACTTACCATATGTCTTATTATTCAACCTCAAATACTATACTTAAAGGGCATGTCCACCCCCAAAACTATAATCCCCCCAACTACTGGCCCCATCATGTAGTGTAGTGTAATCCTTACCTCACATCCCAGCTCCATAGGGTTCTCCTGTAGTCCCCCCCCAAAGTCCCAAAAACTGCCCACCAGGAGGCTAGCAGGTCCATATAGGACACTGCATGCTAGCTGGCCTCAGGTAGATTTTTGCCATGCGTACTGCAGCCCTTCTCCCCCCTCCCTCCCCCTCCCTCTCCCTCCCTCTCCCTCCCGTTCTACTATCCCTCCCCCTAGCATAAAAGCCCTTCAGTACAGTATTCCCCGATGTCTCCCAGCCCCAACCGCATATTTTTTATTTTTAGAAAGCTCCCCAAACTCTTACTTACCTCTCTCTTTCCTCCGGCGAAGTGAGCTGCCGGCAGCCGCGTCCGTGATTGGCTGCCACTCAGCCAATCACAGACGCGGTTGCCGGTCCCGCCCCTCTGCTTGCATTTCCTTGCAAGCAGAGGGCCGGGAGCGCGGCGGAGGAAAGAGGGAGGGGTAAGTAGAGTTTGGGGGGGCTTTTTAAAAAAAAAATATAGCGGTTGGGGCTGGGAGCCCAGGGGGGACCTTATATCAAAATTTCCATTTTAGGGTGGACATACTCTTTAAAATCACAATCATGGGTTGGGGGAACCTTATGGGTGGTCATATAGACTAACTCTGTACTTTTAAAGGTTAACTAACTAATGCTACACACACATGTTTGATTTTTTCTGCCATATATTGATGTAATCAAAGTAACAAAATAGCATGTTTAATAATAGAAAACATATAATGATTATACTAGATGGCACAAACCTGCTTGAAACAGTTTCCAAAAATGTTTTTTATTTTGGATAAAAAATAAAACACAATTAGACATAAATGTTACAATTCACACCACTTTCTACTCAAAGGATTTCACCCTAGTGCTCCAAACAATAGTATGTAGCGGGCCTGAATAGTAAGTAAAACGTAATAACCCAGGTCACCCTGACCTACAGTGTTCTGTCAAAATCAAAAATATGTAAAGCTAGAGGTAGGGAGACACCAGACCTGTGATCATGACTTTAGGTTAGTATTTATACCCTATACTCATTGCAAAGTGAATAGCTGGCGGGTCCAGTTCCTTAAACTGGGTAGTGTGGTACTTTTAATGTGGAGCTAAGTTGAGTCTACTGTCCCCTACCATCTCTTCATTGCTTATAAAGTTGGGTAGATACTACACCCATTCGCATCAAGTATCCATTATACTTTGGGGGGTGGCAGTGTCTGCTTCAGTCCAATAATAAAAAGTAAGCGTAGGCGTGCTATGAAATTTTTCATTTCATGGCAAATAAATATAGAGCCCAATGGTTGTAGGTGTTTTGGATATTTTTCTCAGAATGGACCCATTATTATTGCTGTGTAGTACCAGAGCAAACAAAATGCAGTGCCATGTCCAACAATATCTTGCAGCTGGACGCTTGTCTCGTCTACTTATGGCGTGACAGGAAAATGTGAAGGGGCTGCAGCAGACAGCTGCCAGCCACTCGGTTATGAGTAGATAATTTACGGAATAATGAGTGGCAAGAGTGCTCATCCCATCTCCCAAGAAAACCCATAGCTATTCCAAGTCCAGCCCATGCCATCAGGTTCTTGAATCCACCAGAATTATTATTTTTTAGGTGTGTGATGAATCTAGCGCTAACTGTAATCAAAACTCCTTTTGTACAGAGGTGCTGAGAATCCCGATGAATGGTGTGTGCATTACCATGGCACCATGCAGTATGTGTGACATGAGGGACAGCCTTCATGGAAGAACAGATATGTTATTTATCTGTGAATTATGCAAAAACAAAGCAGGGAAAAGACATCTTAAAAAGGGTATGTCCAACCCATAAAATAACTTTTTTATATGTTGCTTATGTATAGCACCAACCGTCAAACTGCCATGATGATTTTCCAAAAACCTGTGTTTGTGTCCGATATTACATTCGCGTTTACTAATCATCAGGTCAACCAAGCCGCATTGTCCACTCCATTAGATCTCTGTGTCGACCGCGACGTTAGCTGACCCCGTGCTGCAGCGTAATAAAAAAGTAATTACATTCCTCCCTACTCGCGCGTATTCGCTGAAGCGAGGCAGCAATAAGAACACGGAATAAATCGGAGCTGTGTAAACAAGTAGCAGAGAGCTGCGGTAACAAACTTAGTGACGGATTTATGCCAAATTTATGTTCTTCACAAAGTCCTTCCGATATTATTTTGGCCATGTCCTGCCAATTAAACTATACGCACCAGAGCTACAAATTAATAATTAGTTATTATGGAAAACCTTTTCTCACTGTGATTTTGGTTCATGTTTGTGGGGTGTGACGTGTGTCACTCTGTCGATGTGTGATTATGGGAGTGTTGTGTGGTGTGTATGTGACGAGTTGTTTGTATGAGTTTGGTGTGGGTGTATGTGTAATTGTTGTGTATGTGGGTGAGTGAGAGGTATGTGGGTTTAAGTGTCAGTATGGGTATGTCGGAGTGGTAGTCTGTATGTGATGTCCGCATTACAATTGACCTCCTGTAAATGAGACATACAGTGTTAGAGAATCACGATTGCATCTTCCACAGCTACCGAGTCTGCAGAGCGGTAGCAAGAAATAATCAGCTCTATCAGCTGCAGGGCAGCGTGCAAAATTCAGTCAAATTATTATCCTTCCGTACAAGAACCTTCGGGAGAGCTTGCTGTATTTGGTGTGATTTTCAATGAGGGCGGGATTCCTGGGGTCAAAACATGTGTGAAGATGGGGACTTACTAGACTTCTAATTTGCTAATACTAACAGAATGCCCGAGAAACATTGAAAGAAAACAGGCGAGTGCCGTACCCTGGTTTGTGAACGCTGGACTGGTCACATGACTGCAGGAATAGGCCAGATCCGAAGGGTGAGATACTTGGGGGGGGAACCGCTGGGAGCCTTTTAAAAGCTGTTAGAGCTTTTTTTTTGAAGCTATTCTTTTGGCCAAAATACATGTAAAAAGTTAGTTTAGGGGGGTGGATAACATTCCTTTAAAAATAATATGCATTTCGCAACAATCTTTCCACACTGCACATACACCAATTCCAAAACTCCATCGATCTAACATAAGTTTACTTAACTGTGATTGTCATGTGTCAAAAAACAGGAAATGTAAATGTTATTAGATGTGAATAACAGTGTATGCTATGTTTGTTGGACATTGTCGTGAAACAATGGCCTTGCTTTAGAATTGAAGTTTCAAATATATTATACCAATTGCAAAGATGAGAGCTATATAGATGTGAGATAAATCATATTTTTATCTAAATGAGTTTGACTACAATAAACACCCCAAATAAAAATTGCTGTACTGTTAAAAATCAAAGAAAATATTGGTTTTAAATCGAAACATTGTTAAAAAAATAAATGCAAATTGATGAGTAGTGTTTATTCCTCCAATGGCTTTATAATGCAATTTAAAGGTGTGCACAGCTTTAATTATAGGTTATTTTATGTGGTCTGCTATCCTTACTAGCTAAGGTAGAACAGAGCGGCACATCAAAAATGTTCTCACCCACCACAGGCTTCCAACAGATGGTGTCCTGATCCCGAAATCTAACTGTTGGTCAGCACAAACCGAGGGGACAAATCTCTGGACCTGAATTTGTATTGGTGTCTCTATTATTATTATTTACCCACATTACTGTTTCCTTGTAACTACATGAAATTGAATTATCTGGGACTGTATGAATGGGTTCATCACCTTTCAATAGTTATGTGGTTTCCGCAGAAGGTAGTAATAGGAGGGAGCTTCTCCTTATAAACCTGTGCCACAGTAGGTAAGTATCTAGTCCTTAGTAGTATTCTACCTATTTGCTCTTTTAAGAAAAACACAAGTATCTATCCTAAGCCTCTCCAGGCAGGCATTAAGGTCAGCTTGTAGTGTTTAATTAAATTAACCTTGAATAAGAGAATACAAAAAAGTCTGAATTTCTAATGAGGGAACTCGTGCAGATTATATAATTAAGAAGACCCGGGGAAAGGTTGTGCACCTGGATCTACGATCCTGACACAAATCAATACAAACCACGTTAGACTATAACACTGGGAACATCTGCCATTCCAGTCAGCAAACAATTCATCTATTAATTAGCTTTCTGACCCTTCTTCTTCACCCCTATCCCCATTCCTAACATGCCCATCCCCTTACTCACCACACTAACTTGTACTTACCCTACCCGATGAATCGAAACTGATTGATTTGATTTTGTCTGTTAATTTCAATACATATCCTACTCTTGAACGCTGTTTCACATATTAGACACTACTTATGGGTGGCCAATAGACTCTCAATCGATCGTTACAAGTCCGCGGTTCGCATGATTTGGAATTGCCGGACAGCAAAATATTTCAACTGAGGCCCGATGGTGGAAATTTATGTAAGACTTCTTGAAAGATATCTTTTCACGAATATCCCGATTGTTACGACAAGGATTTAAGGCATCTAGGCCACCATTAGGGGAGGTTAAAACATTTGTTGCTGCGATAAACCCTGCAGATCCTCCTTTGTAATATGCTGTAAATAACTTGTTATCTGTTCTGTCCTATACACTCTGTTTTAACATATCAATTTAGGAGAGATTTAATAAAAGTTCTTATTGTTATAAATGGTGTCTAGTTTATGCCCCAACCAATCGATCTACTTTACACTTTAAAAGTTAACATTTGATTGGTTTGGGGCAAAATTAGCACTTTTTAACGATATAAGAATTGTTACTTGAATGAGAATGTTTTATTGTTCACTGCATTCTTTTTTATCAGAAAAGTAAACAAACAAAACAAGAACCACCGCGCAAAATGCTCAGACACAAAAAAGCTTTGCAAACATGTAGAAATGATATTCCCTGGTGTTTGATACATGTACCTTACACAGAAAACTTGTGATGGGTAAGCAATTTTAGTAATTTTAAATTCAAGTGTACACTGAAATTTCAGGTTTCACTGAATAAAACACTAATTACATATATTCTATAAAACAATACTCATAAATTCTATAGTAATTCTACTAGTATAGTAGTGTCCTAGATCTACTTCTTGTTTATCTTATACAATTGAGATGTTATGGAATTTTTTTTTATTTAATTCCTAGGCGGAAAGCTAATGTAAGTGTATAAGCATTATGTAACTTAAAAAATGATTATTTGAATTGCAACTACTATTATTGTGCACAATGTACAGTGGACAATAGTGTGTAGAAAATGCCAAGTGAATTAATAATTGCCAGAAATCTTAAGTAAACAATTAGCTATTGAGGAATATAATTGAAATTCAGCGAGTACAGGGTGCCAGCCAAAGAACTCTGCAGTATTGATCCAGTGTGAGGTGACTGAATGTCAAGTTGGAGACTTTTTAAAAAGATACACAATTCACTGTGTGAGTTTTTTGCACGTGATAACTATGTGTGTGATCTTTACATCTTAGTAAAGATCTTGGCTATTTAACATCAGCTAAAATCTTTATAGACAAGGTTTCCAAACTCCATTTCACAGCTTTATGGATTTTACAAGTCCTGCTCTCAGGGCATCACTTCGCTAACCCTTTCTCCTTCCCTTATAGTTAATGCTTACACCTTACAACCAAATTCGCTTGTTTCATCAATCTGCATGTGTTCTGGTTTTGGGGGGTAGGCATCAAACACGGGCCACCTAATATAGTGATAATAACCCCCCTACTGTAAAATTATAGTATACTAAAGTCAACAATTTCTGTGACACGTATTAACCACAAGACCGCAGGCAGAGAGCTTTTTTACAGGGCACATGTACATGTGCACTTGTAAAATCCCTATGAATTTACAGTAAGGGGGTACATTATCAGTTATAACGATTGACGCCCCCTTTTCTGGCTGGTTCTGTTTCACATAAACAACATTAAAAAAATCACTGCTAATTTTCACCCCCTGTTTCAGTTTTCCTTCTCCCACTGGTGTCTCTGCCAGCTGCATTACAAGATCAGCTGACCCCTTTCACCTTCTGGTTGCAGCAGTTGCAAGATCTGATCAGACCACCTTCCTTTTCCACAGTGTTCCGGTTTCTAGCAGCTTCAAGCTCTCTGCTCCCTCCTGATTCCCTCTGACACCATACAACCTGGCTTCTCAAACTTGCGTCCTGATCACGTTCTTTGTAACATTACATCAAGGGTAAGTTTGCAGGGGCACTTCCATGTTATAGGGCAAACTAACCACCTCTCCATGATCAGCTGTTTCACAAAACAGCTGTCCATGCGTATGAATGAAACATACACATGACGACTATTTAAGAGACTGGACCCGAACTTCCGGTTTCATTCATGCGCATGATCAGCTGTTTAAAAACAGCTATTGTGGCAGAGTGGGCTGTGTACGGGCCCTACTACTTCTGGGCCCCCCCTAATGATTGCAGGGGTGCAGGTATGTATTTACGCCAGTGTCAGTGCACTATTATGTAAGTAGCACACTGATTATAAGGATATTATTACAGTTCTGCCCCATAGGGATCATGGGAGGGGGTGGGTTTTACAACCGATAATTTATAGTATTTTATGAAATGTATCACCCAATACACCCAAACGCAAGATCCCCACCTATTTTGGGTGTTTAATTAGTTTAAGTAAATGGTATCAAGGGATTACTGGATGATTTATTTAGGTTGTGTGTCTGAGGGGTATGCTTGAAGGGGTACGCAGCAGTGTTAACTAGACTCAGAAACTGGGCCCCCAGCAACCTATGATGGTGCCCCTACCCATGCTTCATCCACAGTGGTTTTCTGGGAAGAGCTATATCTGTCACTGGAAAACTAAAATGGCCCCTTTGGCTCCTGTCTCCCCTGCGGTTTTGTGCCCCCTGCTCTCCTGGTAGTTTACGCCCCTGGTTTGAGGAAGATTAGTGGTTAATCCACGTAAACACATTGAGTTAAAGAGCAGATTTAAAAGCCTTCATTTTGTTCATTTTACCATTTTAAGCCTTCTATAAAAAGCACGAAGTCAAGTTAAGCCCAGATATATGTGTTGTAATAACTCTGAATGCAAAAGCTATAAAAACAAGGGTGTAGTACTCTGATAAGAAACTGTTGGCAATCAGTAAATAGCATTAAACATTTTGTATGAGCCAGGTAAAAAGCGTTAGATAGATTTATGTGCTCATAAATTACCCATTGGAATGCGAAATACAGTGTATCATTTATAAATAGTGGTTTACATTGTGGGGAAAAATCCATTTCTGAAAAAAACATAGTTGAGAACACAGATTAACCATTACCTGTATCTATTGCTGGTCCTGGCTAAATTGTACTGTTTAACTTTTTATTTTGGGATAAAAAGGCTTTAAAAAGAAATATTTAGTTGAAGGGAACCACAGGCAACCATTCAGCTTGTTCATAAAACTATTTATTTACAAAGATTAAAATAAAATGATGAAATGCCCCATTAGATAAACAATGATCCTTGTTATGGAAGAGATGAGGCATCGGGCAAAGTAACTACATAAACTCCCTCTGGGCTCCGTTTGGAATCATGTTACAAACTCAATAAAGGTTTGAGCAAGCAGCGGTATATAGTATAGAAACAACATGATGAGTATTAAAAGTAGATTTTAAGCAAATGAAAAACACATATATAACATATGGCACTATTACGATCACTAAAAGGCTTGTGTGTTAGACATGGTTTTTGACCAGAACATTTTGAGGTGTTAATCTGTATTGGTGTAACTATCATTATTATTATAGGGCAATATGATGGATTAATACATATATTTGTATTACAATTATTATTTGTTGTATTCAATTAGATCACACTGGACTTGAATTTTAGTTCTGAAGACATCGCTAATCTTCCGCTGGCTTTCTCAATTCAGAATGACTTGTACAAGATCTGTGGCAATTATGTACCCTGGAAAATCCACATTGCAGATCACAAGCCAGCAGAGTGTTAAGGGCGGAATTGGATAGTGGCTAAGAGGTGTTTATGAACCCCAGAGTAAGGTAGCAAAAGCCAGTCGGATGACTAGCGAAACGCTTTCAAGAACTAAACTTCAAGTCCACTTGATCTAACTAATACAACAGATATACCATACTGGATGAATGAAGACCCTTCACAAGCATATTACAATTATTATTGTAATGCTTGTGAAGGTTCTCATTCACCCTGGTCATGGTATATCTGTTGTATTCATTAGATCAACTGGACTTATAGTTTAGTTTTTGAGACGTTTCGCTAGTCATGCCGACTGGCATTTCTCACTTCAGCGATGACTTTATAAGAAATCTGTTGCCATAATTGAGACTTTCCAGGGTACTAATTGCCAACAGATTCTGTACAAGTCATTCTAAATTGCGAAAGCCAGTCGGATGACTAGCGAAATGTCTTCATGACCTAACCTTCAAGTCCAGTTTCTCTAACTGAATATAAAGATATACAATCATATTGTATACTTTTTTATCACTTATTGTTTGTTAGCTAATAAAAGGCCCTCCATACTCCATTTAATGCTATATATGTATATATGCATGTACTGTAAAACTCTTAGTGAGTACATATATTCATATTCCTCCATTCCCCATCTGTACGTTGGCTCTGTAGAATTAGCGAACATCTGCACGGATAAGGACTTTATTTTTTACATGGTGTTGAACAGAATTGAATCATGTAACTGTTTTACAAACCATTCCCAAATTCCTAAATAACTTCCCTAAACTTCCTAAGTAACTGAGGCCAGTATTATATTAAATATAGCAACTCTATGGAAACATATAAAGTGAACTGACATAACAAAACATCTAGTAACCAATTTTTTTCAACACAATAACGATACAAATAATATCACAGGCATGGTGGACATAATAAGGAGAACATTTGCCATCTGTTCTGATTCACATTTGTCCCGGCTCCAAGACTCAGAAACACAAATTAGGTGCATCTGGTAATTTTCCAACGCATGTTTCTTTCCACCCTACTTTGCTTTTATCTGGCAATCTAAACTAAAGCCATCTATGCCATAACTCGGGGCATAGATTATAGCTGCATCACAAAAATTCCAGCTATAAAGAATTTTTCCTCTGTCAGGGAGACCATGAATAAAATTAATGACAGATCTCTGGGTAATTTAGCTGATAGATTCCCCTCCAGCTGTACACTAGCAGCTGGCCCATTTGTTTTCCATTGTAAAAAGTTTGCACATTTTGGAGTTATCGTGCACAGGCGAGGACTCCTGGAGGATACGGGGAATTGGGTCCTGCATCAGCGCCAGCAGTTTTATCCTGTACTGTGTGCTCATTGTCCTTATTTCAAAGGCTGCATTTCCCAGGTTAATAAAACCAATTTAGATCCTGGTTTAATACTTCCTGGTCCATGGCTGGTGGTCGTCCGACTACATATACAACAGCTCCAAAGAAACGTGAATGCCACCACCAGCAGATAGGCCCAATAATAATAGGGTTGGAGATTGTTAACAGGCATAAAGGTTCCAAAGGCAAAGCACCATCTAATGTGATGTTTATACCAGCTAGCATAATGCCATTCCACAGGCAACAGCACAAGGCAGGTGAAGGAAGTCCCATGGGGTCTTGTTTTTTTTCGGAACAGGCTTTTGGGCCAGTGATGAGTTACTCTTGTCAGTAAACAACTTTTTTTCCTGAGTGATCAAATCAAGTTTTATTCTTTGAGCCTTTTTTCGATGCCCAGTTTTCATTTTACCATGTTCTCCAAGTTTCCTATAACAGAGAAAGAGAATAAATCGGCTTTGGTGTGCACCCTATATTCAAGATATGGCCATACTGGTCTACAGAACAAAAATGAAAATGCTTTGTTCAAAACGAGCATAATCTCACTTCTCCACACATGAAAACAATGAACTCAGTATTAACCCTGTCTCCTCTTTAACTTCTACAGTGCTAAAGATCATCTTTTTTCTTATGTGACAAAATAATTAGCCGGATAAATATTTTCATAACTATTTCTTTCCTCTCAGCTATTTTCCATTTGCAAAACAGGTACTGTAAGGCTGTAAAACTCCCTAACCTCAATAAACATATTTGTTTATATTGTATAGGATAGAAACAAGTATAACATTTTTACCATTATCGATGTGGCTGTGGTGAATTATTTGCCCGGACCCTTTGCTAATTGCAAAATGATTCCATTGTATACTACATCATAAAATCCTTGCATTTATTATCATAGGCAATATGTTCACCATTCCTCTTTGGAAGCCACGTTTTTTGCCTGCCCCAGGCCAGCTCTATAGGCCAATTTTGGCCACCCAAACACCTGCAAAAAAGGAAAGGAGGCTCACACCAAAACATAACATAGAGCAGAATGACTAAGATCAATTTCATAGGCTCAAAATGTCTGGAAGGTTCCTCCAAGGCACTTTGAATTGAAAGATGTTACATGCTTAAGTTTCAATGTGTCCGCCTTCCTGGCTTATATATAAACAACAATATTTGTTGAGAATAATTGCACCATTTGGGGTGTAACAAAAATTTGAGCTTACTATTTACATTACTTGAAGGTAATAGAGTGGGAGGTTAAGACCTCTGTCTTACCTAACGTTGTTCAATTAACATGGGGGAGCAGGAGGTGGAACGAAGCCTTGAAACTTACTGCAAGCAGCTTGCTTGCTGACTCTTCAGACAGGTCTGACTGCTTCTGGGTTAAGGGCATGTCCACACCATAAATAGAGATTTTACATACATGGCAAGACCCCCCCAAACCCCACTTATGTTTTACTTACCTCTTTCCTCCAGAGGCAGCTAAAGTAACTTACAATCCTTATTCTTCCTCGCCACCTGCCTGATTCCTCGCCACCTTGGGTAACCACATCTGCTGTTGTTGCGAGCTCGGTTCAAGCAGTAACCAGCAGTGTGGCACTTCCTGGTCTCGGCTGTCAGCAATTAAGCATGATGTCACCTTGACTGACAACCGCAACCAGGAATAGAGAGGGAGAACACAGCAGAAAGCGCGAGGGACTGGGTCTGGTATTTTTTTTTAGCTGCATCTTTAGAAAGAGGAAGTAGTGTGAGGTTCCGGTGGGGGGCTGCAGCGGTAGGTAAAATTTCATTTATGGTGTGACATGCATGCCTTTAAACTAACTAACTATCGCCCGCAGGAATGACATGTTACCACGACAACATTATCATTATTCATTTAAAGAACACTTTTTAATTTTTATTGTGATGGTTTCTGTCATCCATAATGTGGGCCTCAAGTAAAGTAGAATTACATATAATGGATAACATATATAATTAAACTCCTGGTTCTCTTTCGTTGGGGATTTGTTCTGTTTATTACCATGTAACACAGGAGCCATAGCTTTAATTTTACTTTCTGCTAAATATGTGGAAATGTGTGAAGTATTAAAATAAAAGAAAACTGACAAGATAATCATTAGGGGCTATGTACATCTCTCTATTGCCTCCTCTAGGCAATGCACTGGGCCCATAATGGCTCTCAGTGCATAGCAAATGGGTTTTCCCATTCCGAAACTTTAACGCGCCAGCTATCTGCTGGCGTTCAAGTTTCTGGTCTTAAAGAGCAGTATTCACCTCGGTACATAGCTTGGGCTGTTGCGTGACACAGTTTTTGCAAACTGCCGTGAATTATGTCTTAAACTCACGTTAGCCCTTGGTACATGGGATTGGTTGGAGCAAAATTATCACCATTTTAACAATAAGAACTTTTATTGAAATCTCCCTGTTCCTTTAAGCTTCATATAACATGTTGAATGGAAACATCTTGTAAGGCATGCTCCAAAGTAGATCTGTAAGTTGAACGGGTTCCACACCATCCAAAGTCACCGGGTAAAGGAAGACCAAGCTGCATGAAACTCCATACATCAAGTTTATTAGATTACGCCTGAACGCTTTTCGGACCCCCCAGTCCTTAATCATATGCACAATCTAACAATGTACACACCCCCTTAATACACCAATCCCTCGCTAGTTCTCCACCCATGTGATCGTTACTACGGTAGAGGCATGCTCAAACTTTTGCTAGCTCTGGCTGAGCCTGCACATCAGATAAAGCACAACTTTGTTTTCTATGTGTCACACAGAACTAGATCTTCTTAAAACAAAACACAAGTTTATCAAATCCAGACGAGCAACATAATATAGCACAAGTGCTAACTTCCGCAATAACCTTTTTTAACACTAGCTTTATACAGGCTAAAAGCTTCTAGCAACCTCAGTGAATGAGTGGCTGCTATAGTTTTACATTTTTACAATTAAAATTGTAGGATATGTCCATGTGTGAGAAGAGAGGTTGATTAAGTACATCAATGGCAACTAGATTAAATAAGGGTAATATGAAAAGTTAAGCTATTAAGATTAGCTAGATCAATAGAAGCACTTGTGGACCTCACAAAAAAAACCCTCTAGGGGATGTTGTGCAGCTTGACTGCCAGTGCCTGCTAACTAGGTCAGTATACATCTGCTGTACATGCTGCCACGGTTTCATGTTCTAAGAAACCGAATCACTACATTTGGTCCTTCAGCTCCAATCTTATTGCCCAAGGTTCATATTCTAAGGAAAAAGAGATCACTATACAATAATCTCCAATTTGGATGCCAATCTTGATTTCATTTCAGAAGTTTATTAGGGAAAGACTTGTTAATCCAGAAGCAGAAATTAAGAAGGTAAGTGTTCCAGACCTTTTATCACCTAAAACAATGTTCAAAGCGTGCTAGTTTTTCCTGAGGCACGGTTTTAAAAGCTGGAAGGCTGGTTTAAACACTGGCTGTATGCTCGTTTAAACCACTGGCTAGAAGCTGGTTAAACCTCAGAGGGCTGGTTTAAACACTGGCTAGAAGGCTGGTTTAAAACACTATCAGGAGGGCTGGTTTAAACACTGGCTAGAGGCTGTTTAACACTGAGCTGGAGGGCTGGTTTTACCACTGGCTGGAGGGCTGATTTAACACTGGCTGGAGGGCTGGTTTTAACAACTGGCTGGAGGGCAGGATTTAAAACTGGCTGGCGCACTGGTTTTAGCACAGGCTGGAAGGCTGGTTTTAACACTGGCTGAGGGCTGTTTTAACCACTGGCTGGAGGGCAGGTTTTACAACTGGCTGGCGCGCTGGTTTTAGCACGGCTGGAGGGGGCTAGTTTACACTGGCTGGAGGGTCTGGTTTTAACACTGGCTGGAGGCTGGTTTTACCACTGGCTGGAGAGCTGGTTTTAAACACTGGCGTGAGGGCAGGTTTTAAAACTGGCTGGCGCACTGGTTTTAGCACAGGCTGAAGGCTGGTTTTAACACTGGCTGGAGGGCTGGTTTTAACACTGGCTGGAGGGCAGGTTTTAAAACTGCCTGGCGCGCTGGTTTTAAGCACAGGCTGAAGGGCTGGTTTAACACTGGCTGGAGGGGCTGGTTTTACACTGGCTAGAGGGCTGGTTAAACACTGGTCAGTGGAGGGATTAAATATAGTTATATAGTATATATATATATAATATATATATATATCCTATATAATAAAAGCCCTAATGTGCATCCTGAATCCGTGTTAGTGTGCTGCACGAGAAGGAGTCTTTTGGCTATGCGCCTTACAGAAATATACTATAGAAAGAAGAGGGAAGTCCTAAATTCCATTTGGTCATGCAATCCATAAGGTTTTCATACTATGATATATAAAAATACATATATAAACATAATTAAATAAATAATCTTTCAATTGAACAGTTCCCTATCAAATCCTTCCCCTAATGTAAGAAGTTCTTAACCAATGCCACAAACTAACCCCACCCACCCCCGTGTCAAAAAGTGCTACCTTCAAAAAGGAAACATGGACACTTCTTATATGTGTATAAATAAATGGACATAATCCATATTTCCCTTGTGAGGCATATTTATATTGCTTCTCCTGTGCTACCTGATCCTAAGTTTTTAATGGTCTTTCAATGCATCATTATCAACGGGCATGTAATCCCATACACCACTCTAGAGGATTTACAATTAAAAACGTATCCCATTATGGTCTAATTTTTCCCACCATAGTGAATCTCTCCCCGAATCAACATATTTTACAATTATACATTACCACACTTCCATACTGAGATTCCTGGTCATTATGGTCTTAAACTAGGTAACATGCTAAGGATAGAATATTTTTTATAGTATATTGGTTTTTTAAAAAATTATTCTTTATCCCATGAAGGACGGACTATTGTTTTTTCTAAAAAAATTATATTCTAGAACTGTCCTTATTAGATTTTCAGCACCAAATCTGGTTGCCTTATTATTACCCTTCTTTTTGTTCTGTTTTAGGGGACAAGCAGTTTACCTCTGTAAGTCATCCATTCTTTTCAATAGCTCCTAACATTCCTGTGGGGTATCTCTTCTCTCTAACTCTTTTCCCTACAAAATTACTGTTCTATACATTTTTTTCATGGAATTTGTTATAAAATCCATTACCCATTATTTTGTATTCTGTCAGAATGATATCAGTATCGGTATATCGTTTTTATAAGTTCTGCCTTTTCGCTTCAAAACAGGTTACTTTCTAAACGGGACACATCTCTACTTGTCACTGATTTGTTCATAAAATAAAAAAAGTTCCCACAAGAGATTATTGGTAGTTACTACGAATTTATTTTCTGACATCTACTCTGTGTGTCTAATGGACATTTTCCAAGGTCACCCCCTACCCTGAAGAAACATTAAAGCATCTCATTATTTTATACTTAAATGCCAAATGTTTATGTCGGAAATTATGTTTAGGTTGCAATTAAGTTGTTCTTTGCATTCATTAACTTTTGTGCCCTGAGGGAAAGGTTAGAGGACTGGTTTTAGAGAAACATGACAGGATTTGCCCTTGTCTCTAATATGATCTCAGCAATTTGCTTTGTAATAAGTTGCCTAACATCAAAACCCTTAGTTTTGAAATTGGAAAAATCATTCAAGTCATAAACATTGACATTGACACAGGTACATTAAGTATGTTTTATTTAATTGCAGTGGGGCTGGCTATTATTTTAATGCATGTCTAGAGATGTTTCGAGACAAACCGTGTTTGAGGTCGAAACTCCCGTTTCCCATTTGAATTTTATTGGTTAAAACTATTATGGAATTTTGCAGCAGAATTTCAACAGATAACATTGAAATTAAAGATTTCGGCATGAATTGGGTTTTCAGGTGAATTATGTCCCAATCTTCGTTCCTCTCTATGCATATCTACTGGGTTACCACATCTTCCCTCTAAAATCAAACACAAATAACCAGCAGGATGGCCAGTATGTAAATTAAAACCCTTATGCAGGCTGCATCAGCAGCTATTTGCCAGAGTTTGTCAGAGGAGAGAGATGACAGTTGGAGTAGCTGTACATGCTCTTAATTTCAATGCATCTACAGCCCAATTTATGTAGAGCCGCAGCGGTGTGTAGAGGTTTTCAAGTCACTGCTATAGTAAAAGACTGTTCACCGGAACCCAGATAAATTCTTTAAAAGGGCATGTCCACCCCAAAACTAAAATTTTGACCACCATCTGCCCCACTGTGTAGTTTAAAATAAATCCTTACCTTACAACCTCTGCTCCTTATGGTTCTCCTGCAATGCTTGTCCAAAGTCCGGAAGTGAACAGTAGGAGGCTTTCTCCTGCCAAATGTTTCTTCCTCTTCTGTATCTCAGGGAACATGCCCCCCCTCCCTCCCTCATCGGGATCTAATCCACTTCTCTCATTAAACTAGTGATAATCCTTTAATATATTGTAGATTCCCCTGCCCCCCTAATCCAGAGTTATTTCTTTAAAAAAAAATATCAAAACTGTAACTTAAAGCTCTTCTTTGGCTGCCATTCAGCCAATCACAGTACGCGGCTGCCGGTCCAGCCCCCGCTTGCCAGTTCCGGCAACGGAACAGATCATTGAGCAGGGCTGTAAGTAAACTTTCTGGTTGTTTTTTAAAGAAAAAACCAGAGGTTGGGGATGGCCAGGATCATCTACAATATATAAAAAAGTAATTTTTAGGGTGGACATGGCCTTTAAATAGTGAGAAATGCATCATTAGAACAATTGTAATATTATACAAAAGGGGGTTTATAGTTCAGACGACCAAATAATTAATCTACTAAATTGGATGTAATTAAATCAATTAACCCTGTCCCAATGCAATAAATATAACTAAAGCCCCCATTATAAATTGTAGAGATGGACTACTCGAATCCAATTTCGAGCCGAACTTATCGAGTTCGAACAGACTCGGACTTCACAAACTATCCCGGACCTGGTTTCTCGGACTTTTGAACTTTCTGGCTGACTTCGATAATTATTGAATTCGAAAATCGAAACGATCTTTGATCGTTTATAGGATAAGTATCGAATGTTCGAATCATTATGGGATAATTATGGAATTTCGATCGTTATGGGATAATTATTGAAAACCGAACACCGGAGCTCGAAAGTACCGCACATGGAGAATAAAATATGATTTTTTTGAAAGTTCTGGATATTCAACGTGTTCCCCAGACCATTTCCCCAGGTCCCCAGACCATTTACATAAGTTACCATGATATTTAATTGTATTTCATTCAAACTTTTGAACTGTTTGACTCCATTGACTTTAATGGCCCGTTTTCGAACTTTGAAAGATTGAAATTCGACACAAACTTTCAGAAGTTCAGCCATCTCTAATAAATTGTACAGTAGGTTCAGTTACTTCTTCCTTTATCTTAAAAACTGACCGAAACTTGGCTGATTGTTCTTGTTGTTGCACTATATGTTGCACTTGCATTGAATAAATGTTGAAAAATAACCTGAGTGTACTCTTATCTCTACCACTAACTGGATTCTCTTTAGTAGCACCAGCTTAATTTAAATAACAGATCAAGGAGTAGAGTGCCCAAACTTACCAGTTACTTTATATATACTTTGACCCCTACTCATAATGTCTATCTTTATCCCCAATCATAAATAATAATTTATCTAATATACAGCTTAAACGGGTGTTATGGGTAGAATCACAAAGGTTTGTCCTAGATGGATGTGATATTCTTTGTTCAATCTCCAATACTGTGTTACTATGTAACTGTTAGACAGGCATAACGGTAGTGTATAAAGTTTAGTTGACCCAGCTTTAATAGTTAGTATGAAATCGAACTCTTTAGAACTTCCAGAATTAAAACGAACTAGTAGAGTTTTTAGTACACTCGCGGACTTGTTTTCGATAATTATTGAAAACGTTGGTATTATCGAATTCTCAACGGTAACCCTCGAAGTAGCATTCCTTTCAGTAACCTCGAATGTATCCTTCGGTTTGGTAACCCTCGAATGTAGCTTTCGAGTTTTGGTAACCCCTCGAAGTAGCTTTGTCATTTTGATTACCATCGAATGTAGCTTTCGCTATTTGGTAACCCCGAATGTATCGTTTGGTAACCCCGAATTCAAGCCATACCTTTGAATGTAGCAAAAAACTCTGAGATGCGACACTTGCCTGATTGTGGGGAGTACTGTTTAATCATAAGTTTGGTGATATGACAGTTCCCAGACCATTTCCAGGTGCCACAGCCATTTACAGTAAGTTTTGCTATTTAACTTTATTTACTAGTAACTTTTCAAACTATTTCTCCCATTGTATTTATTGGGTTGTTGACGAACTTTAACTTCCAAACTTTTACTGAAGCTAGAAAAGAGAACCGCACCGTTCAAGAAGTTTGGCCATCTCTAGTGTTTTACACCTCCATTATTATTGTACTATGAACGTTAGACAGGATTATGGTAGGGTAATTGGGTAGGGTATAAAGGTGTAGACAAGACTGGAAGTTGTCTTATACAACACCTAAACTATGTAATATGTAACCGTTATACATGCCATTATGGGTGGGGAATAACAATTTAGACTAGATGGACATATGTCCTTAATACTGACCCCTAATATTTTACTTTGAACTGTTAATAAACAGACATTGTATTGCATTCATAACAAAGGGTGACAACTAACATATATTAAAGAAACAAAATTTAATACATGAAAAATGTATTTCCAATCTTATATAATTGGCAGGTTAACTGTAAAATTCAATTTTGCCTTCCAGCTTCCACATTGACGAGAAGAAAGACTCAAAATCCCATGTTATCAGCATCCATTTTTGATTTGAATTGTACTTCCATTTCTCTAAAAGGATTTTAGTAATATAAGGTATCTTCGTTTACTTTTGGTTGGTCGCATTATAGCTGTATAAAAAATGCACATGTAATGCATTTCTCTCCAGTGTTAACCAATCCACAGCAGTCCACCAGTATGTTGTAGCCAATCACCAGTCTCAGTTTTCTAGTCATTAGAGTGTTCTCATCTGCCATCCATTCACCAGTCGTTTTCCAGCCGATTCATCAGTCAGCTTGTTAGCCCAGTTTACCAGTCTCAACTTTCAGCTATTACCCGTCTCGGCTTTTTACAGAGGCATTCACTAATGCCTGAAAACACCCTATACGCTGTAAGTTAGGTGACATATGCCTATCTGCAGTACCGGACCCAGCCTGCAGACCAATCAGGCAAGCAGACGTCCTAGGCATGTCCTGATTCTTAAAGCTGGCCGAGCAGCACTGTCACTGGCGGTGCTGCAACCTACCAGGAGGGTAAGGGGAAATTTACAAAAAAAAAACTCTGAAAAGCATCTGTGCACATTCAGGCAAGCAGCTCAGCAGCATTGTGTTGAATTTTTGGGGGGGAGGGGGCTAGGGTCTTCGTGTGGGGGCTCTGGACTTGGGGTGGTAGGTGGGTTAAAAGTGTGGATCTCTGTGTCAGGGCCCATTTTGAGACAGGACCCTTTGAAAGCAAGGATTCTTGTGTGAGGGACCATTGTGGGCAGGGCCTTTATGTGAACTTTGGAAGGGTTCATTTTTGTGGAGGCCCTCTTTTGTGCAGGGGCCACAAGCGCCGCCAGCCGAGGACACTGTCTGGTAGAACTAGTACATAAAGATATAATAAGGTAGCATCCCCAACCCAACCCTAACCGCCGCATTAGTTCTTAAACAGAATCTGAATTATACTTGCAGCCCTTCTCTCCCGCAGCGTCTCCACGCCTGCATCTGGATGGCGCTCTGACCGTTGCAACTTCTGCAACAGGGAGGCACCGGGAGAGCGCTGGGGCGTGAAGGGCCTTTAATTATGATTTGGATTTGTTTTTTAAAGAACTACCAAAGCGCTTGGGTCTGGAAGGGGAGCTACCTTAATTTAAAAAGTTAGTTTTAGGGTGGACAGACCTTTAATAATGCACACACTTTGTCTGTTTATTACTAAGCTGATGGGGCATAATATCTGTCAATGAATTTGCAGTGTTTTTTATTAAACATGTGTGTGTTGGTATGGTGTTTAGTAAATATTTCGAAAAATCATCTACTTATCGATTTTCGATAATTCTACTTTCAATTTTCGGAAATTGTCTTCTTTTCATTTCGAAAATATCTGCTTTCGATAATCATCTACTTTCAATAATCATCTACTTCGATTTCCACTGAAATTGGGTTTCCGTAAATTCCGGAGTTCCGTCAAGTTTCTCGTACACTCCTTCGAAACCCTCGGATTCGATTCAAACTGGCTTCTAATTAGAACCCACAGTACATCTTATTTGTTACAGCAAAAACTCGCATCACTCCAGATAACTTCCCTGCATTCTCCCATCACAATTCCCAACCTGAGGCTGGCCGACATTTTTTCGTTGCCCGCAGTGGCCGTGAAAGGGCGCCAGGGGCATTCCGTGGGTGTAGCTGGGTGGCAGGGGCAGAGCTCTCCCTACGGCCTGCTCACAGTGTTCAGTTGCCACTAGTGAGGCCCCCAGCTCGCTGGTTGGCCACCCCTGTCCTATTCGGTACAGAGTATAACGAAAAGGTTGTTATAACAAATAAAAACAGACTGTTTTTGGATTTGTGTTGAATTTGCTCTTGCATTTTATTTTTCAGAATAATTAAGTGTTTCTTACAATTTACTCAGGTGATGTATCACTCTCACAGGATTACCCTATCATGTCATGGGAGTGTCTGTCACTGTAAAGTAGCAGATAAAAAGAGAACAATGACCATGACGGCTGCCTGGATTGTGGTGAACCGCTATGGTTAAGTTATATAAACACCCATATCTATGATAATGTTTGCACCTGGTAATGGCACCTAGGCAAAGTGGATATGGAGCTAGAATGTAGCTTGACGTGGTGCAGCTTACAGATCATTTGGCCAACAATCCTTATTCTACAGAAATTAGTGGGAGAATTTCTAATGTAATGTAACACTTGCACCAACATGACTTTTTTAATTGTAATACCAATGGAGAACTTTATAAAAACTGTGTTTTCAAATCAAAATAATCAAACGTTTTGCCACACCCATTACCAAAGCCAACATTTACAAGTTGTTTCAGGTGCCAAAACCCTAGGGACACCCCTGGGCAAAGTTTTCCAGTTATTTCATTAGTTTCCACGCAGCCTTTCCCCTTCGTCTGTTTTCCAGTCAGTTCACGGTCTAGCTTTCCAGACATTTTAACCTCACAGCAGAAACAACAGTCTGGGTTAGGGGCAGCATATGGAATAATGTGGTTGGGGTGGAAAGGGGTTCCCATATACATTAAATTATTTTTTTACCCCACATAAACCTTCATTTAACTACATAGAGGCATCCCTCTAGTATCACCTGTTAGGTAGGGTTTAATGAGTAGGATAAAAAGGCTGGAACTAGATGGACGTAAGTCTTTTTTCAATCTCCATTAACATGTTACCAAGGCGGATTTCCATTAGGCACGTAGGCACATGCAGGGGTACCTGATGGTTTGAGGGGCGGCTGTCATCTCCTCCCACCAAACCCCTTTATAGTCTTTTTCTTCTCCCAAAAGAGGGAAGGGGGTGTGTTAGGGGTGGTGGTCTGTGTGTTAGGGGTGGAGCGAAGGGCACCAGGCTCTTATGGCTACAGGCTCCTGAGATGGAAATCTGGCCCTGCATGTTACTATGTCTCTCATGCTTCTCTGAGCTATGGTTCCAGAGATATTAGCAGAAAATGCTGTTGTTTTGTTTGATTTAAGGTTTAGCCCCCCTTTTTGACTGTGAGACAAACTTTTATCCCTAGCAGTGAAATAATTCCAAAGCTATTGGCCCATTGACGTTATGGCCATACCGGTTTTGAAATTCATCCAGTATATCTGTGTTTTCGACCGTAGGTGAAGATTTTACAGCAGCAGCCAAAAAGCAACAACACGGTCAAAAAAACAATTGTTACAAGCAGTAGTTTATTTCGGTCGCTTATAAAGGATCCTTATGAGATATACCTGTAATGAAATTAACAATTTCTAAATATTTTTGGCTAAACTTCTTCCTTAAGCCTCATATTTTTCCTGTAAAATAGTTGACAGGGCTGTTCATTATCTCTCTAAAGATCCATTTTCCCATATTTTGACCTTCATATTTCTCTTCTCCAGCAGCCCTTTTCCTGAGAGGCCTGCATATGATTTATGTAGCATTTCTCTCTGCATTGTAAATAAGCACAGTCTCAAACCTACTGCTTATATTGCAAGTCTGTATTATTTCCTCTTCTTTATTTCCCGAAACAATTCTATCCCTTTGCTATGTTTTTTCTTTGATCTGATGCTCCGTATTCTATACAATCTGAGGTAAAAGCTTTCGCAGTAGGATTATATTTTTTGTGAAGAATGAAATACACATGTTTGATGTCTAATTAAGGTATCATTATAGCTGTGAATGGCCCAGGCTTGCATACTGACAGCTATGCATTTTGAAAATGTGTTTAATGTAATTAGGGGGAGGTTCATTTTAGCTTCAGTAAATTGCTGACCTATAAAAGAATGTGTCTAATATGTTGCTAATTAATTTTGCCCAACCAATCAGATGTTAGCTTTCAAATGTTGGTAAGACTGGTTGGGGCGAGCTTAGCACCATTTTTAACTATAAGAACTTTTATTGAATCTCCCTGAATGTTTTTATGTAGAAGACTTCTGTACCAGTTTAAATGAAAATAAACCATTCAACAACAAAAATGAGTAATTCATATATCTAATAAAAATATTGTCAAATGGGACCACTCATTCATTTAACCTTAAAGGACAACTAAAGCCTCAAAACAACACTGAATCAGAAGGCAGAGCACATGACATAACATGAGTAATCTGTGCCTCACCTCTTGTTTTGTGATGTGGGTGGTAGGAAAATTTCCCTTACTAACATGGGATTTGTGTTTATTTCCCAGCATTCCAGTATCACAGAATTTGGTCACTGACCATTTTGTTCTACGCACATGCCCGTTCCTAAGTTTTGCAGGAACTTGTAATAGCAGTTCACACCCCACTATTAGTCTAGCCATTTCATGTTACAGACCAGTAAGGAAAAGAAGCATAGGACAGAGTTCAATGGTGTGGCCAGACATGCACTAACACCAGTTATACAATCAAGTTATACTACATCTTATTGAGGTTGGTGTTTTCAAATTACAGAATGTGTAATTGGTGGTTAGTTCTCCTTTAAAACAACAATCAGTAAACAGTTTATATATATCACTTAACCACAGATACAGTACACAGAAATGTCTGGCCATACTATTATTGGATTGATTATTCCATCAATGGCACATTGAAAAGCATATTTCATTTTATCTCATTAAATGAGTGTTTTTAGGTTACAACCGCCCCTTAAGCAAATTACATTTTCATTTAACACACAGTTCTTTGTAAATGTAGGAACGTTTATCGTAGAATACCATGCAGCAGTAAACTACCTCAATGGTATTCTATGGCAATATAAATCTATGATCACGGTCTTAGATTTACGATTGCTATCGGACACAAATATAGTATGATCGCAGCAGTACATTTTTTGCAGCGGTCATACAGAACGAAAAAACTCACAGTATCACAAACGTGCGATACCACAGGTTTGTAAATATGAGACCGGCCACCACATCGGACCCAGCTGGGGATCATTGTGTAAAGAAATTACCTCTCACAGTGATTCATGTGATGTTATTCTGTTAACAAGATTAACCTGGTTGTTTTACTGGCCCTACTGCACCAGTCTTGGATATCTATGGTTCAGATATAAGACAGGCGGATGTCTCCATCTTACATACATTATCAGCTGCATATATTTCTTGTGTTCTGCTTGGATGCTTTGGATTCAGACTCTAGAAATAGTGAATCTTCAGCAATCAGCAATCCCATCTCATTAGCTCAAGTATTTTCCTAAACCAATAAAATCTTTTCTTTAGTTAGCCAGGCTTCAAGTAGGAAAAGAGGATCTCGCCAGAACACGTTTCTTTATAGCTGTTAACATGACTTCTGACCAATTCAATCCCTTCACTCCAGCATGAAGATCCAGGGTTTAGAATCCAACTAAACTCTCAGTTGCTCAACCTTTAAGGCACATTATGTGTTATGAGTATTCCTAGATCTTAATTATACCAAATCTCTCCACTTTCACCAGTGTCTAGCCGCAGATGTTTCTTTTACTGACTGTTAACATTCAGTATATATATGAAAACAAACTTGAATTTCTCTTCCTTTTGTGAAGATGTTATTGTTACTAGTGCAGACAGTGTCTATCCTGCTATCACAATCATCTGTAGGTTTATAACTTTGATATCTAGATAAAATAGATTATTTTAATTATTAAATTATTTTGAAATAACATTACAAAACATTATTGTCTCCTGTCTTTGTACTATTCATCAGAAATCTTCTCCCAAAAGCACACAATCTTTTTAGTAAAGTTGGTTTTCCCTTCCATCTGGCTTTGCACAAACTTATTGGCAGAATCAGATAGCTAGAGCTTTTAAATGCTGGCTGGTTTACCACTTAGTAGCAAGAGTTTTATGTTCACTCCACAGGTCTATTAACTCAATCATAAGATCTCAGGGCTGTGAGGATCGAGAAAGTGATTCTTTAGTTATGATGCATTAAATTGTTATAAATTTAAAAAAAAAACTGCCAATTGGGTCATCGTTTGATTGTAATTTGACTTTTAATTGCATCCTTCTGGTTCTCTTCTGGTTTCTTTTATCTTAAGGAAGAACTCAAGCAACTCCATAGTTGTTGGAGCCCTGGACAATTACCTTTCCCCCAAATGCTAAAGCCAAAAAAATTCCTTATTTTTGTTATCAGAGTAGCAACTCCTTTAGATTGTCTCTGAGATGACACTTCCCTGATCAGTCCCAGTGTTCTGTTTAAATTTGCTGATTTTAATGTTGTCATGAAGGTAGTAGATACTCTTCTAGGAAGATGAGAATGGTCCATTCTTGAATCCTTCTGAGCAATAAGATTTTCATTGGTGTCCTTTAGGCCTTGAGTAACTAGGTTCCACTAACATCTATAGTCTAATGCTGGGATTTACCTTGCTTTAAGACTGAATTTACCTATTATCTTTAGTTTGTAGGGGCAGTTCCCGACCAATTGGAGTGCCGCACTATGTATGGTGATCAGTCGAGTCCGTGCATGCTGTTCCCACAGCATGTGTGCCGACAGATCCAATGTGCGTCAGTTTAAAGCATGTTTTGAACAATGTATACAAAGGTATCCATTTTGATTTAGTATAAGTGATAACTTTTCAATATCAGCATATATATTTAACTTTATATATGTGTAGTTGAGTGCTGGGGATTCTTAGACGATTTGCACCAATCAATCTAGATATAGTTTTGGCGGATTTTTTTTGTATATATATATATATATATATATATATCAAAGAAGATAGCAGCGAGCGGCACTCCCCGTGTATCCATCACCTGGGTGCTTCTTGTGTAGGTAAACAGTCGAATAATAGTGAAGAAGCACTCCTGTGTACAACCTGCATCTAGCATACCATTTGGTTCAGTAACCTTCAGACCATGGAGATTGGGGTATTTATACCTTGTAGTTTACCCTTGTATATATGGTTAAACATGTATCTGTGTATATATAAAGGAAACGACCGAACGTCACCTGCACCTGTTGCACTTTTGCATGTTAATAGACTGTTGAACAAGACCCAGGAGTGCCCTGACATCATTCCTTTTAACATATTATATAATATATATATATATACACACATATATATGTATATATATATATATATAATATAATATATTATATAATATATATACTACCTCCAAAGAATAGAGCACTCGTGGGTTTTCACACATCAAACTTTTATTTGTACATCAACACGTTCAGCTGGCAAGCAGCCGTCCTCGGATGTTACAGACGTGCAGGTAAGTGAAAATTTAAAACCTAGAGTGAACCGCTTCCTCCCCTGTGCTCCACCCTCCAATTATTAACCCCTATAAAAGTGCATATAGTGAACATATTTAGCAAATGCCCATAATAAATAAGTTACTTAAGATCCTCAGTATAAATCCAGTTGTACGTGGTTAGAGATGTAAAAATAGACACCAAGGTGTGATAAACACATAAAATCAATAATACCATATATCATAAAATCCATATGTTGTAATCAAATATATAATGACAAGTAATGTAAAAATTTACTATAAAATAAAGTGGAAACATACTGATCCAATTAATACCAATGGGTCCTCTGAAAAATCCAACCGTAAACATTACATAATATAATTTGGTAGGTCATAATGGGGCAAAGTGAAACAAAATAAGACCAAATAAAGAAAGAAAAGTAATAAAACAGATGAGACAGTATCTGGGCTATATACAATATAAAGCTCTAAACATAAGCTAAAGGATACAGATGTAGATCCAACTTATATTACCAAATACAGGCGAATAGACTTCAAGTTAGCGCAAGGGAAAAAGAGGGTTCTGTTTACTTTATCATTAATACCCAGCTTATTCAATCTCTCGCAGAGTACAGAGATCAAGGACATCTTACAAGAAGCATGATAATCCATATTGTTCATTTAACCTTGTTGGGCGATAGGTGCCCAGTTTTTTTATCCAGTGGGCTTCCCTCTGTAATAGCTTCTTGCCCCTCTCTGTTGATTCTTTGATGCCCACCACTTGGTCAAATAGCCATCCATCTAAAAGTTGCAAGTGGGTGGCCACACTCTCTAAAGTGACGTGCTACTGATTGTTCGCCAAATCTAACTCTTTTTCCGGGGCCCTGGGTTTACCCTCACCACCTATTGTCAGTTGCTGCCCGTATAGATGATCGGTGATTTGCCATCTCTCCCTAAGGGTTGTCGTGGTTTTTCCCACGTAATATTTACTACAGGGACACATGAATGATATATAGCATCCGAGCTGAGACAGGATAGTTTAAATTTGATTTTGGATCTGTGGCCAGTGTATGGATGGGAAAATCTCCCCCCGGTGTCATATATGTTGCAGGCTTGACAACCAGTACACTGAAGCACCCATTTTTCTTATGGGAGATGCCATGTTGTTACTGGCTTGGTTACACAGGGTGTCATATCTGTTTTGACTAATAGGCTTCGTAAATTCCTACCTCTCCTATATGCGAAAAAGGGCTAGTTTCCTTAAAGGGGAGGGAACCATCCCTACTAAGTATTTCCCAATGTTTTTAACACTTTGTTTTATCCCACTAGAGTAAGGGGAATATTGAAGTGCATAGGAATACTCATAGATCTTTTTTCCTGATTGTTGGACTCTTGGTTTTAGTCCCCTCAGTTATAGGAGTTTAGCTCTATTCATTGATTTCAATCTCTTTTGGATGATATCCGGCCCGCTGACAAAGGGGGGGGCCATAGTACTATTGGACCGACAGTATATACCTCGGAATTACGGGCCCAATTAGGAGACCAAAAACGTACATGTCCCTGGACAAAGACCCCACTAATTCTCTAAAAATTAAACTTGATAATATGACGATACAGCGCTTACTAACGGATGGATCAGCGAACACGAAAGTAAATTTCTAACAACAATGGAACCTAAGATACCATCATCTACAGTGTCCCAAAGATCCATAAAAATCTTAAGGAACCCCCGTCGACCAATTGTATCCTTGGGATCCACCTTAAACCAGTGCCAAATGTTGTGGATTACTCTTACAACCTTTAGTGGTCAAAATGCAACTTATCTTCGGATAGAGGCAATTATTGGAAATATTGAGGGAATATAGGGCCCCATTCATGATACTACTCTCATCACACTGGTCGTCCATAGCCTGTACACTATTATCCCCCAGGAGGAGGGTGTTGATATCTGTAGACAGGCGCTAATCAAAGGGGGACACCGAAATCCCCCAACGGAATACCTTATGGATCTTCTTACATTCACCCTACAAAATAACTACTTTACCTTCGAAGGAAAATTCTATAACCAAACCACTGGCACGGCTATGGGATCCAATGTTGGACCATCCTTCGCCAATTTGTTCATGGAACAACTTTGAGTCCAGTTATATCTACCCGACATTGGAAACAAACTGTTAATTTATAACGTTTATATGATGATCTGTTTATACTATGAATGGACCAATTCAGGAGAGTCAATTCATATTGGACACCTAAATTCCCATGAACCTATGGTAAAATTTACAATGGTGGCCATACGAGACGACCATCGAATTCCTGGACATTAGATTACAAAAACGGTGATAACTTTAAAAATTGTTTATTTTCTAAACCTACGGACAGAAATACGCTTTACATGCCCGTAGTTATCACCCCCTACATCAAAAAAGGGGGGTCATGTTCTCCCAATTCTTGAGGGTTCTCTATAATAACTCTAACGAGGATACAGCCAAAGAACAATTACAGCTTATGGCTAAAAAGTTCAGAGAGGTGGATATCATCAAAAGAGATTGAAATCCAATGAATAGACTAAATAACTCCATATAACTGAGGGGACTAAAACCAAGAGTCCAACAATCAAAAAAAGATCTATGTAGTATTCCTTATTCACTTCATATTCCCCTACTCAGTGGGATAAAACAAAGTGTTAAAAAACATTGGGAAATCTTAGTAGGGATGGTTCCCTCCCCTTTAAGGAAACTAGCCCTTTATTCGCATATAGGAGAGGCAGGAGAATTTACGAAGCCTATTAGTCAAAACAGATAGGACACCCTGTGTAACCAAGCCAGTAACAACATGGCTATCCCATAAGAAAAATGGGTGCTTCAAGTGTACTGGCTGTCAAGCCTGCAACTAATATGACACCGGGGGAGATTTTCCCCATCCATACACTGGCCACAGATTCAAAATCAAATTTAAACTATCCTGTCTCAGCTCGGATGCTATATATATCATCATGTGTCCTGTAGTAAATATTACGTGGGAAAAACCACGACAACCCTTAGGGAGAGGATGGCAAATCACCGATCTCTATACGGGCAGCACTGACAATAGGTGGTGAGGTGTAAACCCAGGGCCCCGGAAAAAGAGTTAAGATTTGGCGAACAATCAGTAGCAGTCACTTTAGAGAGTGTGGCCACCCCTTGCAACTTTTAGATGGATGGCTATTGACCAAGTGGTGCATCAAAGAATCAACAGAGAGGGGCAAGAAGCTATTACAGGGAAGCCCACTGGATAAAAAAACTGGGCCACCTTATCGCCCAAAGGGTTAAATGAACAATATGGATTATCATGCTTCTTGTAAGATGTCCTTGATCTCTGTACTCTGCGAGATGATTTGAATAAGCTGGGTATTAATGATAAAGTAAACAGAACCCTCTTTTCCCTTGCGCTAACTTGAGAGTCTATTCGCTGTATTGGTACATATAAGTGGGATCTACATTCTGTATCATTTAGCTTATGTTTAGAGCTTTATATTGTATATAGCCCAGATACTGTCCATCTTGTTTTATGTACTTTTTCTTTCTTATTTGGTCTTATTTGTTTCACTTTGCCCCATTATGACCTACCAAATTATATTATGTAATGTTAGCTGTTAGGATTTTCAGAGGACCATTGGTATCAATTGGATCAGTATGTTTCCACTTTATTATAGTAAATTTTTACATTACTTGTCATTATATATTTGATTATCAACATATGGAATTTTATGATATATGGTATTATTGATTTTATTGTTTTTTACACACCTTGGTGTCTATTTTACATCTCTAACACTGTACACTGGATTTTATCACTGAGGATTCTTAAGTAACTTATTTATTATGGCATTTGCTAATATGTTCACTATATGCACTTTTATAGGGTTAATAATTGGAGGGTGGACACAGGGGGAGGAAGCGGTTCACTCTAGGTTTTAAATTTTCCTTACCTGCACGTCTGTAACATCCTGAGGACGGCTGCTTGAGCCAGCTGAAACGCGCGATGTACAAATAAAAGTTTGATGTGTGAAGACCCACGAGTGCTCTATTCTTTGGAGGTAGTATATGTTGTATATAGATGCACACCGGGCTAAAGAAATTTCAAACGTGAGTGGCGGGACCACGGCAGACTATATATATATATATATCTGTATACAAAAAAATCCGCCCAAACCTGTATTCTAGATGATTATAATATATATATAATATATATATATATATATATATAATATATATATAATATTCGAATAATAGTGAAGAAGCACTCTAGGGTTTATTGAAGAAATCCATTTATTAGTGGCTATCTACGCGTTTGGTCCTACACCCGGACCGTTCTCAAGACAATCTGCCCTTACAAAACAATGTGTACAAATACAAATCAAACTACCCGCCTCCGTGTGACGTGCCGCTCCCTCCCTCTCCCTCCTGCCTCTGTTCGTCATCCCTCTTGGAGAAAGGGGGGCGGGATATAGAATCCGATATGATGACAAGTCCTATGTAAACTCACCACGGTGAGTCAAGTATAAGTTAATGATGCATCCGCTTGGAGGTAAATGGAGGGTCCAGGGGATATCCAAAGTGCCAGTGCTATTAAATAAATAACAAAATCATCTAAAAACATCAAAGTGAATATCAAGTAATATAATAAAATTGGTGACCATATATATCTATGTAGAATATATAAAGTGCTATTCGATCATATGCTGCAAATAGTGAAGTGACTACAATATGAATAAGGATATATTAAAGTTCCTATAGAAATTATTTAGACTATTAAAACCTACCTAAAAATACTTAAAGGGCATGTCCACCCCCAAAACTATAATCCCCCCAACTACTGGCCCCAATCATGTAGTGTAGTGTAATCCTTACCTCACACCCAGCTCCATAGGGTTTCTCCTGTAGTCCCCCCCCAAAGTCCCAAAAATGCCCACCAGGAGGCTAGCAGGTCCATATAGGACACTGCCTGCTAGCTGGCCTCAGGTAGATTTTTGCCATGCGTACTGCAGCCCTTCTCCCCCCTCCATCCCCCTCCCTCTCCCTCCCTCTCCCTCCCGTTCTGCTATCCCTCCCCCTAGCATAAAACCATTTAATATCCTGCTCCCCCATGTCCCCCAGCCCCAACCGGGTATTTTTTATTTTAGAAAGCTCCCCAAACTCTTACTTACCTCTCTCTTTCCTCCGGCGAAGTGAGCTGCCGGCAGCCGCGCCGTGATTGGCTGCCACTCAGCCAATCACAGACGCGCTGCCGGTCCCGCCCCTCTGCTTGCATTTCCTTGCAAGCAGAGGGCCGGGAGCGCGGCGGAGGAAAGAGGGGAGGTAAGTAGAGTTTGGGGGGCTTTTTAAAAAAAAAATATAGCGGTTGGGGCTGGGAGCCCAGGGGGACCTTATATCAAAATTTCCATTTTAGGGTGGACATACTCTTTAAAAATTCACAATCATGGGTTGGGGGAACCTTATGGGTGGTCATATACAAACCCTCTAGAATAAATCTACATGCTGAACCAATCTGTAGTTAAGGGAATCTGTGGTAATTATACCACAGAGAAAATAAACTGACCACTAGGTCGTAGCACAATAGATAAGTTATATCAGGGGAGGGAGTAGATCGGACACTAGGTTAATCACTAGATGGATCATCACAATGTTAAATATATCAAATATGTTACTTATATCTCATATATCACAGGAAGCATGATAGAGAGCATATTTCATTTAGTCCCTTTGGGGACAAGGTGTTTAAACGTTTTATCCAACGGACTTCTTGCTGTAATAGAGCCTTTTCCCTATCCACCCCCTCCCTTTGGGTTACATGGTCTATTGCCATCCATCTCAGATTGGCTAGCGTATGTTTGGCCCCTTTAAAATGTTTTGCCACCGATTGTTTATACTGTTGGGGAGGCTTCTCCAATGCCTTGTCCTTGTCTTTGGTCAATGTTGTCCTGATGGCTTGTCTATGATTGGCCATTCTTTCCCTTATACTCGTGGTGGTTTTGCCCACATAGTATAGGCCGCACGGGCATGTGATTATATATATTACATAACTACTTTGACACGATAGTCTATGCTTAATTTTTATGCGGTATCCTTTATGTGGATGCGGGAAATCTTTCCCCTTTAGTATATATCTGCAAGTGAGGCACCCCATGCAGCTATAGCACCCCGGTTCTTTTGTGGATAACCAATGGGTTTGTGGAATAATTTCGCTGGGTATTGTAACATCTACATGTTTAGTTAATACTGTTTCTTTAAGGCATAGAGGCAAGCTGGGAAAAAGGGGCAGTATCAGGAAGTAAGCTAGGGAATAGCATGGGATGAGAAAGTGTGATGTACCTGTTGCTCTGTTTGAATAAATCAAGTTCCCTCTACATTCCAAGTGTTTTCTTGCTCTTGAACAATATAACAAGGGAGACATAACAACTGGCGACGAGGATTAAAGACTTTAACCCTGTGAGTACCAGCATACTTACCATTGTGACTACCTGTACCAGTCCTCCACATACAGGACCCAGTTATACTCACTTGCCTGTCACTGTCCATCTACAGCAGACTGCACAGCTCTCATTCTACTTTCTGCACTGTTCAGTTTAACTCTATCACTGCTGCTTCAAAAGTAAAGTTAATATGGCTGAGCAACTCCACACCTTCCCCAACTTTGATTTGTCTGATACCAATAATCTTGCACAGAACTGGAAAAAATGGCTACTCCGTTTTGACAATTTCCTGGAGGCCATGGCCATCACAGAGGATAAAAGAAAGAAAGCTTTATTACTTCATTATGCTGGTTCTGCTGTTTATGACATTTACTGCACCTTACCTACAGACAGCACTACTGACTACTCAAAATGCTCTAAAGCACTAACTGAATATTTTAATCCTAAGCAAAACATCAGATATGAAAGATACAAGTTCAGAATTGCTAAACAACTACCCCAGGAGACCATGGACTCCTTTGTCACCCGTTTAAGACAATTAGCACAAAGCTGCAATTTTGCTGATGTTGATGATGAAATCACATCACAAATCATTGTATCCTGCACATCATCTAAGCTACGGCGCAAAGCTTTACAAGCAGATTGTTGCTTGCAGGATCTTCTACACATGGCACGGTCCCTGGAAATTTCTGAGACTCAAGCTGCTGCCATAGAGGAGGGCACTGATGCACAGGTGTGCAATCTTGTGCACACTAAACGCAAAACTACAGGCACTGACTGCTCAAAGATGTGCTACAGATGTGGCAAACATTTCCCTCATAATGGTGACTGTCCTGCTCTAGGACGTAAATGTACTAATTGTGGAAAACTGAATCATTTTGCAATTGTATGTAAATCTGCTCCTAAGTCATCCCTACGCACATCAGATACACTGAGCTCAGCACAAGTCAAATACATTCAGCCAAATTCTGGAGATGAGTCACCTAATGTTTGCAGTGACTATGTGTTTATTACATCCACTGCACAAACTGTACATTCCCCCATCATCACAATATCTCTCCTTAACACTGCAGTTGCTTTTACTATTGACACAGGAGCCTCTGTGAACATTATAGACATGTGTACATATTGCCAACTGAATACTAAACCTGCTTTGATACCTGTACAAACCAAAATTTTTCCTTATGGCTCTCAAACTCCTTTGCCGACAATAGGTAAATTTGATTCAGATATTTACTACAAAGATAAAACCTATACTACAACTTTCTTTGTACTACAAGGCTCTGGGGGTTGCCTTCTCAGCTATCACACAGCTTTAACTCTTGGACTCATCAATATAGTTCACACTGTAGCTAACCCAACAGTTTCTGATGTACAAGCACTAGTTGACAAGTACTCCAATCTTTTTGTGGGCCTTGGTAAACTAAAGAATTTTCAAATTCACCTTCACATTGATGAAGACATTCGTCCAATTTCACAGCCACACAGACGAATTCCTTTTCACTTGAGGAAGCAAATTGAAGACGAACTAAAGTCTTTAGAGGAACAAGACATCATTGAAACTGTTTCAGGCCCCACTCCATGGGTTTCTCCCATAGTGGCTGTACCTAAACCCAAAGATCCAAACAAAATAAGAATTTGTGTAGACATGCGTCTTCCAAACACTGCTATACAGAGAGAGAGACACCTCTCTCCAACTCTCAGTGATGTTATTCATCTCCTAAATGGAGCCACCGTGTTCTCTAAACTGGATCTCAATAAGGGTTATCACCAACTGGAACTTAGTCCAGAATCCAGATACATAACTACATTTTCCACACATGTTGGTCTGCGAAGATACAAACGACTAACGTTTGGTGTTTGCTCGGCTGCTGAGATTTTTCAAGAAGCAATAAGAAACATTATTCAACATATTCCTAATGCACTCAATTACAGTGATGACATACTAGTTTTGGAAAAACACAGAATGACCACAACTCTGCCCTACACGCAGTATTTGAGTGCTTATCATCCCAAGGACTTACACTCAACAAAGACAAATGTGAATTCAACAAATCTACCTTGGAATTCTATGGCCACATATTTTCTGCTGCTGGGATGCAACCTGATCCTAAAAAAGTACAGGCAATAAAATCAACTACAATCCCAAATGATGTTAATGAAGTTCGCTCTTTTCTTGGCATGGCCAGTTACTGCGCTAGGTACATCAAGGACTTCTCCACTATCAGTGTAACATCTACATGTTTAGTTAATACTGTTTCTTTAAGGCATAGAGGCAAGCTGGGAAAAAGGGGCAGTATCAGGAAGTAAGCTAGGGAATAGCATGGGATGAGAAAGTGTGATGTACCTGTTGCTCTGTTTGAATAAATCAAGTTCCCTCTACATTCCAAGTGTTTTCTTGCTCTTGAACAATATAACAAGGGAGACATAACAGGTATGTCATGGGTTCGTCCTGGGTTCTTCATGGGTATGTCATGGGTCCAAGTGTTTTCTTGCTCTTGAACAATATAACAAGGGAGACATAACAGGTATATTGGATCGTACTAGTAGATTGCGTAGATTGGGCCCCCTACGATTTGCAAATTTAGGTCTAATATTTTTAAAGGGCAATTGTTCATCTGTGGCCAGAATGTTCCAGTTTTTCTTTACACTATCTTTAATTATTTGGCTACCTGGTGAGTATTCCAGACTAAATAGCATAGTCTCTTTTTGTTTCTCTTCCGTGTTAATTTGGTAGGTACTTTTTTTGGGGTCTGAATTAATGTAAAGCCTACTCCTTTTTAGTTCTTCCTGTATATATATTAGCTCAAATTTCAAATATAATTCCCGGGCACACTGTTGTCTGTGAAAACCAATCACTCTTTATTTCAACGTTTCGACGTCTCGCAGGACGTCTTCATCAGGACATCTACAAAGTGCAACTGAGTAAACAATTACTTAAATACAGTGTCATGTGATTAACCACACCCCCTCCTCATCATGTGATACAATGGATTACATCATGTGATACAACATACCTCTCTCCAGTGTCTCATTCTATCCTATTCACTTAATTTTAAAGTGCATACTCATTTAGAAAGTGCTTCCCATTAGTGCCTTCTTGACAGCTATAAAGTGCCTTCCGTGCATTCTTTGCTGCCATTCTATAAAGTGCCTAAGGAATAGGATATATGAAAGTGCATAAATATAAATATATAGGAATAAATATTTAAAAGTACATACATATACAGGTGTCTAAATTCTAGTTTAAAAACATTATTATATTATATTATATCACCCTATTTCTCACAGTATCGTCCAAGTTACACTTATAAATATCATAAATATCATTATAAGAAACACTTAAAAGAAAATGGCGTATTTAGCCCCTTTGGTGTTAGTGTATTTAACCTATGGATCCATTCTGCTTCCCTGCATAGTAGCTGATTCGCTCTGTCTCCTCCTCTTTTTGGTATTGAAACCTGATCTATAACCATAACCTTCAAGGAACTAATCAGATGTCCTTCTTTGGCATAGTGTATTGCCACTGGATTTTCGTCCCCTTTGAGTTCATTCTTTATCATTCTCTCCTTTGTGGCTTTTATATAGTCCATCAAGTCTAGGATTTCGCAACAACGATCAAGCATTAGACTCCGTGATGATAAATTGCCTGTACCAGAAAACATTATGTCATGATTGAGGATTCAATGTTTGAAATTTTAGGTGATGCATTTGGGACTTTAATAATCCCTTTTGCCACCATACACCATAAATACTCTGTGTTAAGTGCATCTGTATGAAAAAGATTTGGGGGTTCTGGTAGATACAGACTAGCTGTAGCAACAATGCCAGGTAGTGCAACGGCTAGAGCTAGCAACTATTTTCTTGTATAAAAATGGGACTAGATTCAAGAGAGAAAATATTTTCGCCCTTCTTTTTTAACAAGGCAACCTGGTACAAGGCCTCATTGGAATATGCCCGTGCAGTTTGTGGAATCCCCTTACAAAAGGGACATCTTGGTAATTGAGGCGTTCAGAGAAGGCAACTAAAATAATAAGGGAATGGAGGGGCTTGAATATGCAGGCAGATAGACAGTTTGGCCTGTATACATTGAAGAAGCAACTTTGCGTGGGACATGATAACCTTATATAAAATTATTAGGGTCTACATTACTCTCTGGGGCATTGTTCACTAATAGGATCATATCAGGATGACTTGTGAACATCTTTAGGTTGGAAGAAAAGCAGGTTTCATCTCAGGTTAGGAAATGGTTTCGTTTCATGGAAACGGTGAAACTGTGGAACTGTCTTCCAGCAGATGTCGTAATGGCAAGTTCTTGAATAGCTTTAACAAAGGCCTGGAACAGTTTTCTAAAAACTAAAAAAATATTGAGAATTACTGGTATTAATGCATATAGATTCTGGTTGATCCAGGATTTTCCGATGCCGTTTGGATCAGGAAGGATTTTTTCCTTTCCCCCCTTTTTTAGCTGTTTTTTTTTGCCTTCCTTTGGATCAACTGTTAGGTAGGAATAAATAAAAAAAAGGGTGAATAGGCTTGATGGACGTATGTCCTTTATCAACCTAATTACTATGTTACCATGGTTACTATGTAAACTTCAAGCGCAAGTTGATCTAATTGACTACAACGCTTATTATAGGTTTCCCCCATGTTGTGTTTGGTTTAGCAACTGGGCACATTGACAGAATGCCTGGGTCTTTTCTCAGACCGTGCAGGTTTATTCCATTGACATGCTATGTTATAGCTGTCAGATAGGGTGTTGGTTGTGACTCCTACTGCCTAAGGGACCTGATAATCCTTCTCTCTAACCATGTCTATTGCTATGGATAAATGAAGGGCAGATGATCACGTGCATGTTGAAACAAGTGGGTGAATCGCTAAAGCATGGCCTTTTAAATGTCTGTAATTAAGTAAAGGGGTTTTATTCCAGGATGTATAAACAATCCATTTTCCAGCTTCTTGCAGACAGGGATGCTGGAATTGTAGTTTTAAACATATGACAAGGTCACCACCCGCTGGGAGGTTGTGTGATCCACTGTTTTTGGCATTTTACTACATTCATTAGCAAATGGACAGAAAGAAGAAACTTACTGCTAACAGAGAATGTCGGGGAGTTTTAGTTTTCAACATGTTTACCTATGGCAAACATTTTGTTAAGGATCGCTAACATGGGTTTTTAATGTGCGTAAGTCGTTAAGGGGCTTTATTCCAGATGTATGAAAATAACATGTTCCTCACATTCTGTGTCAGCCGGTACGTTGGGTTGTAGTTTTTAAAAATAATGTGAACAGTTCAACACCCATGCTCTATTAGCATTACAACTGTATTGCATCTTAATACATTCATTAGGGCCAGTGACATAAAGAAGAAACTTAACTGCTAACAGAGAGCTGGGAGTTGTAGTGTTTAAACATGTGCATATTCCAAGCCCTTTGGTAGGTATTGCTAAAGCAACAGGCCTTTTAATGTCTGTAAGTTAGTAAAAGGGCTGCATTCCAGGAATGTATGAAAAATACATTTTCTAGCATTTTGTGCAGCCAGGGAATGTTTGGAGTTCTTAACAGGGGGAAAAAAATCCACCGTGCTTCTAATCTTACACTGTATTGCATCTTAGATACATTCATTAGTCAATGGACAATAAATAAGAAACTTATCTGCCACACTGCTGGAGTTGTGTTTTCAAACATGTAAAAAGTCCCCAGTTTCAAGCACCCCTACTCTATTCCATTGGCCTGGTATTAACATCTTAATACATGCCTTTACTTAAATGACATTAAGCAAAAAACACTCACTACAAACAGATTAGAATGCTGGATTTGTAGTTTTTGGGAAACGTCAGCAGGTTCAACACCACTGCTCTATACCATTCGGAGAATTACATCATAGACACATGCCCATAGCTACAAGCCTAATAGGATACTTTGCTGGTCCCCAACCCATTTCCTTTCCCCCATTTAGAAGCGAGGAATTGTGTTTTATATATTACATTCTTAGGGGCAAATGCTATTATAATAACATTAGTCTGTAAAGGTCCTTCTGTTAATAGACGACTTAATTATTTACTCTGTGGGGGAATACTTAGCTCCATAAGAAAAACATCTGTCCTAATATTTATAGCAATCACTAATCTGGGTCTCCTAACCCCAATCGTATTTGTAGATCTGGGCCGCTGTGGTTAATACTATAAGTATGTACCATGCTGTTATTAGGATCCGGTATGGTATGAGGTTCGTCTTTAGTGCTGTTTTAAGTTATATTGGCAGTTAGAAGTCCTCTCTAGAACACTAATGGTTGGCTTTGGCTAATAGTTGGTAGGTGCAATTCCTCCAATACCCCCTACCCCCAGAGGTTCACGGTATCCAACAATTGCTGGAAATGGGGCAGGACAGCTCCCCGAAACATCTCCTGTTGTTTATCACAAATAATATTAAAGAAATAGAAGTAGTGTTTTCCTCTTTTTACATGTTTAGTTAGAATTTGCCCTGTGGCAGGAATTCCTGCATTGCTGCAGGTCAAATAAACATGGGAGGGCAGGGGAGGACTGGCCCAGTAGGCCTGAGGGGCAAATGCCCCCCGGGCCGGTCTCCATGAAAAATTTGGAGACTGCCAGCAGAAAGCTCTTAGTAAGTACAAGCTTGAAACACAGCCCTTCAATCTTACCCAGTGTAAGTCGCCCTCATTTCATTAGCCAGTGTTAATCAGCCCCCAGTTTTATTTTTCAGTGTCTGCCAGCCCTCCAGTTTCTAGCCAGTTTTATTACCCTCGCGAGTTCCTTAGTCCAATGGAATGTGGGTCTTAAAACTGATGTAACTTAAACAGTTCTGGACCATTGGCAAAGTGGGCATGGTCAATGTTGCCAATCTCCGTGAAAGGGCTACTGATTGTATTTTGACCTCCCCAGGCCAAAGGTCCCACGTTCCCTCCCCTGATGGGAGGGGGTATGTTGTGTGTTGTGATCATATATGCGGTAGGTTGCCTGGTCCTTTTTAAGGAAGGAAAAAGAAAGAAGGGAAGAAATAGAAAAAGAACACAAAAACCCAACGAGAGGAGGGAAAAAAAAAAGGAAAGGAAAAAAGGACCTCACAACCCAGAATACCCTCCCCATCGCTCTCAACCCTCCTACCATTTCTTCAATTCAACACGCCCTCACATCCCCACACACTTAATTCAACTCCTTTCCTATCCATCCTCACCTCCCTGCCACACTCCTTTCTAGCCACCTCCTGTCCCCCTTCCCACTCCTTCTCTCCCCATTTCCTTCCTCGGGCCCCCCCCTCCCGCGTCTCGGCTTCATCCCCCATCTCTTCTTGCACTTTGTTCCCTTCTTCCCCCCACAACTTATCCCATTTGAGCCTCCCCCTGGGTACTTGCTGGGCATGGACATCTGGTGTAATGGTTTGGCCTCACTATAACAAGTTTTGTTGGCCTTGGTGCTACTGGTGAGAATTTCCAAATGTATTTGATTGTAGTCAGTGGCACCACATAAGGGCTTCATTTAACCAAAATCATTACTTTTATTCACACATATTTGGTGTAGAATGCGCCGTTTCGGTCGTGATTATAACCTTTTCAAGCTTATATATATAATATATGTATGTATAGATCTACTCACATACAATATAGATTCGGCCCGGGTGCTGCCTTCCAGGTTTATATACTATCCCAAGATATAGGGAACACTACCTCAGTGCATTTGCTGAAAATATTCTTTTATTCTTAATAAATCTTGTGTCTAGGTGTGCACACAGTTTTGCAATATTGTATGCCTGGGCTTCGGATGCTTCTATCTTCCAGTATTTGCTGTGTATTCAGGTTAAGATCAACTGGAACTTAGTTTTGTTCTTGAAGACATTTCACTAGTAATCTGACTGCTTTTTCTCAATTCAGAATGACTTGTACAAGAAGCTGTTGCCAATTATTTAATTAATTTTTTGTGCACTTCACTCTGAATTGAGAAACCAGTTGGATACTAGCAAACTTCTTCAAAAAAACGCTTGTGAAGGTTCTCATTCATCCATGTCATGGTAATATATCTGGTGTATTCCATTGAGATCAACTTGGACTGGAAGGTAGTTCTTGAAGACGTTTCGCTAGTCTATCCCGACTGGCTTTTCTCAATCAGAAGGACTTGTACAAGAATCTGGTGGCAATTATGATCCCCTGGACAATCCCATTAGCATATCACAAGCCAGAGTGTTTAAGGGTCGAATTGGATAGTGGGCGTAAGAGGTTTATAGGAACGCCCAGAGTAAGGAGGTTGTTTAAAACAGCATTGTACATGGCAGACAGTTGGTGTAGAACCCCCCCCCTCTATTTGGCTTGGTTTCTTTCTTTATTTCCCATAATTGGGCCCTCCTTAACACCTCTCTTGAACCGTCACGTCCTTTCGCAGTATGTTAAATTACAATCTCAAAGGTATGCCTTATCCTAAGATTCATATACACGGCTGAGTCTGACCCGAGGAATTGGCTCTTCTGGCTGGGCCCATAACGTTGATGCAGTTGCTTGTTTGGTCTCCCCACATACAAATCATAGCATTCCTTCACTGCACTGCAACTGCATATATGATGTCGCTTTTCTTGTCGTTTTGGGTATTGGGTCCTTTCGATTACCAATTGCTGCTCAGTTGTGTTGGTTCGGTTAAAGCAGACCCAGGATACTATGTTTTTTGAAAATTCTTCTTAATTTCTCGGAGACCCCTGCTACTATGGGATTACCATTTTTACTCCTGTTCTTGCTTTTCCCCTTCACTGTTGGTATTTGTGTCGTTTCGTTTCCTGCTCTACTTCTTTTGACAAGGCCACAGTCTGGATCTCCATGATCCACGACGAGCCCCTTTAAACTTGTGGATACCAGCTGGGCCTTGTCAAAAGAAATAGAAGGAACGAAAGAACCAATACCAACAGTGGAAGGGAAAAGCAGAGACATGAGGAAAACTGGTCATCCCATATGTAGCAGGTCTCCGAGAAATTACGAAATTTTCAAACAATCAGTTCCCTGTCTGCTTTAACCGAACAACACACTGAGGCACATTGTAAATCCGAAAGACCCAATACCAAACACAAGAAAAGCGACATCAGTATAATGCAGCAGTGATGAAGAATGCTCTGAATTTGTATGTGGGGAGACCAAACAGCAACTGCCATCAACCGTATGTCCCAGCACAGAATAGCCAATTCCTCGGGTCAGGACTCAGCCGGTCCTGCATCTTTAGTAAGGACATACCTTTGAAGATTGCAATGTTAACATACTGGCGAATGAAACGTGACTGGTTCAGAGAGGTGTTAAGGAGGCCATTTATGTTGAAAAATAAGAAACAAGCCTAATAGAGTGGGGGGTCGACACCACCTGTCTGCCATGTCCAATTCTGTTTTAAACAACCTTACTCTGGGCGTTCCTATAACACCATCTTAGCCCACTATCTAATCACCCCCTTAACACCTGGCTGTTTATATTCTATTGGGATTCTCCAGGGACATCATTGCCAAATTCTTGTCCCGTCTTCTGATGGAGAAAGCCAGAGTCGGAGATGAACACCCCCCCCTAGAGAAACGTCTTCAAGAACTACATTTCAGTCCAGTTGATCTCATTGATACAACGATATCCTTCAAAACGTAATTTTAAGTCCAGTTGATCTAATTATATACAGTTTACCATGACCTGGATTGAATGAGAACCGTCACAAGCTATTCCACTATTCAAAAATTCAATCAGAATCAGCGCTCAACAGTCTTCTTAAAAGTGCTTTTTATGTCATAAAGATTAATAGTCAAAGCGCAAAAGCCAGAACAAACAACATTTCAGCCCTTGTCTATAGGGCCTTCTATTTATTTCTATTATTATCCAACCATCTAGTTTGGACTTCCTGTCCGGATGTCAAGACTGTTTAAGTCATTGGGATGTTCCAGTACCCTGTTAAGCCAGACCTGGGCAAAGTAAGAGGACCACTCGGCACATGCAGCCGTCGGCTGCCCCTGACTGGCCCTAAGTACCTGTATCCAAAAGTTCTTCACTTTCTGTTTAAGAAGGGGGAAGAAAAATGGGGGGGGAGGGAGGGGGGGGGACCGAGGAGGGAGGAGGGAGAGGGGGGAGAGGGGAGGAGGGGGGGGGGGTAGGGGGGGGGGAGGGGGGGGGAGGGCCGGCCCTCCGGAGAGGTAGTAAACCGGCCGCACCCGGGGTGTGATTCCCACTGCGCCCTCCCCCCTTTATTCTCTCCCCCCTTCCTTATTGTTCTGATGGGATAACTGGTCTATTTCTATTAAAGGGCATTCTATAGTGAAATTTATACATTTCTCCCACATCCAGACAACAATAAAAAGGTTAGTGTATGCTGCACTAATTTCCCACCTTCCTCTGTGGCTCCGGTTGCAACCTGTCAGATTTACTGCAGATTTTCCACTCCCCCCTATCACTTGGCCCATTCCTCCGTTCAAGTAGCGGTCGGCTGTAAATTAAGCCTGTGTGAAACAAGCCCTCCTGGCGCATTACTATCCTCTTACACATGAGCAATTACTCTAACCTCTTTGTAAACAAAAACACCACTGTATGTAAGCATTGTCGGAAAGTTCGAGTTCGATTTTCGAAAATCATATACTTTTGATTTCAAAAATTGTCTACTTTGAGATTTCGAAAATCGTAATATTGTTAGTATTTTCAAAAATCGCTATTTTTCGAAATGTCACTTTTGATTTTCAAAAATCGTAGATACTTTTGATTTTCATAAATCGCCTACTTTCATTTTCGTTTTTTTTTGGAAATCGAATCGTCTCATTTCAGACTTTAAGTTTGAAATCGTAAATTTGCACACAAAAATACCCCCGGTCCGTGAATTCGGAGTTCCGAAAGTTTCGTTGGGGCTTCGAACCTCAGAGTCGATTAGAAACTGGGTTCTATTCATGAACCCACATTACATCTCTAGTTACGAGGGACCCAAGCTCTGCCTATCATCATGCAGCCAATTCACCATTGACAGGGCAATAAATTGGTGAAAGCCTGGGGAGGAGGGGGACTTCTCCTTCCCTTTACTTCTGTTTTTAACCCAGTATTAAAGGCACACACTATACCACACATAACGGCATGTTAGTGTATTTGATTGACTGCTCAAGAAGGAGTGGTGCATTGAATCTTCACTTCTTTTAACTTATATATCTCAGGACAGGGAGGAAACTGAAAAGAAATAAGGTACTCTGGTGGTTGGGGGGAAGTATAGAACACACTGAAAAAACAAAATTTTGCTGGTGTATGCCTTACTTTGCACTGCAATAAGGTGTACGTGGGGAAACCACACAACACCCATTAAAAGTTAGAATTCCCTAGCACAATCCCATCAAATTGAAAAACAATAAATTGCCAGTCCCCATTCATTTAAATCAGGCCCAACATAGGGAATCAGATCTACGATACTTGGTTTTGGTGTATGTTACCTGGCCAAATGGGGAGGGGACAGGGAATTTAGCTAAAATTAAAGGAGAGTTATGGTGGGAACTTGTTATACAAACATTACACCCCAGGGACTTAATAGGATTTGACCTACATGTATATCTATAGAGTGGATTTCAGATGTTACTACACTCACTGTAGGCCAAAATGATAGATCCGGCATCCTGGTCTTGATGCTTTACTGTTGTTTTGTTTATCTCCTATATTGAATAGTTCCTTTTATGTGTTTTTTGTATATATTATTGTAAATTGTTTATGTTATACCATGCCTTTAAGAATAGGGTACCATGTATCTGTTATTCTGTTATAAGAGATATATATACCATGAGTGTTATAAATATATAATAATATATATATATTATATATATCCACATCCAAAAATTGATTGCACTCATAATATAGATATACTTCGCTGGGGCTGTCCCATTTCATCACATGAAACATGTAACTGAATAAATTATTCAGTCACAGTTCATGTTGACTACAACAGGCCATAATCAGGACTAAAGACTGCCTTGTAGGTCAAACATGTGATGATAATTATCTGGATGTGGTTTTGTTAAAACCTGTGGGTGCTTCCATTTTTTCGTGGATATCTATATATATATATATATATATATATATATATATACTATATTATATATATTTTATATATAAATGAATAGTCCTGAGCACACCTCACTAAATCAATTTGAAAATTTATTAACTTTTCGGACTGCCATCGAGTCCCTTCATCAGAATAGTGGTAACACAATGCCAACACAATATATCAATGAACCACACCTATTGACTCCCCTTCAATTAGCACATTCTATCTATTAACCCCATAGTAACATTTCTCTGAAGATACATCTCATCGCATCCATAGTAAAAAGTGCATAGTGCATAATAAAGTGCAAGGTCATCTCATCTTCATGAGAAACTGTTACTATGGGGTTATAGATAGAATGTGCTAATTGAAGGGAGTCACAGTAGGTGTGGTCACTGATATATTGTGTTGTAATTATAATAAACTACGAGATATGAGTGCAGAATATTTAAGAAGCATAGATTTTAAGGGAGATTCAATAAAAGTTCTTATTGTTTAAAATGGTGCTAATTTTGCCCCACCAATCAGATCTTATTTAACATTTGAATGCTAACATCTGATTGGTTGGGCGAACTAAGTCACCATTTTTAATGATTAGAACTTTTATTGAATCTCCCCGTATGTAGTACCAGCAATGTAAAGTAATTGGGGACGAATGGGACGACAAGAATTTATAAAAAAGCAGGAATACTGTTCAAGTAGAACATCAAAGATGTACATTTAATTTCTTCTGTGATTAGAAATTTGTTTTTTTATGAGGCTCATTGCGAGCCATTTGTGTATATTTTGAGGGATTTGCTCGCATCACAAATTTTTGTTATTAAAATATTTCTAAATGAGAAACAATAATTCGTTTCTTTTTTAACGATGTTGTCAGTTGAATTTCGATTTACTGTGGACATGGCATTGTATCAAAACTAAAACAAAAAAGATCTCAGATATGATTAGGTACATTGAAGTTCCCTTTCCTTGTGTTTCATAGAAGTTGAATCATTTGCATACTGAACAATCAGACTAGCAACACCTTTTATTCCCCATTAGACAGGTTTATTCTTTAATAATCATTTTACCCCACTCCCAACAAGTCTAAAGGAGCACATGTCCTGTTCCCTATTTTTTTCACACATGCTACACATAATTACATTTGACAACCAGACAAAATAATAAGGCACAAAATCCAGTCATTAAAACAAGTAAAATAACATATTTGCAAGAGACAAGAAATACGTAAAACAATCGCATTCATGATGACAGTTGGAATACTGAAGAATTTTGAAGTTGCATTAGCAGCAGGGGGGTGGCTCCTTTTTGTTTCTGGTTTCACACAGATTTCTAGTATGTATCCACGCAAGGAGATTATATTTTCAATATAAACACAAAGAACACTTAGTGACTATATATTGAGACTTCAGAAACTGTGGTGAAACATAAAATGCTTTTTACGCTGCCACCTATATTTTAAGTCAAAGGTAAGAGGGAAACACCAATGTCAAGTGCTGTATCACAAGTGATCTCTCTGTTTATGCTGAAAACTTATTGTATTTATTGTACAATTTGTATTGGTAATCTGGGGCTAACTTTATTGTAAAAACTCATACTTGCTTTTCTAAATATTCTCAGTTTTATTTAGCATCATCTCATTGGTTGAGGAAATTTAACCCGCTCAGGTAGACTTTTGTCCTCTTCTTCCAATAAGCCTTTAGTGCATAACAAAAACCCACATTTTTAAGAATTCTGCTTTGTATATTTGTTTCTTGCAGGATTTAGGTAAAGATATTGTTGGTATAATGTTTGGGAGATTCAAACGGGGAGATTCATAAAAAGTTCTTATTGGTTAAAATGGTGCTAATTTGGCCCCAACAAATCAATCATAGCTTTCAATGTTACATTTGGATGTAAGATCAGGACTTACATCCATTTAAACTATTCCATTATACACAGTAAGGGATGCCTTGCTTTCTGTAATGCCTGATACCAGTAATTCATGGCTTTGTTTCCAGGTAAGTTCAGAGGTGTCTGTCTGTTATCGATCTCATGCACCTCATATTAGATGGAAATAATGGCACGTCCTGCTGAGCTCCGCTGGGCTCCTCTGTTTTCCTGGGTGCCAAATGGAGTTTTGCAACAAATTGGCTGAATTATGCACGCCTGGCTCTTTCGTTTATGTAGGCAGTCTTGCTCCCTGCTTTTTCATTGGATCTTGACATCTTTCCCGTCCTTTTCGTTGGATCTTGACATCCTTCCGTCTTTTTTTTTCGTTGGATCTCCTCCTTCAGAAGTAGTCCAGCACTTTTACTACGCAGTAACGTTATTGCAGTGTTACTAGGTTATGTTTTTTAGGAGGGTTGGAGCATTGCTTCATGTAGCATTTCTGCTTAATCACCATCTTGGATACAACCCATAAAAGGAAATATTTACCCTTAATATCAAATGGTTCTCTCTTCTATTTCCCATAATACTACCTGTTATTACGTTAAACCAAAATGTTCCTGTGCCCGTCAAAGGATAGTGCACTGTCAAATCAAGTATGTTCATTTGGAAGCTGCAGCTTTAAAATACCCGTTGCCATATATTTTTTTACCTATACCACTCCAGAGCCTAGCTTTGTGCCTTGGAAGTTGCTGACATCTTGTTACTGGTTTTGCTGAAGTTAAGCCCGCCCCTCTGAGATTTCCTCTTTCTTCCCCTGCTTGAGCCTCAAACAGTAATGCTTGTGGAGTTCCTTCATTCTCCTGCTTGAGCCTCAACAGTAATGCCTGGAGTTCCGTGCACTCTCCTGCTTGAGCCTCAAACGTAATGCCTGTGGTTCCGTGCACTCTCCTGCTTGAGCCTCAACAGTAATGCCTGTGAGTTCGTGCACTCTCCTGCTTGAGCCTCAAACAGTAATGCCTGTGAGTTCTGTGCATGTGCGTGTGCACGGAACTCACACATTACTGTTTGAGGCTCAAGCAGGAGAATCAGAGGAAATCTCGAGGGGGGAGCTTACATTCAGCAAACCAGTAACAAGATATCAGCCTTCCAAGGCACAAGCTAGGCTCTGGAGGGGCATAGGTAAAAAAAAGGCAACAGTATTTTTTAAAGCTGCAGCTTCCAATGAACAAACTTGATTTACGTCCGTTATCCTTTAAGGGATCCACTCACATATAGGATATGGAGTTTATTTCCTTACTTACTGTATATGTCTAGGAAGAAAATCTCTGTATTAGTGAATGGCTCTTCAATTTGCAGTAAGCACAGGGATGGAATAATAGGAAGAAACAGCTTAATCGCTGTGGCTAATAATTTTCCCCTTGTTTCAATCAATATATCAGGGGTATAGGTGATCTTTGTTTACAGTGATCCATTGGGCTATACCTATGAAGGTAAAAACTATGTGAAAATATACGAGTTTGAAAATAAAATGTTATAGAATCTTATGAAAAGCCCAGCCTATATTAGCTTTCCTATGACATCACATCAGTCTAAAAACTTGAAATATGTTTTCAATGAAAGAACATCAATATTTGTGGATGTACCTGCTAAAATCAGATATAAACTTACATTAAACAAAGATTACATACAATACAAATTAAAATAAACTTCTCCTGACTGGTTTCTCTGTGGAATGTTAAATATCATTTTCTGTGTGTATGTCCAGTCACGATTCACTGTAATTCTATGTACATTCCTAAAACCTACAGGGGAGACATTATTTCATAAATTTTAATGGCTGATAAACGGGGATAGCTGCAGTTTGAATGTAACACTACATGCAATTCAGTTCAGTTCAATTCAACACTGGCACAGAATAACCAGACAAGTGGCAACTCTGTGTCATACATTTTAGAATGAAAGTTCATTTTTTCACCTGATCAGCCAAAGGCAAACATGGGGCTGTGTGTCTTTCTTCAAACACATACCAGCAATATAACTTGCAACCGATCTTTTTCTTTTCTTTGCCAATAGCATTTTAATTGGGAACTCAATTAAAGCGTAAAAAAAAGACGTTGTCAAAAGCTTGGTCCAAAGTCGGGAGTGTCTCTTTGTTCAGACAGCAGATTATAAAATGAAAGAAAGAGATTTTCAGTGTATTATTGATAAAGCTGTTTTATTGATTCAGCCATCCAAACATGTGGGAGATGAACAGGCTTTTGTAAGAGAAAAGTGCACTCAGTCATTTATTACCTCTCTTTCAATCAATGTGCACCCCTAGGTCTATCTTATCTTTGATTATTTTTTGGTGTGTTCCGAATCTTTATTTAATCACATGTACAAAGGGAAAATTGGACAGAGATTACCTGTGACCTCAGTTATTGCTCCTGTTTTTAAGGTACCAGGTTACAGATGAGGCACCTGGACCATAGTATCTCTAAAGCATTGGAAAAAATGACTTGTAATAGGTAAAAAAAAACTTGACTATTTTATAGGAATTTACTGGCAGAGACCAAAAAAGCCACATTACTACGTTTCAACTACAGTATATGTAACTAAAATCAGGATACATGTAAGAATACTTCTACAATTCTTTAAAGGTCAAATAGGGTCAAATCTCATGATCTTCACATCAGTTTCTGATGAAACCAATGGGATTAAGGGGGCAAGAGGGGCACTTGAATGGTGCCCCCGATTGCTCCTAGCTGCCCTAAAGGGGAAGTGTGCGGCAAAAGTGCACTGATCATACAAATACTAAGCAGAATGTTTAAATCAGCGCAACTTCCCCAACTGGGTGTAGACTGACACTAACTTTTGAGGTTGCTTCTCACATTCACTGCTTAGTCAGCATTGATTGGCTGTTTAACATAGTAGGTGGAGCTCCAGGGGTCAAGCCTGATGCAAGGAACCAGTCTTTCCAGCTTATTTCACCAATGGCTGCTGACTGAGGGAACGCAAGTAGAGCGTTGGAAAGGTAAGAACAAATCTAATCATAAGGACTTTCAGTCTATTTTAGCAAAGTTCCACTTTAAAGGATTATTAAAACTTGAACAATCTATATGGAGCATATATATATATATATATATATATATATATAGGTTTGTTACTATTTTTGCCTCAGTTATCACTGCCTTATTGGCAAATTTGGATTTTACACAATTTATAGAGCACTGATAACCAGTAGGGAAAAGTCATTAGCGCTACCTTTTGCCATTTCACGTTCCACCATACATCGCTGCGGTAACTGCTGTCATCATATTTATAAATGGCAAAAAGTGTTTTATTGAGTTAAGTTCAGCCATTCAAAATCACCAAGTCTAGGTTGGCGAAAACGCTAAGTGCCCATTTATTTAGCCTGCCAATGGGTCCATGGAAGGTGTCAGTACATTGTGGAGTGTTTCTCAATATTTAAAAGTAACCCAGAGGTGTGTTAGACTATTTTCCAGCATTTACTGTAATACGATCTGCGATCTCTCGATTTCCTAAATCGCTTTTTCAAGGCTCCGGTTTTTATTTATTTACCATAAGAGTCAATGGGGGGTCTAAGGGACATATTTAAAGGGGTATTATTTTTGCAATTTTTTTCCTCAGACATCACCACAATTTTTTAAACTTTCAACTTTTCTTTTTCATCAGTTATTAAAAAGGCGAAAATTATGTAGGAAAAAGCAGCATTAATAATGCTGGAAATGTGTGAAAAGTTCAGTGCAAATGATAGTAAATGGTAACACTCCCTTGTGGCTTTTCAAAGAAGTGTCAAATTGGTTAATACACACTGAACACCTACTCTTGTTATTTAAAAATAGCCTACATGTGGTGTTTTTTTAGTAAAAAATATGATAATAGTGTAAAACTCACCCAGGCAAAATTTCTCTATTTTAATAAGAATAAATTAGTATGTAAATAGTGTTGCTTATTTCAGCAAACTGCAGCTATTATCAAACCAGTTCCATAAATGGGAATAACCATAGTGCTGTGTAAGAAATAGTCATTTAATGGAATTTGCAGTAAGTAAAATAATGCCTGGCAAAAATCTGATTAAAGTGGAAAAAATGCAACCAAAAAGCAGAAAGGGTGGCAAAAATGCAAATTTCACCATTATAATAGCTTAATAAAAATTTCAAAAATAGCTCTGAAATTTCACACCTCTCTGCTTATAAATATAAGCCTCGAAATTCAACATATCATTAGTGGGTTTTTTTGCTAAAGACTCCCCTTTAATATTGACAAGTTTTTGTTTGCAGCCCTGGTCTGGGAATGGCCGACGCTAGAGAGCAATTTCTCTTTTCACCGGGATACCAGACTGAATAAGGCAAGTTGTCAATGCACATCGCCACTGCATTTCACAGTAAAATGAGCATTTTTATAAATATGTGAAAATAATGCTCTTTGCCATTGCGATGTCCTGCGATAGTGAAAATAACGATCGTTATAATATGCCCTAACTGTTTTTAAATGGGGAAAAAAGGTTTACAATCTCCTAGCCTTATTGGAGGGCTCTGCTGTAAACAGTATTCCATGAACATGTTTTCAGTTGCAGGATTGTGGGGTAGCTGTATTTGTTTCAGAAAAGTCAAGCATGTAGTCACTGCAAATGATTTAAATACACATTGCAGTTTGTTTGTGTGATGTTTTTGATGCCGCTTATAATTGGGGGTCATACAGGAGGATTAAAAAAAAGGAACATATCCCCACAATCAGGATATTAAATTATAAATGGAAGAGCATATGTGGCTCTCGGTTAATTACCCTGATAGTTTTTTACTAGATTCATGCATGGTCAGTTGTATTTCTGCCTCAGTTTGTTGAAAATGAAAAAACAAAGCTTTGCACTGAACTGCAGCATCAAAAGTGATTATTACTGAATATTTGATTCCAACCTCTTTTGTAATGGAATCGAAATGGATTTGCCTTTTACAAACCATACAGAAGGGAAAAAGATGCTAGATTTAAAACTGTAAATGACGTATTTCAATAAATATTTACAACAGCTGGATTGACCATACTGCAGATTTCAGTTGTTTATCCCCATAGTTATTGGTGGTTAATAGCCCTGAGAGAGTTTCCATAAAATATCCAAATACTAATATCTGGCATTTGGACAGATTACGTTCATTTACAGACAGCCCCTAGTTGTTCTGTACGCTGCCAGGGGGTTTAACATTGCGACTTCTCTGTGAATTCCTTTTTTGCCTTATGTTCCGTTTGCTTGTGTTCTCACTTAATGCACTATTTCTAATGCACTAATTCTCACTTAATGCCATTGTAATAGGTTACGGGTTATTGTAATAGGTTGTTTGTAAACACGCACAGTCGCCTCATTTCCCATCTTAAAGTCTCAAGCTATAATATACATGAATTAGCACAACTTTAAGACAGAAAAAAATAGAGCTGCGCTGTGATCTCCATGTTTGTCCATTAGAAATGCTGAAGTTATCCAGTGTTGACTGATTCTCTTTCTAATTTCCTTTCTGCTTTGCACTGACCCTTCAGTCAAACAAATAAGGAAATGTAAAGATTTAAAAATGTATGTTGCGTGAGTTCCTTTAGAGATGGAATAGAACTCGAGGAGCTCAACCCAAGTTGGAATCAGATTTTATGAACAAATTTGGACTTTGAGCTATCGACGAGGATTTTTTCATACAGGGCATGATTCCTCTTGTATAACAATGAGCACACTTTTAAGAGATCCAGAGACAAATCTAGATATTTAAATATTTGAAAAATATAAAATTTTCAGAAAACATTGAATTGTCTGGATAATTATCGAATGGGGTAATCTTGAAAGTAGCATTTGTGTAAAGGAAGTTGCTTTGTTTCAAGTTCTGGATATCTAAATTTATATTTATTTATACAAGTTCGAAAATCCAAATCGGACCAGATTTTTGGAAGTTTGACCATGCACTCCTATGTAACACGGCTTAGAAATGCTTTCTTGGGGTCTTTAATGCTAAGAATGTATTCTTTATTTGGTTACAGCACCAAACTTCTTAAAGTGAATAATATCCCCAATAAGAGGACCACAAGAAACAGATAACGACAGAATGTGTGTTTGTTTGCTTTGATTTCTAGCAAGGTATCACGCTTTTTTAAGGTTTTGTTTCCCTTTAATTTGGACATTACCTGAGCTTAATATCAATAAAACTTAGCTTACTTATAATGCTATAACTGTCGTGGGCAGCAGCACTTTCCAATATTATGGCTGATGCCTGATGAAGTCGGAGTGTCCGATGAACACGTAGCATTTTATTAGTGGATTTTTGTATACCAATTGTGCACTTAATTTTATTATTTTTATATATATATATTTTCCAGCCCAGCACCCAGTGAAGTCATCGTGGAGTGGAGGGATCCAGGTACCGGAACTCCTGTGATCAGCTGGCCGTGTGGGTCCGAGACGCCGCATCAGAGTGTCTAACTGTTTAGCTTATTACCAACAGAGACCAGATGTACATACTGTCACCAGCCTATTGAGAGGAAAGCTGACTGGTGGAAACAGCACAGCAGGGATGAGATAGTCACAAGCATACAGTGCTCTATAGCAGTGGTAGACATCATATGAGAGGTTAGTAGGGTGGCAGGACTTGTATAAGTGGCCACAACACTTGATTATAGTGTATATACATGGACTTAACATATATATGGTTTAATATACTTTAAACCTTGGGTATGGTTCATTAAGGAATACTTAAGCATTGATGTATATATTTTATGTTTCATATTGGTATACATTTGTATACTAAAGGAATATCTCATTTTTTATTGATACCCAAGTGTCTATGGTTTTTTATTGATTATTCTCAATAGACTTTTGAAAATATTAAAACCAAGAAAATTGCATTTGAGATATTATTACATGAATAGCAATACTGTATATTGTTCCTATCATTTTATCATTTTAGTTTGAAATATGGGTATTTGTAACAAAACTTGATGTTTGATAGCATTCTTGCAATCTGCTCCGCAACATTACTTAAAAGTATCTGTAGAGGCAGGTTTATTAAGACAAATGTTCATTGCCAAAAAAGTTTATTGAGTGCTGTAGCAAGATCACTCCTCTATAATTAAATCTTTGAAAATGATCATTGGAAGATGACAAATTGAAAACTTTTGTCAATTCAACAACTTTCTAATTTGAATTGAATCTAACTCGGCAAAGAAACGACTGCCTTTTCCTTTAGAGCAAGAGACCTTAGGAAACTATTCACCTTAGTCCATGGGTCAAACAATTTCCCTCAATTTTAGCTTGTAGATCAGTATAGAATTGACAGCTCCAGAGCTGATATTCCAACTGAATAACAAATGCCCAGAATTGTTTTCTGAGCTAGAATGCTAGGTGTTGAATACTGTATTCTGTTCCCTATTCACACTCTACTCTCACATTAAAATGACTATACAAATCTCTTCTGGGGTAGAAGGTATTGAAAGATTTATTTCATTTTCAAACTAAAGGCCTGCTTTGATATAGTGTCATTTCATTTCTAACCCGTAAAGTGCCCAAAGATTATCACAGCAACATTGTTCACCAGCCAGATATAAGCATATTTACTGTCCTACTACATATTCAGCTAAATCAAACCAAAGGGTTGTTCTACAATGATCTCTGCTACTAACTTTCAGGAATTCCAAACTATAGACGTAAGATGAATTAAAGGAACATAAATTATATTAAGTTTACACTCCTTTCTTAATTCTCACAATCCCAAATGCATCTGCATGAGAAAGATATGGCACATGGCAATGTTTTTTCCAAAGTACAGTAAAGTGCTTTTTTTTTTGTTTGGACTTTTGACTAAATATTCATTTTACTCTGCTTTCTGTATTTATTTAAAATTTATATTCCAGGTTTCACAAGGTAAGGTACAGTCCTCTACATTCTACAGAACTTAAAGAATAAACTTGAAGAAAAAATGGACAATTTTCAAACATGTTGTGACACTTGTAGAAACAACATAGAGCAGAGCGATAGTGTAAATAACCCTGATCTCAGCACAGCCCTGCACAATGCATTTCTCAATAGTTTTTAGGCCCAATTGCATTTACTGTATATTTATATTTATTGTTCATGGGACTGTACCGGGACATATTTATGAATTTTGTATTTTGGGGGGTGGTGTTTATAAAGTTCTTTTATATGGACTGGTTCTATGGTTCCACTTCCTGCCCTGAACCCTTTTGATAGGATTGTTTTATTTGTTTATATGTTATTTATAACCACACTGATATGCACTTTGTATAATAAATTGTTATATATATGCACCATATACTCTCTCTCTTAACAGAATGTTAATGCAGTAAGCGCTGGCAGTTTTGTTTTGTATAAATCCAGCATTCTTAAAAGTCTTTCCGGTCTATCTCACACTGCCCATTACAGCATTGTCTTGCCTTTCTGCTTGTGGTGTGATTTGCCTCTGATTTCCCTTATGTACTATATTGCCTTGCTTCCTAACTACGTATCCTTGCTGTGTGAACCTACCTATTCCTGAACGTTTTTTATTCACCTCATCCCTACCTCGATGTTTGACATCTGGGTTTGTCTTTGAACTAGTCTTGTATCACCCCTGTGAACCTGTCTTCCTAATATAATTGCTGATTCGGTCTTCTCTGACATCCTTGTGCCCTGTTTTGTTCTAGGCACTCTGGACTTTGGGGTATATTTGGCCTTAGCATTGATATCTTATGCTTGAATTCGGGGGGTATCTGGTGAGGCTTTCAAGCATTCCAGCAAATGAGGGCTTTTCTATAGGTTAAGAGGAAGTCAGGCTAAAAGTAAACTGAGGGATTCCCATGGCATTACATTAATTCTGCAAGAAGCTTTTGCTTTTTTCCCATGCATTCTTACATTAAGCATTGCTAAACTTCTTACATAATAAATATGCATTTGAGATAATCCTACATTTTTATTTCATTTCAGAAAGCTACCAATTACTGTCCTTTACAACAAGAAGTTAACAATTAATAGCCTTGATTCTCATGAGTCTATATGTAAAGCAAAATGCTTGTCTAGTGACATTGACAATTCAGCTTCTCTCAAAAACACTTTAAACAGGTTGACATGTGGGACTTGACATAACATCTTCACAAGTTCTCAACAGAGCTATAACACATTTACTCTCCTAACACCGGTGCCAATATATTCTACTGGGATGGACTGAAAACATAATTTTCACACAATTACATAACATTAACCATTGTGATGACTTTTTTCTCCTCTGTAGAACTTGCTCTAAAATATTGCTGTCTGCCTGTCCATATTTTACAAACCATAGTAAGAAATATCTACTGTTGGTTTACTCTTTAGGCTATAAGGAAAAGTATTATAGAAAAATTTTGTTAGTAACTCGAATTAGCAGATCTCTGATCCACAAACTGATCACAATTCTGCCTATTAGAAAAGAAAGTTACTGTAAATATATTTCTACAGTCGGGAAACCCATGATATTTGTTTTTCTAAGCAGCCTCATACTAACCCTTTTTTGAAAATGGATCCTATCTGAAATCAATTTCTGTGTCTGATCTGTTAAGAGTCCAGTTCAACTGAACCTGATTTCAAACAATTCAAACAATTTCTTGTTTTGAAAATATGTGGAGATTTTGTGTCAAAATGTTTTGGATATAAAGACCGGTTTTGTTCCTCTCTAGACTCTGATCTTTTTAGAAATTCTTAAGGAAAAAGTATCCAACACTCGATATGGATTCCTCTCCTTTTCTGTTGCTGTGTTTCAGTAGAATCAATATTAGACACACATTTGTTATTTTTTATGTTGTGTTATTTATATTTGAATGCTTGTTTATGTTATTTATTCACCATTAAAATATAGAAATACAGCATTTAGCTTGCAAAGGGTGCACACTGTGAGCTATCTGTATGACTGAGGTGTGTGTGTCATGATAAATAATTTACCCACAAGTAAAATAAAATCCCTCTGTCTGCTGTAAGTGTACTCGTGCTGATGCTGCGTGTAAGTGTACCTGCTGCTGTAAGTGTACCTGCTGCTGTAAGTAAGTGTACCTGCTGCTTTTTAATAATGTTAATTGATGTCCAAAACCCTACATAGAGAAGTATAAGTACAAGTGGGGCAAATGTGCAAAAATGTTAACCTCTGTATTTAAAACTATAAAAATAAAGCTCTCAACTGGAAAAATAAATAAATAAATATATATATATATATATATATATATATGAAAAAACAGGTAGTAACCAACGCTCCACAGGTCTTATTCACAAGTTTTATTAATTTCAAAAATGTGCATAGTGCAAAAAAAGTTTAGCAGTTTTTGGTCTTGGTTTAATGGCCTTTATCAAGCTTAAGACCTGTGGAGCGTTGGTTACTACCTTTTTTTCATGTGTGTATAGGAATCCACAGACCAACAGCTCCAGGCAAACTAAAGAGAACACTGTGTGCACCTATTACGTTTATATATATATATTATATATTATATATATATATATAAATATATATTGAGGGTGACTGCACTCACACTTGCAGTTCTCGATTGCCCGTGCCGCTACAGACATATCCATCATCTATAACTGTAGAGGAGGCACACTCTCATGACTCTTCAGTAGATAAAAATTAACTTTGATTGGAGCATTAAAAGCACGCACCTTCAATTCATGTAGCCTTCGCCAGGCATGACGGTGACGATGGCTACAAGATGGCCGAAACGCGTTATGTTGTGTATATGATGCACTATATACTATTGTTTAATATGAACCTGTATAAGGATGCACAATATTATGGCACTGGAATGATGATGTCACTTGGAGGGTGGACTTGGATATTTAAATATTTTGCACAGTGGGTTTTTGAATTGTTTGGCTTGAGAAAGGTCCAAGGTCAGGGACTGAAACTGCCTGTTACCCACAAAATAATCACACTATAAAGTCCTTGGGAGTGCTATATAAATTTGTCGACCATCTCTACCCCAGGGGTAGTTTACTCCCATTTTTGCGGTAATGGAATAACAACTCCAAACCAGATGAGCAGAGATCCAACATGTAGGCCTTAATAGACCCCTTTGAATTACCAGTTGGAGCTGATGGAGTTAGGAGGGTTGATTATCCTAAAGAGAAACCATTCCATGCTCGTTAAAATATTCTCCATTCAGTAAAAGTGTGTGTACATTATTCATAGGAATTGGAATATTATATCCAGCGATGAAAGCCTGACATGTTCTAATAGTAGCCCCATGATCACGTTTAGACGAGTAAACCTCAGAAACATGCTAGTAAAAACTGATTTGGGGACCCCAAAAAGCGGAGTATTACCTCCTGGGCTACCCATAACAAATGGGGCTGTTATAAATGTAGCGGCTGCCAAGCCTGCGACATATACAGACAGGATAGATTTCCCCCATCCCAATAACGGACGTTGTATAAATTCAAGGAAGATTTACCTGTCTTAGTACTTTGTAATATACATTAACATGCCCATGTGGCTTGTACTATGTTGGTAAACTACACAACTACCCTCCGTGATAGGCTATCCAACCATCGCCAAGCCATTGAGACAAATACTTACTGAGGGTTGTTAAAAAACTGGCCCCTTCGTGAGAGCAGTCGTTGCTAGACATTATAGGGAATGGGTCATCCCCTGTCGAGTTTCGATGGATGGCCATTGATTTTGAAGCAGCCAGGAGGGAATTGATCAGGCCGGGCGGCCTTTTAAAAAAGAGAAGCCAGGAGGATTAGGACCCTGGACACATTGTTCCCAGAGGCCTGAATGAACAACGCGGCATTATCTTGCTTCTTATAATACTTTTTAGTGTTTTGTCCCCTTTTCATTATGAGCATGTGATATATTGCTCTATTGGTTCATGGGTGCATGAGTTGGACACCAGTATAATGGCCTTATTAGCTTGTAGTGCCACTTCTCCCCTGCCAGATCATTTGAGTGATTGAGGTCACGCACAGTTTGACAGGTGACCACACAGCGAGTACCCTTGAATTTTTTCCCTGTAGCAGGACTTACAGCATTTGGCTGATTTGGTATAATATAGTGGTGGTTAGCTATAACCACGGGTGTTCCATAGATAGCGTTTAGCCTTTGGGTCTTCCAAATTCCTGGCTTGATACGTTGTATTCATAGATGTGATAACAGACAGTTTATTGATCTTTTGTAATCTTTTGTAACTTTTTATCCTTGGAGTGTCTCTTATTTTTGTATTTGTACCCACACAATACAAGAGATATGCAGCGGAGCTTAACATCAGCAACCAGTACAAGATGTCAGCAACTTCCAAGACACAAAGCTAGGCTCTGGAGGGCATAGGTAAAAAATAAATATGCCAACAGTATTTTTAAAGCTGCAGCTTCCAAATGAACATAACTTGATTTTACGGTGCACTTATCCTTAAGAAGAGAAGCGGGATATTATTTAAAGATCAGTATTTATTGTATCATTATTTAAAATAATTAGTGATATTTACTAAACTGGTGATATTTAAGAATCCCCTACTTTACAAAAAAAAAAGTAAAATTAAGGGGCATACTTATAAGGTTTGTTTAACTTTTCGCCGTCTTTAACACTGCCTTTTCGCCAAATTTGTACTTTTCGATATTTAAGCAGTGATAACCAGTAGAGAAGGTCATTACCGCTACTTTTCGCTTTTGTGCCATACATCGCTGTGTTATCGCTCAGCATATTTATAAATGGTGAAAGTGTATTTTTGCATTAAGTTCCGCCACTCCAATCGCCAAGTCTGACGTGGCAAATGCGTAGCCCATTTATTTAGCCTGCCAATGGGTCCTGGAGGTGTCATTACAGTGTTCTCAATACTAATAAGTACTCAGGGGGTGTTAGACTTTTCCAGCATTTACTGTTATTGATCTGCGAGTTCGCTTTTTAGGTAAATTTTTTGCTTTTTTAAGATCTTTTTTTTAGGTTCCGGTTTTCTTTTTTTACCAATAAAATGAAATGGGGGTCTGAGGGACATTATTAAGGGGCATTATTTTGCTTTTTTCCCCACCAGCCTTTACCACAATTTTTAAACTTTCAACTTTTTTTTCCTCTATTTATTAAAAAGGCGAATTTTCATACACAGCGAAAATTATGAAGCAAAAAGTAGCGCTAATAATGCTGAAAAGTTCAGCACACATGATGGTAAATAGGTAACACTCCCTGGTGTACCTAAGTAGTATTAATGGTTAATACACACTGAACACCTATCTTTGTTATTTAAAAATAGCCTAAGAACTTTGTTTTTTTTCAGCCAAAGATATAATAAATAGTGTAAAACTCAAAAGGCAAATTTTCTCTATTTTATTAATAGGATATTTTTATATTGCTTTATTTCAGCAAACTGCAGCTAATTATCAACTAGTTTCCATTAATATGGGAAAATACCATAGTGCTGTGTAGAAATAGTCATGTTAATGGAACAGAAGTAGATAGTTCCCCCGCACACCTATAGTATATTGTTGAGTATATCGCTGGGTGCTGCTCCAAAAACCATAGCCAATGGTATAGTATCCAACAGAAGCAATTCAGAGCGCACTCCAGTCTTGTGTATTCAAATCAATTTATTAAACCCGTGACGTTTCGGTGTCCATATGTCTGAGGACACCGAAACGTCACGTGTTTAATAAATTGATTTGAATACTCAAGACTGAGTGCGCTCTGAATTGCTTCTGTTTGGATGTTAATGGAACTTCCAGTAAGTAATGATGTTTGGCGAAAAATTCTGGTAAAACTGCAAAAATGCAACAAAGGGAGAAAAGGGGCAAAAAGGCGACAATTCACCTATTTTAAATAGCTTCAATAAAAAAGTGACAAAAATGCTCTGAAATACACTAGAGAGCAATTTCTTTTTCACCGTGAAAACCACACTTAACGCAATGAATAAGGCGAAGTACTGTCACACAATCGCCGCAGCGATACTTTTTCACAAAACGAAAGCAAAAACAGCGTTTTTAAATAGGCGAAAATAGCACTATTTGTCATTGCGATGCCCTGCGATATTGAAATGGTGAAAATAGCGATCGTTTATAAATATACCCCTATGTAATATGCCCCAGATAGTGTACAAAATGTTTGACATTGTTATAATCTGTTTATAATGTAGTATGCCGTCTGTATTTTGGTAGAATTCCAGAACAAAATATTCTATACACCTAAAACCAATCATAACCTAAATTGCAGATCCAACTTTCCTCAAGTAGAATATGAGTAAATTATGAGCAAGAATAGTAATTTTCATTGCATAGAACGTTTCTTTCTTGCTACATTCAATTACAGTCATAACACAACAATGGGAAGAGCTACAGTATACAGCTCAACACAGAAGTTTTTATTCCCAAGGGTTTTTCCTTATTTTCTATAGAGTCTTGGATATATTTCCTCTTGTGAAAAGACAATGTTTTTTTAAACTGTAAGCTCTTGCAGATGATTAGGCGGAGTGCTGCCATCTCTGAAGATACTTCATTAAAACTTATAACCACTTCTACCTGATTGACAAAACACTTGTTGCCTATAGGGCAATAATAGAATTGTGTCACCATTTGGGTTTTTCACTGCAGATTAGATTTAAGAGGAAAGTTCAGTGGACAATATCATTATTTTAAATTCTTAGTTTATATTATTATCCCTAGTTATCTACATAAATCAGTTGAATTATATCCCTTGCTATTCCCTTCTATTGACATACGTGAGCTGTCATTCAGTTCTGCAATATTCCTTCTTCTTCCCAGAATGCACACTACCATGGAATGTTCCTAACTGTAGTTCCTACTGATTGGCCTGTTGGATGGTCAAATATGCTCAGATCTCTACTGAGCAACTGAATCAACCAGGCGCTGGGTCAAGGGCAAGAACATAATGGCCTCTACTAGGGGTCCTGCAAACAGGAAGAAACATTTATTTATACACAAAAAATACTTATTCTATACTATTTTTTCTTAAAGTTATTTATTCCCCAGTGACAATATACATGATACAAAGGACAGACAGACATCAAATTCCCATAAAAGTTCAAGACTTTATTGTTCAGGTTAAAACATATCAACAGAAAAGCTGGAAGAGACACTCTATGGTTTTGTGGTATAACAGCCACTTTATCAAGAGTTTATTATGCGTTACACCCCTCCTTTTATAGGGAATTTACCCCATATGGTTTATAATCACTACACAACAACATAGTCAGGACTCATCTTTAAAACTTAAAACCATACAATTTACTATGATGGTTCCTTCTATGAATGCAGGTACAGTATAATACATTACATTACTTACCATTGCGCATATATACATTTATAATATAGATAGAATAATGATAGATAGATAGATAATAAAAGATAATATATATTTTATATTGAGATTAATATTATAAGCAATAAAGCAGCTTATTTGGAGTCCCTATTTAGGCCCATTGGTTGTACATCTCCAGATTATATATCCAAAATGCCTCTTTTTTGAGAAGAGCTTTCCTCTGTCCCCTTTCCTTGAGTGACTGGTTATCCATCTTTTATCTGACAATAATATTAAAGGGAAGTTCAATGTAAATACTATGCTTTTCAGAAAAAAGAGCAGTATTTTTCATCCCAATGACCTTAATCTGCCAATTCAGCATTTTGTCTGTGTATAAATAAATGCAAACCGAAATACTGACTTCCTGTTTACTGGACCCCTAGTAGAGACTGTTAGGTGGCCTTGCCCTTGACCAGCGCCTTGGTTATTTAGTTGCTCAGTAAGATCTGAGCATGTTTGACCCATCCAACAGCCAATCAGTAGAAATTACTGTTAGGAACATTCCAGGAAGGGTGCATCTGGGAAGAAGAAGGACCGTTGGAACCTGAAATGTCAGCTCACTAAGGTCAACAGCAGGGAACAGCAAAGGGTATGAAATCAACTGATTTTTAAATGGGCAAGAATATGTAGAATAACTAAGAAGGCATTACACAAACTAACATTTACAAATATTGATAATTTCCACTGAACTGTCCTTTTAGTTTTCCTTTATGTCACTTACAGTGCATTGAAATAGCAGTATAAAGTTCCCTCTCCACATGCTGTTTTGATTTATTCCAATAATATGCTTTTAAGAAAAAAATGGAGAATCTTCACATTAATTACCTTAATCTCCTCATCCCAGAATTTTGTGTATAATAAAGGCTTTCAATAACTGACTTTTGTTTGCAGGACCCCTAATAATGTCTGTTATATTCTTGCCTTTTTTTACTCAGACCCTGGTTTGAGTCAGTTGATCAATAGATCTGAGCATGTTTGACCATCCAACGTCAATCAGTAGATATTGCTGTAGAAAAATTTCAAGGAAGTGTGCATCCTTGGAAAAAGTAGGACCATTACAGTACTTAAAATAGATGCTCAGTACTGACCACAGCAAACAGTATAAAATCAATTAAATGAATGTGTGGAATAACTAGGTATGTGTAAATAAATGAGAATTAAAAAAGAACGCAACAATATATAATATTCTATTATACTAATATATATATATATATAATATTATTATATTAGATATATATATAGATGTCTGGAAGGACACAGCACTCAGATTGCTTTCCATTAGTTTATTCATTGCTCTGTATCAAATGCCATATAGCAAACGTTTCGGAACATACTCCCCTTCTTCAGGCGACTAATGTTACAGTAATGTCCATTCTTTGTTCACATATCAGAATTAAAGCCTGTTACAGAATTGACATACACCCCTTCCCTCCCCCTTCATTCAGTTACACAAAGGCCATGGCCGCACCCTGAAACATGTACATCCCATTTCCTGTATACTGGATGTAACAACATCCAGTATAAAGGAAACAGACCTGAAATTATATCAATGAACAATAGAGAGTTGAAATCTCTATTTAATCCATTTGGATACAGAGAATTCTATTTATGTACCCCACCATACCTCTCTTTGTCATAATTTAGAACTCTGTCTCCCCTCTCTCAGTCTGACTAACTCTAGAACATAATTAGATCATTTTCGTTGTGTCCTGCTTCCACATAATGTTTTCCCTGGTACAGGCAATTTATCATCACTGAGTCTAATGCTTGATCGTTGTTGGAATCCTAGACTTGATGGACTGAAATACGCACACAAAGGGAGAAGAATGCTAAAGAATGACTCAAAGGTGACTAAAATCCAGTGGCAATACAGCTAATGAGAACAGCCAAGAGGGACCGGCTTATATAGTATCCTTTACAAGGTTATGGTTATAGATCAGGGTTCATAAACAAAACAAGAGGAGGAGACAGATCGATCAGCTACTGCATCAGAAAAGGGAGCGCAAAATGTGCAGTCCATAGTTGACATACACTAACGTGACCAAAGGGGGGCAAAGGAATGAGGATCCATTAGGTGTGCTTTTAGTGTTTTCTTATAATGATTTGTATGAGGGATTTAATAAGTGTCACTTGGACTATACTGTGAGAATGTAGGTGTGATATATATATATACCATCGGGGGGGTGAGGGGGGGCGAAATGTTTTACGTTAAGCTAGAATTTAGACGGGGGGCCTGTGATTGGATGTAACTATTATTAAAATTTTATTCAGGGACTATATTTATAAGTATTGGGTTGCACTTTCGTATTAATCCTATTCCTAGGCACGTTATTATAGAAGGGCAGTCAAAAATCAACGGAAGGCACTTTATAGCTGTCAGAAGTCACTAATTGGAACACTTTCTAAATGAAGTATGCACTTTAAATTAGAAGTGACTAGGATAGATGAGACACGGAGAGGTATGTTTATCCATGATGTATCCATTGTAATCACCGATGAGGAGGGGTGTGGTGTTAATCACATGAAGCCTCGTATTGGTGCTCAATTATTGTTTACGTCAGTTGCACTTTGTGAGATGGCTCTGATTGAAGACGTCCTGCGAGACGTCTAGAACGTGAAAGAAGAGTGAGTTGGTAAAGTTACACTTATCTAGAAGTCAGCCTACTGCAAAACTACAGGCACTGACTGCTCAAAGATGTGCTACATGTGGCAAACATTTCCCTCATAATGGTGACTGTCCTGCTCTAGACGTAAATAACTAAGTGTGGAAAACTGAATCATTTTGCAATTGTATGTAAACTCTCCTAAGTCATCCCTGCACATCAGATAACACTGAGCTCAGCACAAGTCAATACATTCAGCACCAAATTTGGAGGAGTCACCTAATGTTTGGCAGTGACTATGTGTTTTATACATCCCACTGCACAACCTGTACATTCCCCCCCCATCATCACATATCTCTCCTTAACACTGCAGTTGCTTTTACTATTGACACAGGAGCCTCTGTGAACATTATAAGACATGTGTACATATTGCCAACGGAATACTAAACTGCTTTGATACCTGTACAAACCAAAATTTTTCCTTATGGCTCTCACTCAACTCTTGCCGACAATAGGTAAATTTGATTCAGATATTTACTACAAAGATAAAACCTATACTACACACTTTCTTTGTACTACAAGGCTCTGGGGGTTGCCTTCTCGCTATCACACAGCTTTAACTCTTGACTCATCAATGTTCACACTGTAGCTAACCCACAGTTTTCTGATGTACAAGCACTAGTTGACAGTACTCCAATCTTTTTGTGGCCTTGGTAAACTAAAGAATTTTCAAATTCACCTTCACATTGATGAAGACATTCGTCCAATTTCACAGCCACACGACGAATTCCTTTTCACTTGAGGAAGCAAATTGAAGACGAACTAAAGTCTTTAGAGAACAAGACATCATTGAAACTGTTTCAGGCCCCACTCCATGGGTTTCTCCCATAGTGGCTGTACCTAAACCCAAAGATCCAACAAAATAAGAATTTGTGTAGACATCGTCTTCCAAACACTGCTATACGAGAGAGAGACACCTCTCTCCAACTCTCAGTGATGTTATTCATCTCCTAAATGGAGCCAACCGTGTTCTCTAAACTGGTCTCAATAAGGGTTATCACCAACTGGAACTTAGTCCAGAATCCAGATACATAACTACATTTTCCACCATGTTGTGTCTGCGAAGATCAAACGACTAACGTTTGGTGTTTGCTCGGCTGCTGAGATTTTCAAGAAGCAATAAAAACTTATTCAACATATTCCTAATGCACTCAATCAGTGATGACATACTAGTTTTGGAAAACACAGAATGACCCACAACTCTGCCCTACACGCAGTATTTGAGTGCTTATCATCCCAAGGACTTACACCACAAAAGACAAATGTGAATTCAACAAATCTACCTTGGAATTCTATGCCACATATTTTCTGCTGCTGGGATGCAACCTGATCCTAAAAAAGTACAGGCAATAAAATCAACTACAATCCCAAATGATGTTAATGAAGTTCGCTCTTTTCTTGGCATGGCCAGTTACTGCGCTAGGTACATCAAGGACTTCTCCACTATCGACGCACCTTTGCAAGACCTCACCAAACAAGGATGTGCATTTCAATGGTCATCAGCATGCCAAAAATCATTTGAGACAATCAAAACAGAACTTAATTCTGCCACTATCATGGCTTATTTTGATCCTGCGCTAAGAACTGAACTAATTGTGATGCCAGTCCAGTTGGACTCGGAGCTATTCTTGTCCATATAACCAGAAAACCCATACCCACAGCTATTTCTTATGCAAGCAGAAGTCTGACAGTTACAGAAAGAAATATTCTCAGCCAGAAAAGAAAGTCTAGCAGTTGTCTGGGGATGTGAACACTTCCACTTATTTTATATGGAGCACCATTTACAATTGTTACTGATCATTGGCTCTTTTACCATATTTGGAAATCCAAGAGCAAAAATGCCTGCTCGAATCGAAAGGTGGGGTTTACGACTACAAGGATATAACTACAAAATAATTCATCGTCCAGGAAAATATAACAATCCTGCTGATTACATTTCACGACATCCCACTACTTCAGATGAGGCCACAAAGTCTATTGCAGAAGAATATATTAACTTTGTTGCTGCACACGCTGTGCCAAAAGCACTCACATTGGACATGTTTATAAGAGGCAACCAAACGGGACAAAACTCTTCTTGCATTAATACACATAATTGAACCACCAGGTGGCATGAAATCCAAGAGCTACCTTTCCTGATCCTAGTAATCATCACTGAACTAAAGGCATTGTCAGCTGTCAAGATGAACTTCCCTTTCTAAGGACCATCTCATTCTAAAGGAACCAAATTATAGTACCCTCAGGCCCTTCGCCAAACTACTGTAAATATTGCCCATGAAGACATTGTGCATTGTTGGCACTAAGAAACTTCTCAGAGAAAAAGTTTGGTTTCCAAACTTGGATCAAATAGTTGAAAAAACATACAGCACTGTTCCACTTGCCAAGTAGTAACAAATTCTTCCAAACCTGAACCACTCTATAGTCTTCCTTACCCTCAACAGTCTGGGATGAAATTGCTGTGGACATTTATGGTCCCTACCCGATGGACAATACCTACTTGTTGTTGTAGATGATATCAAGATATCCTGATATTTCATTCATTACATCCACATCAGCTACCACTATACTACCTGCGTTGGACAGTATATTTTCAGCATATGGCATACCCCGAGTGGTAAAGACAGACAACGGGCCACCATTTAATGGACATCTGTTTCAACAATTTGCTGCATATCTGGATTTAAAACACAGAAAAATAACTCCTTGCTGGCACAAGCTAATGGCATTGTAGACCGGTTCATGAGTACTCTAGGTAAGAGAGTTAAGGCTGCTTATCTGGAACAAATTCCACTAAAGCAGGCATGTACAAATTTTTACGCAATTACCAAACTCCTCACTCAACCACTAATGTTCCTCCTGCAAAACTTGTCTTTAACAGGCCAATTCATACACTTCTCCGAAATCCCTAGTGCACACAATCCACCACCTAGTGACTCTTCTATTAGAGAAACAGATTCTCAATCCAAACAGAAATGAAACAATATGCGGACCAAGACGTCATGCTCAGTCCTCCCTGCATGTCTAAATGATAGGGTGGTTGTTTTACAAAGAGACATAACAAACAACCTCTGCATACAATCCCAAGCCTTACCATGTCATAGCCAGAAAAGGTAGCATGATTAAGGCACAGCGAGATGGACATAGCATAACCGGAATCTTCATACTTTAAGGTTCTCCCCAGTCTGAATAACATACCACAGGCACAGACAGGAGTCAGAGAGTCTCCTCAACATTAGGAGGGCCAGTTCAATCACCTGAATGCATCCATGTACCTGCTGATACTTCAGTATCACCAAGGAGTGGTGGTCAGTCTCCGATTCACGTGAACCATGTTCAAGGAGACTATACCCCTGCCGACCACGAAAACCCCCACCAAGGCTTATTGAGGAAATATAAGCTCTTTCTAATATAACTGATCTGTATTTTAATATGCCAGTGTTTTCATTTATTTTTTCATTACTATTTGTATGTTTTGTGTTTAACCTTTAAAAAAAAAAAAAAAAAGAGGGTGATGTAACATCTACATGTTTAGTTATCACTGTTTCTTTAAGGCATAGAGGCAAGCTGGGAAAAAGGGGCAGTATCAGGAAGTAAGCTAGGGAATAGCATGGGATGAGAAAGTGTGATGTACCTGTTGCTTCTGTTTTGAATAAATCAAGTTCCCTCTACATTCCAAGTGTTTTCTTTTGCTCTTGAACAATATAACAAGGGAGACATAACAGGTATATTGGATCGTACTAGTAGATTGCGTAGATTGGGCCCCCTACGATTTGCAAATTTAGGTCTAATATTTTTAAAGGGCAATTGTTCATCTGTGGCCAGAATGTTCCAGTTTTTCTTTACACTATCTTTAATTATTTGGCTACCTGGTGAGTATTCCAGACTGAATAGCATAGTCTCTTTTTGTTTCTCTTCCGTGTTAATTTGGTAGGTACTTTTTTGGGGTCTGAATTAATGTAAAGCCTACTCCTTTTTAGTTCTTCCTGTATGATTTTCTCCTTGTATCCCCTCTCTCTGAATTTTATCACCATCTCTTGTATTTGTGCCTCAGCCTCAATTTTGTCAGAGTTATTTCGAAACACTCTGAGTAGCTGTGAAAAGATTACTCCCTTTTTAAGGGGAGTGGGATGATAACTTTTTGCGTGTAGGATGGTGTTACGATCCGTGGTTTTGGAGAACAAGGTGGTTTTAAACCTACCTTTTTCAATGATGATGCGTAGGTCCAGAAAATCTATGCTACTGGTACTACACATCATAGTGAATTTGATAGGAGTAGGAAGGTGGTTTAGATATTCCACAAACTGAGTGCATTCGTCAGGGGTACCCCCCCAGACCATAAACAGATCGTCAATGTAACGTCTGTATAATAGGATCTTATCCTCAAATTTAGGGTAAATATATTCAGTTTCATATGCCTCCATATATAGATTGGCAAACGATGGGCCCACATTGGTGCCCATCGCTGTGCCGGAGATTTGCAAATATATATCTGACCCGAATCTGAAATAATAATTTTGGAGTACCATGCCCAGTAGTTGTGTAAGGAACTCAATTGGGGGTTTTTGCTGTTTATGTTTAATCCATGCTTTCTTGCAGATATCAATCCCCTCCGCCTGTGGAATAACCGTATATAGGCTTTGGACATCACATGTCATCAGGGTGACCATCTGATTATGATAATCGATGTTTCTCAATATCTCTCGGAGTTCTCCACTATCTTTCAGATAGGATTTCATATCTTTCACCATAGGCTGGAGATGGTAATCTACAAATCTGGATACTGGCTTAAAGATGGACCCATGAGCAGCTACTATAGGTCGACCAGGTGGAGTAGATAGAGACTTGTGTATCTTGGGCACCGTGTAGAAGATGGGGCACTTGGGGTGAGAAGTAGTAAGAAACTTCGCTTCTTTGGTAGTAATCCATTGGGAGAATAATCCCATATTGGTAGTGTCATCTAATTGTCTTTTAAATTTATTTGTAGGGTCACTATTAAGCTTAGTGTATGCCTTTATTCTCCCAATTGTTTGAGTGCTTCCCCTTGATAGTATTCTGCATCCATCAAAACAATACCTCCCCCCTTATCTGCCGGTCTAATTATTAAATTTCTGTCATCACATAATGATTTTAGAGCTGACCTTTCACCAGGGGTCAAATGGTCCCGGATAGTGGGACTTCCATAGGCGGAGGTCATGTCTTCCTTGACCATTTCCCAAATATCTTAATGTTTGGGGTGGATTGGGTGGATCAAAGGTACTTTTTGATGGAAAAGGTCCTTGTTTATAGGTACAAAATCCAAATCCAAATCCACTTGCAGATATATACTAAAGGGGAAAGATTTCCCGCATCCACATAAAGGATACCGCATAAAAATTAAGCATAGACTATCGTGTCAAAGTAGTTATGTAATATATATAATCACATGCCCGTGCGGCCTATACTATGTGGGCAAAACCACCACGAGTATAAGGGAAAGAATGGCCAATCATAGACAAGCCATCAGGACAACATTGACCAAAGACAAGGACAAGGCATTGGAGAAGCCTCCCCAACAGTATAAAACATCGTGGCAAAACATTTTAAAGGGGCCAAACATACGCTAGCCAATCTGAATGGATGGCAATAGACCATGTCCCCCAAAGGGAGGGGGTGGATGGGAAAAGGCTCTATTACAGCAAGAAGTCCGTTGGATAAAACGTTTAAACACCTTGTCCCCAAAGGGACTAAATGAAATATCTCTATCATGCTTCCTGTGATATATGAGAGATATAAGTAACATATTTGATATATTTAACATTGTGATGATCCATCTAGTGATTAACCTAGTGTCCGATCTACTCCCTCCCCTGATTAACTTATCTATTGTGCTACGACCTAGTGGTCAGTTTATTTCTCTGTGGTATAATTACCACAGATTCCCTTAACTACAGATTGGTTCAGCATGTAGATTTATTCTAGAGGGTTTGTATATGACCACCCATAAGGTTCCCCCAACCCATGATTGTGATTTTAAGTATTTTTAGGTAGGTTTTAATATGTCTAAATAATTTCTATAGGAACTTTAATATATCCTATATTCATATTGTAGTCACTTCACTATTTGCAGCATATGATCGAATAGCACTTTAATATATTCTACATAGTATATATATTGGTCACCAATTTTATTATATTACTTGATATTCACTTATGATGTTTTTAGATGTATTTTGTTATTTATTTAATAGCACTGGCACTTTGGATATCCCCCTGGACCCTCCATTTACCTCCAAGCGGATGCATTATTAACTTATACTTGACTCACCGTGGTGAGTTTACATAGGACTTGTCATCATATCGGATTCTATATCCCGCCCCCCTTTCTCCAAGAGGGGATGACGACACGGAGGGAGGAGGGAAGAGGGAGGGAGCGGCACGTCACACGGAGGCGGGTAGTTTGATTTGTATTTGTACACATTGTTTGTAAGGGCAGATTGTCTTGAGAACGGTCCGGGGTAGGACCAAAACGCGTAGATAGCCACTAATAAATGGATTTCTTCAATAAACCCTAGGAGTGCTTCTTCACTATTATTCGACTATATTTATATATATATATATATATATATATATATATATATTTATATACAAATTCAATCTAGAATACAGGTTTTGGCGGATTTTTTTTGTATACATATAATATATCTCTCTCTCTCTCTCATCTCCTCTCTCTCTCTCTTCTATCTCCTATCTCGCTCACCCCTCTTTCTGTGTGTCTCTCGCTCTCGCTCTCTCTCTCTCTACTCTCTCTCTTAAAGGAATGATGTCAGGGCACTCCTGGGTCTTGTTCAACAGTCTATTAACATGCAAAAGTGCAACAAGGTGCAGGTGACGTTTCGGTCGTTTCCTTTATATATACACAGATACATGTATACCATATACTACAAGGTAAACTACAAGGTAATAAATACCCCAATCTCCATGGCTCTGAAGGTTACTGAACCAAATGGTATGCTAGATGCATGGTTGTACACAGAGACATGGCTAGCAAACAAACACAAACCAGTCAATGCATAAATTTGGGTACACTGTTCAGGATAAAACACCTTTGCCTTTTAAATGGCCCAAACAAACTTTTTTGGGAACATAGACACTTTCAGCTATTTAGCTCTATGGTTCTTAGATTTATACATGTAGAATGAATTCTGTACAGTGGCCAATTAATTATATCCAGCAAAACAAAATGTGCAGTATCAGTATTGATAACAAATTATGATCTAGCCAGGAAATGCTGTGAGAATATCCCCAGATAAAATAATTGCACTGGTTGACATTACAATTGGATCTACGTTCAACAATGTAATATTAAAGGGACTGTGTTCCATAGCTTTAGTGTTCTCACAGTGAAAAACCCTTTCCAAACTTGAAGCCTAAACCTTTTTTCATCAAGTCTTAAAGGGCAACTAAAGCCACAGAACAACAATGAACCACAAGGCAGAACACCTTGATATAAAACCAGTAATCTGTGTCTTACCTCTCATTTTGATACAGGCACTGGGAAATTTACCTAAATAACATATGGTTTGTGCTTTACTTCTCAGCATTCTAGTATCTAGTCAATGACCATTATGTTCTACACATGCTCAGTCCTTCGCTATGGCACAAACTTGTTACAGTTGGTCACACCCATTAATAATCTCTAGCCAATCCTTTTACAGGACAGATAAAGCAAGGAAGCATGTAAATGAGGTCAGGAGGTGTGGTCTGACACTGCACATACACACAGATACTTCATCCAGTTCTTAACAGGCTTTGATTTAGCAGGCAGAGTTTACTAAAGTGGCATTTTATAGTTTATTGGTGTTTTTAGGGGGGTTGTTTTCAGATTCTGGAGTATATAAAATTGGGTTTAGTTCTCCTTTAAGGGATGTCCTCATGTCCTCTGACATGTTCTATTGGTGAACAATGCCACAGATAGTTTATTGTATGGCCCGTTAATGTATTTATACACAGTAATCATATCCCCACGCAAGTGCCTTTTCTCCAGCGTACATAATTGTAACTTTTCCAGTCTCTCTTCATATTCAAGCTCCCCCAATCCCCTTATTAATTTAGTTACTCTTCTCTGAACCCTTTCCATTTCAAAGATGTCCTTTTTGTACACAGGATTCGAAAACTGAACTGCATATTGCAAATGAGGCCTTACCAATGCTTTGTAAAGAGGGAGAATAGCATTTTCCTTCCTTGAATCCATACCTCTCTTTATACAAGGCAATACCATGCTGGCTCTGGATGTTGCCGCCTAGCACTGCTTGCTACCTTTAAGTTTGTTATCCACCAAAACTCCAAGATCCCTTTCCAACAGGGATTCACTTAACACAGGGCCATTTATAGCATCACAAGGATTTTTAAGTCCAAAATGCATCGTCTAATTTATCAACATTGAATCTCATCTGCCACTTAGCAGCCCAATGTTACAATCTATCTAGATCCCCTTGCAAAGATTGCACATCCTCTGAAGTTTTTAATGGTCGACAAAGTTTTGTGTAGTCAGCAAACACAGAAACCTTGCTGACAATACCCACTTCCAAATCATTAATAAATAGAATAGAAGCGGCCCCAACACAGAACCCTGAAGCACCCCACTTAGCGCTTTAGTCCATAATGATGAAGCCCCATTAACAACTACTCTCGGCATCCTATTCATTAACCAATTTTCTATCCATGTACAAATGTGCCTCCCCAGACCAACAGACCTTAGCTTATACATTAGTTGCCTATGTACTGTATGACTGTATCAAAAGCCTTTGCAAAATCCAAGTATGATACATCTACTGCTATGACAAAGTCTAAATTTCTACTTACCTTCTCATAAAATCCAAGCAAGTTAGTTTGACAAGATCTATTCCTCCTAAATCCATGCTGCTTACTATTTATAATGTCAGTCCTTGAATCATACTTTAGTATATGTTCCCTTAAATTTCCAGTATCTTCCCCACCACTGAAGTTAAACTTAAAGGCCTGTAATTACCCGGGTGTGAGCGACTACCCTTTTTGAATATTGGAACAACATCAGCCTTTTTCCAATCCAGAGGCACACATCCGGACTGTCGCTGAGTTAATATCAAGAAAATGTTTGTTTGCTTTTTCTTTGTAATTATTGTAAATAATATTGTAAAGTGCAAGTGTATATATAGTCTCTAGTGGTCAAACCAGATAATTGCACCTTTACATAACAAGTTAACGTGACCACGCCTTACTTTTGGAAAACAGCCAGAAGGTTATTGAGCTGAGAGCTGAGCTGTAATCATTGAAGAAAAGCAGTGAAATAAAATTATAACATCTCCTAAATTTCTGGTCAGTAGGTGCACATGGTATGTGAAGGTTATTTGTATATTTTATGTAATTGTAATTTTATTTGTGTAACTGATTCATGCTGTAGAATGTTTATGTAATGTGATATGATTACAGAGATGTTTAGTTACAGCTTTATTGTTCAGATAGTAAGAAAAATATAATATTGCTTCAAAGGAGCCTATGAGAAATTACATTGGGGTGAATGTTCAAATTCCTGCCTCTAGTAGGTTGAGTGACATCACCTGACCTCTGTCCCACCCATTTCTCCTGGGGGAGAAGCATGCTCAGTTAAGACTTAATGCTGGGGAAATCAGGAAGTAGCTGACAGTTAAGAAAGAGAGCCTATTAATGCAGGCTGAGGCTGGTCACATGACTACAAGTTGGTCACATGGCTGAAAACAGGAAGTGTTCATGCAGGAAGTAATATTGCTGAACCCTTCCAGCAATAACTTTTCACAAATTTTATCTAGAGATGTGATTTAGGTTTTATTTTGAAGGTGTAATGGAAGGCTTTTTATATAATCCTTACCAGTTTAGAAGAATTTGAGACCACAGTTTCCCTTTAACAGTGTTTTAAAGTAAAGAAAAGAAGTTAATAAACACCTAAATACATCAGTCAATTCGAGTGTTTTATCTGTACCAGATAGAAAAACTTTGGGAGCAGTAACACGGCCATGAGGGAACCTGCAAAAATAAGAAACCATGGCCTAGATAAAACTGAACTTAGCTCCCAAAGGACCCGAGGATGTATTGTAACCGGTCCAGGAGATTTATTAATATTAACCTTATTTAGTTGTTTCTGTACCATATCCTCGGTTAACCAAAGTGCACTTGCATCTTTTATACCATTATTGCTTCTATACTCTATGATATCTGTACTTGGATCTTCTATAGTGTATACAGAGGGGGGGAGGAATTAAGACATTTGCTTTATCGCCATCCTCCGTAACTAACTTATCCCCATTAATTAATGGTGCCACATTTTCAGTCCTCATCTTCTATTAATATACTTTAAAAAAAATCAGGCTTAGTGATGCTTTGTTCAGCTATCCTAACTTCATTATTCATTTTAGCTAGTTTGATTGCTTTCTTACACTCCTTGTTACAGTTTTTATAATCCACCTTATCCCAGTTGACATTCTTTTAACCTTTTAACTTTTAAACAAGCATGTTTTTTGGGGGGTGAAATGTCCCTTTAACCCTTTAAGTATGGTTAACATTACTCACAAAGAAAAAACAACTGCAAAAAGGTATCTCACAATCTTACACAATCATATGGTAAAATGTATTTTTGTCTGATAAAGTTACACTGGTTAAATATGGCTATTATACAAAAAAAAATAACAGTAAATTATGGTGGCAACAGTATCATACTGTACTTCTGCTATTGATCCACCAGATGAAACTTGTGGATCAATATGATAGAATAGTCCAGCCAGAGCCCAAAGTTTAATCCGATTGGAAATGTGGGGGTTGATGTGAAGAAAGCTTTGTAAGGGAGATGCTGATGTAATGCAAACAAGGTCTGACATTCCAAAATCTACCAAGTGTTGTCATAAAATCTACAGGTGCTTCAGCCAACGATTAGTTTATGGGATGTGACATTAGGGTATCTGGATTTGATAGGATTCTTTTTTTCTCTAAATTGTGATTGGTGTAGACTTATTATATCCTCACTATCCAAATGTTATAAACACAAATAATCTCCACTATGCCAGCATCACATCCTACTATGCACTAAATAAAAATGATTATTATGATTCTTATTTAAAACTTTTTAAATATTTAAAACAAAATGTAAACCTCAAACCCTAAAAAACACAATCATGTCCATCATTGGCAGCGAGACATGCTGAGGGCGATGAATTTGGGAAGATTAGCCATTATACTAACATTAATGTGGATATGTGCCCTTCAAGTCACTTCAGTTTTCCCTGATCTGTAGCATCAGGTCCTCAAACATTCAGTCTTACATAAAAATAAGTAGCCTTCCAACCTGAATATTATTGTAAAATAATACATTCTAGATTTTTTTTTCCAATGCCTAGTTCAAGGGAATATTGTTTATTTTTGAAACCCTATAAATGATTTAAATAGCTTGTCACACTGCAGCGTTGCTAAAGGACTCCCCAAGGACTCCATTCTAGGTTTCCCTTGCATGATGGAATGATAGGGATTATTTACTACCGTGGTTCATTGCCAGCTGCAATGTTAATCCCTGTATGGTTATAAGACAGCATGCTCTCCATTAATTATTTATATATCTGACAACATCTGTACTTTGTAAATGAAACCGTTATCATATAGTAAAGGTATTCTTTATTTTACTGCTCACTAGTTCAATTGATTGGAAAATATCTATCATCCACTCCCAGTAACATTGTTTAATAATAAAATATGTATAAATAACTATAATGTTGGTAATATATGTATCTATATGTACAGCTGTTCAGTATGTTGATTCTGCTACAAGTTAAAAGGACTCATGTTGCAGCACGGACTGAATCAGTAGCTGCTCAGCAGATGTATATAAAGAGGTAAAATGCCCCAGGTCATGTGACCCGGAAGAAGGGAGCAAATCCCGAAACGTACGTCGGTCGAGAAGGGGCTGCATTAACTTTGGAGTGTTGGCAAGCCCTGGCCCTGTTCACTTAGATTTTGGTACCGGTGTTTGTGAGTATCGGCTAGTTGAAGCGAGGACACCATGTACTTGAGGAGAAGTGCAGCCGTTCCTGGAATAGTCGATGTTAGCCGAGTTCGGGACTCGGGCAGCTTGTGGTCATGGCGGCCAGAGTGGGACTCTACAGACGCGATTAAGTATCCTAACAGGCAAGGGTGAGATTGTTCCATCTTTCATTCCAGTATCGCTCTACTTTAACTGCATGTTGGACATTTTCTGATGCCAATACACATACTATCCCAGTACCAAACTTTGGAATTGTTTTCTGACAGTAGGACTGTTTTGGACTTATGGATACAGGGCATTCAATTTAGGGCTTATTATGCCTACTACTCCCATTTCTCCTGTTTTATATGTGCTTTTTAACTTTTGATACTACTATATACAGTATATACTTACCAGTTGTGTTATATTTTCTATAATAAATATGTGTGTTTATCACTGGACAATAGGTATTTAGATTGCTTTGTTTTTGTGGTATTATAGGGAGGTGTTCCCTACCACATATATTATTATTATTAGGATATGATGGCTGAGTGCCATGGTACATATGGTCCCATGTTATAGTGGAGCTTCTCTATCTCTTCTGTTTTGTATTCTATGATTAGAAAATAGAGATGAGTTTTTTCTATCATTCACAGGCAGCCGTATCATGTAGCTAATAATAGATTAGATTACAGCAATAATAAGTATATCATAAGATACTCTGGTATTGTGCATTGATGTAGTAATAAGCATGTTCCCTTTTGGCTGAGTTTCTTTTTATTATGCACATTAAAAGAAAAATCTGTCATGTAACCATTTTATTGGCAACATTATTTTCCATCATGTTCCAGATTAGATCATACTGAAAAAAACAGTGGGACAGTCCTTCCCATACAGAGAGTTATATATGTCTCTCATTAAGAGAACAATGTTGGCTGTTATTACTCATGGATATGGTTTTGAATGTTGCCATGGATACGCCAACCAAAGGACAATCAAACAGTTGCTCTAGGTTCTCTATTTAAAACCTAAACACATTTTTATTGTAACCACTACTCATATTGGCAATAAAACAGTTAAAGATTTCTTTCCTGTAAAGGATATAAAGGTCGCCCTTAAGCTGTTTGTTAATACACAACTCCTTAGTATTCTTCAGTGTGTGTAGCAGATTTAACTTCAAACTTCTTCTAAGGTTGCTCCTAAATGTATAACATAAGTTTATATCTTAAAGTCTTAAAGTCATATTAACCCTTTGAACATAACATAGTTCTGTGAGACTTTTTATTTTTGTTTTCATTTACCAGTCACCAAAATGATGTAGCTCTTTGAGCCCTTATATCAAGTAATCATGGTTAAATTTTCAATCTCTTTATGTAAAAAAATAATTTGCTATCAAGGTCACAAGATTTAAATAAGCAGAATACATTCTTAGCAACTATCCACTATCAACCTACATTATCTTTTTTTTAATAAGAATCGGCCCATTGACTTTCAAAATTGGGTATCGTCTCATTGACTTCAATTTCTATAAACCTTCATTATCGGACATTACCATTAGCAAACCTTAAAGGTAAAAGCCTCCTAGGATTCATGGTTTAACATTTATTCCTACAGCAAGATATACAAATAAGTATTCAGACAGATTTTAGACAGAGGGGGGGGGGCTAGATTTAGGACAGAGGGAGGGCCTGGATTTGAGACAGAGGGGGGCCCTGGATTTGGGACAGAGGGGGGCTGGATTTGCAACAAAGGGGGGGGCTGGATTTTGGACAGAGGGTGGCCATGTATTTGGGACAGAGGGGGCCCCTGGATTTGGGACAGGGGGAGACTGGATTTGGGATAGAGGGGGGGCTGGCCTTGGGACACTAAGAGGGTACTCTGGCCTTGGACACGCAGGAAGGATATGGCCTTGGGACACTAAGGGGGCATTCTGGGCTTCTAGCGCCCATTATTGTAACGGGCTTAATGTCTAGTTCTATATATTCTTATATAGTCTCATATAGTCTAATATTTTGCTATGTCATGCTCTTGTCAGTAGTGAACTGACATTTCAGGTTATGCAATGCTTCTCCTTCTGCTCAGGTTGCTTGTTTCCTTTGAATGTTTGTAAACTGTAATATTTACCTAATTCCCTGTTCAATAGGTCAAATACTCTCAGATCTCTACTGGGCAAGGGTCTAAATTAAGGGCAAGACTATAACAGACACTATTAAGGGTTCTGCATATAAGTACTTTATATGCAGTTACTTTTTTTATAATTCAATTAAAGAGGAACTGTGGTCTCCATGTAAGTGCACTGTATTAAAAAAGTGCACGCTCCTTAATAAATCTAGGATAATGCTTCTAGCTGCAATCTATACAAACATACATAAGTGGTGGTGATTCCTGTTTTTACTGTGAGCTGTGACATACATCACATGCGCCATTGCTCTGCCCCCTTGCTGATGGTGAGCATGCCCACTTGTTTCCAACTGCTGTTAGATACTGCTAACAATCTCAGGGGTGGGGCTTGTGGCAGCCCATGATGTGTCCAAAGATAGTGGAGACTATGAAGGAAAAACTTTGGATGCTTTGGATTCAAAGCAGCTAGAGACATCACCCTAGGCTTGTTTTAAATTTGCTTTTTAGTGGCACTTGTATGGAGATCACAATTTCCCTTTCATAGGTTTGCTTTATATTTCAAATTAATAATACAGGCAAGCATTTTGCATTTGTAATGCGGAAATGCCCTCTAGAAAAATTAACTTATTGGGATGTAAATATTGTATTTAAGATGACTTGGACACTAAATTTAATTTGACATAAACAATTATTACAATACAAAATACAATAACATTTGTAAAGTGCTTTTCTACTAAAGGACTCAAAATGCATAGATATGTCTCCGATCTATACAGTCTGTGTTACAAAGGAAATAGTCAGGTGATCATAAACGCCAGACTAATCAGGTGGCTTTTCCAGGCATGGGGATGTCCTGATTGGCTGTGGTAGGGAGTTCCAAAGTGTAGGGGCAGCATGACAGAAGGCTCTGTCATGCAACAAGAAAGTTTTTGCTGTCAGTTATGAACTTCACCCATCATTTTTGAAAGCAATGATTTTGCATTCCTAATACCCAGCTTTTCCACCACCAAATACAACACTCAGCAAGGAGAGGCAGTTTAAATACCGAGGCACAGTTGATCCAGCCACAGAAAAAAGTATTCAGAGAATTTCCTAAATATGTTATTTAATTTTAATTTCACCCCATTAATACCTTTTGTTTCTCATTCCTGCACATAAGACGGTTAATTAATGAGCCGCAACACAAAATGTCCTGCATTAAAGTGTTTGTTTTGGCCGGTTTAAAGAATATATTGGACATTAACAATAGCACTTTATTGATATGGCCCTTAAGCACATAGGGGTAAGACTAAAAAGGAAAATTACCTGAGCCACAAGCATAATATAACACTGGCTGTGCTTTTTCTAAACATGTTTATAGAACTTGTTTCTCATCCTCGAAAGCCAATTCTAGGCCTGTTTTACATCTGAAGGATGAGTGTATCCATGTTCGTAAAATGTTTGACACTAAAGGGGAGCTAAAGTTACCAGACAACATTGCCCAAATAGACAGAAAACATTCACAAGCTCTCTTTCCTCTTTCCCTTTTGGTGGTTGTTGGATAATTTATGAAATTAACCTGTGGGTACTAAGGGTTGGCTGCCATAATCCACCTCTTTAATTTAGCGTACACAATAAACATGCTCTCTAGTGCACAGCAATTTTTTTTTAAAAATAAAAGCTACAGCCTTGCCCCTTAGATGCTGATAGTTTATTTCCTATTACGTTTACTGGTAAGCAGGCTGCAATTCATGCTATCTGGAAAATAAACTACAGGGTAACTAGCAGCTTTCAAAGTCTTTTAGGGAACTTCCATATTGGTGTGGAGACCTCTGTATAGAAAATATGTACCATACATAGAGACAGTGAATAGTGGGGGCAGGGAGCATAGGCAATGGGTAAGCACATGCTCACAAGGCTATTTTGGCTGTGAGTTGTATTTGCAACAACATGTAAGCCTTCTTAGTATGGACATAAATGCAACTTACTAGAGACGTATCTTCCAATGTATTGGTGTTTTTGGAACAAAAGCTTTAATCAAAATTAAGTTCAGTTCTCCTTTAGGTGAAATGCATATCATAACATTTTAATTCAGAGTTTAATGAATGGGCATTAATAGATCCAGTGTCTGGCAGTTTTAAACAACCTTGAGTAACTTGGCGATCAATGAGCTTGACGTTGAATTAATCTAAACTCTATACATTATTGATAACCTAATGTGAGGTTTGTTTTAATTTACAATAAACTGTACTAGATTTCATCCAAAATCTGTCTCTTTGGTCTGTTTTTGAGATTAATATTGGATACAGTCTTTATGTACAATATTAGTACTTCATCTGGTTAATGAATTGCTGCTATAAACGAACAATATTAAATGGAGATCAGCTTTGGGAAAAGCATGTAATGCCATGGTGTCCGTTAAATATATAAAAAATATATGAATAAAAGGGCAATCCACATACAGCACATAACAGCTGCTGTAAATCTAATATTCATTTTATCAGCTGATCTATTGCATTACTGTACCTGTTGCACTACCCTGAACACAGCAGTTCAACGGTTCTACATGTGAAACAACTCTGATTCTGAAATGACACAAAGGGTAAACAAAACCCTGCAAATCTGTGTTATTTGTGTATATATTTTTTTAAAATTATTATTATTATTGCTGCAATGTTATAATAAAAAAACTAAATATGATAAATACATAAATAATTCTGTACATTTCTTTTTTTGTTTTTTTTTTATAATCCAAACCAAGTGTCTGGTTTTATAGTAGGTGCATTTCACTTTAAATAGATACTTACCAGCTCTGCCTCTTTAGGAAGTAATGAATGGAGAGTAGTAATAGAACAGAATATTTCCCTCCAGAGACAAGTTATCTATCAGTCTCACTGTTCCCTATTCCAATCCTACTGCAAACTTTGTGATTACCCAATCAGATGGTATCAGTATGAAGAACACTCCTGTCCATCCATCTAATAGATCCCCTTATTTGCAATGTGATGTAGCCCCTATGTAGACTTGGGAGACTAATAGTTCCTCTCATTGCTCACAGTTGCAGCCATATCGCGTTCCTATCTGTGGATGACCATTTCCAAGCTGCTAGGATTGCAGCTGGGAGACAGAGCTTGTTACCGGAGACCAAACCCACAATTGCAGCTGTGAGAACTCTGACGACCAGTGAAAGATCAATGTGATTTCTCTCGTTTCCTCTGTGTGGCTTCTCCTTTACAGCAGCTCCCAGTCCTCCCACCAGCACGGTCTCACACAGCTCTGTGTACCGTAACACAACTATGTCGCTGTCTACCCATGTGGTCCTGAAATATTACAAATCATCTCCCTGCAATTTAGAAGAAGGACGCTAGGGGCAGAAAAGGAAGCCTTTGTTGACAGGTTCCCAGTCAGTGGCAGTGGTTGTCAGTTTGATGTGACAATTAGGAAACTGTCAAAGAAGTTGAAGATGAGAGATTAGCAGTAAATTGCTCCATTAACACATACACATCACACAGGAGTTTATCTCAGAAACAGGGATATTTTAATCATATTTGTAACCTAGATCATCAACCTTGAAACCAAAATAAAGATGAGTATGGGATGTGTGTCCAGTGACAATGTGCTTTTGTGTTTGTTTGACATACTTTCATATGAGACAGGATTTTTTTGCATTTTGTCTGCTAATGTTATCATCACAAGTGAAGTGCCCGGATACTTAAACCATTATTATTGTTCTGACACCAGTTTACTTTTATATAAAAAGTCAAATCTAATGATCTATCAGTGGGAATAGACTATAGGATGAATCCCATCTAAATGGCACATAATTTATCACCAAAATTGCATCATTTAAAGTGCAACAAACCCTCCGCCCTCTATAAACCAGTCCACCACCACCCACCCCTCTCCAGTAGTCCATGGTACCAGACCAGTGGAAAGTAAGTAAGCAGGCATTGGTTAAATAGGATAAACACAATGAAAACATAATTGAGAGTACATTTCTGTCTGTGCACCGACAAAATGAATATGAATGATTGCCATGAATGAAATTGATTTCAGATGAAAGCCTTCACTGCGTTTATTCAAAAAGGAATCTGCTCCATTTAATTTAGTGTTCCTCTGCAAACTGCTGTACTTTAATTGCAATGCAATGGTTTAATCAATCCATCAATAGACAAACTGGTTTACTGTAGTTTTCAGCGCACATTGGTCAATAATTGTGTAAACATTTTTCAAGACAATTTTATTACAGAACTTGAATTATCAACATTCAAACAGAACACTAAGGGTTGGCCGCACTAGTGCATTTACGATCATGATTTGTGATCCGTGACTGGCCACATTGACATGTGCTGTGCTGCAAAACACCATTTTTTTTACAAATCGCATGCGTGCCAATTCGCAACAGTGCGTGGGTCGAGGTGAAAGCAGACGGTAACGAGTGTGAAAACGCGTGCAAGCTTTCCTGATACATTGCCATGAACTGTAGTGTTGCCTTAGCCAAAGGTCTAGGCCACACTAACCTGATTTCTCATGCACTTTTTTTATGATCATAAATATAAACGATTAGTTGATTAGTTGGAAGATAGGCAAATCTGCCATGTAGTAGCAGCACCTCCAACTTAGACCTTTAATTGGAGGATATATGCCTTTGATACTAGATTAAATGCCTCTTCCCTCATTTTAAAAGCCTGTGGGCACTGGGCAGAGAAAGTTAAAGCTCCAACAACATTAAAGGGTATCTCCACTGAGGAAAAAACATTTATTTATTTTTTTGGTTTGTTTTAAAGTACACCATCCCCCAACCCTCCTCCTACCTGGGAAAGTTGTGCTAGCTCCTGGGGGTGTGTCTTCCCCTATGCTGGGGGTGCTGTCACTCAATGTGCATCATCATGGTAGCAGACACACACCACTTGGCTGCAGTAAGAAATCCTTTCCTCCCTGACCCTCTAAGTTCAGCTAATCAGCTAATCCCAGCTAATCATGCAGGGAGAGACAGGGAATGAAAATTAAAACCCTCTTTCCACAATACTGTATCAAGTAGGGGTGGTTGAAAAAGAGAGGGGTGGTTGAAAAAGTGATCTGAGATTAATTTTATAGGGATTGCTGGGAATATGAGGCAATCTGGTTTGGGAGTGGGTGGGAGAGAAACACAAGCAGTTGTGACAGAAAAAGGTAGTACTCGCTATATTACTAATGTAATTGCCTTGGTGTTGTGCTCCTGTGATTACTCCTCCATTAGTGAACTCAGCAAGCTGGTGTGTGTGTGTGTGTATAGGAGTGAATGACCAATCAGTCGGATCACACAGACAGCTGTCCCGATGGATCCTCACACGTTCTGCGCATGCACAAAAGGAGCACGTGCGTCGGATGTTTCCCAAGCAGGCAGTCACTGAAAGTGGGCGGACCTGTACCATCCACAGCAATCAGGGAGAAACTCATTGGATTTCTTCTAAACTACTGCACAAAGACACAGGATACTGCAGGTACATATCCACCTTACGCATATCTATCCTTACAAGCCAGGTGACTTTTAATAGTGGACCCTTTACGTTTTGGGAGAAACCCTTAAACAAAAAAATACAACCAACAGGGGCACTGTACCCATGAGGCAATTTGAAAATATTGTTTAGTATGCTGGCTACTCCTGCAAGGTAAGGCTATGGCCGCACACCTATAGGAAACTCTGTTAAGGGGTCACAGCGCCAAAGACATTTCTAATAGGGCACCAATTCAGCTCCACTCCACAAAGCACTAGGCTGTCCAGACAAATGACCGAAGGCAAAGTAATTAGTTAGGTCTCACAGAGTATGTAAATAAAAAGGGAGGAAGTATGTTGGTCTCCTGCCTCTCTGGATATTGTATTTAAAGGACTATGATAGTCCTTCCCCCACCCCCTCAAAATGAAGCCTGTAAAAGTACCCAGGGTGAAAACCTAAATCAATAGGTTTCCATGGTTTCCATAATAGCCCTTAGGTAAATGCTATACCTTTTATGGGGCTTTTGCAGCAATTACACAAGCTTACTTGTATGACAAGAAAAGGGAGTCTACCCTTAATGTTCCCTAACCTACTTGATCCAATGGTGACCCCAGGATAAACTGACAGTTTTCCAACCTTGTCAAAATTCTAACCTTGTCAGCAGCTACGTAACTGATTGTATGTCTATATTCAAAACATCATTTTCTGGTGTATTTGTATTATATGCACTGTCCACCTTTTAGAATACTAAATCTTAAATTTAATAAGTTTGTCTTTGATGCTGTAATAGAAACCAGGTAGTCTCTCAGTATGGCTACCTGGGTTCTGAATGGCTTTTAACCCTGTTTGAAAGCATTGCTAGTTGAAATAAATTAACTCTGTGAATGACGTCAGGAAAGTGTGAATGTGTGAAGCTTTGGTTGCTGGAGTAAGTGGTGTAGTGTAAACCATTTAGCTGTCGGGACAAGGGTGTATATTGAATGCCAAGCAAACTGGCACTCATGACAATCTCTTCCCACATTTTTGAGCTAGAGACAGGACATTTAGTACAACATGCAGGACACATATTAGGAATGTGCTATTACTCATTCCCAAATTGTTGTCAAATCTTGGGGATCCCCCCCCCCCCCACCATTGACAATAATGGGTCTGATCCTCAAATATGAATTTTTGAGGTTTCAGGCTCATGTGGTCAAATCCCAGCTATCATTTTCTTAATGAAATACACTTGGGTCCAAGGCTGCACTAATTACATGTCTCTCTGACACAAACACACACAACTACACAATAAAAAAAAAATGTCCTAAAATGTCTAAAAATTTGTAATGTAATGTTCCTTTTCAGTAACCATTGAATGTAAAAATACATACTGATAAATGTCCGGCACTCACACACTGATACAATCACGGGCACAGATTCTGATAAATGGTTGGTACGCAGACACTGGTAAACCCATTGGCACAAATGCTGATAACTGGTTGGTACCCAGACGCTGGTAAAATAATTTTCAGTAACCATCGAATGTAATGTTAGATTTTCAGTAACCCTCGAATGTAAAAATACATACTGATAAATGTCCGGCACTCAAACACTGATACAAACATTGACACAGACTCTGATAAATGGTTGACACACAGACACCAGTAAAATCATTGGCACAATATTAAATAACCCATGTTCAGCAGCACACTCTGACCTGTAAATATAAAATGCCATGTACAGCAGCACACACTGACCTGTGTATATAAAATGCCTTTTCCAGCGCACACTGACTTGTATATATAAAATGCCATGTCCAGCACATACTGACCTATATATAAAATGCCATGTCCAGCACACACTGACCTATATATAAAATGCCATGTCCAGCATGCACTGACCTACAGTATATATATATATATATAATGTCACGTCCAGCAGCACACCTAGCCCTGTTGTATATAAAATGCCATGTCCAGCACACATTGACCTGTGTATATAAAATGCCATGTCCAGCACACATTGACCTGTGTATATAAAATGCCATGTCCAGCACACACTGACCTGTATATATAACATGCCATGTCCAGCACACACTGACCTGTATATATAACATGCCATGTCCAGCACACACAGACCTGTATATATAAAATGCCATGTCCAGCACACAATGACCTGTGTATATGAAATGCCATGCCCAGCACACACTGACATGTGTATATAAAATGCTGTGTCCAGCACACTCTGACCTGTGTATATAAAATGCCATGTCTATCACACCCTGACCTGGTTTTATAAAATGCCCCCATAGACAGTAAAGCCATGCAGCAGACATGAGGAAATCCAGGAAGCACACGCCCCCTTTCTCTTCTCCAGTTCTCCTTCTAGGAGCTCCTGTGTTGTGCAGTATTGCAGGATTTTTTTTAACTAACACATTTCCCTTACTTTCCGGGCAAATGGAGAGTACAGTAGTACCTTTCCCCACCTGATGGCGACTGGGCATAGCTACAGACCTGATGCAAAATGTGGACATGCCCCCCCCCAACCCCACCCTATTTGAACCTGTAACTTTAGGGCTCTATTTTTTTAAAAGTAGAGCATTAGTGGCATATTTATAAAGGTCTGTTGGCCGCTGTTATCGCCACTATTGTCCGCAAAATTGGCTATTTATAAAGTGTCAAAGTCTGTATTGCCACTATCACTGTTTTGCTTAACGTCGCTTATCGCCAGAAGTGGTGGCGATGAGGGGTGGGAATAGATTAATGCTGATTCATTACAAACTTACATAAACCTTTTATAAATATGTTCTAAAAAATGTATAAACCCTCCAACACATACAGGACTATTTTACTAAAATAAGTGCAAAAATATGTTTGCAGTAACCCATAGCAACCAATAATCAATTTTCTTGGATCAGTTCAGTGCTGTCTGAAGAATGAAAGAATAGGTCTGATTGGTTGCTATTGGTTACACCACTAGAAAAGGCTTGCCATGTATTTTTAATGCATCCATGCAGTGTGATAAAGTGTTCACCAAGGTTTTTTTTCCCTTTAGTGAAGTATTTGGCAAACATCTTTTGCAGATTTATTTTATATTTATTAAGCTAAACCAATATGATTATTAATAAATCTTGCTCTGAGTTAAAATGTTGTCCTTTCATCATGTTGGGCAATATGCATTTTCATTTTATTTTTGATATTTGTATTTCTTTGAATCTGATATATCCTAATATGTATGTATATGTGTGTGTGTGTATATATATATATATATATATACAAAAGCGAACGGGACTTCGTTAAAGCATTTCAGATAAATATTTTATTGAACATCTACACGTTTCAACCCAGCTGTCGGGCCGTCATCAGGATGTTACCTAAATGGTGGTCTTTAAATACTGCTCCTTAAATAAGAATCCTACTCCTTAAATAAGAATCTCTCCTAAAATTAGTATACTGTTCCTTAAATGGATAGTTCAGTGAAAATTATCAATATTTGTTAAATAGTTAGTTTGTGTAATGCCTTCTTAGTTATTCTACATATTCTCTCCCATTTTGAAAAATCAGTTGATTTCATACCCTTTGCTGTTCCCTGCTTTTGACATTAGTGAGCTGCCATTTCAGGTTCTAACGGTCCTTCTTCTTCCTAGGATGCACCACTTGGAAAGTTCCTAACAGTAATTTCTACTGATTGGCTGTTGGATGGGTCAAAGATGCTCAGATCTCTACAACTAAATCAACCCAGGCGCTGGATCAAGGGCAAGACCATAGCGGTCTCTATTAGGGGTCCTGTAAACAGGAAGTCAGTATTTCGGCTGCATTTATTTATACACAGACAAAATGCTGAATTGGCAGATTAAGGTCATTGGGATGAAAAAATACTGCTCTTTTTTCTGAAAAGTACATGCATTTGCACTGAACTTCCCCTTTAAATTAGAATATGTCTCCTTAATAAACATACCTTAAGTCATCCTAAAATTAACACTACAGCAAAATTTATTTATGTTTTATTAATACAGCCATAAACACTGATACAAATGAAAAAGTTGGGGCTCCTATATATCTACACACCATGTTTAAAAAGTAAACAACCCCTTTTGTATTAAAAACCACAAACAAATCATTTTACACCTTCCCAAATCCTTTTTGATACCTTACAAAATGTTTCCCAACATACTGGAGGCCATATTTACATATAGCTTTTAATTAAAGGGTATGTCCACCCTTGAAATAATTTTTTTTATGTCATTCCCCCTGTCCCCCCAGCCCCAACCGCTCTATTTATTTTATTAGAAAATGCCCCAAACTTTACTTACCTCCCCTCTTGCCTCCGCCGCGCTGCCGGCCCTCTGCTTGCAAGAAAATGCAAGCAGAGGGGCGGGACCAGCAGTCGCGTCTGTGATTGGCTGAGCGGCAGCCAATCACGGACGCGGCTGCCGGGAGTTCATTTCGGCGGAGGTAAGAGGGGAGGTAAGTAAAGTTTGGGGCACTTTCAAATAAAATAAATAGAGCGGTTGGGGCTGGGGGGACAGGGGGAATGACATATGTAAAGATATTAACACTACAGGGAGGGAATCCTAATCGGGAGGGAGGGGGAGGGAGGGGGAGAAGGGCTGCAGTACGCATGCCAAACTTCTCCCGGAGACCAGGTAGGAGGCAGAGTCCTATATGGACTCTGCTATCCTCCTGGTGGGCAGTTTTTGGGACTTTGGGGGGGGACTACAGGAGAACCATATGGAGCTGGGATGTGAGGTAAGTATTAAACTACACTACATGATGGGGCCAGTAGTGGGGGGGATTATAGTTTTGGGGGTGGACATGCCCTTTAATATAGAATCTCATATAGAATCTCATATGTTGGTTCAGCCACCAGAAAGAGAAGTCATTTTTGCTTAGAAAGAAAGGGATCAAATGTTAAAATGCTGTTTTGACAATAAAAAGGAAACTGCTTGGGAAGCCCCTTGTGTCACAATGAGGAAATATGGTTGTTAAAGAAGCAGAAGGTGATTTCCTTTGCAACAAGGACCAGACATGATCTATTTTTCCCCTTTTTTTGTGGGCAGAATAAAAAAAAAAAAGACATGGGTGCTGCTTGGGTAAAACACCCGGGCAACCGGTGCTCATGATTTAATATGGCGTTTGCGCTACATTTTAACGCCAGCTAAAAGCCAAAAGCCAATATTAAATTTGGGTGGGGAGATTTACCTGGAGCAATTGTGTCTCTGGGTAAATCTCCCTGATGGACTGCGGTATAGAAAATATACCTGTGTTCTAGCACCGCAGGGCTGTATATGAAGGAGAAGGTAGTAAGGAAATGAATTATTTTATCTGGGCATTACTGTTTATTAATATGCAGATTGAATCTAAATCTGCATCCACATGTTTGGTACAAAAATGACCCACATTCAGTGAGAAAGGGACAATTTTCCTTTGAGAGATCATAGCTATACAAAGCAATGCTTCACTTATACTATGGATCAGACAGGAGCTAATGTGGCTCCTGGGAAATCTCCCCTTCTGCATTGTCATTGCATATATTCCGTTGTAAAATATGGAGCTGTAATGGAATTCTCTCTTGGTCATATCTTCTGTCTAATCAGGAAATCTCCTTAAAGCGGTGATGAAGGCTGATGTGTTTTTTCTGCAATTAAATCTGGGGGATCAGATGATGTTCTGAAACAAAGACAAAAAAAGAGATTTGCTTAAGATTGCCATTAATTAAAGGGATATTCCAATTATTTACTGTATTGACCCTAAGGGCTAGGGCACAATAGCGCTTTTTTCCCGCATTTGCGCAAGCATGGAAATCACAAGAACGCGAACAATCCTGTGATTTCCGGTGCGCATGCTTTCACACAATCGCATGCATTTTCTCTTTGAAAATAGCTAAAAAGCACAATCATGTGCGATAACTCTCCCATTGCATGCACGATTGCATTGTAGTGTGGCCTCAGCCTAAAGCACATTTTCCCCATATATATCTCAGAAACTGCTGGTAAAAAAATTTTTCTCTATTCATTATCCTTTCTAAGTAATTCCATAACAAAGATATCCTTGTGTAAAATGAGTCAAATCTTTGCTACAGCAAGTCCTGTAGAAAGATACAAAGGAGGAGATGCAATATGTTGAGCTATCCTCTAAATGAGTACAAAATCCACAGTACCCTGTACTGTCAGGTTAGCGTGGGTTTAACACTAATTTTATGGGGTCTGCATCATTTTATGATTTTTTTTTAAATAGTGCAGCATACCCTTATTATTTAGCGTGAAACTTAAGACTTATTCATTTGCGCTGTTAAAACCGAGACAACCCGGCTGCTTTCATTCCTATGCTCTTGCAATGCATTAATCATTTGCATCATGGGCTAAAATGAAAGAAAGCAGCACATAAACAAATACTGCATCTCCCTCTAAGTATTCCAAATATAACAGAGATAAGGTAACAAAACGTGTCATTTGGTAAGACATTATAACTGGATTGAAACAAGAAATAATCATATTGTTTATATGAATCAGGAAATAGAGAAAATGACATTGTCTACAAAACATAAAATGTGAGAGTAATTATGGGGACACGTGGGAAAATGCTGGGCGCTGTTATTTAAAAGGCACTAAACAAAAGTGGAAATGAACAACGGTGAGTCATCAAAATTATAACGCAGCCTATATTATCCACTATAGTATTCACCACTTAGATTCACAGTGCCTTGTGGTTAATATGGCCAAAATAAAATGAATGATTTTTATATTATGAATAAGATGCTGCAGGCAGAGCCAACAGCTGTACAAAGAGAATATGGGTCCGCATACTTAAAATGAAAGTGAGAATGGCTACAGCTATATACAGCTTAAGGGCACGGCCACACTGCAAATGCACGATTTCATGTGCGCATGCGGTTTTTTCATTAAGTATTGAAAAATGCATGCGATTGCGATTTAAAATGCAGAACGCAAATCGCAACGCACGTTTTCGGTGAGTTGCCGCGTTTTCACCGTTATGAAAAAAAGCAAATGCATGCGCAAACGCAAAAAATGCGCAGCAGTGTGGCCTAGCCCTTATAGACTTTTTAATTAAAGGTACTATATTGGTTAATTGGCCAATAAATACTGCCATGGGCCCAGGAAAGTTTTAACCTGACGCTGATTATAGGTTTGGCATTCTTACCCTTCATCTGCAGAATGGTTTTGCTCATTGGGGCTTGTGTGTTTTCTTAAAGAAGGATCCTTTTTTTGACTTAAAGAGTCTGAAATAGAAATGAATAAAAGAATAAGGATTAAGAATAAGTTTAGTATTAAAGATGGAGAAAACCACTAGGTTTTCTGCAGGTTCATAAATTTCAGTGAACTTCCATAGAGGAAACTTATCAAGCTCTATACAAGGGTTTCTTAAAGGGTGTGCCGGGGGCGCACTGGTGTGACTCAGCCAGAGCCAGAGGTGCGCCTCAGAGTTTTGGTAGTGGAAATATTTTCACCAGTATAATTTACATTTTTGTTATGTTGTGCTCTAAAAATATTAATTTTAACTTTACACTCCATTGATTTGACAATATATACTGCAAAGTGTATAAATATGGGCAATTACAACTTTAATTCCAACATAAGGAACACAGGTGCATGTCGCTAGAAAGATTTGCATTGTCAAGTGCGCCACGCTACGAAAGAGTTTGATAACCCGTGCTCTATAGGATGGGACATTTTATAAAGACCTGCCACATTTTAAAGTCTAGTTTGAAATTGTGTAGGGAGATGGAAAATGGCATTGAGGAACGTGTACCAATGTTAGAAGCTTTTCTAAATTCAGTTTTTAGGGGCCACACAAAAAAAAATTTGAGTTTTGCCAGTTTCACAGAAAAATATTGCTGCAATTGCATCTTTTTGTTGAAACGTTGCCCACATGGTGGCTCAGTGGTCAGCACTGAAGTACTGAGTTCGAATCCACCCTTGGATACATCTGCAAGGAGTTTTTATGTTCTCCCCGTGCTTGCATGGGTTTCCTCCAGGTACTCTGGTTTGTCCCACAATCATAAAGACATACTGTTGTATGTGTAAAATAAATGCATTGTAAGCTCTTCTGGGCAGGGCCTAATGTGAATGTATACATGTAATTGCGCTACGGAAGAAGTTAGCGCTATATAAATCCGCCATAATAATAATAATTATAAAAATTCTATACTCAAAAGAAAAGGTTCCTTTAAGAGAAATTAAACACCCTTCTGCTTTTTACTGGCCATGGCCACTCTATAGCAATTCACAACATTTAAGTAACAGCCTTCAATTAAAATTTAACATGACAAAAGAAAAATTGTTCCTTAAAATAAATAACTATACCATTTATCTTTAACACTGATACAATTGTTGCTATGACATCATAGGATTCTTCCTTTAAAATTATAATTGCCATATATTACAAAAATAATGATCTTGGCCTTTTCGTCTGTGGATTAATTCAAGAGAATCATGCTTCTCGGTGTATTTTTTTTTTTACATCATGTCTGCTCTGTTTAAAACCTGCTAGCTTTTCTCCATTTAGAAAATCAAAGTAGATTGCTGAAGTTTAGGTATCATTATGAAACCACTAAAATAGGAATGAAAATGTATAATTGATTATTTTAACATCTAAACACATTAAAAGAGCATAGTCTGTAGCTACCTTGATGCCAGCACATATACTCATTGTACTATATGTTTCAATTGGGTTTTTGCTTTGTTTTTTTCTGTTTTTATTTTAGCACACAGCAATTTCTATGTACAGTACAATGGTGCAATTTGTGAATAATAACCATTATGCTCAGGACACATTTTGCAGTGATTAACAATAAACTTGAAAAAAAAAACAAGCTCATAATGTTTCTAGTTATTTTGTGAGGCAAACCTCAATAAAGCAAATTAATAGCATTTGAACTGCATAGATCTTTTATTTAAGTCATTTTTGGGAAAAATTTAAGGATAAAGATTTTCCTTATGTGCAATCAACACCTTGCATTCCAGAGGTCTCTAAAACCTTGCTGGCATATGATGATTAGACAGTCCAGGGTATTTTTTGCCAACTGATTCTTGTACTACTCATTCTGAATTGAGAAAGGCAGTTGGATAAGAAGCGGAACATCTTCAAGAACTAAAATCCAAGTCCAGTTGATCAAATTGAATAGTATTTGAGGTTGATTAAAGATAAACACAGGCCAGATTTCCCATAAGGCTACCTATGCTGAAAAAGGCCATCAGGATCTCTAGGAGCAGCATGTTTGAAGTCCCCAGTTCCGGAAAGTAGCAGAAGTGGTTGAGACTGAGGGTGGGTAAGTACATTTCTGGGCTGATTTTAAAGTCTTAAAGGTAAGGGTTAGGGCTGGAGGTGGAGACCCTTTAATATTTCAGTACTAGTAATCATGTAGTCAGATACTGACCAATCATATTTTTACCTCTTTAGCACCAAAGGCACTACTCCGTACAACAAAGGGCACTTATAAGTGCCCGGAAGGGGGGTCCTGGTTTTGTGCTGTGGGGCCCCCTTAATCCCCAAAAGGCTCTTTTAAGGGCCCCTGCCAATTTTAGATATGATTTATGAATAAGCCTCAATATCTTACTGGCTGTAGCTGTTGCCGCCTGGCACTGCTTGGTACATTTAAATTTGTTATCCACCAAAATTTCAAGATCCTTTTCCATCAGAGATTCACTGAACATAAAGATATTTATAGTATAAGCAGCACAAGGATTTTTAAAACCAAAATGTATCACCTTACAATTATCATTAGATAGGCATCAGGGTGTAAAAACCAGGGGACCAGGGGGAGCAAACGCAGGGGAGCCCAGGAGCCAAGGGGGCCCTATCTTTTTCCTACAGTATGACAGATATAGCCTCCTCTATGTGAATTAAGGATAGGGGCCCCATCATTGTTTTGCAGGGGGGCCCAGTGATTCCTAGTTACACCAATGCTAGGTGTTGCCTGGTTCCTTCCAACCAAAATGTTGTTGGGCTTTCTCACTTTTCAGTGGGACGACCACTCGTCACCACTCGTCATCATTCACCAACAGATGGCAGCAGAAAGGTCAGATTAAAGTCCTGCGGGCAACCGCAATCCATTGGTAAATTCATACGGATTGATACAGATGTCTGTACAAAGCAGGTAAGTATATTACAATCATGTACAATCATTATTATTGCCTCTATCCTGAGTTTGCTGTGGTTCTTGCCCTGTATGTCTCCAATTGGCTAGCAGAATTCGGCATCTGATTAGCCATTCACACTGCCCTTAAATCTGCTTTGTGATTTTCTGTCTGCATAGTTTGGTTGCCTATTTTACGTTAGGTTGCGTGTTTGGCACTTGAATCACCACCAGATGGTAGCAAACATGTCAGCTTGCATCTCCCATTCACTTATACATGAATGAAAAGGGGTCAAAAAAAGGGGTATGTAAAAGCTGTAAAGTAGCCTGTTTTTTTCAGGGTCCTGAAACGTATGTATACAAAGTCTCATCAAAAATTTCTCAGCCGTTTGGAGGTACGCATACATACATTGACTTTTATAAATATATAGATGAATTTCATCTGCCACTTTAGCAGCTCAACGTGGCAATCTATCTAAACCTACCTGCAACAACAACAAACACAGAGATCTTCTGACAATACTCACTTCCAAATCATTAATAAACAGATAAAATAGAAGCGGCAACACAGAATACCTGTGGCACCCCATTCAAAACTTAAGTCCACAAAGAGCAGTTAACAGCTTTTCTTTGGATCCGATCCATCAACCAATTTTTTATCAATGTACAAATGTGCCCAACCCAACAGACCTTAGCTTATACATAAGTCGCCTATATACCACAGATCGTTCTTGTTTGTTTTATAAAAATGTGTTTGTGTTTGTGCTTGCACCATATAATGTCTCTATAATGCAGAAAGACACTGCTGGAAGAAATGGAAATCAGACTACTATTGCCTATTACACCTTAATATGTGTCTGCATAGCATTTGAATAAAACGGATCATGTCCATTTTTTTTAACAATAATTAAACTGTGTCCAATAATGGTTTACATGGTGTATTTTGTTAAGATGAAATAGAGCATACTGCCTTCCATCTTGTGCAGAAATTAGCGAAATATACTTAACATGTGCCCTGTTCCAGACCCATCAATAAAACAAAAGCACAAGGGAATCACCCAATATCATTAATTCCTTAAAATTAAATTGTTTCAGGAAGTTGAGTTATTTGAAACTAATGAAAGTGCTGAAATATTTACTTTGAACTGGAAGACTGCAAATCCAGTTTGTCATAGAAATTTACTAAATGTAATAACACTGCATGAATGAATCAAATCCAAAACCAGTGTAAGAGGCAGACTGGTGATTGCTGACTTTACACAAATACAGAACTGCAGACCAAAAACGATATAAGCCAGTATGTTGAAACACAAGGATAGTCTGATATATAGACTGATATATACAGTAAGAAGATACTTGCTAGCAGACTTATTTAATCTGTTTTATAAAGATGATGATAGAAACAAAGGGCCCTATTTGTAGATTGTAAGCTCTTTGGGGCAGGGATCTCATTCCTAATGTGTCAAGGCAGGCTGCACTTATATCAGTTTTATATATATATATATATATAAAGCAATGGAGTCGGAGCAAACGTGGGATTTCAAACAACTTGAGATAGTTTATTCCAGTGATGAATCAACACGTTTCGACCATATTGTAAACGTCCGTCGTCAGGCCATTTACAATATGGCCGAAACGCGTTGATTCATCACTGGAACTATCTCAAGTTGTTTGAAACCACGTGTGCTCCAACTCCATTGCTTTGTCTGTACCCTTTCGGGACACTGGGTGATTGCTGCATTGAGGTTTGTGCAGAGGACTTCCACAGCTTTATATATATATATATAACAAACCATACGACCTGAATGCACTCCACATAATCAGATAAGTTGCCCGGGTGTCTCCAAAAAATACAGGACTGACGACGGTTTCAAGAGGGCTAAAACGCGTCAACATGTGGTTGGTCTAATAAAGAATAGATGTGTTGAATTTCTGAAGACCCACTGAGTGCTTTCTATATCGATGGACTTTGCTATATATATATGTATATGTATATATATACTTTCTTAACCGAAGTATGAAATTGTATTTAATTTTTCTTTATCTGTATAGTGGCTTATATATATACATATATATGTTTCATTTAATTCATTTGTTGATTTTAACATGGTTGACATAGGGTGAAGACACAGAAACCTATTCTAATCTCCTTTTCTATAACGTTTGGACCCATTCCTTTGGCTTTAAGTAAGCAAAGTCTAAAGGTTGAGTAACAAAATATTTGGTATACAGCACCATTTACTAGGTTTGTGGACAGTTTTTTCTGTGTGTGCATTCATTTACTTTTTATCTTTGGTAACTTACTTTCTTTCTGTAATCTTTCATTTGATTTCTCCTCCCTATTTGAAGCTGGATAGGGGTGAATCCTTGATTGTCCTAATAATTAAATAAAAACAAAACACGTGGATATAACGACATGTGATAATTATATCAGTAGCAAAAATTAATTTATGAATAGCAATAAAATATCAGTTTGTTAATATTTAAGCCCCCGGGATGTGTTTACATCTTAATAAATGTAGTTTTATATGTAGAAATGTAACAAATTAAAATAATAACTGAGATCTTTAAAAAATGTTTTTACATAAACCAAATGTAGATATTATCATCAAACATTCTTTCAGAGCTCTTTTTTCAGGTATCTAATACAGTATTAAAACAAAATTCAATTCAATGCTGCCTGCAGTGAAATGTCAAGGTGTCTCACTTTGTATTCATCAGCTGCCCAAAGCAGTCTAGTCCATTATTATTGCATATTTTTTTACAGAAAATGTTACATTGCCTTGAATAAAGTCATCTCAGTAACAATGTGGCGTGTCTCTATGACACATGCTACAGATGTTGCATTGAAAATAAGGGAACCATGTATTTATGACTGTACTCCAAACGCTATTATTTTAAATCAGTCATGTCTGCCCTGGGTTGCTAAAATATGACATTTAATAACATATAAAAACATATATAATATAAAGTTGTTTGTTTTTTCTAAAAATTCCCCTCTTTTTTATAAAAAGTATTGTAGATTTTTTTTTCTTATAATAATAAGAATACATTAAAACCCAGGCGAACGTTTTCTTCTTGAAAAAATGTATAGCAAGTATTCACCAACATCAAGCTAGAGATGTAAAATTGTAAAGAGCAGAATCTTACATAAAAGATTCAGGAGACTGTTTAACCAAATTGGGGATGTTAGATGAGCTGGCTCACCATAGATGTGAGCAATCTCAACCAGATATTGCTTTTTTGGTTAAGACAGTTTGATCATCTACCAGATGTACAAATTTCAGTTATAATGGATGCATTGTATTATCTCCTCAGACAGAACTTCTTTATGTTTCAGGGCTCCTACTACCTCCAGACATGTGGGTCTGCCATGGGGGCTTGTTTTTCGCCCTCATACGCCAACCTGTATATGAATTGGTGGGAGTAGCTTCCCATGTATGGAAGTAGTAATCCCTTTAAACACAATATCATACGATATTACAGATATATTGAGGGTTTCATTGTTATTTGGTGACGATGGAAATCTGATGTATGTGCATTTGTTGACTATTTTAACTAATGATAATCATCTTGGTCTCCGTTTTACATATGAACATCATTTTTGGATATTCTCTTTTTGGTCTTGATATATAGAAAATCTGTATCCAAGAACACACAAGATTTCATAATAACCATCCTAGACCACGTTTGACTATCCCAGTGAGACAGTTTTTGCATATAAGGCAGATATGCTCAATGTGGGAGTCTTTTAATTTTCATGCAGTGTCCTTTTGGACCGATTATTGGAAAGAGTTTATGATCAATACATGACTGTGCAGTAGGAACACATAGAGATGACTTACTAACACAAAATGAATATTAAAAGACAAAAATATCTTCAATACTAAGTATAAGAAAGATTACAATCAGAAATGGAAAGCAACAATGAATAGAGACAAGAAACAGTCAGACAGGTCTATCAATTTTATTACTACGTATAACATGGTATCTTCCCAGATATCAAAAGAAGAAGAAGAAGAGATTGGCCTGTACTTTTGGCAGATCCTGTTTTGGCAGACATACTTCCAAGGAAACCAAGCATCATATATTGAAAATCAAAATCCATGTCTAATTTTGTGGCCCCAAATATGCTACTGAAATCTGTGAGAGATAATTGGTTGGTGTTTAGGGGGTTATTCAAATGTGAGAAAAACAGATGTAAATTCTGTAGTTTAATAACTACAACAGCTTTATATCTACGAATACAAAAAACTGTATGATATTCATAAATATATTAATTGTGGATCTCAGTATGTTGTCTACCTCATAACATGCGAATGAGAAGCCCGAAATGTTGGTAAAACGAAAAGACGTCTAAAAGATCGTCTGTATAAACATTTAAACTCTATTAAAAAATGGTACAGTTTTGGGAATATGTAGTGTGAATTGCCATTTCACAAGAGAGTGTGAAGTTATGGTAATTGAACAAGTAATTTTTGATGTAGAGGGGGTGATCGGGAAGCCCTATTGGCTGAGAGAGAACTCAAACTAGACAGCCCAAAGGACTCAATAAGGATTGGGAAGTTACATCTTTTATTTGATCTTTATTACATAACTTTATTTATGTATTATGTATTAGAAACAATAAGATATATCTCACCTTAACTGTTCCTCATTGGCAACAAAATATTCTTTGATAGTTCTCTTGCCTTTCTATTTTGATATATTACATTGCTGTAAAACAGTGATCCTATGTTCCCTTTTAATATTTTCTATACATTTCATGGTATATTAACTAAAAGACATGACGGATTTTATTATCATGATCATATCTTGTTTTATAAATATTTCTGTATAGTCATTTTTGGAATTATTACTACTCTTAGCTATCTTGTCGGACTTACCTCTCTATCTATTTTTTTAAATCTTTATCCATATTCATTGTAGCCTTATATTCTTTATCACATAGTATCTAGTTAGATATCGATTGTTTCCTCTACATATTAAATTATCAATGTATTCTGTTGTTTTGTTTGACACTTTATGAATATATACATTTTAATTTTATTTTTTAATCATTCAGTTTTTATTGAAGAGTTTTTATAATACAGTTCAAATCAAATCAAATAGGGTCAAATCAAATCATATCAAATCAAATAAAATATCACATTATAACATAACAATATATAATATACTGTAGGGAGTGGGTGGCAGTATATAAAGTAACCAAAAGTAAATTTCAGCGTGTGTCTCCCCAGCTGCCGAAAGATTTTGAGTATTTCATTTTTGCTTGGTTATTTGGTTTTAGCATATTTGAGCCAAAGCATCTTAATCTTTATTGATATAGAGATCTATTGTCGGTATACCAACATTCCCACTTCTTGTAGAATTTGTGAAAATTAAGTTGGGTTATGGCATATTGTTTCTCATACTGCATATTGGTATTGAGGTTTCTCAGTATGAGTGTGATATTAGGGATTTTATTGGATAACCAGTTTCTGGCAATAAATTGAGTAATAATTATAGAAGTATGGAAAATAATGGTTTGTTGATTGCTGGGAAACTGCTGTAGGTCTATCAATAAGAGGGCCAGTTCGGGAGTGAGGGTGATTTGTTTTTGTAATATTGATGATAATACTAGTTGAGTTTTGTTCCATATTTTTCTGATTTTCCTGCAGGTCCAGAATATGTGAAGAAGTGTTCCTCTGGCCTGTCCGCACCTCCAGCACATTGGTGAGTATTTAGAGTTCCATTTTGCTAGAATTGTTGGGGTTCTATAATATCTCAACAGTATCTTTCTTGTTATTTCCCAATGTTGTGAGCATCTTGAGAGTTTGAAGGGGATGTTGGCTGCATCTGACCATTGTTTATCATTGAAGGTTTTTCCTAGTTCTTCCTCCCATTTTATATGTGGTCTGAGTTTGGTAAATATATTTTTGTTGTTGATCAAGTTGTAGAAGGTTGTTATTCCTTTGGGGGGGGGTAATGGGGGCTGTAAATTGTAGTTCAGTTGAGTCTGTTGAGGTTTTCCATTTCTTTTTAGAGGTTGTAAGCAGGGATATAATTTGGATATGTTTGAAGAAGTCGTTCTGGTTAAGTTGATATTTGCTTTGTAGTGTAGGGAATGGGGTCGGTTTACCTTGTTGGTATAGTTGATTGATTGTTTTTAGTTGATGTTGGTCCCATTGAATATGTAAATCCGGGATAAGTATTTCAAGGCTGTTTATGGGTATAAAGTCGTATAATGGTGCTAAGAAGTTTTGATTTTTGTGTATATTTTTCCATATTTTAATGGATGCGTGGGGGAGGGTGTAGGGGATGATTATTTGCTTATCTTCTAGAAGTGTTGCTCCCAAAATTTGTTTCAGGGTCATGGGTTGGCACATTTTTTCCTCTATTTCGCACCACAAGTTTGTGTTTGTCTTGCTTTTCCACCAATATCTTATTTGGTCTAGAGTTGTTGCTTGGTAATAGTCTTTTAATATTGGTATTGCTAGACCTCCTGTTTTGCGGTTTTTAGCCATGGTTGGGTTGTTTATTCTTGCTTTATTTTTATTCCATATGAATTGTGTTATATTTTTTTGTGCTCTTGAGAGGAAGGTTTCTGGGATGTTTATTGGAATTGATCTAAAAACGTAAAGGTATCGGGGGAGGATTAGCATTTTTGACGCCATTATTCTATCCATTAATGATAGTGTCATGATCCTCCATTTTCTTGTCTGACTTTCTAGTTTTTCTACTAGTGGTATGAAGTTGGATTGGAATAGGTTTTCCAGGTTGGTTGAAATTTTTATTCCCAGGTAGGTTATTTCGTTGGTGTCCCATCTGAATTGATATTTGCTTGCCAGGAACATTTTCAGGGCTCCTGAGAGATTGGTTTCCATAACTTGTGATTTTTTCTCGTTGATTTTGTAGTATGATAATTGTCCAAATTGATGTAGATGTTTGTATATATGTATTAGTGAGATGATTGGTTTTGTGACAATTAGAATAACGTCGTCTGCGAATAGTGCTATTTTGTGGGATGATGAGTTGATTTTGATGCCTGTAGTATTTGGGTCTTCTCTTATTTTTTGTGCCAGAGGTTCCATAGCTAGGGCAAAGATTAGTGGGGAGAGGGGACATCCTTGTCTTGTTCCATTTGAGATGTTAAATGGGTTTGACATCATACTGGAAATGTACACGTTTGCAGATGGGTTGGTGTATAGCGCCATGATTGCTTTTTTAAAGGAGTTTTGTATTCCAAATTTTTCCAGTACCAGGTTTAGGTATTGCCAATTGAGGCGGTCAAAGGCCTTTTCTGCATCCAATGATATAAATAGCGATGAGATCTTGTTGTGGTTGGCCCAGTCTATAAGGTCGATAATTCTTCTTGTGTTGTCTGTGGATTGTCTGTTTTTAATAAATCCTACTTGGTCTAAGTGGATGAGATGTGGAAGTATGTTTTTGAGTCTCTCGGCCAATATTTTGGAATATAGTTTAAGGTCATTATTTAATAGGGAGATGGGTCTGTAGTTTCCTAATAGTGTCGGGTCTTTCCCTTGTTTTGGGATTGGTATGATTAAGGCTTTAAGCATCTCTTTAGGGAATGTTTGGTTTTCAGTTGCTTTATTGAACATGTTTTGCAAGTGTGGGGTAAGGGTGGTAAAGTAGGTTTTGTAGTATTCATTGGTAAACCCATCTTCTCCTGGAGATTTGTTTAGTTTTGCTGTGTTGATCGCTTTAATTATTTCTTCTTGGGAGAATGGTTTGTCTAAGTATTCTTTTTGTTCTGCTGTTGTTGAGGGTAGGTTTATTGAGTTGAAGAATGCTTCTAAGATTTCTTTGTTGGGTTTTTTAGTTTCTCCGTTTTCTGCAAGGTTGTATAATTTGGAATAGTAGATGCTGAATTGGTTGGATATTTCTTGGGGGTTGAGTATCTTGTTGTTTTTTTCTATGATGTATGAGATTTTGGTATTGGCTAATTTGTTTTTGATTCTATTTGCTAGGTTTCTATTTGCTTTACCTCCTTGGTTGTAGGATGAGGCTTTCAATCTTCTGAGCATTTTTTCATAGTCATAGAGATTTAGCGAATGGAGTTTTTCTTTTGTTTCTTTCAATTGTATTTTTAGGTGTTGTGATGGTTTTTGTTTGTTTTCCTTCTCTAGTGTGGCTATTTTTTGTAGTAGTTCCAGTTTATTTTGTTTTCTGATTTTATTTAGTTGGGATGCTTGTTGGATGCAGATGCCTCTAATTACAGCTTTATGTGCGTTCCATAGTATGAACGGGTCTATTTCTGGAGATTCGTTTATTTCGAAATATTCTGATATAGCTTTTTGTATTATGTTTCTGGATTTTTCGTATGATAGTATGGTTGGGTTGAGTCTCCATGGTCTTGTTTGGTTGACATTGAATCTTTCCTTTAGGAGGATTGTTATTGGTGCGTGGTCTGACCATGTGATCGGGGAGATTTTGGTGTAGGGAAGTTTTTGGAGAGTCCATTTGTCTACTAGGATGTAATCCAGTCTAGAGTACATATTGTAGGATTGGGAGAAGAAAGTATAGTCTCTCTCTGTTGGGTGGGTTGTTCTCCATGCATCAAATAGATCTTCGGATTTCAGGAGATTGTAGAATTGGTGGTTTTTCTTTGTGTTGGGATTAGTGGAGTCTATTTCTGGGTCTAGTAGTTGGTTAAAGTCTCCGCATATTATAATATTTTTTTGATGGTATTCTTTAACTTTGCTTATGATTTTCTTTATAAATTTGGTTTGTCTTTGGTTGGGTGCGTATAGGTTGGCTATAACTAAGTTTTGGTTATTTATGGAACAGTGTAGGATTATGTATCTGCCCTGTTGATCTATCTTTGCTTCATATAGTTTGAAAGCTAGTGCGTTGTTTATTGCGATGGTGACTCCTCTTTTTTTCTTTTCTGATGAGGAATGGAAAATATTGTTGTATGCTTTATGCTTGAGGAGATGGGTTGATTTTTTGTTCAGGTGCGTTTCTTGTATACATGCTATGTCTATCTTGTTGCTTGTAAGCTCTTTCCATAATAGGAATCTTTTCTGGGGGGAGTTTAGACCTCTGACATTGTAGGATTGTAGTTTAATTCCCATGTGAACTGGTGGTTTTCTTGCTGGTTAGTTGTTTTGGGTCCTTAATTACAGACGTGTATGGGTGTAGTGTTTTTATATAGATCTTTGTTTTGGGGGGTACATTTGGCATCATACGAGTGTTTGTATTGTATTTGTGGATGTTGTGGGGTTAAGGCAACTGGGGTACGGCACACATAGCTGAGACAAAAAATATACAACATATATAACATAAAAAACATGAGAAACATCTAGAACTTAAGTTAAGTGGCAGACATTTCAATAAGGGGGACATAGGGGGACCACAATGGGTCAGTAACACCTTCCTAGTTATCATAGATATCTAGACTTTTTGGAGGGCTGTTTGCCACCTGGAAATGCTGTTGTTTTATTTAAAACAGTTCCTTGTTTCTTAATTGACTGGTCTAGATTATTTTGTTTTTAGCTTATTATAGGTTTGTTGTTCCAAGTTAGGTCGGGTATGGCTTCTTTGATTTTGGGAGATAGATTATTTTGTATTCTTGCTGAAATAAACTAGTCTCTGAGGTATACAGAGATTAATTAGTGTATCTAGAGCCTCCTGGGGTAGGGACCCAGTCCAAGGGTTTATGATTGGACTGGTCAGTCTGTATTGGTTGTATTGGGCTGTTTATAGGTTAATCCCGTGAGGTTGTATTCTATATTTATGTTTATGGCTACTATCTCCCCCGGGAAGCCCTGGTATGATCAGGGATGTTTACCGTGGGTATTATTAAGGGGACAAAGTAAGTGTCTCTTATCTCTGAACTTTTTAAGCTTATAAAACATTTATGGCATATAAAACATTCATAACATATAAAACTTTTAACATATTTAACACATTTAGGACATAGCCCTTCTCAGAGGTATTCAAACCGTTTTCTTGCAGAGGCTCCGGTCCAGGACTTCCTGCAGCCGGTAAAAGTTTTTAGAGTAGTCAGTCTGGGGTGCAAATGAAGTGCTCTCGTCTCTACTTTAGGGTTTCAAAGTTATTAGTCCTTGGCTAATATGTGTGTTTTGATTTGTTCGGGTGTTGGTTCAAATAGTTCTCAGTTGTAGTTCCACTCTTTTTGGATTTTTTCTTTTTTGTGTGGTTCTTTCAGTTGGTTTTTAATGGTTTGAGGGATGTTTAGCTTCCATTCCTGGGCTTTGAGGATAGCTTCTCTGGGTGTATTGAGGACATATGATCTTTCTTCTTTGATTACGATCAGGCGGACTGGGAAACCCCATTTGTATTTTATAGCGTTATATCTGAGTATCTCTGTAGCTTCTTGAAAGGTTTTTCTTAATTGCATGGTTTGGGGTGATAGGTCTGCGAAAAATTGTAGATGGGTATATTTGCTTGGCAGGTTGTTTTGGTTTCTTGAAAGTGACATCACTTGCTCTTTAGTTTGAAAGAATAAGAATCTTATTATTACATCTCTGGGTGCTGTTTGAGGGGCACTTTTTGGTTTATATAGTCTATGAGCTCTGTCGATGGTTCTTTCTGTTTTTGTTGAGTTTGGCAGGATTGTTTCTAATAATTTTTCTAGATAATGATCAAGTTCGGAGTTTGAGACAGTCTCAGGTATGCCCCTGATTTTGATGTTATTTCTCCTTGATCTGTCTTCTAGGTCAGTGATTTTGTTTTGGAGAGTGGTTACTTTATCGTCAAGGTTGTTGTGGGCGTCTGCTAATTCGTTAAATGAGGTTGTGAATTCTGCCATTTTGTGTTCTATATGGTTGGTTCTTTCTGCAATGTCTCTTATATCTTTTTTAATAGTTTGGACCATTTCTGTAACGTCCATTTTGAAGGCTTTATGTTGAGAAATCAGCATGTCTTTTAATACTTTTTCTGACACTGGGGTATCTTTGGTTGGGAAGTTATGCAAGGGGTTTTGGCCTTGTGTGGTATCTAGCGTGTTGTTTACTTCCTCTCCTTCCACATCCCCTTTCTTGTGTCTTTTCATAGGTTCCCCGCTTGGTTGGGTCCCCAGGGGTCCTTGTGAGCTGGAGCCCTGGCTGGAGGGGAGATCGGCGTCTCCTAGGTCCCCGCCTGGGTCTGTATTAGATGTTTGTAAGTCTGTTTTTTGTTCTGTGTCAGAGTCTATGTCTGTATTGTTAATATATATTGTTTGTTTCTGTTTCCTTACTTTTTCTTCCTTTCTTTCTCCCTGTAGGTTGCGGCTCTCGCGGTTTCCATGGGCGCCGCCATCTTGGATTTCGGCCCGCGAATCTGTGCTGCCTGGGAAGAACAAGGTGAGTTTTTTTTCTGTTTGTTTATGAGCTGCGGATTTGTTCTTGCCCATTTTAGACCAAGTCTGCTGCTTCTTTTAAGTTGTTTGGGTCCTGTTTAAGTTGCAGTAAGTAGCTGTTTTCCTGGTAGCAGAGAGGGAGCTCTTACTCCATGCGACCTCTCTCTAGGATAGCTGGCCACGCCCCCCATTTTAATTTTATAATAATTAGTACTTAGAAGTTGCTTTATGTTTTTAATTTATCATATTTAATAGCTCTTTTTAATAATAACTTCACCTATATTTTTATGTATTTTATAATATAAATCATTTGGTCACTTTAAAAATATAATATACACTTATATTGTATTGGTTTAGACCAAAAAGCATTTCAATACATTTTAAAGGTAATTGTTTGAGGGTATATTCTAACCTGGGACACACAAAACAAGTGCCTTAGACCTTAAAATTTCCCCACAAAAAAAAGTCTGTTTTGCTCAGTAGTATAAAATAAGCAACCATAACTATAATTTAAAAATATCCAGGTTAAACAAAATTTAAGGCTTATATGCAAGTGTGGGTGCCAACCTGTGACGCACAATGAATATGCACGACCATTTGGCCCAATGATCATCGCGTGTATGGCCACTTTGTCAGCCAAAAGGATGCTCTGTTGAAGATCCAAAGGGCTATTCCACCCGACAAATTGCCCATAGATGGCACAATAATTGCCTGAAATAGCCATGTATACACATTATGCCTCGTGGGTCAGCACCCGCGATCACATGTGTGTTTGAACCTTTAGCATAGTTTTTAGTTCACGTTAAAAATGCATTATTACAGTATTTCTAATCTAATGTAGGTGCAGTATTATTAAGTTCTGATACTTAAGTATACATGCAAAATAGAGATGAGTTTGCTATTTATCCTCAGTCCATAAGGCGTGGTTATTCTACATGCGTGATACCCAGTGAGTACAGGAGAAGGAGCCAAGATGGCAGCCGCATGGGATAACTAAAAACTAAACCACAACTAAAACCACAGTTATTCCACTTTGCTTTCCAGTATAAAAAAAACTATGACAAATTCTTGATAGTGTAGGTTTACAACACTGTATTGTATTCTTCCCTAACAAAAAAAACCTTAAAAAATATATAAAATGCATCTTTGAAGGCAGCAATGAATATCTTAAAACACAAACAAATCCTATCTGTTGCTATCTTTTTCCACTTTCCTCATAAGAGGAACATGAACCTTTCTCGTGTACATGCAGCCCATAATTCAGTTAGTAGTCTGTGTTGCCATCTCTCTTACTGAGAGCCAAAAAATAATCAATATTATTGAATATTGCTTTTATATCTTAATACATCCTCTTCCTCGCTACCTTATATCTACTAGTGCAAGAGTCTTATACCCTTGATCCCCTTACTTCATATGTAGTTAACTCAGTGCTTCTTCACAATTTTGTGCTTTTTTTTTTTGGAAGACATATTAAAAATCAGAAATTATAGCATCCTATCCAGTCTGGGGTGCTTTATAAACAGTGCAGCCCACAGTTCTATGAATTTTATTGAATACAATACACTGCCTAACACAAACTAAGGTAGGAAGCGCACTTTCAGGGAGATTCAATAAAAGTTCTTATCATTTAAAATGGTGCTAATTTTGCCCCAACCAATAAACTCTTATTTAACATTTGAAAGCTAACATCTGATTGGTTGGGGCAAAATTAGCACCATTTTAAACGATAAGAACTCTTATTGAATAACCCTGTGTGTATTTTAGTGTATTTTCTCCCTGCGATTGCATAGGAATGGAGGAATGCAACCTTAAGGTGTCCATACATCTATAAGATTTTACTTACCCGACTGAGCGCTCACGCGATGTTCATTGATGCTGCCGGAACCGCTTCTCCCGATCCCATTCATTTTGTGATCGCATGTCGGTCGAATGTAAGATCGGGAGAAGCGGTTCCGGCAGGATCGAAGGAACATCGCGTGAGCGCTCGGTCGGGTAAGTAAAATCTTATAGATGTATGGGCACCTTTAGGGTAAGTAAAGTGAACAGCATTCCAAATTCCCTTTAACCTTTCTTTTATCAAACTCATAAACGGATGAAGACCAATTGGGTCCCTAGGCAGGACAATGAATTGGTGCCTCGTCTTCCTTTTGTGTGTATTGTGTGGACTGTAATACTGATTCTGATTCTGAACCTGTTCGCTTTGATGCTTCCTGCCAGGGCTCTGTTCAGCAGCCAAGGTTGCCTTATGGATAATCCTGAATAAATAGCAATAGTCTTACCTAAACATGAAGGAATCTGACTGAAGTTAAGCCATGCCTTGATGAATGGGCTTACTGAAATGAGAAGTGCTGTAAAGAAAAGAAAGAAATTGCAAAATCAACTATGGTTGACAGAGCCCTGCAGGATACATTTGGTAACTGATTTTATTTAGTACAGGGAACATTCATGAAAATCTTTAGCAAACGGACATTTTTCAAATAAATTCACAGCAATACAGGCATTATATAACATTAGTTGACCATAGGAGGTTTTAACAATTATCAGTACATTGCTATTACATTTCCTCCACCACATTACAAAAATATGGTGACAATTCAGCTAAATGTTTAGTCCTTTATTATTAGCAGAGCCCTACATTTTAGCTCAATTTGCATTTTGTAAATATCTGAGAATAAACAAAGACAATTTATTGTATTATTTATTCTTTATATTTATTATTTATTTGTGAAAGCCAAAAACATTTACGCAATACTGTACATATCCCCAGAAAATGATTACTTTCATAATTGAAAAAAAGCAAATAGTTTCACAGCAGAATTTATTCAGAAACCATAAGGTCTTTTTTAATGCCTTGTTGTGACTAGATCTACTGTTTTAAAATAATGTTAATTAGGTATTCTAGGCATCTTTTCTAAAATTTTAAGATTAACAATATAAATAATGTTTTTTAAAGGGTATGTTCACCCAAAAAACAAAAAATACCCTGCAGGTAAATCCCCCCCCCCCCCTCCCCATAACATGTAAAAAAGCAATACTCAACTTGCCCATACTTTATTTGGGCAAAATGCTTAAGGGGTTGACAGCAATGATCACAATCTTTATGGATAAGGGGCATTTTATACAAAGTAAATTCCAAATGCAACATGGATGCCAGTTTGGCCATGTTTCCCTGGTGACAAACATCAATTTAAACTTTAACCTAAACCTTAAAATCTTAAGTTTGGATACTGTTTATTTAAACATTTCTTTAAAACTATTATATCTTCAATCACATATTCATGAAAATGAGTTCCACTGTTTTGTTGCAGCTAATGATGAAAAAAAAAAATCCTTCCCACACATGAATATTATGTTTATTTCTAAACGATTTACAAAATCCAGCAGCACCCAGGAAAATCCCTCCAACTGCAGCAGCTCCGCATGATTCTGAGACACCAACAATGATACTTCCAGCCACAATACCAAGTAGCGCACTAGCTACCCGAAGTCCATGATACTCATTGGGAGTGACTGGATTCATCCATAAAGGTTCATAACAGATATTCCAAAAATTGCAACACAAAACTACATGTAGGTCTTAAAAGCCAATCCATTCTCTGTAAATCAAAAATATTTCTTTTCTTGATTATTCATTTGAGAAGTCTGCGTTGCTGACTATTAGTGCAGAATCTGCAGTCATTCTTAGTCATCCATTCTCATTCACCATATCCCATTAAAGTTTAAAGTTCTGTGTTAGGTTACATTAGAGAGGAAGGTCATATTAAGGATAGTGTTGAACTGTCTGATTATCTAGACAAAAACATGGCTTCAACTGATCAAAAGAAAAAAGTACTCCTCAAACTGAAATAGGATCTGGGCAAACCTCCTAGAATTACAGTTGTCCTATAATAGATGCCTGTTATCTCCATGTCGATTTATACTATTTCATGTCAAATGCTTTCTGAATCTGCAAAAATAATTCTGCACAAACATCAATTATCAATCATACTGTGCAGTACAAGAGAATGTCTGTATTTTACAATAACTAATACAATCTTAGACACAGTATAGCTCAACAACTGCAGGACTGTTTGGAACTAGATATAGTAAATTACAAACACAAAAAGCAGCTTTATTCCTTTGGACTGGTGAGTAGCAAAATCATTGACTGTGGTATAAACTCTTGATAACAATAGAAGAAAAGAATCTAAGAGTCCTAAATCCAAACTGCATGAAAGATAGCAATTAGTGTAATAGGGAAAAAAGTAGACCTTGGTAACATGAATGTAACTGGATCTAAAAAGATTATTTAAAGAAACAGATTTAATAAAAATAATTTGATTAACACACGAGAGTTTTAGCAGGTTAAGTGAAAGCTTTTTTTATAGTTAAAGGGGAACTTTGGTTACCAAACAAGTTGATTTTAAATGAAAGGCCAGGTTCCTACCTTTAAAATGAGCCATCAATCATCTCTCTATGTGCTGCACAGCCCAACATATGAAGAAATCAGTTGTTAGGGAGTGCAGGGGGATCTGCTGATGCTGTTACCATATCAAACATAAAAATGTAAATATCTTTAAAACTATATAAAAAAAAATAAAGTAAATTGCAAAAATACCCAGGAAACCAATTCCTGACAATTTTTTGTACCCCAGTTACCTTTTAAGTACCATACATACTCGAGAATAAATGGAGGTTTTTATACTTTGAAATTAACTTAAAAATACGTTTATACACGAGTCATACATAGTTTTTCAGAGGAAGAAGGAGACCTGACCAAAAAGTTAAGAAGCTGGCATTACCGGTACGTGATCTGTAGCGGACACGGTACTGTAGCAGAAGACAGTAGGCAGAAGGCTGTCGCAGACTCCAAATGTGGCAGAAAGAGAAGTAGACCAGCAGGTGCAGTCATGTAGGCGCAGGTACACAAATTTGTACATATAAGAGGCCCTAATGCCCAGCCCACACAGACTTAATAATATGTGCCAGCACTGCACACAAGGCAGACACACACTGCATTCCTGCACGCACTGGAAAACCCCCTTCCCCCAAGCTCAAGCACACTCGACCAGCCGCAGGTGCAGTTCTCAGGAGTCAGTGCCATGTATAGTTATATATAGTTCTGGTTTTCATTTTTATGTTCTGAACTAACTGCTGCCATTCTAGTGGACCACAGGGGCATGCAGTGAGCAAGCTTTTCAGTATGAGAAAAATAAAACATGGTTAATTCAGTGGTCTGTTGCCCAGGCTTCAAAGAAGAGCAAAACCCAAAAATACAAAATCCACAGATCCCATCAATGTCACTTAGTAAAACCATATGTCTCTCACCTCTGAGGTGTAGGGAAAAAAATTGTAGTATATTTCAGGTTATTAGAAGTCTGTGATGTCACTACTGCTTTCTAGTGTTGCCTCTTGCTGGTGGTCCTGGACACAAAACCTCTGCACATGCTAATTTCCTTCCCCTTTGTGCTAAGCTATATGTAACAGATGACTACAGTGTCGGACTGGCCCACAGGGTTACAGGGGAATCCCTCGGTGGGCCCACAGCACTTTCACCCAAAAAACCAGAGGAAACTGCTAAAATTTAAACACAGAGCCAAAGGGTCAGAAAGAAATGCATTTTAATAAACAATAGGAGTCAGTAGGCGTAAGATAGATATGTAAATGAGTGATAATAGGGATATGAAATGTTAGGTGGGCCCCTAAACTCCTCCTAGTGGGCCCTTGGTCTCAGATTTTCTGGTGGGCCCCAACAGTCCAGTCCGACACTGGATGACCACAGAGTCCCCACCTGCCAGTATGTCCCAGCCCAAAAAAAAAGTGAGGGTGGCTATACAACTTGAAAAGTCAAAAAAGTGCTTTTTTTGCCATTGTAAAATAAGTCTGATTTATCTCACAACGGGACAATTAAGACTGATTTTCACTTTTCAAATTTAAAGCATCTACATGTAGAATCCAAATAAATATTTTTTTAGATTGGGTCAGAATGAGCATGTGATTTAAATGATTTCAATTATGAGCCCAGATATCATGGAAAACCTAAGAGATTTCAAATATATTGGGTGTGGTTAGAAAAAGAACCGTGTGATATTTTGCCCACTGTGCTTAGAAGGAAGAATTTATGGTCTCCAAATGTCTCTGCCGATACATAAATATGCTGCATTGAACTCTTTATAGCCATACTGCATGTAAATAATGCAATGGCATCTAGCACTGCACCATTTCATGTGTTTAGGTCTGAAAGGAAGTAGCAACCCGAGTTTAATTGTAAGAGAGATCCCTTTATAAGGTAGATGTATAAAAAATGGCATAGTGCAGAGCTGTAGATGGAGCAGTCAACCTGAAGCTAGCACATTGTTTGTACCTATTTTAAGGCTATGTCCACCTTAAAAATAAAAATTTTCCATAGTGTAGGGCATCCCTTCCTACCCCCAACGACTAAGTTAGATTTGGGGGGGAAAAGCAGCAGTAATGTACTTATGCTTCTTCATTCCCATGACTCTCTGCTCCCGGCCCTTTGTTTGCCAGAAGTTGCAGACAGGGGCAGGAGCCGGGAGCCGCATCTGTGATTGGCTCAGAGTCAGATATGCAGACAGCTGCGGAAATGAAGGATCGGAAATATGTTTCTGCTGCTTATTTTTACAACTCTATCTATGGAAAAAGCTTTTAAAAGGGCATCTCCACCCTTCATAACAACCTTTATGCATATTATAGGGCATACCCTCCCACCCCCAACCGCTATGTTAAAAGTTATAAAATTGACCCCAAACAGTACTTACAGCACCTGGTTCCAGCGTCACTCAGGTCCGGCTCCCCTGCCTGTCTGAAATACAAGCAGGGGGCCGGACCGGCAGCTGCGGCTGTGATTGGCTGAGAGTCAGCCAATCACAGCCGTGGCTGACAGCAACGGATTAGACGCTGGCAGCCGCGAGCTGTAAGTACTGTTTGAAACTGATTTTCTCACTTTTAACTTAACTAGCGGTTGGGGGTGGGAGGGTATGCCTGACAATACATATAAAGGACTTATCGCTTGGGGGAAAGAAGCAAGAAGGGGATCGGGGGGGGGGGGGGGGAAGGCTCCTGTGTGCATGTCTCCATCCCTCCCTGGGGCAACACAAGAGGAAGAGCTGTTTGGACAGGAGGTATCCTTTTATAGTCCTTTAGTCCATTGCCTAAATGCGGCATGGAGTAGGCTGGCCACATCCATGTAACTGTCTGCTGGGCCTTTTTGCAGGGACCTGTATTTCTTGTGGTATACTTCTGGGGTTAACTGATACTTAGAAATAATTGTGTCTTTTATGGAATTGTAATGGCCATCCATTTACTTGGCAATTCCACAAAGGCCTCCAGGGCTTTGCCTTTTAACCCTGGAGTTAGGTGCCTAGCCCATTGAGACTGTGGCACATGGTACTGCCGGCAGGCCTTTTCAAAAGAACACATTGATATATTGATATACATCAATGTCACTATCCACATCCATAACTTGAAACTTGGCTGCATAGTTCACATCCAAAAGTCATTCCCCATGCTCCAGGGAACTAACAGACTGAGATTGATGCGGGAGTTTCGCCATCTCCAGTTCATGCCGCCGGGCAGACTTTCTCCGCCAGTCGCTCTGCCAACTCCCTCTCAGCCTGTACCACTTACCGCTCAGCTTGCCGCTGCCTCTCTATGAACTGCAGATATGCCATTGGATCAGTACTGCTTAACTTTTGTAATACCTCCTGGAGATGTTGAGAGTCACTAGGCACAGATAGTCTAGCACCAGCATCCTCAGAATGTGTATCCCCTTGCTGGGTATTACCATAATAATTTGTATCCAAAACAGTCCCTAGTGTTGTAGTTCCATCCAGGGTCTCCTGTGCTTGGAAATCCGCCTCATATAAATCCCGAATTAACTCTTTCGATTTGCCATAAGTTTCGATCTGACATTCCTCACAAGCATTTATTAAATCACGTTTCCCCATTCTTTTGTAATCCATTGGACCAAGCATGGTTGCAAAATAACATATAGGATAGAAAAACAGAAGATAGGGAGGGAACTGTTTGCTTATTATATGGGTGTATATATATATATATATTATATATATATATAATATATATATATAATAATATATATATATATATAAATTGCACTGGCTTATCTCTTAAGAATTGTTTCCACTCAGGTTACAGTCCCAGTATAGTGTTAATACATAACGAATGCACTATTGCTCTAACTAGAAAAAAGATCCCACCGCTGCCAACAGATGTGACGGGGACACTACAGCCCAGGGGCACTCTGAGCACGCTTAGCTCACTGCAAAAAAACCCAAAACCCCACTGAGAGTTGCCATAAACCATCGGTATCTGCCACCAGGTGTTTTAAAAGGTACACCAACCTACCCAGCATGCACAGCTGTACAATAAGGCTAATAATATTGACTGTTCATTTGCTACCACGTACAGGTAGGAATATAACAAGATACAATAGAATAGAATATACTGGTAAAAAAAGTAGCGTCTCAGAGGCAGAGTTCCTTAGTTCTAATTAGAGCAATCAGAGATTCAACTAACAATTTGAATGTTTATATTAATATAAACAAAAACAGTGCAAACAATAAACTACAGAAAAATATAACAGTCAAAATACAGCACAAGCAACAGTAAAACAAAATGGGATGAGAAGTGAAAGAATACTTAATTTTCATTAACGCTCCAGGATAAATAGAGGAAGTAGATCTGTGAAAGTTGTTTCCAGAGTTATTAACTACCGTATATACTCGAGTATAAGCCGACCCGAGTATAAGCCGAGGTACCTTTTTTTACCTAAAAAAGTAGGAAAAAATTGATTGACTCGAGTATAAGCCGAGGTTAGGAACTATGACCACCACTGCCTTCTGATTCAGTATTGTTTGAGTCTTAAGTTGCCCTTTAAATGGACAGCAGAATTCCCATACAGATGTTTGGAAACTACAACACCCAGCATGCTTTATGCTTGTGAAGGTTCTCATTCATCCAGGTCATGGTATATCTGTTGTATTCAATTACATCAACCGGACTTGAAGTTTAGTTCTTGAAGACGTTTCGCTAGTCATCCGACTGGCTTTCTCAATTCAGAATGACTTGTACAAGAATCTGTGGCACTTATGTACCCTGGAAAATCCCAATTAGCATATCACAGCCAGGTGTTAAGGGCGTGATTAGATAGTGGCTAAGAGGCGTTATAGGAACGCCCAGAGTAAGGTGTCAAAACAGCATTGTACATGGCAGACAGATGGTGTCGAACCCCCCCACCTCTATTTAGGCTTGGTTTCTTTATTTTCACATAGATGGCCTCCTTAACACCTCTCTTCAACCAGTCACGTTCCTTTGCCAATATGTTAACATTACAATCTTCAAAGGTATGTCCTTTATCCTTAAGATGCAGGTACACGGCTGAGTCCTGACCCGAGGAATTGGCTCTTCTGTGCTGGGCCATACGTTGATGCAGTTGCTGTTTGGTCTCCCCCACATACAAATCAGAGCATTCTTCACTGCACTACACTGCATATATGATGTCGCTTTTCTTGTGTTTCGGTATTGGGTCTTTCGGATGTACCAATTGCTGCCTCAGCGTGTTGCTCGGTTTAAAGCAGACAGGGATACTGTGTTTTTTGAAAACTCTTCTTAGTTTCTCGGAGACCCCTGCTACATATGGGATGACCATGTTCTTTCTCCTGTCTTGCTTTTCCCCTTCACTGTTGGTATTCGTGTTCTTTTCTTTCCTTCTGCTTCTTTTGACAAAGGCCCAGTCTGGATATCCACAAGTTTTAAGGGCTCCTCTGAGATGTTTCATTTCTTTAGCCTTCGCCTCTGTGCTAGTGGGGATGTTCTCAGCTCTGTGTTGTAGGGTTCTGATGACCCCCAGCTTGTGATCTAAAGGGTGGTGGGAGTCAAACATCAAATACTGATCTGTTGCTTTAGTTGCTGGGAGTTGTAGTTTCCAAACACCTGTATGGGAATTCTGCAGTTAAAAGGCAGTAGAGCCCCCTTCCCTCCCTCCCCTGAGAGTCCCCCCAGTAAGTTGGTCCTTACCCCGATCGATGGTTGCTTAACTCCAAATCCGGAGGTGACCAGGGCAGTGAAGGGATCAGACCGTCTCCCTCTCCTCTGGGACCCCTTCGCTCTGTTCTACGCGCCAGGAATTCATATGCTGGAGCTGCTGTTCTTTCTCTCCTAGCGGGGCTGTCAGTGCACGGGATCACAGGCACAGCTGCACTCCAGGATGATCGCCGTCTCAACCCCTAATGGCCAAATCCGGCTGCCGCACGCTGGGTAAGTCCGTGGATTTGCTGGCGACGTCACTACTCCCGGCGCCTCTCACAGCCCGGCGCCGAGTAGTGACATCAGCCGGCAAACCCACAGGACGTACCCAGCGTGCGGCAGCCGGATTTGGAGTTGAGCAACCATAGATCGGGGTAAGGAAGACCTTGACTCGAGTATAAGCCGAGGTAAGGTTTTTAGGTTTATTTTCAAACCTAAAAACCTCGGCTTATACTCGAGTATATACGGTAATAACTCTTATTAGTCCCAAGATTAGATGGTAATGGAGAGCTACCTCTTTGGGTTTCAGCGACAATTTTATGCTTCTGGACAGGGGTGTGACCAGATCACCACACCCAATCAGAGAAAGGTGTGGGCTGAGCAAGAGGAGTGTAGCGCACTCCAGGTGGTCTCCCTGACACACCAACTAGGTGGCTATCCCTGCCAAATTCCGTATTGCAACATGGTAACGTGCCATAGCACGCCAACTCATAAATACATATCATGGGCGGTTAGATGGATAACCATAATCCAAGCAAAGGTGTCTCTGTTGCGTTCCACAAAAAGTAGACCATGGGTGTTTGGATTACCATGAAACGGGAAGTCCACTTTTAAAAGCAGTTCACATAAATTATGGTCACCGAAAGAGATATGAATCCTGATATATGTTTTGCTTTCCACATAATTATGAACTGGGACATGGATTCTCCACCTCCCCCCCAGTCTTGCTAATTACCCCCCACAGAGTCAGGGGTTGCACCTGGGAAATACAGACTGGGACCACAGGATATCCTTTCATCCTGCTAAATATATATAATGAAGATACCTGTTGGTATCCACATTAACCAAATACACAAAATATCTTGTGCAGACAGAAAGTAATACATTTAAGAGACAATCACATACAATAATAAAGATCATATCTGTAATATTCAATTAGATCAACTGGACTTGAAGTGTAGTTCTTGAAGACGTTTCGCTAGTCATCCGACTGGCTTTCTCAATTCAGAATGACTTGTACAAGAATCTGTGGCAATTATGTACCCTGGAAAATCCCAATTAGCAATCACAGCCAGGTGTTAAGGGCATCATTGCATAGTGTTATAGAGGTGTTATAGAGGTGTTATAGGACCGCCCAGGGTAAGGTGTCAAAACAGCATTGTACATGGCAGACAGTTGGTGTCGAACCCCCCCACCTCTATTCAGGCTTGGTTTCTTTATTTTCACATAAATGGCCTCCTTGACACCTCTCTTGAACCAGTCACATTCCTTTGCCAATGTGTTAACATTACAATCTTCAAAGGTATGTCCTTTATCCTTAAGATGCAGGTACATGGCTGAGTCCTGACCTGAGGAATTGGCTCTTCTGTGCTGGGCCATACATTGATGCAGTTGCTGTTTGGTCTCCAAATACTTGAGAAAGGGTGGAGTACCATCCAAAACATAGACAGTTTTTGTACGTCATGATGGAGCAATAAACACATTTTTTCACATTTTTCAAGTCTTAAAGCTTCCTTTGAATTCTTTTTTTTTGTCCCTAAATATAGCAATACATGTGACTGATCATTAGAGGTGTTCGAAACTGTTGAGTTTCTTTCCATTTTCGGATTTTTCTAAATTTTCGGAAATTTCGAAAATATTTTGAAAATGGACCCATAGAAGTCTGTGGGAGAAAAAAATTCCAAAATTTCTGTCCATTTTGGAGTCAAATAGTAATAGTAGGTTACTGTAAATGTCACAGAGACCTCGGGAATGGTCTAGGGAACCAAAACTTACTTGTTTTATAGCTTCCACTTTCTATATTCGAGAGTTACCGAAATCAGTCACTACTTTTGAGCATTCGATTTTCGATAATCGTCTAATTTCCATTCTCGATAAAAAGTGAAAATTCAAAAAATCCAGGTTCCGTGAAATCCGGGAGTTTAGAAAGTTTTGTCGGGACTTCAAAACCCTCAAATTCGATTTGAAACTGGGTTCTATTCAAACCCACATTACATCTCTACTGATCATCACTAAATCACATTGCATCCATTAGGATTTGCTAAAATATTGTATAAGTGTATGGGTAATCTTTCATTTTCTTTTCAACACCTAGTTTAAGATGTACTTTCCATTTATTCATTATTTATTATTTCACATGAACATCCGTCTAATAACAGAAAACAGTTGCTTTGAGATTCCCATCCAAGGCTTTCCTTTACTTTCATTAAAAGCATAAACCCTGCTTGCAGATTGTTAATTAACTGCCAAAATCATATTGTCATTAAAATAATCTCACATTGAACACTAGAAAATGTCATAGCAGCCATAAAGACATGGCCAAATATCCATATCCAACAAAAATAAAATAAATGGTAAATCTGCAACATGAATATCCAGGCCGTGAATCAAATTTGCAAGTACGAAAAAAAGGATCCCAGACCATTGCAGGATTAGAGGAGGAGTATGTAACTTGCGTTGCCCAATTACATTTAAACAACATTAATTCTTTGTGCATGTGTCTTAAATGGGTACCTTGGTTTTCATTTATGGTAACCCTAACATTATACTCACTAAGGGTTACCTAAGCCCTACGGCAATGCGTTTCTTTGCAAATTTGCAATGCACAAATACGCAGCAAAAATCGCGTCAGTGGAGCCTAGCCGATTACTTCTCAAGTTTCAAAAGCAGAAGTAAGACTACAATATTTTATATATTTGTGTTAACAAGCTGATCTCGTTTTTGTGTGTGTGTGTGTGAAAGCCATAATTCTGTTTTATCTACTTAGCTCTGATTATCACTGAACAGCTGTGAAGAGCAATTTGTCTCAAAGATAAAATGTCAATTGGAGAACAATCAGCTTTTGTTTCTCTGTAAGATCTAAAGCAAAAATTATCACATGATAACAAAAGCAAAGAAAAAAAAAACCTAAAAAAAACCTGTCATCTGAATTTTAAAATGGCATCAAATGCAAACTAGTGAATCAATTAATAAAGTTCACATCTAAATTTACCCTTTATTGTTCTCATGAACAGATAAATAGAAATCTCATGGCTACAATTTAACATTTATAAAATCTATACATAGTGTATAAAAAATAGTTTAACTTCTGTTTATGTGGAATTGTGTTGTCTCCATACAAGTGCCCTCTGGCTCTAACGAGCACACTTTCACCATTAAAATGAATCCAGTATTATCCATCTAGCTGCAATCTTACCAAACTTACAGCAGTAAACGTGCTTCTGCTTACACTGTGTGAGCTGTGAAATCAGCAGTACCATTGCTCTGTCCCCACAACACTGGCTTGAGTATACCCACTTGTATCCTACTGCTAAAGCAGGGGTGGGCAATTAAATTTCACAAGGGGCCGCATGAGAATAGGTTCAACTCAGTTCTTATTATAAAGATTGCAAAATTGAGTTTTATAAAAAGAATAAAATAATATCCCTGGTTCATTGTTTTTTTTTATTATTAGTTGCAATTTTTTAAACAAGGTGTGTAATATTTTATCTATAATATCTATGAATCTATTCCATTTTATCTAACAATATCAAATTCAATTAATCAATTGATCAGGTCCTCAATTTATTTATAAAATAAACTTAAAGGATAAGTGCACTGTAAAATCAAGTTATGTTCATTTGGAAGCTGTAGCTTTAAAAATACCATTGCCATATTTTTGTTTTTTTACCTATGCCCCTCCAGAGCCTAGCTTTGTGCCTTGGAAGTTGCTGACATCTTGTTACTGGTTTGCTGAATGTTAAGCTCCGCCCCTCTGAGATTTCCTCTGCTTTCTCCTGCTTGAGCCTCAAATGGTAATGCCTGTGAGTTCCATGCACTCTCCTGCTTGAGCCTCAAACAGCAATGCATGTGAGTTCTGTGCACATGTGTGCCAGCCAGAGACAATCAATTAACATTAAGATTTTTTTGAGCACAGATCTAGTATTGAGGGGCCAGTCAGGGGCAGCCAAGGGGCCACATGTTGCCCTGGGCCTTACTTTGTCCAGGTCTGTGCTAAAGACTCATATACACATCTAATCGCGGGGGCCGACCCACAACGTTCCGGATGATAATCGTGCTCTGTATGGGCGGAATAGCATTAGGGGCTGAACTGGCAGCTGTGTCTGTGATTGGCAAATAGTCAGTGTGTGTGTCTGTCTGTGTGAGTGTCTGTCTCTGTGTGTGCCAGCCTGTGTGTGTGTCTCTCTCTGTGTACGTCTGTCTGTGTGAGTGTCTGTGCATGAGTGTGTCTGTCTCTAGGTGTCTGTCTGTCTGTGTGTGACAAGTATATCTACTGTGTGATCTACTTATTGGTCTGTCTATGTGTGTGTCTGTGTGTGTATTTCTGTCTGTGTGTATGTAAAAAGGATATCTATATAGGCCTATAAATCTATTTCAAAGGTGGTCAGGGGCCACACATGAGGCAAAAATGGTTTAACTAGCTTGGAAATCCATTAGATTTTTAGTGCATTCACAAAAATGTAAGCAGGAGGTAGGATTGTGACATTGATACAAAAAGGGATGTTTTCAAAGTTCTGCTCCCAGCATTCCCTGGTTGCAGTAGCTTTAAATCAAGCATTTCTGAAACAGTTGCTTTTTTATGGAATAAAACCCAATGCTAACTTTTCTAGTAAAAGAGCTTTATAAAAATAAATAAATAAAAGTACTAAGAAGGATCTTGACAGTGTTGATTATAAATGTTTAAATTTCTGTGAAAAATTAGATAAAAATCCTGTTAGAAATAATTATAAAAATAATTCTCCAATTTAGCTTGGCAATTACAGAGCTGCGTTTTTTGTTATGGACCAGCACGTTTTGTTATGGACCAGAATACACCTGGGTACGCACAGTGCAGATTTGTAGACAATGGCAGACAGATTCCAATGGAAGTATAGTTACCAATACAATTTTTCTACTCAGATTTTGTGGCTGATGGTCACATATGCGTCCGTTTTGGGGCACATACGCGTCCAATCCCATCGAATCCAACAATCAGCATTTTATCGGTACTGTGTGTACCCATCTTTAGGAGAGTAATATTGTTCCCTCTACAGAATAAATGCCTCATATAGAATAAACAATGCAGCGTTGGAACACTATATACAAAAATTACATTGAGAAGTAACTAAATGAATAAGGGGGATGGAGGAGCTTGACAGTAAAGACCAACTAGATAAATTAGGCTTATTCACATTGGAGAAAAGGGAGCTTGTATGGAGATATGGTTGCTTTATACAAATATAACACATCTGTTGTATTCATTAGGATCAACTGGACTTCAAATGTAGTTCTTGAGACGTTTCGCTAGTCATCCGACTGGCTTTCTCAATTCAGAATGACTTGTACAAGATCTGTGGCAATTATGTACCCTGGAAAATCCCAATTAGCATATCACAGCCAGGTGTTAAGGGTGTGATTAGATAGTGGCTAAGAGGTGTTATAGAACGCCCAAGTAAGGTGTTAAACAGCATTGTACATGGCAGACAGTTGGTGTCGAACCCCCCCCCACCTCTATTTAGGCTTGGTTCTTTATTTTCACAAAATGCCTCTTAACACCTCTCTTGAACCAGTCACGTTCCTTCGCCAGTATGTTACATTACAATCTTCAAAGGTATGTCCTTTATCCTTAAGATGCAGGTACACGGCTGAGTCCTGACCCGAGGAATTGGCTCTTCGTTGCTGGGCCATACGTTGATGCAGTTGCGTGTTGGGTCTCCCCCACATACAAATCAGAGCATTCTTCACTGCACTGCACTGCATATATGATGTCGCTTTTCTTGTGTTTTGGTAACACATAAGTGTGATATTTTATAATGGGAGCTGCAGTGGTATATATCCTTATAAAATCACTCAGCTATGTCCCAGTGACTCATTTCTTAATTTCTTATATCCCACTACTCCACCCATTCCAGTGTTCATGCCTGGACTTACTCACATTTTTGCCATGTTTAACTTCAGTAACAGAACCTGCTGGAGGTGCTTCCTATCACTTCATACCAATGTCTCTCTCCTCCTCCACAAAGATTTGTTAACCTGCATAGATGCTGGGATGTTCCTTTCTACTGGGTTTAAGTTACAGAAGGTAGCTTGGGGATTTAAGGTGGAAGTAGGGACAGGCTAGAATTTAAAATGCAAATGGGGTGAAGGAATCCGATACTTATGTATTATAAGAAATAATGCGCCCCTTCACTTATAATATAAGGACATTACGCCACCTTGGAGTTCCCTGTCCTGTATAAAGCACTCGGCCTTGGCCTCGTGCTTCTATATTTTTTCAGGGAACTCCTCGGTGGCATAATATCCTTATATTACACTGTAAGGGGTGCATTATCCCTTATATATTAATTGTCAAAATGCCTCTACATACTAAGAGTGGCAGTAGTAGGGTCTTCTACTAGTCCACAATCTCTGCAGCAAACAGCTGTTTTTGAACAGCTGATCGCACGTATGAAGGAAACAGATGCATGATCAGCTGTTTAAAAGACTGGACCAGAACTTCTGGTTCGGTTCTAGTCTTTTAAACAGCTAATCGCGCATATGTTTCCTTCATACATGCGATCAGTTGTTTAAATAAGGCTGGATGCTGCAGAGATCATGGAGGGAAGATGTGGTCAGGGCCCCGGTCTACAATCTTGCAGATGTGCCTGGGCCCCTGCAGGTACGCCCCTGCATACTAACATAATAATGTACTTTGAATGAAGACATATGTACAGCCAATCCAACCTTTATATCCTACTCTTAACTCTACCTAAAAGTTGATCCATTTGTTCACCAATAAGTCTTATCTATCTTGCAGGTAGAGTGGCTAGGCCCATGATCTTGATAATATAAGAAGTACCTTCAGTTGTTAAAGGGTATGTCCACCCTAGAATACAATTTTTAATATAAGACTCCCCATGGGCTCCCAGCCCCAACAGCTATATTTTTTTTTTTAGAAAGCCCCCCAAACTCTACTTACCTCCCCTCTTTCCTCCGCCGCGCTCCCGGCCCTCTGCTTGCGAGAAAATGCAAGCAGAGGGGCGGGACCGGCAGCCGCGTCTGTGATTGGCTGAGCGGCAGCCAATCACTGATGCGGCTGCCGGTCATTCAGTGCAGCGGAGGAAAGAGGGAAAAGGAAAAGAGGAGAGGTAAGTAAGAGTTTGGGAGCTTATAAAGATAAAAATATAGCGGTTGGGGCTGAGAGCCCAGGGGGAATCTTATCTTTTAATGATTTTACGCTAGGGGAAGGAATCGGGAGAGGGAGGGGGAGGGAGGGGAGGGAGGGGGGGAGAAGGGCTGCCAGTACGCATGCCAAACTTCTCCCGGAGGCCAGGTAGCAGGCAGAGGCCTATATGGACTCTGCTAGCCTCCTGGTGGGCAGTTTTTGGGACTTTGTGGGGGGACTACAGGAGAACCCTATGGAGCTGGGATGTGAGGTAAGGATTACACTACACTACATGGTGGGGCCAGTAGTTGGGGGGATTATAGTTTTGGGGGTGGACATGCCCTTTAAGGCCTCTTGATATTACAGCAACCTGCAATTTAAGAGTCTTCTATGGGGAAGAGATTAAGATTACTGTTTATATCAGGATGATCTGAGGGGTGCCCTATTGAAGCCTGAGATTATCTGTACAAGCCCAGAGATGTCCTTATTAGGACATACATTACATACAGGGTAAAACATTTTATACAAAGTCATACATATTATATACACAGGTAATACATAATATATGTACACAGAGTGATGATTTATTTACAGCAATACCATGATACAATTGAAAGGAGTTTAATAATAAAATGAATAATAATAAAATTGTTCACTAACAGGTCATATCAGAGGACACATGGACATCCTTTAAGATTAGAAAAAAAGAAGTTTCATCTTCAGGTTAGTAAAGGTTTTTGTACAGTGAGAACAATGAAACTGTGAAACTGTCTTCCAGCAGAGGTGATAATGGCATACATATACTGTAGTTCTGGTTGATCCAGGCATACTTTCCGATTGCCGTTTGGAGTCAGGAATGATTTCCGTTAAAGAGTAGGGTATAAAGGTTTCACTAGATTGACACATGTCTATTTAACCTCAATTACTATGTTCTTTGTAAATAATCTTATACTATAGGAAGGATAAAGAAAACATTAAAGGGGAACTGTGGTCTCCAAACAAGTTTCCTACCTTTAAAATGAGCCATCAACCACCTCTCTACGTGCTCCACAGCCCAAGATATACAGAAATGACTGACCAGAAAGTTAATGGTGGGAGGCTGACTTGTGACATTCCTGCACAGTGCCGCCAGCGAGCACAGCCTCCATCTCCTCAGTGTGTGAGGGAGACAGGAAGTCCCTCTCCTCTCTGCTGTTTGAGTCCTGACAGAGAAGGTAGGTCCTTCTCTTCACTGTGTGAAACAGCTTTTTCAGGCAGAGTTCTCATTCTGCCTGAAAAGGCTGTTTCCACAGAGTTTTCTGTAGGGGGGAATTGGGGGTGGGGGTGTTCTGAGTAACCACCCGTGAGTGGATGGGGCCTAGGCACCCGCGAGTGGGTGGGGCTTAGGCACCGTGGGCAGGGCAGGGCCACATGGGGCTGTAAGATAATGGGCCATGGGGGGCCTGCAACTGGAAGGACCACAGGGTCCATGAGTGGGAGGGACCAGGGGGGCTGCAAAGGGGAGGAAGAGACACAGGACAGATTGACTGACAGTTTCAGAGCAGGAAGCAGGAAGTGTAGGGGACCTGGTGATGCTGCTGCCATATCGCACACAAAAATGTAAATATCTTCAAAACTATCAAAATAAACAATGGAAATAATTGCAAAAATTCTCAGGGGAGCAATTCCTATCAATTTACCTCAATTTACCTAAGTCATTTTTGGACCACAGTTCCCCGTTAAAAAGTACATCCGGAATTTATCAACTGTAAAATATTAAATTTTTGTGTATTTATTAGATGAAAATTATGTGAAAAAGTTGCTACAATGAGGCGAATTTTAAACTGGACGTTTTTAAACCTGTTTCTTACCATTAATGTTGCCTGAAATTAATGTACTTCTTTTTCTTCCCTTTAATTCTTCTTATTTATTGGACTGTATCCTCCTCATACAGGACATTATTGCGCATTCAGTTTAATGGACATGTGTCACAGGCATAATTAACACCTGGCTCTTGATCACAGCATAATCTGTGAGCAGACCTAATCAGCGCTGATTACTTGTCTTAATTGACACTGGCGCAGGTTAATTGTCACAGGCGCAGGTTGGGAAACTCACAGTACACACACTCACATTAATTGAGCTTTGTGCAGCCTTTCAAGAAAAAAATCAGTGTTTATACTTAAAGTTCAGTGGAAAATATTATTATTTTTAAAATTCTTAGTTTATATTATGCATACCTAGTTATTCTCATATTCAATTCCATTTTTTAAAAATTGTTTTATTTATTACCCTTGTTATTTGCTGCTGTTGACATTAGTGAGCTGAGATTCCAGGTTCTGTAACGGTAATTTTTCTTCCCAGAATGCACACTGCCTACTTGCTCAGTAGAGATCTGAGCATCTTTGACCCATCCAACAGCCAATCAGTAGAAATAACTGTTAGGAACATTCCAAAGAAGTGGTGCATCCTGGGAAGAAGGACCGTTAGAACCTGAAATGTCAGATCACTAATGTCAACAGGGGCAACAGGACATTGTGCAGGATTTCAGGTTAGACTTATATATTTTACATTTCAAACTATTAACGTTTAGGGTTTTGGGGGGGTGATTTACCTGTATGTAAGTTTTCATTTTAGGGCTGGACCAGCCCTTTAATAAACTGTTCTATAAAATGTAAAATTTATTTTCTTCATGAGTTGGTCATCCCAATTCTGGTTAGTAAAGCTGCAGAGTTGATTATGAATATATCATGCAATTGATATTTTTGTGTGGCTGATGCTTTTAGTGACATACAAAGCCTGTTTATGCCTTTTGGGTTATTTAGAATGAAGAAAATCTTAACAAATTTGCAGAATCCAATTTTAGGTTTGATAGGACCAATAATCGCTGCCATTAAAATGGGAGGTTTGAAAACCCCTTCAGATTAGATGTTTATCCTTTAGTTTTAAAAGGAACTATTTAGTGCACAATGTTATGATATCATGCTTAATAAAAAGTCCATAACATGATATAAACAAATCATATCTAAATTGTAATAACACAAATTAAAATGTATTTCCCTCACTCTGTATAAAGGATTTCAGTATAAATTTTGTTATTTCTTTGCTTTCTCCAATTTTAACACTGAGAAATTATGTGTCTTGAAAAAATATCACTAGCCTGTTAAATTAATTTTGACAATAGATCATTACAAAAATTAAAATAATAAATCACATCCAGAATCCTTCAATCAACAAGACAATTCAATTTTCTGTACAAGACCTCCCTTTAATTTGTTGCTATGGCAATGAGTTTCCATGGAAGCAAGACACACATTAGAGGGAGAATTGAGATGCCCCAATCACATCTCAGACACCATCCAAGTTTATAATTCATAAAATTTGAATTGTGTAGCCTAGAGACTTGCTTATCCTTTACTAAGTAAGAATTAGCCATAAACCTATAAATGGGCCATAATGTAATGCATATACTGTTATCTTATTATATATAGCTACCAAACTTTACAGCTTTAAAGACTTCAATTCTTGTCATACATCAGTTATCTTGCCCAGGACCAGATTTGGGATAAATGTCATCCTGTGTTCCTGGCATCCCACATCCATGTGAGAAATTACAAAGGAAAATGCTAATTATACATGCATATTAACAAACTATCTCTACAGAAGGGGGGAATAGTATAAGGAAATTAGAGACATAGGGCCATATTTATAAAGGCACAGTATCATGTTTTAGTGATACCGCGCCTTTAACAATTGTTAATTTACGATCGCTATCCTATATTTAGGATATTGATCGGAAATGTCTGATTACAGTCATAAATCGTAGATTGACAATTCCCCCATAGAATACCATTGCGGTATTTTACCACCACATGGAATTCTAAGGCTAACTGTTTGTAAATTAAAGGGGAAGTTCAGTGCAAATACATGTACTTTTCAGAAAAAGGAGCAGTATTTTTTATCCCAGTGACCTTAATATGCTAATTCAGCATTTTATCTGTGTATAAATAAATGCAACCGAAATACTGACTTCCTGTTTGCAGAGACCGTTATGGTTTTGCCTTTGACCCAGTGCCTGGGTTGATTCCGTTGCTCAGTAGAAATCTGAGCATCTTTGAACCATCCAACAGCCAATCAGTAGAAATTACTGTTGCAAACATTCCAAGGAAGTGGTGCATTCTGGGAAGAAGAAGGACCATTAGAACCTGAAATGTCAGCTCACTAATGTCAACAGCAGGGAACAGCAAAGGGTATGAATTCAACTGATTTTTCAAAATGGAAGAGAATATGTAGAATAACTAAGTATCTATTACACAAACTAACAATTTTACAAATATTGATAATTTCCACTGAACTGTCCCTTTAACAATGTTTACTGTAAATAAACAATTGTGGCATTACACAGAAACGTGAAGTATGAGGCACCATCCAAACTACCTCTATATGGGAAAAAAATAAGATTTTCCTATTCTTATGACTCATAATAGTTTAAAGCAATAATTGCCAATGCATTCCATCGTGCTAACATAACTATGCTAAAAACTGGTGTGTGTGTAATGCTTTGTGCACATGTGAGATCACAGGGCCCCACCCACGATGCACAATGGTGTATGACTCTGCGTTAAGACTATGGGCGCTTGGTCGGCCATAGTTGATTATCCAACCCGGCGAATAATCAACAATGCCTGACCGAGCGCCCATACACTTACCAATAGTCGGCTGAAATGGCTGTTCATAAACCATCGGGTGTTATGGTCAGGCCCTGTGTTGGTACGTGTGTATGAAGCTTTAACCAAACCCCTATTTAACATATCAATTGCTAGATGCTAAAGGGGAATAAGGTCGTTTTACATAACAAATCCAAGTGGTGTTTTAACAAATGTGTGTTTTATTTCCAGTTTTTAAAAGAGTCATTGGGGTGTGTTACCATTTACAATCAGTATGTCCTGTCAAAAATAGATGAAAGGAAAGACAATCAGTTTTCACGCGCGTTTGCGTATGCAATTTGTTTAGAATGGAGATAGCAGGAACGCAAAAATCCCCTCAATTTCCGATTACGCATCCGTTTCCATTTTGCAATCACCATTTTTTGCGCAAATGCATGCGTTTCCATTAAGGAAAGTAGTGAAATTGCATGCGCAAACGCGAGAAAACGCACAACAACAACCAGAATCGCAAGTGCAATTGCGCACGCTTAGGTGCGTTGTAGTGTGGTCTCAGCCTAAAGCCTAGTACACACGTCCAACGCATAACACACGCACATGACGAATGACCGTATCGGCCTATAACCGCATATGTGTATGCATAATGCGTATGGTCGTACGCATACACATGAGTGACTATTGGCCGAAATACCCCTTTAGCGCCCCTGTGTCTTGCTCTTGGGTTCACTGGGGGTAGTGCATCGGTCATGTGTATGGACCTTTAAGCTGGGTACACACAGTACCAATCTCTGAAAAATGACAGACAGAATCTGTAACACAGTATACGGAGAACATTTGGCTCTGACAACTACAGCCAACTCCCTATATATTTGTACAGGAAAATGTTCCCAACGGAACAAGCAATCCCGAAGATGAACGTTTGTCAGCAAAGTGTGGTACACATTACTTACTTACTCCCTTTCTTGTTCATCTGTGTACCCAGCTTTACTTGGAATTTGCAGAATGCCATACCCTCTGTATTGGTTTAATTAACCCTTGTTGAATGATCAATGTAATTGTGTGTATATATGTTTTAGGATGTTTCATCCTTAATGTTTACTACAATCGTGTGTATATTGTATGTTTTGTCATATTCCTTATACTGCCATACCTGATAAAGAGAACTAGGTTTAAAAAGCTTGCATTAAAATACTAAATTAGCCATGTATAGGTTCGGCCTGTTCTTCCTTTCTTTTTCTTATTTTTTTTCTTATACCAATCGCTCTTGTATAATCAGAAGTGATTAACCAGAACTCAGGCTAATTCTACCCATTTTTCTATCTCCACCTCTAAGTTTTTTTTAAAAACTTGTTCAAGTACTTAAACAAAAATACAATGTAAGACCTTTGGTTTAATTATTTGAATATGTTATTATGTGTCTACATTTTTAAAGCAATATATGTTTCTGAGCGTAACGTGTTTTTAAATTTGACACAAACTTTCATGCCTGCCTCTAGAGGGCAATAGCCACAAATGGATAAATGGAAACTGATGGTAATGTTTTTGTTGGCTTGACAAAGGATCAGTTGATCCGAAACGTTGCATTTCTCTGATGTCTCTGATGTCTGTAAAAAGTAGCCATTTTGTGTGGCATGAAAATGTTTTTAAGAAATCTAAATAAAATATGTTTTAGTGTAAAAAGATGACAATATTGTGCCCCCGCTTACAGGAGAACTAAACCCAAAATACATAGGCAGCTCCACAGACTCTATAACTGTCACTTAGTAAAACCATTTGTTTCTCACCTGTGAATTCAGCCTCTTAGTGTAGAAATCATTTATAGAACATTTCTGAGTACTGGCAATCTATGATGTCACTGCTGGCTTCTCGTGTTGCCTCTTCCTGGTGGTCCAGGTACCAAAACTCCTTCTGCACTAGCTACCTTGTGTTTGTTTCCCACTCCCCTTGCTAAGCTGTATGCAACAGTTGAACTCAGAGTCCCCACCTGCCAGTGTCTCCCAGCAAATCATCAGAGATAGCAGTGAATATTATTAGCAGATTTTCCTGCTCCAATAGAGTGGGGGAAGGTGTTAACCCTTTTCATATGTATTTAGGAAGCAACTTGTTAACCCTTTATATTTGGGAGCTTTTCTGCAAGAGACTGTCAGGCTCATTTACCCAGATTTGCTGGGCAGATATATGGAGTTAAAGTCGTGCTAGCCGGTTCAGCTAGCACCCGCGCATCCGACACTCGTGATTCAATATCGCGTTTGCGCTAGTTTTACCGCAGGATTTTAATGCCAGCTATTTCCTATTAAATCCCGCAGTCAGGCGAACAGGAGATTTACCCACAGCGATATTGGCTCTGGGTAAATGAGCCTGTGTGTCTTTGTATGTGTTTATTTCTGCACTCTACCATTTATATTAGTGTGTGCTGCAATGTACATAAAGAATACAGCCACACTACAATGCACCTGAATCGCACAAACAATTGCACGCCATTTACATGCGTTTGCGCTTGTGATTTGTTCATTTTCATTCTGAAAACGCATGTGATTGCAAAGGAGGACCCATGTTTGCAATAATGCGCGATTGTGCTCGCTTCCGTGCATGGATGTTTAGCTTCCACAATTGGACCATAGCAGAGCACATGCAATACCGTCCAAAAATGGTGATTGCATGCACTCTAATAGCACACTGAAACGCATTGAATGTTGTGGGGTCGGTCCATAGGCTATTACATGCCTGCACTAGTGGGAGTAGCCCTAAGAGTTTGAGTCTTAAAGGTAAAGGTCAAAGAACAAATAGAGGACAGATATACACAGCACACAATTTAAATATAAAAAGTGTATATACACACCCATTAAGGCAATACCCAGGGTATAGACAGTGATAGCAACATTAAAACATTAAAAACACATATATACAAAACCCTTAAAGGGAAAGGTGGCAACCCCAGTAGAATTGAACTGACCACTTCCAACCCCAGTAGAATTGAACTGACCAATATGCTGCACCTCCAGCTCAGAGCTGGAGGTGCAGCATACTGACTGGAACATGGTCTTAGCACAGCACTGTGCAATGCATTTTACAGGCCACCTTTGCCTTTAAGACCCAAACACGTATTAAATCTATATGTTGCAGTGCTAAGTACCATTGCATTAAATACAAACTGTATCAGCCTGCATCATGCTTCTAATGGTAATACTAACAACCTTTAGTTGTGTAGATATTATCAGGCCTATCTAATAAAAGTTCTTAAAATCTGATTGGTTGGGGCACAATTTGCACCATTTTTAACTATAAGAACTTTTAATACATAGGCCTGTATATGTGTTTGGGTCTTAAAGGCAAAGGTGGGAACCCTAGTTGGAAAAGGGGTTTTGTTTATGCAAAACTTCCTACAGGCAGCCTACCGGCTGCATTAATTTTATGTTTGCATCCCTCTAACAGTACCCCTTTAATTGGCATTCCCTCCAATAATTCCTATTAATATGTACATTTATAGAAACAACATGGTGCAGAGCTGCAAGTGGTATACCCTCCGACATTCCCCTTTAATACGTACACTTATAGAACATGGTGCAGTGCTGCAGGTGAAGGATAATATAATGACCCTGATCTTAGCACAGCTCTGTGCAATGCATTCCTCTGTGTAATGCATTTCTTAGCTTAGCTCTGTACTACAGTTTGTTGTTTTTATACAGACAGCTGAATTAAAAACACACTCTCCCTCCAACATTCCCTTTAATAAGGTACACTGATGAGAAATGCATTGCACAGAGCTGTGCTAAAATCAGGTTCACTTCACTATTGTCCCCCAACAGTTGTGCACCATGTGATTTCTATAAAAACACACTCTTCCTACCCTCCAACATTCCCTTTAATAAGGTACACTGATGAGAAATGCATTGCACAGAGCTGTACTAAGATCAGGTTCACTTCACTACCCTCCCCCATACAGTTCTGCACCGTGTGGTTTCTATAAAAACACACTCTTCCTACCCTCCAACATTCCCCTTTAACTTTCCACTAATATTGCACACTAGATACCCAGACCTATATACACCAATGCACCACCAATTTGAATATTGTTGATTTAATATATTCCTACATCATAGGGGTTAAGAGGTGGGAGTGGAAATCACACAGGTGCTGAACATGTAATCAAGGTAAAAGTACTGGCAGGGAAGGGAAAATGTCAGCTTCAGGTTGAGGAACAAACAGAACCTAAAATAAGCTCATAGAGGTAAAGAAATGGCCCCTGAGTGGAACCTTCCATGCTTAGAAGGATGTTGAGGGAAGTACTTTCTAACCTAAACTTTGATTTTTTGGCTTTAGTTCTCCTTTAACACATGACTTGACTGCTCTATGAAAAACATGGCAGAATGTATCTAAAGATGTTTTATCATCATTTCAGAAGAAAAACCCTATTGTATATCTTGATTAAAAAAGGTTAAAACTGAAATATCACAGAAAACACATCTGACTTTTTGATTGTCAGTTTTTTTAAATGCCAAATAAATGGCTAGTTTTCCATTTCCAAAGTTGTGCAATACCTAGAGAAGCCTGGTTTGTGACGTTAACATTCTAACCTCTTATACTGCATTGAGAGATTTAATTCTTTTGTTCATTGTTGCTTAACTAATAGAAAAAAAACCTGTTTGTTATAAAAAAATAAAAAAAAGGATAAATTATACAGATTTTGAGTTAATAATGTGTATAGATGTAGACCCAAAGGCCATAAAGAGTGGGGTAGTCTCTTTCAGCAAAAAGGACAGACAGCAGTTTAGAGCTAGCTCTGAAAGTGAGTGGGCATCTTCTTTAGGCTGGGTACACACCAGGCAATATTTTCGACCGACCGACCGTTTCACGGTTGCCCGAAAATATCGGCTGGTGTGGGGCAGGCGGCTGCGACCGACATCGATCAATCTGAAAATTCTGATTGATCGTGCGCAAATTTGCCCGACGGACATTTATCCCAGCCGAGGGGTCAGTTCCTAGTCAGAACGAGGGACAGAAGAGGAAGGCTAAACAACAGCAACAAAATAAACTCCAGGCAATACGAGGCAGCGGGACTAGAAAGCAAAGTGATGGAGATGTTTATCAATTTATCTAATCATGAAGTTACAAATATTAAGAGGCAAGTCCTATCCAAAGGATTATCTTTTTGTCCAACTAATAATTCAGGCAAGTTTATCATCTATCATTTTTGCAGGCAACTGTAGAAAATATACATGCGTCAACATCTGCATATTTTGTGTAAGTTATAGGGTCATAAGAAATCATTCATCAAGGAATACATTTTGGTATTTATTATGCAAAAATATTACAGACAATACAAATTATAGAGCGTCAAACAATTGACAGCTTACAATATTTCAGATAAAATAATGGTTTAAAGTTTTAGTGTGGGAAGTATGAATTATGTGATAACCAGTATGTGGCCCCACTCCTTTTTGGAGCTTTTATATAAGAATATATAATTACATGCAGTAAGGGCTAGGCCACACTAGCGCGTTTTTCGTGTTTGCGCTTTTGTTCGCAATTGCGCCCGTGTTTTTTGCTAACATGGAAATCGCAGGGAACGCAAACATTCCTGCGATTTCTGCTGCGCGTGCGATTGTGCGTCCATTTCCGTTTTGCGTTAAATCATTTTTTCGCGCAATAAGATGCATTTTCTCTTTGAAAATAGCGAAAATGCATGCGCAAACGCGAAACAACGCGTGCGATTGTGCGCATGATTTGGTGGGTTGTAGTGTGACCTCTACCTAAGATAGGTACTAAAGGGATTGAATCAAAGCTGATTTATTTAGTGCTACAGGTGTAAATGATGGTTATGCCAAAAACATACTTGTAAACATACTTAATTGATTTTACCCTGTTGCATATTAGTGTTAATATGTGCTTGGAACATATTGGAAAGCAGAAGTGAAAATGGTACAACCCATCTGGTGTCATTTTCTATTTTTGTGTTGCCAGGCATTTTTAGTTTTGTCGTGAAGCCTCCATCTTCTGGAGCTCGTCGTCTGAAAGACATATGTCCATCCAGTCCAATCCATCTAGCAATATCCTCATTTCCTGCTTAACTGTTGATCCAGAGGAATGGCAAAAAAAAAATTTATGAAGGGGGAAAAAATTCCTACCTGACTCCAAGTGGCAATCGGAAATTTCCCTGGATCAACTCTACTTTATGTATCAATACCAGTAACTTGCAACATTCCTTGTTTGCAGAAACTCATCCAGCCTTTTTTTTAAACAACTGTCCAATGAACCTGCCATAACAACGTCCACTGGAAGACCGTTCCATAGCTTTACCATGCTTGACAATAAAACATAAATCACAGTGTTCAGATCCTCTAAAACCAATCTCTAAGCCAGATTTGAGACATGTAACCGTGCATATGTATATAATCTGACTTACGTTGTCAGTATGGTGACCCGGGTGCGAGCCTGCCCTGGGTCCGTCACTAAAAACAGCACTCGTCTCCCAACACTATCTGGTTCAGATACACACAGATAATCACGGGTTAAACTTACCTTAGTGGGTCTGTGGTCCGGGTGCTGCACGCCCTGGACCCGTCGCTACTGGTCCTCTGTAATACTCTACTAACCTACCACGAGGAGCTTCGGCGCATGCCGGAATACAAGACATCTGCGACTTTTCAATTCAACACACTTTATTCACACCAGTGACATAGCAAACAAAAAAACTTCCATAGCCTTACGCGTTTTGAGCGTAATCTCTGCTCTTAGTCATAGGCTGAAAGGAACTAACGTACTAAGTGAAGTGCTTATATACCCACACAGCATGATCCAAACTGTTAATCCTTCATTATACAGTATCCATATGTGTGCAACATCAACCATAGTTAAAAGAATTTTTTTTAAATTTGCAAACACTTCTACATGAATATTATTTGTGCAATATTCTACCCTATCTTATACAAAATCTTCCTATACCAAACAGAAAAAAATATTAATTAAACATGATAGCTATAACATGCAAAAATGCACTATTTGTCATAATGTGATACATAGCTATTTATATTTTATATGCTTTTTACATAATAACTCCTATCTATAAAAATTACATATATAAGTAAATTCTGTGTATATATATATATATATATATATATATATATATATATATATATATATATATAATATATAAAGTGCTATAATCCTGACCCGAGGAATTGGCTCTTCTGTGCTGGGCCATACGTTGATGCAGTTGCTGTTTGGTCTCCCCCACATACAAATCAGAGCATTCTTCACTGCACTGCGTATATGATGTCGCTTATCTTGTGTTTCGGTATTGGGTATTTCAGATGTACCAATTGCTGTCTCAGTGTGTTGTGTTGCGCTTAATACCTTTAAGGGCATAGCACCCAGCCACTGGTTCAGATATGTGGATGGCACCTGGGTTAAAATCCACCAGAAGGAAGTAAAAGCTTTCACAGAACACATCAATGCGGTAGACCAAAACATCACATTTACAAGGGAAGAGGTACAAAACAACAAACTGGCTTTCTTGGACTGCTTGGTAGAAGTTAAGGAAAATGGTGAACTGGATGTAGAGGTTTACAGAAAACCAACACATTCAGATCAGTATTTGATGTTTGACTCCCACCACCCTTTAGATCATAAGCTGGGTGTCATCAGAACCCTGCAACACAAAGCTGAGAACATCCCCACAACAAAGAGGCGAAGGCTAAAGAAATGAAACATCTCAGAAGAGCCCTTAAAACTTGTGGATCCAGACTGGGCCTTTGTCAAAAGAAGTAGAAGGAAGAAAAGAACAGGAATACCAACAGTTAAGGGGAATAGCAAGACAGAAGAAAGAACATGGTCATCCCATATGTAGCAGGGGTCTCCGAGAAATTAAGAAGAGTTTTCAAAAAACGCCGTATCCCTGTCTGCTTTAAACCAAACAACACACTGAGGCAGCAATTGGTACATCCGAAAGACCCAATACCAAAACACAAGAAAAGCGACATCATATAAGCAGTGCAGTGAAGAATGCTCTGATTTGTATGTGGGGGAGACCAAACAGCAACTGCATCAACGTATGGCCCAGCACAGAAGAGCCAATTCCTCGGGTCAGGACTCAGCCGTGTACCTGCATCTTAAGGATAAAGGACATACCTTTGAAGATTGTAATGTTAACATATTGGCAAAGGAACGTGACTGGTTGAAGAGAGGTGTTAAGGAGGCCATTTATGTGAAAATAAAGAAACCAAGCCTAAATAGAGGTGGGGGGGTTCGACACCAACTTTCTGCCATGTACAATGCTGTTTTGACACCTTACTCTGGGCGTTCCTATAACACCTCTTAGCCACTATCCAATCATGCCCTTAACACCTGGCTGTGATATGCTAATTGGAATTTTCCAGGGTACATAATTGCCACAGATTCTTGTACAAGTCATTCTGAATTGAGAAAGCCAGTCGGATGACTAGCGAAACGTCTTCAAGAACTAAACTTCAAGTGCAGTTGATCTAATTGAATACAACAGATATAGTATAGTATAGTATTTGAGGTTGAATAAAGACATACGTCCATCCAGTCCAACCCATCTAGCAATATCCTCATTTCCTGCCTAACTGTTGATCCAGAGGAAGGCAAAAAAAAAACACCAAATTTATGAAGGGGGAAAAAATTCCTTCCTGACTCCAAGTGGCAATCGGAAATTTCCCTGGATCAACTCTACTTTATGTATCAATACCAGTAACTTGCAACATTTCTTGTTTGCAGAAACTCATCCAGCTTTTTTTTTAAATTAACCAATGAACCTGCCATTACAACGTCTTGGGAAGACAGTTCCATAGCTTTACCGTTCTCACAGTGAAAAGCCCTTTCCGAGCTTGAAGCCTAAACCTTTTTTCTTCAAGTTTTAAGGGATGTCCTCGTGTCCTTTGACATGTTCTATTGGTGAACAATGCCCCAGATAGTTTATTGTATGGCCCGTTAATGTATTTATACACCGTAATCATATCCCCATGCAAGCGCCTTTTCTCCAGCGTACATAATTGTAACTTTTCCAGTCTCTCTTCATATTCAAGCTCCCCCAATCCCCTTATTAATTTAGTTGCCCTTCTCTGAACCCTTTCCATTTCAAAGATGTCCTTTTTGTACACAGGATTCCAAAACTGCACCGCATATTCCAAATGAGGCCTTACCAATGCTTTGTAAAGAGGGAGAATTACATTTTCCTCCCTTGAATCCATACCTCTCTTTATACAAGACAATACCATGCTGGCTCTGGCTGTTGCCGCCTGGCACTGCTTGCTACCTTTAAGTTTGTTATCCACCAAAACTCCAAGATCCTTTTCCAACAGGGATTCACTTAACACAGAGCCATTTATAGTATAAGTAGCACAAGTATTTTTAAGTCCAAAATGCATCACCTTACATTTATCAACATTGAATTTCATCTGCCACTTAGCAGCCCAATGTGATAATCTATCTAGATCCCCTTGCAACGATTGCACATCCTCTGAAGTTTTTAATGGTCGACAAAGTTTTGTGTCGTCAGCAAACACAGAAACCTTGCTGACAATACCCACTTCCAAATCATTAATAAATAGATTAAATAGAAGCGGCCCCAACACAGAACCCTGTGGCACCCCACTTAGCACTTTAGTCCATAATGATGAAGCCCCATTAACAACTACTCTCTGCATCCTATTCATTAACCAATTTTCTATCCATGTACAAATGTGACTCCACAGACCAACAGACCTTAGCTTATTCATTAGTCGCCTATGGGGGACTGTATCAAAAGCCTTTGCAAAATCCAAGTAAACTACATCTACTGCTATACTAGAGTCTAAATTTCTACTTACTTCCTCATAAAAGCCAAGCAAGTTAGTTTGACAAGATCTATTCCTCCTAAATCCATGCTGGTTACTACTTATAATGTCAGTCCTTGAAACATACTCTAGAACGTGTTCCCTTATTAAACTTTCCAGGATCTTCCCCACCACTGAAGTTAAACTTACAGGCCTGTAATTACCCAGCTGTGAACGACTACCCTTTTTGAATATTGGAATAACATCAGCCTTTTTCCAATCCAGAGGCACACCACCGGACATGAGGGAATCAGCAAAAATAAGAAACAATGGCCTAGATAAAACTGAACTTAGCTCCTTAAGTACCCGAGGATGTATTTTATCCGGTCCAGGAGATTTATTAATATTAACCTTATTTAGTTCTTTCTGTACCATATCCTCGGTTAACCAAAGTGAACTTGAATCTTGTATACCTTTATTGCTACTATACTCTATGATATCTGTACTTGGATCTTCTATAGTGTATACAGAGGAAAAAAAATTATTCAAGACATTTGCTTTATCGCCATCCTCCGTAACTAACTTATCCCCATTAATTAATGGTGCCACATTCTCAGTCCTCATCTTCTTACTATTAATATACTTAAAAAAATGTTTAGGCTTAGTGATGCTTTGTTCAGCTATCCTAACTTCATTATTAATTTTAGCTAGTTTGATTGCTTTCTTACACTCCTTGTTACAGTTTTTATAGTCCCTAAAGGCCCTTTCCGTTCCCTCGGCCTTAAAGGTTTTAAATGCCTTTTTCTTCCTTACCATTTGCCTCTTTACATCAGAATTCAGCCACATGGGCGCGGATTTATTTTTTTTACATTTATTTCCCAAGGGTATAAATTTAGATGTGAACTGGCTTAAAATCCCCTTGAACACAGTCCACTTCCGTTCAGTACCTTTACCTGATAATACATTATCCCAGTTGACATTCTGAAGAGCTGCTTTTAACCTGGGAAAATTTGCTTTCCTGAAATTAAATGTCTTTGTTAACCCAGCGCACTTTTCCTTTCGATAACAAAGTCCAAATGCCACTATTTCATGGTCACTATTCCCTAAGCCTCCCGTTACCTTTATATCTATAATGCGCTCCACAATGTTAGATATTACCAGATCCAACAGAGCTCCTTTCCTAGTAGGAACCTCAACCACCTGTGAGAGAAAATTATCCTGCAGCAAATTCAGGAACTCATCGCCTTTTTCTGTGATGGCATTTCCACCACACCAATCAATGTCAGGGTAATTGAAGTCCCCCATAATGAGCACACTCCCCAAACTTGCAGCCCTTGCCAACTGCATATGAAGTTGGCTCACCTCCTCTCTGCTAGCATTTGGCGGCTTATAGCAGACACCAACAATGACATTACCCCCTTTCCTGTTGCCTAATTCCACCCATATTGCCTCCACTTTATCATCCATATCACCAGTTATCTCTTCTTTTAAATTTGGCTTCAATTCTTTTTTAACATAAACACATACTCCTCCCCCTTTCCTTTTTTTTCTGTCCTGCCTAAACAAGGCATATCCTTCTATATTTACAGCCCAGTCGTGAGAACTGTTCAACCACGTTTCTGCTATACCTATTACATCATACTTTTCATTCAATGCCATCATTTCCAATTCACCCATTTTGTCAGCCAGGCTTCTCGCATTTGCAAACATACATTTTAGATTATGATCCTGTAATTTATTCGTACACTTTGATACACATTCTATCCCAGTGAGACTGCTAATACCCTCCCCCCCCAAACCTAGTTTAAAATCTCCTCCAACCCTCTAGCCATCTTCTCCCCTAAAACAGCTGCACCACCATCAGTGAGGTGCAACCCATCCCTACTAAAGAGCCTGTAGCCGACAGCAAAGTCTGCCCAGTTCTCAAAAAACCCAAACCCTTCTTCCTTACACCACTCTCTTAGCCACGCATTAATGCTCCTAAGCTCCCACTGTCTCCCTGGCTTAGCACGTGGCTGCGGTAGTATTTCTGAAAACACTACCCTGGAGGTCCTTGCTTTTATCTTGGCCCCTAGTTCTCGGAAATCATGTTTAAGGACCTCACCTCCACCTCTAGCTTTGTCATTGGCAATGTGAACCAAGACCGCCGGGTCACACCCGGCCCCACCCAATAATCTGGCTACACGATCCACCACATGCCGAACCCTAGCACCAGGCAGGCAACACACAGTTCGGCATGTAGGGTCTTGGCGGCAGATTACCCTATCTACCTTCCTTATAATGGAGTCCCCTACCATTACCACCTGCCTTGCATTCCTGACCCTTCGTTCCTCCTCCCTTGTATCAGAGATGGCAGTCCCCTGGGTGCTCAAGGGACTAGCCCCCTCCATACACGCTAATTCCGAGGTGTCCTCCTCCATTACCTAAGGCGGCAAATCTGTTGGGATGGACAATCTGGGAAGAAGCCCCCCTACTCTTCCGTCCCCCACTTCCCCTAGTAACCCTAACAAAACTACCTCCTTCCTCATCCTTTCTTGTCCCTCTTCCACCCACCTCTATACTGGCCCCAGCCAGTGCCTGCTGACCCCCCAGTTCTGCCAATCCCCGCAATGCTGCAAGCTGCACCCTTAGACTCTCCACCTCAGCTTCCAAACGGGCAACCCACTCACACCTGACACAGACATAGGTTCCCCGGAACGTCTGCTCCAGGTTCCTATACATGTGGCACGATGCACACTGCATGGTACTGACAAAACTGTCCCTTCTAATACACCACACCAACACAGTGACGCACAAACCTTGTTTAATTGCCCTTCTTGTTTCAATGTCCTTTTTATATGTCCTTGAGAGAAAGGGACACTCACAGGAAACTTCCTTTTGTTAGGTCCAAACCATGACCTGGATGAATGAGAACCTTCACAAGCATATTTCAAATCATTAATAAACAGATTAAGGAAAGCGGCCAAACACCGAATCCTGTGGCACCCCACTTGGCACTTTAGTCCATATTGATGAAGTCCCATTTACAACTCCTCTCTGCATCCTATTCATTAACCAATTTTTGATCCATGTACAAATGTGCTAGAGTGTGGAGCATGTGTAGTGTAGATGATCTGTGCCACACTACAGCCAATAGCATTCACCCAGTGATTGTGTTATCTTGAACGCAAAACTGCTTTGCAATAGGAAGGTTAGCAGCATTGGCAACCGTAATCCCTGCTTGAATCAAGTAAGATATTCTTTTAGCTGTAGGAGTTTGAATGTGTGTTTGAATTCTCAGCAGAACTCTAGTTAATTTCCCTCTGACCCTACAGAAGTGGTACTTTGATGGAAATGGAGGCCGGCTATATATGGGTGGAATGCCCGACTATTCCTTACATTCTACATTATTATCTGCAACAACATGTAGGTTTCTTATGTTCGTATTTTAGAGACACCTCAGATTTTCTCTCAAAGATGAGGAATGTAACTGCGGATGGTTGCATTTTTACAACCTGTAATATGGAATCACTGTATACAAACATTACCCATAGAGATGGCCTCAGGGCAAATTATTAAGTTCGTAAGGAGGGATGCACTCACATTCTTTTTACACTATTTATTGTGAAAGATATATGCATATATCTTGCCTCAGCGACACTACAGACTTTTTAAATAGGTAAAGAACGACAACACAAGTGGACAAATGCACATATCTAGCAACTATGGACATAGTTATTTTACACCTGTATCCCCATTTAAAAAGGCATTGGCATATTTATTAGAACAAAATCTACCTACAGGACTGGTTAACTTCATATTGGATTTGTTGATTTCCATTTTAATGACACCTTTTATTTACAGGAATTTGGGATAAGTATGGGTGCTATTTTGCGCTGTTGTGCGTGTATATATTCGTCTAAAATTTTGAAAAGCACCAGTAACAAATATAATAACTGTATATTGTCATACATGAGATTTGTAGATGACGTGTTCTTCAGTGGACAGGCACTGAATGTCAACTTCTAAAATTTATACATGACGTCAACACGAGAATCTGAAATTTACTGTAAAATATGATCAAAAATCGGTGTCATGATATACATGTCATGATAGATGTCATGATATATAAAGCAGGGCCCACTCTCAGAATTGACCTTTATGTGAAACCAACAGATAAAAACAATTTGCCATCAGCTTCTAGTTTCCATCCAGCTTATACTATTAAAGGAATTCCATACGGCCAGTTTCTGAGAGTTAGGCGAAATGTCTCTGGTTTTTTTAATTCGATGGGACTTAGTGCTCTATGTGGAAACAAATATTATGTTCCCCTTGTTGAAGATTGTAATGTCAACATCTTGGCAAAGGAACATGACTGGTTCAAGAAAGGTGTCAAGGAGGACATTTATGTGAAAATAAAGAAACCAAGCCTGAAAAGAGGGGGGGTCAACACCAACTGTCTGCCATGTACAATGCTGTTTTAACCCTGGGCAATTTCGATAACACCTCTTAGCCACAATGTATCCACGCCTTGCATTCAAAAGTTCCCTAAAACCTGGCTGTGATATGCTAATTGGGCCTTTCCAGCATACTTAACTGCCAAGAGATTCTTGTACAAGTCATTCTGAATTGAGAAAGCCAGTCGGATTACTAGCAAAACGTCTTCAAGAATTAAACTTCAAGTCCAGTTGATATAACTGAATAAAACATAACTAAAGAATACATTTTCAACAATTTTGCATTTGATAGAATATGAACACAATTGCACAGTACATTTTGTTTATTAGCAATATCCATGTTAATAATGACTCAAAACAAGGAGCATCATAAAACTTAAGTATATAAAATTTATTTCTTAGCGTTTGTAATAAATAACATTGACAAATCAATTCATTTCTGAACTGTTCATGATGTTCCCATTTTTATGTATGTCAAAAGTATTCAAATATAATGGTTCATCACATCCCTAGGGTTACAGGGACAAATATTCATTTACAATTTGCTGCTATTCAATACTTCTTGTGCATCTCGGTATAAAAATACTATGGTTATAAAAGTGCTAAAAAACATATATTTATTATTCCTTTTTTCTGACATTCTGAGATATGATAAAGTCAGATTACCACGTGGTAATTCTTTAGGAATACAAGATAAACACAAATTAAATAAAAATATATATAAAAATAGATATTTGCGAGACATATTAAAATAAAAATTCAATGAAAAATGAGGCAGACATGTTAAATACATGCTTGTTTTTCATAGTAACAGCCACACATTTTTGTTGAGACATTTTTTAAATTAATTCTATCACAGCAACATTAGCCAAACTTTTGAAGAACACTTCCATTTTCATTTCAGGCCAAAATGAAAATGTATTGCATTACAGAAAGAAACACATCCATAACACACCCACTAGTAGAGTTAATGGTCACAGTCATAAAAAAAAACACGTTTCTAGAGGGAGAGGAGGTTTCCATTTTGTTGTACCTGAGATATGTTTAAAAGAAAATTAAAATTAACGTTTTAAAGTGACAGTACAAATATTTCCTGGTACAGAGCATCTGTATTAATGCTTTCAATGGCAGAAGGTTCATCAAGTATATTAGGATGCCTCTTGATTTGCTGTTACAGAGTTGTGGTTAGCAGAAAATGAGACGCCTTTGCGAGCTTGAGTCTGGGCCCGTCTCTTGGCTAAACGAGATTTGGATGGTGGAGAGAGCTTCATGGAGCAGATTGTATGGATAATGCTCTCTTGCTCTTCACTCAGATCACTGTCATGCTGTGAGAGTTGGCGGTTCAAGGCAATAGCTTCTGCTGCAAAGAGTGTGAGATCCTTTGTACTGCTGTTCCTGTAATGACAAAAATACATTGTAGTAGGGAATGCCAACATTTTTATTAAAAAAAAAAAAAATCACACAATGTGGTTCAAATATGATCTGTCTTCTGGCTATGACCAGGAATACCCAGCAAGTTTTGGTTGTTAGCTTAAGATCAACCTGCACTAGGCTTCAATGAGAACAAAGAGGCAAATAATGTACCTAAAAATGGTGGGTCTTAAGGTCCTACAAAGGATATCTGCACATCAGCTTAATTCTAACAAGCTCTTTCACAATGTACTATTACAGATAGTGGATAAAATGTCTAAAATTTTGCAATGTGAACAAAGTGTTCCCCACCTTCATAATATTGCTGCAAAGGAGGATGAAATTCAGCAACAACAATTAAATCCACAATCAACAGAATATCAAAACAGCTGAGAGAAATCCAATCCCATTTTTTTCTACTGTGCTTCAATGCCATATTCTCTCATAAATTGGAGTTTGACCTAAAATACACTCTCTTACAAAGTAAGCAGATTGCACATGTACCAATGTATTATACAAACTTATCCTTGTATATTTCCAGATCTATTACAACATTGACATCTGCTTCTTAAAATGTATGAACACTAACAGGACATCATTTGAATATTGACAGAATTGAATATTGACAAGTCAACTGACATTAGCCAAAACCCTAACTTTATTAGGCTTCTGAATAGTGCTAGCAATACTATTTTGAACTTTTTAAAATCTCACAATCTTGTTCAGATCTCTGTAATCCTAAAATCAGACTTCTCTCCTCAGAAGCTTCCTTTACCAAAAACCAACCATTAATAAAACCTTCGCATTGTTCTGATTAATTTTAGATTTTCTCTGAGAACTAAAATTATCTTCTCCTCTAAGGTTGGTGTGTTTGAACTCAAAAAAACCCAATTCCTTTTGGATAACCTGAAGTTGCAAACTATTAGACCGACATGTACTGACCCTCCCACTTTTTTCCCCCTTTTAAACAACAACTCCCTATATTGCCATAAACAACAAAAGTATAGACTCCTGGAATATAAATCTTAAGAACTAAATATCTTCTGAATATCATGAGAAAGTTTGGTAATAGCCATGTACAGCCTTTCACCAAACTTCATACCTTCTTAAAATGGGTGCAGACATAAGTTTGTTTTAGAAGTATTATATGCAGCCCAAAGTCTCCAGCCATAGCTCTTGTCTGGAAGCCATGGTGAATGCAATAAACCTTGCAGCCAGTCTTACTAGGCCAAAACAACAACCAAAAAAATCCACAGCAAACCCAAAGTCATTCATTTACTTTAGAGGAATGCATAAAAGAAAAGAAAATTCTCATATACCCATACTTTATCACTCCAGAAAGAGAGGTCAGGAAAATAGCTGGTCTACATGTCACACTTGCAACAAAAGCTTTTTTCAGACTATACTTAATACTGTTCTCTAGCTGGTCATTAAAAGGCCATGGCATCATCCAATGCAAGTACTTTTTGCACGCAACACTTACTAATGTTGTGTCAACCATAAAATGGAAATGGCTCTCTATGGTGTATTAATCTGCTGCAAAAGCAGACATAAAACTTGTTTGCTTGCTATGCTTATTAAAACTGTAGCCATTATCACTCTGTGCTAACACAGCTGGGGAACAAGGGAGCACAGATCCAAACAGGGAGGAGCTACCCACCTTTGGGGAATAGCTGCCATGATGAATGGGAAAATATGTATGCTTTAAACTCATGAGAATATAGCCAAAGTATATCCTCCTCTCATTCTATACCAAGACACTTGTGATGCTAGCTCAAACAGCATACAATAGTAGTCATCTATCATAGCAACTGATACATTCTTAAGGCAACAAATTTACAAGACTGAATTTGCAGCTGAATTAGCGACATAAAAAATGGGTTATTATGTAACAAAGGGGTCACTGACTGGTTCTACAGTAAACAACATTAACTGCTTGCAGGTTACATTACCTTTGAAGAACAAGCGGAGTAGGTAATCCTCGTTCTGGAGCATCCTATGAAGAATATAGGAGGTAGTTACAAAATAAGAAAATGACAAAAGAACAAATCTTAAATGTCATGTTTTATAAAACTACTAATTTCTGTTAAAACCTTCTACTAAAAAATACTATTTTTTAATATAGTTTAAATTTATTTTAATAACATTTAGAAGAATAAGAACACCATTTTGGGGATTTTGATTTTTTTTATGAATATCATGCTAAATACCATGGAAATTCTTCAATTACAAATCTTGTGATACTCACGCCTTGTACCCATGGGTGCTGTAAAACTTGAGCAGCACTTAGTCGTTCTTTAGCATCCCGAACTAGCAACTTAGAGATCAGATCCTTAGCTGAACTAGAAATATGAGACCAGTCTTTTTCTGGAAATTCATATTTGCCCTCTTGAATACTTTCAAATAGTTTATTCTGTCATGAAAAAAAAAGGAGAAAGATTTAAAAAAAAAAAAAAAAAAAATGTTGTTACACCACAGTCAAAACTTTCTCCTAGGCAAAGAACAATGACAAAATGAAAAGTCAGATACCACTTGATACAAGCAGAATCATCAATAAGTAGTTTTGGGGGGCTATTGCAGTCATCAATCAATCAGTCAATCTGTCAGTCATGGATGTAGTGGTTGACATCACAGCCAAAGACTGAATGCTATTCCTATAGCTGCCTCTCTTGTAAAAGATATTGGAAAGCTTGAAGAAAAGGTAGAAACCTTGTGGGAGACAGAGGGAAGGGAAAGAATAATAAGTCAGAACTACAACTGTCACCTAACTTTTCCTGTTTTAGGGGTTAGTTACCTATAACTAATTTTTATTTTAAGAATGAACATGCATTTTAACAGCTTCCTATACTAGTATAGGGATCTGATAATTCACAATGGTAATTTTCTGTCCAGAACCACCAATACTACAGCATAGCTACTTAATATAGGTGGAGCATAACCCAGAACGTATAGCCTCCCCGACAAACATTAAAGAAAGCAATACATCACTGCTATCAATCTTTCATGCAGAAGATTTGATGTATTTCAGAAAATGATTTTAAACCTAAGCTCAGCATTAAAGTGGAATCGTATGCTTCCAGATTTAACAGACTGTGCTGAATAACTTCTGCTTAGCAGTCATAAAAAGATGAATTTCAAAGAATACAAATCATTTTCTACATTTACCAGGAAGGCAGTCTATCAAGAAAAAAAGCTTCATGCAATAAATAAACCTTAATACCTCAAAAATAAAACCAATTTAGGAACTCATTTGTGTTAATTTAAGGGATAATTGACAATCACAATCAAAAAAGCAGCCAACATCTAAAAACTGAACTATATTAAAAAAAAAGGAAAATATATACATTACGCTCATTATACAGCAAAAACGGAATTTTCTAATCCTAACTTGCACAAACATTTCACTACAACAATTTAACAAAAGAACTAAACAAAAATAAACAGATAATTCCACAAATGCAGAAATAAACGGCTATTTTTACCATTAGAGAATCTCTATTACTTGCCTAATATATCATCCAGCTTGTACACCAGAGGACGGGGAATAAGCCCCTGAAATGTTGTGCGATATTATTTTGCCATGTAAACCACTCCCGGCCTGTCATCTCACTCCTCTCCAGTCTATCTTAAACCCAGCAGCTTGGATCATCTCACTCTCCTCCAAAAGAGAACCCACAACCCCAATACTGCAGTCCATATGGTGGCTTCCCATCAAACAAAGAATCTTATACAATACTTCTTTTAACCTTTAAATCACTTCACTCAGCTGCAGATCCCTACTTATCTTCTCTCACTTATGTTATGTTCCTGGACATGCCCTGCGCTCCTCGCAAGGCAATCTTCTCTACAAACCCCCAACTAGCATTGCTTCCTCCCATATTAAACCATTCTCTCTTGCTGCTCCCTACCTTTGGAATTCGCTCCCTCTTTCACTTCACCAGGTCACATCCATAAGCTATTTAAAATCTAAACAGTTATCCTATATTTCTGAAAAACAGCACTATTAATGATTGGTAGCTAACATGTATCTGTATGTTGTCCCTCCCACTTAGATCATAAGCTCTTCGAGGCAGGGATCTCTTTCCTAATAAGTCAAGGCACACCACATTTATTTTATTTATAGATATATGTATTCTTAAAGTGCATGTATACTGAAAAAAATGACTTTGCGTCATCTTAATCTATAAATTAATACATGTAAGTAGCACTTACTCTGAGGTGTGTGTTACTGCATGCCTTCAATACAATACTTGTTTTGCTCAGGCTCTGACCACTGACCTGACTATTTTCCCACATACCAAAACTGCATACACCATACAGTACAGCAACTGTCAAACCATTCCAGCTACAACAAAACTGCTTACAGAAATGCTGAAATGCAAGATGTTTCAGATTGGATATCTAATGAAATAGGGGGCCGATCAACAAAAAGATTGGTACAGTGAGAGTTGGGATGAATTATAGTTTCCACTAATGGGCAATTAAAAAAAATAAATTTACAGTGTACATACCCTTTAACCTTTGAAACTTTATTTATGTAAATTTAATTTATTTGTATAATGGCTTGCAATTATCCCCATTTTAATACTTTATTTTTTACCGTTTTTATATTTTATAAATGTACAGTGCTGCGTACCTAAGTGGCGCTATATAAATAAAATTATAGATGCATAAACACTGTTCTGCATCATTTGCATTGTTTATTACTTTTGCTCTTTGGAGGAAGGAGCTGGAGGTAAGCATCTGTTGTAATCTACCTGGGTGAGTCTGCTGCCTTGATTATATTTGGAATGATAGTCATGAAAACTGCCTCTACTTCCATTCCATGCCTTCTCTGTGTGGTAGACACCAATAGATCTGCAACTACTCTCTTTAAAAACCTTGCAGCTTTTCTAAATCTAAAAGTTTAAAGACGCTCTTCACCATTAGGCAAAAAAAAAATTACTCTATTATTCATCTTTTTCAATTTCGTCCTTTAAGCAGTCTCTTGGGACATATATGCTCATATATGCACTACTTTGGTTCATAGTGTTCAACCATTACATTTTTAGATGTCTGATCACTGCCAAAAACATAGCAATTTGACGATAATAAACCAAATGGGAACTTCAGTGCAGACTTTGAAGGCATAAAATCATTTCTGAACATTCTGTCTAATATCATCCAAATTAAAAATCCATTCTAAATGTTCTCTCAGATATATACAAAATGCAGCCCAATTTAATATTGTTTATGAAGTCATTACTGAAGCACAAACAAGGCCCAAAAGATTAAAAGCAATATGGAAGCACCTGAATGAAAACAGGAGGGAATCCTACAACACACATTTGATTACAATCAAAAGGAAAAAAAAATTGTGAAGGTTCTCAGGTCATGCTCTGTGGTATTCAGTCAGATCAACTGGCCTTAAAAGTTTAGTTCTTGAAGAGGTTTCACTAGTCATCTGGCACGTGTAGGTATCTGCCTGCATGTCTCTCATCATGCCTGCCATAACATTTTGTTTCCTGGCTTCTGTGTGGTCTTCATGAGGGACAGAATAACTAATGTTTTAAAACATTTATTTACCAGTCTATGGCCTAACAGTGGCTGCTGAACTGGAGGACTGATGATGTCTGGTCACTTAAGTCAGCCCTAAAGTTGACAGCACCCACTTCTACAAGCTACCCTCACAAGCCAGACACCTTTTTTGTGGCGGCATAAAGATTTAGAAGGCTGCTTTTAAAAGTTTGCCAAAAGGTCTTACATCGCCATTTTCCACTGATAACGTACTACAGTATAAGATTTTGATTCAGACAAGAGTGCTTTATATATTTCACAGACAATGAAATCACCACTTTACAGATGTGATCAAAATAAAACAGATTTCTAAAAGATAAAATTTCTATACCAACAAAATGAACCATCTGCTTATTTAACGGCTATGTCCACCAATTTTTAAAGTATGTTTTATAGTTTTTTCTTTTCTTCTGCAGGTTTTACTGAAGAACGGGAGGTAAGACATAGCACCTAATGTCCTTCAGTTAAACTGAATAAAACATACTTTAAAAATCGGTGGACATACCCGTTAAAAAAAACACTAACATCAAAGCATCATGGACAGCAGTTAAAGGCTAAAGCTATATTCCAAACTGCCAAAAGACACAAATGAGTTAGTTATTACACTTCTTCAACAGCGTGTCTATCTATATAGGTCAGCTCGCAGACATGAAGGAGGAAAAGCGTAACAGAGAATGAACAAGAGCATTGGGGTTGAGGTGAATATAGTTGTCCTTAAATAGATTTTTTGGAATGTGGAAAGCTTGTCCTTAGAATGTTCTATTTGCTCTTTTTTTCTGTTTTCAAGGTGTTGGCATGTCATTTTGAAATCTCTAAATTGGTGATAGAGCAGAGCAATAAAATGGTAATGCTGACCATACACTAGAAACATACACTATGTTCCAGCTATGTTGACACAAACACTTGGCCTGATAATTTTTTTCCAAACCCCTTTTATCACAAAATGAATGAGCCAGGACAGGGAGCATTACAACCACATTTAGAGGGAAAACAGTCTGACATTAAAGATATTTAATTTTGAGTTAAAGTCCTAAAATTGCAAAACAAAAGCACAACGATAAATACAATAAATGTTTTCGGTTTACAATCGTAAACGCAAAAAAAGAACAAACCATTAAACACACACTGACACAGCCCTACATCTACCTCCACCCTTCCGTGTTCATGGCACCAGACACCATAAGTTTAAACAGAATAGAAGAATATAGCAGAGCTTCTGAGCATGACCAACATTTACCAATGTGTAAATAGAAGTAAAAACAAAAAAAGTCAGTGGCCTAAAAAATTAGAAAATAGGACAGTAGTCTGGCAATATAAAGAAGAAAAACATACAATAAACTTGATTTTATTACCTGCAGTTCTATATATCAATACTCCATGCAAAACAACTTCATGCTTTGACGATTTAGCTTGGTTTAAGGGAGCACAGTGTACCAGCAACATTTAATAAATCGATTAAAACTTTTTATAGAAAATGTTATTGCTGGTTAAGTATGACTCACAATGTGAGCTTTTGGGTATGGGCATACCAAGCTGAGCATGCCTGTACCAAATGGATGAGGGTTTAGGGAATCAAGGTAGTGACTGTGGGGTTACTGCAGTAAAAATGAATGTGTCTAGTCCTAGTTTCTTTTAAATTAATCTACCAATTTTTTTGATGTATCACAAAATATAACCGTTAAAATACCTGACAAACTCTGCAAATTTCTCCACGGTCCCATCCACAGTCTGTCCCACAGTTTCCAACAAATGGAGGATACCCACTGAGCATAATGTAAAGAATGACGCCAAGGCTCCACAAATCACAGCGCTTGTCATAAAAAGAAGCTTCCTCTGTAAATACTTCCACAACTTCTGGGGCCATGTACTCTGCCGACCCACACTGCAAAAGAGAAACAAATAAAAAGGTTTTCAAACATGGAAACAAACGTTTTAATGTGAAATAAAAATGTCCTAACAATAAAAAAAATGGATTGTAAAAAATACAATTCTGATGATGGTCATACATGGATCAATATTATTACTGGCACAAAAATGTCAGGAAACCCCAATACTGATAATGGTATGATTTAGAGGGTGAACACACCACACGGAGAGATTATGGGCAGCTACCAGGTATCCGCAGGTAATATCGCTATGTGTATGGCCACCATGAATTTATCATTTTGCAATATATTCAGTGATATACTTCCATACCTATATGGAACAACTCTCATAGTTGTGTAATCATCTGCAATAATAAACCATGTCCACTCAATGTTACAAAATCCTATTTTTGTGGACACAAGAGTGTTGTGTTAGATGATGTGAATCATTATAGTTACGTTTATGCGGTTAAAATTTAAAATAAAATGTATTAATTAAAGCAAAGTGTTTCATTCCAATAAAGTTGCTTTTCCAGGGTGATAAAACAGATTAACTATTGCACCCTACAGGAGGATTAGTAACTGCAGCATGTTTTACAGGGAGGTCAAACTGAAACCATGTTGCCTGGAATGACCCTATGTACAAACGATAACTGCTACATATGCTCTCCTTATGCTTTTCATAAGAATTCTTATAGCCTGCACCATCTCTCTTTCCAGCAAAGGTTCACGTCTTCGTTGTGCTACCCCAGCTTGTTATGAGCTTGGGCATGCACAGGGTGGCTTGCAAGGGAATCCTACTAACTCACAGCTGTGATTGACAGGTGGCAATCTTTTAGGAAGAGAGAGGGCATTTTGGGGAGGTGGTGAAGGCTAGAAAATGTTTTTTTAAAAAAAAGTACAGTGTCTAGGGAGTGCTAAATAGTGCTCTTTATGCCCAGGACAACAGAACAGGCTAGACAAGTTTTTACAAGGCAGGAATGTCTCGCATAGCAGCCTACCCCAGCATAATACATTGTCAGAATTGGCTGCAGGGACTCTGAAGTACTTATGCACATAATGAGACTTTGAACACATAATTAGCAAGTATTACAATTACTGTAAATAAAATCCATACCAATGGTGCTATGCCACAACGGTTGCTAGATCAGTAAAAAATGGGCAATTATTATTACATGCAGTGTGGCAGAATTACCACAATTGTTTAATTGCAATGGCTTTGCAATCAGTGAAGCTTAGCTAATTACAATTATTAAGTATGTTAATCAAACAAAGCCAACTGTTACTTTTATGTCACCATTCTCTGTTAACAAACTGTATATAGGTTGAGTTTAGCAGGTCGGCAGTGTTCATCACGCTCAGTAAATGCATACAGTGGTCATGGATCTTGGCTCTCCCCTACCCAGAAAAATTGCCAAATGATTTTCCTTTCAATGAAACACTGCAAATGGCAGTAAAGTTGGCCTATACACATGACTTGTAAATAGAAATCTTGTTTGATTTGCAGGGATTTGGTAGTTAATGGGCATGTGCATTAATTAAGATAACCAACCATGCAGCCAACAAAACATTGCTGTCTGCTGTAGGATCGGTAGTTTCGTGATGGAAACCTATATTTTAATCACCTTATTACATTAAAATGACACAAGCTAAGCCTTTTCAAGATCAGCGTTTGTTAGTACCCCAATGCAAATAATATATGCCCAATATTACTTGGAAGAATTGCTTGTTACACAGTGATCAGAACAAGAAATTAAGGGAAAATAACAGTACAACACAATAGGAATCCATAATATGTGTTCCTAAATTCTAGATCCATTGTTTCAAAACAGCTATGAGGCTTGTTGCCTGGAAACAGAATGATGTGCATATTTTTTGGCTTTAGATGTTAATATATCATCAAGAAAGCCTCTACAAATAAAAATTCACAAATCAACTTTATCTGTATTAACTACAAGACCAATTAAGCATAAAGAAAAATTAAGGAAATATTTACATTTTACTGGATTGTTTGTGTTATTCTAGTCAGGCTTGTGGGTTATGTGCCAGTAAAATGTATCATGTATCGAATTACGGTAAGTGAATAGATTCTATAACTCAATGCTATAAAAAATATTTGTTTTCATGTTTCTGGCTTTTCCAGAGATATGTAGCCCTCCCATTTTCATGACTTGTTTACAGAGCAGTCATAGCCTATCATCCAGTAGTTACTTAACATGTCTAGGGGAAAGAGAACTAGCCAAGCTCGAGTTAATATGAACATTTCATTTTATGGTTGGACATTCCCTTTAAAGAAAGGACTAGGGTTTTTTTTTCATGTATATTTTAGATTTAGTTTTATTTAATCTGCAGTTGCTTCAGATTTAAAACGCTTGATAAAAGGTCAAAGATGTAGGAAAGAAACATTGCCATTATACACTGTAAATAAAACAAAATCCAGTCACAGTGCAGAGATGTTAAACATGTTCATATCAATGTTTTTCTCAGTTATAGCAGTGCTCTGTTTCTATAGAAGAATTCGACTGAAGACAAACAGCCAGAAATCTTAAGAAAAATTTAGCATTAACATTTGATTTGCTGCAAAGTGAAATGCATTACTGTGATCCCAACACAGGATATACATTGGCCTGATAAGCAAATATGCAAAACTTCTATTTACTCGAAAACAATCTTGAAAGAACATTATTACAGTTAACGAACATTGCTTACAGGTGTTGTTAGCTCAGGTGTAGTTATAGGCGTACATGCACTGTTAAGTTTCACTCCACTTCCAAGATCAAAGTCACAAATTTTCACAGGTGAAATCTAAATAAAAAAAAGATATATATGTAAATGTGTGTGTGTTGACCCATTGTTGCAAACTACATACACTTCAGCACAATGCACAGTAAGATGCACCTACCGTATATACTCGAGTATAAGCCGAGGTTTTTAGGTTTAAAAATCAACCTAAAAACCTTGACTCGGCTTATACTCGAGTCAATAGAAAACTTACCTTGATTCCAGTTGCAGCCGCGATTCACGAAGGAAAGCCGGCAGTTCCCAGTAGTTCTTCGCGGGTGCGCGATGATGTCATCGCGCACGCCGGCGGGATGACGTCATCGCGCAGCCGCGAAGAACTACTGGGAACTGCACAGAGCGAGCGGCAGCCGGAGAAGAGCTGAAGACTGAAGACCGGCGGAGAGCTGAAGACTGAAGGATGAAGACTGAAGACTGGACAGATGAAGACTGGAGAGATGAAGACTGAAGACTGGACAGGTAAGGTAAGTGAACTGGGGGGGCTCTAGGGTGGCCATACAGTAGCACACTGGGGGGTGGCCATACAGTAGCACACTGGGGGGGCTCTAGGGTGGCCATACAGTAGCACCCAATACCTTTCTACTATAGGTGTTTGGAAACTACAACTCCCAGCAACGAAAGCATGCTGGGAGTTGTAGTTTCCAAACATCTACAGTGGAATGGTAGTAGGCAACTATCTACCCTCGGCTTATACTCGAGTCAATCATGGGTTACCCATTTTGGAGGCAAAAATGGGTACCTCGGCTTATACTCGAGTCGGCTTATACTCGAGTATATACGGTACTATGTTTTTCAATCACAAAAATGAAAGACAGTGCAATAAGAATGGGCTCTCTTATTCCTTACTATAGCACAATGCAAAAAAGTCACTGTCTTGAAATAGAATTTAGGGCAATTTAGAACAGCAATTTTTAATTTTAAAAGAATAGCCAACCATTCCATTGACAATACTCCTACTGGGAGATTTACCCAGAGGCACAAGCTCTCTGAGTAAATCTCCCGTTGAGGATTTACCAGAGGCTGTGCGACTCTGGATGAATCACACCCGCATGTAAGTATTTAACGTCAGCTATTAGCGTGCAAACAGCCACATAGTCTCTGGTAAACAGACTTGCGACAGCTGCACGAGGGCCTATTTCGGTACTCGCCACAAACCAAGACTTAGACTAGTATACAGAAAACATCCTATATTGCAGCATATTGGTTTCTGGCAAACATATCACAAGTTAAAGCATTGAGTTGGGGGTTGTGTTTTGCAAACTTTGCTGCTTTATAGTTTTTAGGTTTTTTTTACATGTTTATATGGTAAACTAAAGAAATGTGTTTTGGGCTTTAGCTTTCTCAATTGGGTTAAGATCTCAACAGATCATCACAAAATTATGCCTTTTGGGTGAAGTTGGTAATTTTCAGTCTATTCCTTTAATTATGGCAGTTTTCTTGGGCAGAATTGTCCCTGGACAATCAATTTTCCAAGCAGTCAGAAAAAAATAAATTTCACTTATCTTCTGCTGTCCAATCTTTTACTTTCTACAGAATTTCAGACTGTCCTTGATGTTTTTCTCTAAAAAGAAATGGCTGTCCAAAAGTCTTCACCTCACTATACTTGCAGATACACTGACATCCACCTGCTGAAAATACTGATCAATCTCTGCACTGGTGGCAACACAATTCTGTAGCGGAGGAGATGGCCCTGGTGATTGCTGGACACAGAATATTTATACACTGGGGCCCACACTCACTTTTTTTTTACTATTTTACTGTGCACAGTGTTCGTCAGTTGCACCATAAACCTTTTACTTTTTTGATTGCTGGACACAATTGAAAGTAATGGAGCCCACTTCAACACAATTGAACCTTTTACTTGATGATCCGGTAATTGGTTCTTTCAGATGGGAAAAAAGGTCCTTACATTGATGAATAAAAGAACATCCAAGTCTAGATAACCATATGTTTGGAGCACTTTTATCTTAAAGATGTAGCTTAAACAAAGTAAAATAAAATCCCATAGTAAAAGATATAGAAGCACATTGCTAATACAAAAAAACCCCAAAACTTAAAAACACCCTTAAAACCCCACCCATTTCCAAACAAAAAAAACAAAAAAAGACAATCATATCAAAGGCTAATTCATTCACATGTGACAAGAATGAAAAACAAATTTCTTTTGGCTGCTTTCCACTTATAGCAGCTTTTAAGTTTGCAAGGAGCACTACTGTTTTAAACCCTACTTAAACATGAAAAAGTTGGCAAACATGCAGTAAAGCACACAATTGCTAAAAAAAACTTCATTCCAAATCATTGACATTTGGATTATCTACTGTATATACTCGAGTATAAACAGATATTTTACCTTTAAAATCATCCTGAAACTCTCCCCTTGGTTTATACACAGGTCTGTGCTGATCTGGATGCTGCTGGACAAAAACACATAGCCCTGGGGAAACAAAATCTCTGTAACACAGAGAATACTCTTGATTTCAGTGGGTTAGGCAATTGTTGTCCTGCTCACTCAGATCAGCCCAGACTGCAAGGGAAAGGGAAAAAACAATCTTTAAAGCTGTCTGTGGAACTTTGTTTGGGGCTACCTATGGGAGAAAGTCAACCCGGTTTATACTTGAGTCAAGCAGATTTTATAGTTTATTAGTTAAAATTAAGTATATCAGTTGTATTCAGTTAGATCAACTGGACTACAGTTTAGTTCTTGAAGACGTTTCGCTAGTCACCCCAGCGTAAGGTGTCAAAACAGCATTGTATATGGCAGATATATGGTGTTGAACCCCCCACCTCTATTCAGGCTTGGTTTCTTCATTTTCACATAAATGGCCTCCTTAAAACCTCTCTTAACCCAGTCATGTATCTTTGCCAAAATGTTGACATTACAAGGTATGTCCTTTTAGAGGTGTGTGTGAGGGGTTATAGAGGTGGGGGTGTGACGAGGAAACTACAACCCTTAGCCCAGAGGTACTCTGAGCACGCTTAGCTCCCCAAAACGCGACTAAGAGTTGCTTGTCATAGTAATTTTTTTTAGTAATTAAGGTTGAATAAAGACATTCGTCCATCAAGTCCAACCTATTGTCACATATATATTTACCATGAACCATTGGTAACTGCCACGAGGAATGTTAAAAGGTATACCAACCTACCCACCATGCACAGCTGTACAATATAACTAATAATAATGAGCATTAATTCGCTACCATGTACAGGTAGGGATATAAAAGAATACAATAGAAAATAATATACAGGTAAAAACGTAGCGTCTCAGAGGCAGAGTTCCTTAGTTCTAATTAGAGCAATCAGAGATTCAGCTAACGATTTGAACATTGCTTAATATAAACAAAAACAGTGCAAACAATAAACTACAGAAAAATATAACAGACAAAACACAACATAAGCAACAGTAAAACAAAATGGGATGAAAAGTAAAATAATACTTAGATCAGTCCTTAATGTTCCAGGATAAAATGGAAGGAAGTAGATCCGTGTAAGATGGAGTCCAGAGTTACCGGCCCTCAAAATAACTCTTATTAGTCCAATTTAAGATGGTAAATGGAGAGCTCGCTCTTTGGGTTTCAGAGCCAGTTTTATACCCCTGGACAGGGGTGTGACCAGATCACCACATCCAATCAGGGAAAGGTGTGGGTTGAGCAAGAAAGTGTGGCGCACTCCAGGTGGTCTCCCTGACATATCCACAAGATGGCTATCCCTGCCAAATCCCATATTGCGACGGGGTAACGTGCCATAGCACACCAACTCACAAATCCGTATTCAGGGCGGTTAGACGGATTTGTTCATACCAAATTCAATATGGTTATTGCTTATTGATCCATAAACCAAACAAAAGTGTCTGTCACTTTCCACACAAAGTATCCCGTGGGTGTTTGGATTCCTATGAAACGGCTTTTGCCCCTGAGTCCACTTTTAAAAACAGATTACAGAAATTATGGTCACCAACAGAAATATGAATCCCAATAAACATTTTGCTTCTTACATAGCTATGACTGGGATATGGATTCCAGGGTTGCTAATTCCCCCAGCAGAGTCTGTTTAGCACCTGGTAAATACAGACTGGCTTCACAGGATGTCCTTTCATCCTGGCAAACTATACATAATGAAGTTACCTGTTGGTATCCACATTAACCAAATACACAAAATACCTTGTGCAGACAGAAAATAATAAATTTAAGAGATGGGGAACTGAAAAATCGCATACAATTATACAGTTAAAAACAACAAATTGGAGAATCATATACAAATATACAGGTTATAACATACATTTCTCATATAAACATACACTAAGCACATGAATGTGACAGGGGGGTTTATAGATGTTTGACACCAACTGCCTGCCATGTACAATGCGGTTTTGATACCTTACCCTAGGTAGTTCCTATAACAACTCTTAGCCACAATGCAATCGCGCCTTGCATTCAGAAGGTCCCTAACACCTGGTTGTCATATGCTAATTGGGACTTTCCAGGGTACTTAATTGCCAACAGATTCTGGTACAAGTCATTTTGAGAAAGCCAGTCGGATGACTAGCAAAATGTCTTCATGAACTAAACAATAGTCTAGTTTATCTATCTGAATACAATAGATATACCATGACCTGTATGAATGAGAACCTTCACAAGCATATTAAAAATAAGTGCCTCGTTTTATACGTGCGTATATACGGTACCTACTGGAAGGTGCTGAGAGTGAGGAGGGCTAAAGAACTCACTGAGCATGAGCAACTGTGTAAAAGTATCCAGGCCACACTCTGAAAAAGAGGGCTAAAATATACACTCTCTTTCAGTTTATGTCAAGAAATGTGACCACAAAGTCAAATATCTCTTAACTGCTTAGCAAAATAAAAACCATACCTTATCTTTAAATTCGCATAATATATTTTCCGGTTTTAGGTCTCTATGAGCAATGCCTAACAAAACAAAATATTGATAGGTAAAAACAATATCACTAGGAAAAGGTAAATGAATAAATGCATTAAAAATAGACATCACAAAGAGGGCTTTATAATAATTATTAAAGGCTTTGCTTTTTCATCAGGTCAGTTCTTAGAAATCATATAATGAACACTTCATCAATACTCATGAAGAAATTCCAAGAGAAATCAATATACAAATTGCACAGAAGATGAACTAATTCAGTTCCTGAAATATTCAGTGAGCTATAGTCACATCCGCAGGCATATCCAGTAAAGAAAAATATTTTTACACATTATTTACAATAAAAACAAAGAATTAATTTCCAGGGCTGTAGGAGACCCACCTTCTTCCTCTAGTTCTTACACAATATTCGCCAATATTTTACCTCTTCAAAGATGGCTGCTCCAGTTGATTGCTCAACCAATCCTCCTTTCTTCCCCATCTCCTTTGTCATTGGACATGTACACGTCCATGTTAGAAATAGGGTCATGTGTCGATGTGTGGAGGGAGAGGAGGAGTGAAGATCAGTCAGCTGCAGCAGCATCCAGCCATCTTTGAGGAAGTTGATGGCAATATAAGGAAAAAGGTGGATCTTCTACATCCCTGCAAATTATTTTCTTATAGTTTAGCGCCACTTTATTATAGAATGACATTTAGCCATTTGGAATATCTTTGGATCTCTGCTATCCAAAGCCATGATACTCAGGGATAACCTTATCAATAGCAACATTAGCAAGGGGGGAAAAATCTATTTTGTGTTGAAGGCATGTTGTATGAAGCTACTTCGAGCATGTGGCAATAATACAACACTGTAATCTATCAGTTTGGGTCAATTCATATAGTTTTGTATAGTTTCTACTAACTATAAACAAAATAATTAATGATAACATTGCATTGCATTTTGCATGAATGCGACTTAAACCATCTTTGTTTTCTTGACCTGTGTACATCAGGAATCCACAAAAAGCTAAACATAAATTAGAGCTAATGTGGAAAGGTATAGGATTTTGTTCACATTTGGAATACTTACAATATGCCTAAATGTCAAAACCACCTGGCACTTACAGTAAATGAACTATAACCTTTCTGATGTTATACTAGTTACAAATAAAAACTAAACACAATAACCCATAAATGCACCCCAAATCGATTCCAAGTAAAGCTGCAGAAAGCTGGACCATTGGAGACTTTTACAATGTTAACTTACCTTTAGTATGAAGGAAATCCAGGGCAGATGCGATGTCCTTAACCACTTTGCTTGCCTCCCTTTCATTAAAGTATTTCCGTCTCTGAATATGGGATAGAATGGATCCTAATGGAGCGGGAAGGATTAACAAACTTAGTACTGCTAGCACATGTTTTTGTCAAAATACTGCACTACTTCCAATACCTGCATGAGAATCACAGCACCATAAAATACACATGTCTTACTCCCTCAAAATGAAATTTTCCTCACTTATGGTTTAAAAATTGTTGATTTTAATCATGGACATCGACCCCATGGCCCCCAGTTGTTTAGAACGACAACTTTGCAAGGCCTGCTGGGAGTTGTAGTTTACAAAACATATGGAAAGCTGCAGGTTCTTAAATGATGCATCACATGCTTTTTACATGTGAATTTAGTTTTTTGTCCAAATATTTACAAATATTAGTGAGGAAAACGCTGAGAAAAGCTGAGGTAAAAGCAATGTGGAGACTTGCTATAACAGATCTCTTTACAGAAAAACATAATAAAGTGTATCTCTCTTAACAACAGTAGCAGACAAAACCCAAACATGCTCAGTTTGCTTCATCCAGACAGAGCTCCCCAATCAGTTACTATGTGTGGACAAGTCTGGTAACAGCTCTTTTAAGAACCTATTGCTCTAATTAACCATTTCATACAAGAGAATTTCAATTCAGTGTTTTGATACAGATCTTTAATTGGTCCAGTTTAACTTGAGTGTGTTGCGTCTGTTATTAAGTTTTTCAGCCAATAAAAAACAGTTTTATTGCATTCCTTTCTGTGTAATATAAAAAAAACTAGTTTTCCTAATACAAATCTGTCCTGTTGTGCATTTAAAAAAAAAATGGGAACACACTTAAGTGCATTCCCTATTTCCCAAATATGTTTTTTACATATCTTCACTAAAATGTAATTAATATGGCCCATGATTCTAATTTTGCGATTGCCGTCTTGCCTTTTCATGAACTGACAAATAAACAAGATAAGAGTTTGCCAAGTGGTTTACATTTTCTGACAGGTTGTTGGAAGAAATACACTTCTGCCAGGTTAATTTAAGCCCTAAGGCACAGAGGCAGCTATATTTCTAGTGGTTGTGTGTATTCACTAAGTTAAGCTGTCATTATTACAGACAGAAAATGAACACCCAACTAACAAGGGACTTTCAGGTCACAGTTACTTTAAATATAACTGTTCATGTATTGCCATCAAATAGATTGTAAAAAGCAGAATTTAAAATTAAAAGTATTTTCTGAAAGCTGCATTACCCAACACCCCCTCCAGTTTAACCCCCTTTTCATGCACTTGGCACAGATTTGTAATTGATTCAATATGTACTTCCAGACATTACACAGAAAGACACAACTGACTTGTGCCCTTGAATTTCTCTTCTACTTTATTAAGTCTGCAGCTGAATAGTCGGCCAAGATGTATTAATTTAAAATTGTTGTAAATACACTGATCAAGTAGATGAATGAAAAAGTCACTACTGTACCTCCCCGTAATTTTTCAAAGACTAAATAAAAACGAGAATCATCTTCACAGAATTCTATCAACTCCAAGATATTCCTAAAGGGGCAAAAGTTCACATATTAGGAAGTAAAACAAAGAATGAATTACTGTAAAGCTACTTAAAGCTATTCCCAAATGTCTTAGGATTATTTCACATTATAAGACAATATAATGACCAGCTACTAAAGCAGGCATCACAGAAAATAGTTACATCTAATTTACCGATTACCTCCACAAAACACTATTGAACCAATTGGACTGTATGGTTCATCAGAACAGAACAAAGTACATTATATACCCTGTTACTCGGTAATTATCGTCCATTGATCAACTTGATGTTCCAAGTCTCTTTAACATCTTTATGTTTTAAAAACCAATATTGATTGGTCCATGGGGGATTATTGAATCACACAGCAAAGCTTTATAATCTTACTGTAAAATCTTTTCTTCCTAGAACACATATACATTATACATACATGTAAGAAGTTTATTCTGTAAATAAGTAGGCCCACTTTGTTGTTGCCAACACAGGCGCACAGCCCACATAGTCTTCAGAGAGCCTTGTAAGCATGTGCACCTATTGGCCACACCCTCTGATCCCATTATTCAGTCTCTATGCACAGAGTATTTTCTATACAGATGTTTTCAAACCAATATGGAAGCTCCTGCAGTTTATTTTCCAGCCAGCACAAGTGACACAAAAAACATCCTTTCAGTAATAATACTAAATAGTCAGTTGACTTGACTGGCATTTTTTGTTTGCTTGTCTCCATTATGTTACTAGGAATACATTCCTAGTGGGATAGTGGTTTAATGCTCTGCTTTTAGCAATACAGAGTACATGAGGTAGCAAGTTTGATTCCCCAAACTTGCTTTTATTTTTCACAAAAATGTATATATTCTGTTTCTTACATACATTATAGAAAATAAACTACAAAGAGCACTTATTTGTTGTATGGATAGCAAAGAGAAGCGTAATTGTCAGGTGTGTTAAATCCCTGTTTTGGGTCAGCTTCTAGGGGGCAAAGCTGCATCTTCCTGTGAAGTGTACAGAACACAAATAGGTGGATTATGTAAGCCAACTTCTAGAGGTTAATTTCATGAAATCACCCAGCAGCCACAGCAAAAAGAGGTAAGACACAGCAACTTGTATTTTTCTATATATGCACAGTCTATAGGAACAATGTTGTCCGATGACTCCTTCCTCTTTGAATTTTCTAGTAAGTTGTAAACCTGTTTAAGGGCATGTCCACCCTGAAGAAAAACTTTTTATATGTTGTAGGGCTCCCAACCGACATGTCAGAATACTAAAATAAAAAAGAATCAGAACTTCCTGGACTTTGGACGAGCACTGCAGGAGAATCATAAGGAGCAGCGATGCAAGGTAAGGATTTTTTATACTTCCCAGTGGGGTCAGTAGCGAGTTAAATTTTAGTTTGGGGGGTGGACATGCCACTTAAATGCTAAACATGCGTAGTGATATTTTCTCTAAATTTAAAAGGGACTGTTGACCAAAAATAGCAGGGTTAATTTTATTATTAAAGTTGACTTTTTGCATCGCTTTAAACGAAAGCTTAACGTGCCATTAAAAATGTGCTTGAAAAAGCTCTATTAGCTATTTATCACTGCCATCACAAGTACACAATCCCTACTTGCTTCATTATTTGAATTTTTTTTTTGATAGTTTAAGGTTTGTAAGTGCAGCATCATAAGGATTGAAGACATCTCTGTGAAAACACATTTAATTACTGCTGTCGGTAATGGTCATATAGAATCTAACCAACTGTTCTCCAAACAAAGTTAATGTACATCATGTTATTTATGGTGATAATAAGACATGCATATTATTAAAGATAGTAAATATTACTTGTTTCCTTGGCACTGGTACAATGTTTCCACTTCACGAAAAACTCTGCTGCGACTGTGGCCAGCCTTCTTTTCTACTATCTGCAGGAATCAAAAACAACAAAGCCCGAGACTGACCAACCCAGCGATCTCACCAAGGAAATGTAAATAGACAACACTGTTCTTTTCTTTGAGGAAAAGAATAATTAATATTTTTCTCTACAACATGTCACAAGTGGTTCTGCATCGGATTTTGTTAACTGACCTTCAGATTCTGCGGGTGTATAATGTAATCGGGAATATCTGGACTATTTTTTCCCTTCATGTTGCAAACTACATTGGATGCCACACCTGAGACAAGCAATTAGGTTACAAATCTAAATCCAAAAGGTTCTTTTTGTGCAGTCATTTATCATCTATCTGTTCCAGCGCTGAAAGAATACCTAAAAGGTCTAAAAACAATGCTACAGGGATTTTTTTTTCAATTAATATAAAACAACAATGTTGGGATTTTGAAATGATATATTAAATCACTTGTTATTCTACATGACAGCTATCTTTAAAAATCCCCCCTTCTGAATTCTATAATATAAAAGATTCCCAGGGTTTTCTTTAACTTTTAAGATCTTTAAAATTATGCTGTATCTCCTCGCCCAGATTTAAGGTTGGTGGCAATAAATCCTTATATTATTGTGTGTATAGTTGGAAAATGATTTAGCACAGTTTATATGTTCTTTAATTATTTTATCTACTTTATTTTCCTGCAGAATACAAATGTCCAGTGGCAATGTCCAATGGCTTATTGAGCTTCATCCAGCCAAAGTGTTGGGTTAATTATACCTTGACAGCATAATCTTTCCCATTCTGTAAACTGACACAGCCTTGAACTTTAGCGTAGGACCCCTCTCCAAGTAGCTCATCTGTCAGCCTGTACAGGTCTAGAAAGGAAAAAAAAAAATCCATACAAGCATCACCAACTGTCCCATGACTGACTAATCCTGAAGTGCTTCATTCATTTGTAAACATTCAGAAAATAAACCCCCAAGTTAATTTTCCTTCACGAATTGTATATTTCCCTTTTCAAAGAGGCTTGCCTAAGAACAATAGCAGCATTTTCCTAATTGCTAAATTGAGGTATAGTATTTCACCCAAACAACAAAAACAGTTAATTGTATTCTACTAAACATTAAAATGACCTTAAATGAATAAATAAGCATTAAAATAAGTTATATTTTTGTCTTTATAGGTTTTAAACCTTGTAGATTTTCTTCACATTAATCTATCTTACATATTTATTGTAGGATTCAAAAGGTATTCACAATCAATCAGAGTACTGGTACTATGAGATGCACAATCTAAAGTAACCACTTCAACCCTTCACCAATTAAGACTTGTGTCCCAGTTAAAAGTGAACTGATCACATGGTTCCTGTGACAGCATACATATACATATATATAATAATGCAAGACAGGCTTCTCTCCTGCAAATTGCAATAGCAATAAGACATTTATTCCCAGTGAATATAAATGATGAGAGCAAATTAACAAAAAACAATATTCATTTATCTGAACTTGTGGCACCAATCACACTACAACCAATACAAAAACAAGCAGAGAAGGCAGTACACAGAGAAAATATAAAAATATTAACATTGAAAGAAAAAATATTAAAAACCACCATATTGGGTTCCTATGAAGGACAATTAACAAGCTTCCTGTATTTCATTGTACATGCAACATCTTAGAAAGTTGCGCCTGTGCGATTTACTAAAAAGGGACTTCATTTTCTTAAAATCCACACTGCCCCACCCCCCTTTCCTGGTAGTTGAACTTTTTTTAAAAGCTCCTTGCTGTGCCCACAACACCCCTATTTTATTGTGGTACCTGCTCGTCCTGCATGCTATAGGCCATTGCGCTTTTGTTAACATTTCAGAACGTTTACTTAGATTGTTTGGATTTTAGTAAAAAAATTTTGCATGATGTACAACTTGTTCACTGTAGAGGGGTACCTGTACTTCACCCAAACAACATTTTAAGTGCTGCCAAAAAGAACAAACATTTGGAGGCAAAAAGTATTGCATTTTACTTGCCACATTTATCACAATGGTTTCAGACTACAAAAATGAACCAGAGTGAACACATTACATAATTTGGGCAGGGGCAGAGAATAAGGTACCAGAGTGAACACATTACAGTTTTTTTTTTTGTTTTTTTTTTACAAATTATGTAATGTGTTCACTCTGGTACCTTATTCTCTGTCCCTGCCCACAGTATTGTTTCAATTCATTAGAAAAAACACAACACTGTAAAACAATTTACCCAGTGTGATTTTTTAAAAGGTCACTATACTCACCGAAACAACTTAACATTTTCTGAAACGACAATGTGAGACAAGTAAAATGATGGTACTCACATGTTTTTCAGTGATTGCTTTGACATTAAATTATTAATGTTTAGTGAGTACCCTTTAACACTACACTGTGGGGCAAGCACTGGGGCAAATTTTAATTTTGGGGGTGAACATGCCCTTTAATTGAAGAACAGGAGGAAAAGGAGCTATGCCTTACCTCCCCCTTCTTTGATGAATGCATCAGGAGACAGGAACGAGGCCTTACAACTTACCCGTGATCACGCTCCTCCAGCGCTTCCTCTCGACAGGTCCTGAATACATCCACTGTATGTGCATAGTGACAGGGAGCATGGATGATGTCAGGCCTTATCAAAGGAAGCACCTAAGGAGGGCAATCACAGGTAAAGTTCTAAGACTTCCTGTCTCCTGGTGCATTAATTGAAGAAGAGGAGGTAAGACATTGCTCCTTTACCCCTCATTCTTTAAATTAAATGTGATTTTTCATTTTGGGCAGTGGAGATACCCTTTAACTTGTTACAAAATCTACACCCTAATGGGGTCATTACTGCAGGTGATTTTAACTATCTTTTAACATCATTACCTAAACTTTATCAATTTGTCAAGCTCTCCAGAGATACTAGCATTTTAGTCCATGGCTACAGTAACCTTAAGAATGCCTATTGAGCAACACCCAAACTTCATTTGGGCTATTACTGCTTACTTCTATGTACCAACCTAATGCATGTAAGCAACCGTTAGTAAAGACTGTAAAGGTTTGGAATGATGGTGCCGTATCTGCCCTGGGAACAATGTTTTGACTAACAAATTAGAATTATTTAACTGCTCACTGTGTAGGCAATTTGGACACTTTTAGTAACACAGTTTTGGATTATATTACAGATTGTATATACAAATTAATTTCTGTTAAGTTTACTTACTGTGCATGCTAACCAGAAACCGAGGTTTAAGAGAGTGCAGTGCTTGTTAAAAGATTGAGACCTGGCTTTTAAATCAATGGATTCTGTTGCATCCAAAAATGCCAGAAGTGCACTTTAGAAAGGCAACAGGAAATCAACATTTTAATATACTGTAAATTGGATTTACAGTACAAATTTGAAAATTTACCTATTAATGGCTTAAATTAGTGACAAGATTACAAAACAATAAAAGGTTCCACATAAGTTTCCAATTCTATGTCTGTCCCCAAAAGGCTTATCCCAAACAAGTAATTATGTAGTCAGGAAGATCTAGGAATATTTTCCTCTAACTATATCAGCATCGATTCTGTAAAATTTTTGTTCAGTAGGATAGATGTGCGCAAATCTACAAGATCTCAGGGAGGGTCCTTATAATGTGTGCTGCTGAGCTTGCAGGCTGCAGATTTTGCAGCTTCCTGAACAGATAAAGTCAGGAAAAATTTCCAGTTCCGTTTAAAACATCTGTTTAAATATTTCCCAAAATCACTTGCGTTAAATTACCTCCATCCAACTGCATTAACACTCATTTCTAAGTGTTTTGAGTAGTTGGTGTTAGATTGTTTAAAACCTGTATTACTTAGAGTCTTGACCCATATCAGTTTGAGTACAAAACAAATCATTCTATAGATGCCATTAAATTCATACTAGCTGAGCTTACTAGAATAAGTAACACACTGCTGCGTTTTTTTTTGCGTTTGCGCTTGAGATTGCGTTTTTAAAAAATCATTGAAAACGCGCCAACACAAAAAAACGCACGTTTTTCGGTGCAATTGCGATTTGCATTTTTAATCTTAATCGCATGCGTTTTCCTATACTTATTGGAGAAATCGCAAGCGCAAACAAATCGCACATGAAATCGCATGCGATTGTGTTTGCGTTGCAGTGTGGCCGTGCCCTAAAATAAATTTATATGTTAGAGTGTTATTTTTAGATTCAGTTTAGCATTTAAAACGGTTTTACACATAAATTAATAGTAAATCCAGTCTAGGTATTGATTCAGTGTAATGTAGGTTGGTTTCTGATTTTTTTAACAAATTGATGGCAATATGTAACTTAAAATGACTGTGTCTCAACAACTAAAGATTTTAAATGTTGGTGTTCCTCTGGGTTCTAAGCACATTTTTATATGCTCTCTTGTATACCAATACACAAGTTAAAATCATATAAAATATGTGGATGACACCACAGTTATAGGGCTGATCAGCAACAATGATGAATGTAAATATCATGAAGAAGTTAGGCAATTAATTGAATGGCATTCGGGAAACAACTTGGTGGTAAATTCTGTGAAAATGAAGGAATTAATCATTGACAACCTTAAAGGGCAAGTCCAGCCCCAAAATGAAAACTTACATACAGGTAAATCACCCCCCCAAAACCCTAAACGGTAGTTTAGTTAATAGTTTGAAATCTGAAATATACAAGTCCAACCTGATATTTTACAATTATTTACATTATAATAGTGGCTCATCTTTGTCACAGATCATGGGAACACTGCCCCCCCCAAAAAATAAAACCAAAGGCAGAATAACATATTTCTGAACCATTACCACTCCAAAGTATAAGAAGTAATCCCAAGTAAGAAGTACTAGGTTTCCATCCTATTGCTTTTACTGTATATACTCGAGTATAAGCCGACCCGAGTATAAGCCGAGGTCGGGTTTTAAGGCCATTTTTTAAAGCCTGAAAACCTCAGCTTATACTCGAGTATATACGGTATTTGTTTATTAAACTCCTTGGGATTTCTAACACTCTTATATTACATGAGGTTATATTATCCCTTATATACCGTAATTAAAACAAAATGTTGTGAAACACACCTGCAAATTTTCCAGAAAAGCTCTCTGTTGCTCTAGTCCTCCGCTTCTTCTTTCTCCTTTTTCCTCCATCATCAATTGGAACAGGCTTACTGCTGACCATTTCTATAGCAAAATAAATCTAATAAGTAACTCAAGATTAGAACAAACCAAATAAGAATTCTCTGCAGCGTACCTGTAAAATATTTACAGAAATGCATATTTTGTAATTAGCCTCCTTCTTTCTAAAAAAATAAATAAATAAATTTAGATGATCCACCAATTATAGAATTTAGGATTGGTTTATGCCAATATTAAAAGTTTCAGGCATTGATTCTGCCTCTCAATCCCATTCTTCCCTGTGTTTGGTGACGTCAGGCACATTCACATGAACACAATTCAGCCTGACAAAGATTTACAGGAATATGAGCAAAAATATACTATAATCACTTGTTAAGGAGGCAACTTAAATGCATGTTATAATAATTCTTAACTTTTAAAAATGTCAAGTATTTATCTGGGGGCAGCATCTGTATTTTAGTCAAGGCTGCATAGACCTGCAGACACCAATGCAAGTCAATGGGATTGTGGTTAAAATCAATAAAATTACATAATGCTTTTGGAATGTGGGTTTTGTGCAATGTTCCCACAAACAAATGATAAAAATGCAGGAAAAACGCCATTTAGGTGCACATTAAAGTATACTCAAAATATCAAACTCAGAATGGAGAGTTGACTGATAAAATATACATGTTTTGTGGTTGATTAGTAATGGACAAAGCACATTTCATTTCTGAATTAGCATTAAGGCATAACATTTTGTTACATAGGCGTTAGATTTACACTTTATATTTGATTAAAGCAATATTCTTACTATTCAAAATCTCTTTAAACGGTACAGCCTCGTAAACACATTTGATAAATCTTGTTTGGATGTATGGGGATTATTTTCCAATCCCCATACAGACTGGCTCTATAGATACACTAACTGAAATGATGTCATTTGCCAACAGTTATCTATTTAATTTAGTTAATCTTCCTACCAGTGTCTGAGCTTTCTGGATGTCACTCTTGATGGCAAAAACATCAAAAAAGAATTATACAGCAACAGCACTGATGATAATAAAGGGAACCATACCACCATAAACAGAATAGCAATTTTCCATGTTTGTCATCCAAGTGCTGTAATAGGATCCTACATTGAAAACCCCTTGTGCCACACCAAGAAGGGACACAAGAAAGTAATGGTTGTTTGCCACCTTACTTCCAATGTCATCTTTTTTATAAAATGCCCATGTGGCAAAGGAAACATGGGACAGACATTTTGGAACATAAAACGGAGTATTTGGGAGCATAAAAATGTTAGGGTGGGAGGGCAATTTTTGATTTGGGCGCTGGATATGCCCTTTAAGGGGCATGTCCACCCCCAAAACTATAATCCCCCCACTACTGGCCCCATCATGTAGTGTAGTTTAATCCTTACCTCACATCCCAGCTCCATAAGGTTCTCCTGTAGTCCCCCCCACCCCACCCCAGTCCAAAAAAACTATGCCCCACCAGAGGATAGCAGAGTCCAATAGGACTCTGCCTCCTACCTGGCCTCCGGGAGAAGTTTGGCATGCGTACTGCAGCCCTTCTCCCCCTCCCGATTTGGATTCCCTCCCCCTAGTGTAAATCCCTTTCCAGCAAAGATTCCCCCTGTCCCTGCAGCCCCATCCGCTCCATTTTTATTTTACTTACTTACTTTACTTACCTTCCCTCTTTCCCCCGCCGCAATGAACTCCCGGCAGCCGTGTCCGTGATTGGCTGCCGCTCAGCCAATCACAGACGCGACTGCCGGTCCCGCCCCTCTGCTTGCATTTTCTCGCAAGCAGAGGGCCGACAGCGCGGTGGGGGAAAGAGGGGAGGTAAGTAAAGTTTGGGGAACTTTCTAAGAGTAAAAATAGAGCGGTTGGGGCTGGGGGGACAGGGGGAATCATATTAAAAAATGGTTTTCAGGGTGGACATACCCTTTAAATGTGTGCTTTAGAAAATATGAAATCGATATCACTCACCATGATTTCTGTTTCCCAGTCACCAGAAATGGCAGCATTCTCTATAGGGTTAACTCCTGCTCCCAAATGCTTGGACAGGAAACTATAAGTAAGCCCCACAAACCCCTGCTTCCTTTGTGTTCTTCTAAAGCTGAACATAAATCTTACAGGGCGGGAAATCATGAATGCTGCCATTTCTGGTGACTGGGAAACAGAAATCGTGGTGAATGATATCGATTTCATGTTTTCCCCAGTCACAAATGGCAGAACTTCACTATAGGGACTTACCAAAGCTAAAATAATACGGGTGGGCGACACATTGTTTGCTCTAACACACACATTTTATTATATAGAGTATTATATAGAGTGCAAAACTGATTCCAACACTCTCTTTCCAAATTTTGACTCTTGGGCAGAGAGAACATCTAACTTATAATGTTTAATAAATGTCTTCGCTGAAGACCATTCTGTCTGCCATGCCCATGAACTGGCTATAGCTCTGGTGGAGTGAGCTTTTAGCCCCAGTGGGATAGATAAGTCTCTCATCAAATAAGCCTTTTGAATACACGTCAATATCCATCTGCTTAACGTCTTTTTCAAAGGTGCTTGACCTTTCCATGATCCCCTTGGGATTATAAACAATCTTTCCGACTTTCTCCCTCCCTTTATACGCTGTAGGGATATTCTCAGAGCTCTTACTAGATCCAAGTTGTTCCATTGTATTTCTCTTCTTGACTTTGGCTCTGGGCAGAAGGTAGGTAAAGTAAACTGGAGATTCATATGATAACCTGTAACGACTTTTAGCATAAATTCAAAAGAAGGTCTTAACTTTACTCTATCCTCTAGAATTATAGTATCAGATGGTCCTGCTGTGAGGGTTCCAAGTTACCCTACTCATCCAGCTGACGTTACAGCCACTAAAAAGAAGACCTTAAGGGTCATAAGCCATACCAAAGTTGTCTCTAAGGGCTCTAAGGGAGCTAAAGTTAGAACGTCCAGCACAAATGTAAAGTCCCACGGAGGTACATTAGAACCTGTCCTTGGTCTTACGTGCTTCAAAGCCGAGATCTGTCCTCTCAGCGTATTTATTTGTCAATTTTCCTTTGAACTCCACTGTATAAGAAAGCTACTACCTCTGCTGGAGATGGTTTTAAAGGATCAAACTGTTTTATCCTTGCAAATTCACTTCTATAATATTTTTCTGAAGTAGAATACTTTCTAGAAAAGAAGAAATTCAGCCATCATGTTTTGAAGACCCATCCTTTTCAACCTTGTCCGCTTAAGCGACAGGCCATCAAGGATAGGTACTCCCAGTCCTGGTTCTGAAAGGGACCTTGCGTTAACCACCCTTCTATTCACGGAATACTTACTGGTTCTTCTATGGGGAGGGCCAATAGGAGAGGGAACCACTGTCTCCTCGGCCATGCAGGAATGATCGCAATCACTTCTGCTCTGTCCTGCTGAATGTTCTAAAGCGATCTCCATATAAGGGAGAAGGGCTGAAAAAGATAATTCAGATTCTATCTGAATTGACTGAGTGAGTCTGTCGACCCTGCCTGGGGGTGGGGTCGCATTTGCTGTTTTTTTAGGTGCCCATTAGATCCACCTTTGCTATTCCCCACTTTATTACTAGACTCTCGAAGATCTCTAGAGCTTAAGCTCTACTCCCCCGGATCTACTTCTTGGTGACTTAAGAAGTCGGCTTTCTGGTTCTGGACTCCTGGGATGTAGATGGCTGATAGCAAATTTAGGTGTCTCTGGGCCCAAGAGAAAATCGGACTTACTTCGTACAAGAGGGCTACACTTCTTGTTCCTCCTTGTTTCTGGATGTACCTTACTGCTGTCATTGTCTGACCTTACTACTACATCCGCGTTTTGCAAGTCTTCTTCGAAGTGCCTCAGCATAAACTTTATTGCTCTTAGCTCTAACTGGTTGGAGTTTTTTTCTCTCATGAGCCAGTGACCTTGAGCCATCTTTTTCTGAATGTAAGCTCCCCATCCAGTTTCTGATGCATCTGAGCGCCTGAAGCTAGCGAAATACCTTGATTTTTTTCTTGGCACCACCATCTCAGATTTTCTTTTATAGAATTTGGGAGTTTCAGTAATTTCTTCATTTTTAAATGAGGGCATCTTATGTTTAACAAAAGGTATTGTTGCAGACTTCTTATGTTCCATCTTGGCCATTTTACCATTGGAATGGCTGCTGACATTAGTCCCAATACAAAGATGCTACTGAGGACTTTGGACGCTGTCTGGTATGTCGAATTTCTAAGATTATCTTCCTCTTTTTCTCTTCTGGCAGCAACACCAAGTCTTTCGTTGTCTGAAAATGGGTACCCAAGTAGACAATGTCTTGTGATGGCTGAAGTCTGCATTTTTCTCAGTTCACAATCCACCCATGTTCTTGAAGAAATTGAACGACCTCCTTTGTATGCTGAACAAAGTGCTGTCTGGAGCTTGCCACCACTAACACGTCGTCTAAATAATGGTACACAGCAACACCTCTTATCCTTAGACAAGCTACAAGGGTCACCAATACTTTTGTGAAGACTCTGGGCAACTGTGACAGCCCAAACAGAAGACTTGTAAATTGCTATTGATGATTTCCGAATTCGAAACAAAGAAATTTTCTTGAAAGTTGGTGAACTGGAACGTGAAAGTAGGCGTCCTTTAAGTCTATGTTTGTCAGCCAAGAGTCTTTGTAGATCACTCTTATGATTGATTGTAATGACTCCATCCTGAATCTCTCTTAAAACATATTTGTTTAGCTGACGCAGTTCTAACACTTGTCTGAGGGCCCCTAATGCCTTTGTCACTAAAAATCGTTTCGAGTAGAACCCTTTCTCTTTTTGTCTCAGAGGAACAGGCTCTATAGCTTCTGATACTTTCAGTTGGTCTATGTAGACAGAAATTACTAATACTTCCTCTTCCTTCTGTGGCACAGGGTTACTGACAAAATGGTCTCTTGGAAATGAGTGAAAAATTTTGAACATATCTTTTATTACCTTTAGTGCCCAACTGTCCTTTATTGTTTTGACCCAAGCACTGTAAAATAGGGACAATCTTCCCCCCACCGGTACTTGGGTCCACATACCCCTATTGTCGAAATGAGCGAGCTGCAAAAGGGACTTCCTTTTTCCCTTGGAAAGGCTTCCCAGACTTCCATGTGGTTTGCCTAAAGGATTCTTTGCCCGGCCTGTATGCTCTTGCCGCTCTAAAACTCTTATCCTTTGCTTGCTATTCTACTCTGCCCCTTTTAGCTTTTCTATCTTGAGGCAAGATAAGCTCTGCTTATAATTTCGTCTAATTTCTCTCCAAATAGACAATCTCCCTCGAATAGAACTTGACAAAGGTTGGCTTTAGACGAGAATCGACTGACCATGGTCTCAGCCAGAGGGCTCTACGAGTTGCAACAGATAAGGCCATAGCTCTGGCTGTAAGTGTACTAGGTCGATGGAAGCTTCGGCAAAAAACTCAATTCCACCTTTAATATCCGCCAACATTTCTTTGAGCTTTGTTCTTTTTGCATTGGAGTCTAAAACTTGCTCCATCTCCGTTGCCCACAACCGCCGGTTTAAAGGCAGCCAGATGCCCCCAATGACTTTTTTAAATTAAATTCCATCCTGCGCTTCATTGGTTCTCTAAAGACCGATGCATTGTCCACCAGTAGGGTAGTCCTTCTAGCAAGTCTTACGACTGCTGTATCAACCTTAGGAGCCAGCCACTGATACATCGAGCGGATATTTTTTCAGAAATTTCCCTGAAGTCATTGGTTTCTTTTCTGTCTTCTTCCATTCGGCCGAAATGATATCAGAGATAGAATGGTGCACTGGAAAAGTAGCAAATACAGAGCGTGCGGCAGAGAAGGCAAAAATATAGCTATGGCCTACCAACTGAAACAGCAGGGAAAAGGCCAGACCCACCCACTACTTGGTCCTCCCAAGTAGCAAAACCTACGGTTGCTGCAGAGGGAGCTTCAGAATGGAAGAGGGGAAAACCATCCTGCACAGGGCCGCAGTGGCCAGGTAAGCCTGCATTTGTTCTGGACAGGAAAAAAGACAAAGGAAACAGGGGTTTGTGGTGCTTGCTTATAGTTTACTGTCCAAGCATTGGGGAGGAGGAGTTAACCCTATAGTGAAGTGCTGCCATTTGTGACTGGGGAAATTATCCTCATCCAAATAAGGGGTGGTGGGGGCTTCAGTGAACATGACCAAATTCTCCCGGAGAAGAGACAGTAGGCAGACACAGTATGGGACACAGGCAGGCTCCTGCTCTTTACTTTTTTTGGACTTTGAAGAGCCATTGCAGGGTAGCCATTTGGAGCGGGGATATAAAGTAAGGATTTTACAATGGTGGTGCTAGTAGTGGGTTAAAATTTAGTTTTGGGGGTGGACATGCCCTTTAAATGAGTTAGTCAGTGAAATACATTTTACAATGTCTCTTTCGTGACATAAACTCCTTTATTGAATCAAAACCAATTGGGACTTTACATTGATGGATGGCTGGCTATTCTGGATATTTTATGAAGTTTTTTTATTCTATTCTAAATGTAGGATGTTTCTATACCAGTGACTTGCAAAAGGATTCACCCGCCTTGGCTTTTTAATGGATCTGCATCAAATAGTTGGTGGAGGGAAATAAGAGATATATATATAAAAAAAGAATGGAAGAAAAAAAAAAAAAAGTTGGCATGTGCAGATCTATCCACCCCTTTTTTCCATTAAACCCCTAAAAAACAATTACCATTAAAAGGTACAAAATTAATTAAATGAAGTCCACTAAGCCAGAGGCATCACAACATGAAGACCAAGGAGCTCTCTGAACAAGTCAGGGGCAAAGTTGTTGAGAATTGCAAGTCAGGAATGGGTTATAAATTTATTTAAACAAATCTTTGATGATCCCCTGGAGTACCATCAAATCCATCATCTTCAAATGGAAAGCACATGGTAACACAACAAAAGAAAACAAAATAAATGATACAGCTAAAAGACCCCCCAACAAGGTAATACAAAGCCATCTCTCTGTAAAAATAACCCCCAAATGTGAAACCCAAAGAGGAATCACAAAATGGGAATAAACAGATACAATTACAATGTACCCAGTGATTGGAACCAAATAACGTTAAGTAAATACATAGACTAAAATATGTATAAAATTTATTGCAAATAAAATAATGTTTAGCTGGCCAGCACATGTAACACAAATACCTAAGATAAAAAGATAAATAAGTAAGTCTAGCGTAATTTAAAAATCTATAAAGAATATTCGTGTATAGCAAGCACCAATAGTTCGTCCAGATTAATGGAAATCCACAGAGGTATCAGCCTCAGAGCTATTGTAATGGTACCACAACAAACCTGTCAAAAGAGGGCCAACAACACTATATAGCTGGGCTTTATGAAAGAGGGACCAGAAGAAAGCCATTACTTAACATTCATAATAATAAAAAGCCACATTTCGAGTTTGCCAAATTGCATGTGGGCAACTCCCCAAATTTATGGAGAAAGTTGCTCTAAAATGATCATTTCGCCCACCACGGAAAATGGTAGGTCTTGCACAAACCCAACACATTCCATCATTCCAAGAACAAAATTGCCACAGTGAAACATGGTGGAGGCAGCATCATGCTATGGGGATGTTTTTCAGAAGCAGGGACTGGGAAACTGTTGAGGGAAAGAGATTTTAGAATATCTCTAAATACAGAGATATTCTTGAGCAAAAGCTGCATCAGTCTAGTCTGCCTGTGATTTCAAACTGGGACAGAGGTTCACCTTCCAGCAGGACAATGATCAGAAGCAAACTGCTAAAGCAGCATTCGAGTGGTTTAAGTTTAAGAGGAAACATTTAAATGTGTTGAAATGGCCTAGTCGAAGTCCAATTGAAAATCTTTGGTCAAATTTAAGCTGTTCGCAAGCTAAGGCCATCCAACATGGAGAAGTTGGGAAAATTCCCAGTGTCAAGCTAATAGAGACTTGTCCAAAGCATCTGTAATTGTCGCAAAACTTGGCTATACAAAATACTGCATGAACAGTTATGCACACTAAAGAAGTTTTCTGTTATTCTGTACGATTTGTACAAAAAAACCCACATCTTCAAAGTTGTATGTATGGTCTATAAACTCTCAAACAATCCATTTTAATACCAGGTACTGTAACAAAAGGCAAAAAAAAAGGCAACAAAAATGCCAATACTTTTGCAAGGCACTGTATGTACATCCTTACTTTTGGTATAATAGTTAAATTGTGTTCTCACATTTTTTTTTTTTTTAAAGGGCATGTCCACCCTTTTTTAAAAATTTCATATGTTGCAGGGCTTCCTCCCCCAGCCCTAACTGCATTGTTATTATTTACAGAAAGTCCCCCGATCTTTACTTACCTTCCCTCTATCCTCCGCCGTACTGCCCGGCCCTCTGCTTGCATGAAACTGCAAGCAGGGGCGCCGGATCGGCATCCGCATCCGTGATTGGCTGAGAAGCAGCCACTCACGAACGTGGCTGCCGGTAGTTCAGAACGCCGAAGGAGAAGATAAGTAGAGTTCGGGGGACTTTCTGTAAATAATAACAATGTGGTTGGGGCTGGGGGAGGAAGCCCTACAATATTTAAAAAGAGGATTACACTAAGGGGAGGGAGAGGAAAATGGGAGGGGGAGAGGGCTTTACTGCAAAGTGGGGCCAGTAGTAGGGGAAATTATAGTTTTGGGGGTGGACATGTCCTTTAAGTATCTCTAAATCTATATGGATTTGGTTCTTCTTTTTATTAAGTGCACACACAAAAATGTAGTGAATTACAAGCACTGCAGTATATAGTACAAAACATTTTATTTTGTATTCTCAACAGCTCAAGATCCTGTTTGTAAAATAAATATATTGGTATTAAGGGCTAGGTCCCACTTGTTCGATTCGGACCGCCTTTTGCACCCCGATCACACTTTCGATTTACATTGCCAATACAATGCTATTGAAGTGTTCCCAGTATGTGTGCTGCACTCTGATCTGTTATTGGAACGCATGCATGTAAGACTATGGGTGCGTACGGCATACATCCCGGTAGCATGTGTACAGGATCACAGCACACACAGCATATCACGCAGGGCAGCACATTGCAAAATTCTGTATGCACTGCTATGCGTAATATCAGGACTTAGCCCTTACAAAATGGCAACGAATTGACTGAAAGGAGTCAGATTACAGTGCTGTGTTACCCACACTAATTTTGTCAAGGAAAACAAGAAGCGGACAATTATTTTTGACATTAGCATGTCAAACATATCTAAGGGCTGCAAAACCAGTTAATCTGGAAGATATGACATGTCCATAAATTATTGCCAACCCAGTGGTCTCCAATGAACCACAAGAAACCAGGTGAAATATCAGTGCAGGCTCTTTAGTTACAAAATTACAGACTACTAATTAAGTAAAATGGTAGAGCTTTAGATTAGCTATCTGAAAGATAAGCATGTGTGTACCATACCTAACAGAACCTCTACTTTTTTAGATTGCCAGCTTCTTATACATTAAAAAAAACTTTAAGAAGTTAGTCGTAGGTGGTAACCTTGGTATACTGGCTACCTGTCTTTGGAGTAGTTTGATTCCACATGAACAGCTTTGGTTTAAAGGACAACTAAAGCCACAGAACAACACTGAACCAGAAGGTAGAACACCTAGATATAAACCAGTAATCTGTGTCTTACCTCTCATTTTGATACAGACACTGGGAAATTTACCTAAATAACATATGGTTTGTGCTTTACTTCGCAGCATTCTAGTATCACACAGTTTGGTCAATGACCATTATGTTCTGCACATGCTCAGTCCTTAGCTATGGCAGAACCTTGTTACAGTTGGTCACACCCATTAATAATCTCTGGCCAATCCTTTTACAAGACAGGTAAAGCAAGGAAGCATGTGACTGAGGTCAGGAAGTGTGGTCTGACACTGCACATACACACAGATACTTTTTAACAGGCTTACATTTACTATTATACAATTTACTGAAGTGGGATTTTATAGCTTATTGGTGTTTTTAGGGGGTTGTTTTCAGATTCTGGAGTACAAAAAATTGGGTTTAGTTCTCCTTTAAAGCTTTTCTCCCTAGAACACCTATATACATTGGAAGATTCTTCTCTAGTTAGTTGCATTTTGTACATGTAAGTAATAGATTTTGTAACAAGAAGTTGTTGCCAGTACAACTCACAGCCCATGTTGGCTTCAAAGAGCCACTCCCCCCTGACCCAAAAATTCAGTCTCTATGCAGAGTTTCTAGTTTCTGTTTATGGCAAAAGACAAACAGGGAGATTCAATAAAAGTTCTTATCGTTTAAAATGGTGCTAATTTTGCCCCAACCAATCAGATCTTATTTAACATTTAAAAGCTAATATCTGATTGGTTGGGGCAAAATTAGCACCATTTTAAACGATAAGAACTTTTATTAAATAACCCTAAATGTTTCTAAATGTACCAGTGCTCATTGTGAAGTTGCTGGTGGTGCACCATATAAATTCTGTTTTAGGAACACACAGCACAGTCAAAAGTTCAAATCCCCTAGTTTACTTATTAAACAATACAACATACTTTACTTCCGGAGTTTATTGCTTTTTTGTGTTTCCATCATGTTTCTAGAAAAATATAATTTTTTTCATATGTACACACTTTATATATATATATATATATATATATATATATATAGCACACACTTTATATATAGCAGCTCTGTTTTTTTATTTACCAACTGATTTTACAGACATTTATGAAATGCTGCATAAGCGCTACATTGACTTCAATGAAAAACTAGCCTCACTACCAGATCTTTCATACATTTATCAAACCCAAAAAATTATTTTATAGTAACAAGTATGTAAAGACTTACGGTACATGGGGCAGTGATACACAAAATTAACTGGGTACTAACTAACATTTTTTATGTAGGGCAGCAAGGGAGAAAATGGCACTTACATGGTGTTACATTTCTGTCCACTGTTTATTACTGCAAATTGTCATTTTAAATGTTTTGTGTTGTGATGTAAACAGGTTTTAGGAATATTCACTGATGTTCTGCGTAAAAGCAACTAAAGAAGTGGGTCAGCCTAATGACACGATTTCTGAACAACAAATGCAAACATATTTAACTAAATAGGCATGTTGGCTATTAGAGTCCTAATGTGAAGGTCCATCCCTACAATATTCCTGCTATAATATCCCTGCTACACTCTCCCTGTTACAATATCCCTCTATCCCTGCTACACTATACCTCTATCCCTGTTACACTATTCCTCTATCCCTGTCACTCTCCCTCTATCCGTAGCCCACTATCCCCGTTACAGTGTCCCACCTTCCCCGTTACACTATCCCTCTATCCCCGTGACACTGTTCCTCTATCTCTGTGACACTATCCCTCGTTCCCTGTGACACTGTCTCTATCCCTGTGACACTGTCTCTATCCCTGTGACACTGTCTCTATCCCTGTGACACTGTCTCTATCCCTGTGACACTGTCCCTCTATCCCTGTGACACTGTCTATATCCCTGTGACACTGTCCCTCTATCGCTGTGACACTGTCCCTGTGACACTTGCTCTATCCCTGTTACACTGTCCCTGTGACACTTGCTCTATCCCTGTGACACTGTCCCTCTATCCCTGTGACACTGTCCCTCTATCCTCTGTCCCTGTGACACTATCCCTGGTAAAGCTGTACAGATGGATGTTTGAAGGCAGAAGACCAGTAACAAACTGTAATCCATCTGTGAGCTAAAACTACTTTTCAAATGCAGTGAGCACCCACTTGACCCCTTGCTGCGACTTTAAAGCTACAGACCCCATTTGAAGCCCAACGTTTCTTACCTGCCGGCATCGGCTACTGTTCCCACCACTCCCAGCGGAAAATACTAAACACCTTCACTAGCTCCCTCCAAATTAGCCCAATGTAATCCCGGAAATGCGCCCACGACTCGCTTTCACTCGTCTGCTCCGCCTTTCAGTGTGATTCAAGCAGATTGATCAGGTGATGCGGAAGAGCAGATTGGAACGCAAATGACGCGAAGAGGCTGAAGTTTTTTTCAGGGACGTTTTCACTGGGTTGCTGATGTAATTTCAATGCAATATCTTGCAATAAATAATGAATAACAAATGTGCTCACTTTTACTTACCTCATAAATACAGACTGCTTTACACAGCGCACAATATACTTGCAGAGAGTGACTATGTAATGCCAAGAAATAACACTCTAGAATGTAAGCTCTACGGGGCAGGGACCTCATTACCTCTTGTGGCAAAGCTCTAACACTTCTATTTATATAAGTTGTCAGGAAAGTGTGTAGTGACTTGGCAAGAATGGGTTAACTATTGGTATTAGTTCTTGCAAAGGACCAATAAAAATACCATTCCACCCTGGAACAGTCCTGTTGTTTATATTACGATTAGTGAAGCATGGAACCAGATATTTTTTTTTCAGACAATGTGGGTCCGAACCGTGTATCTGGAATTCTCTTCAGCTAGGGGTCTGGTGGGTGCCCTAAGAGGTCATTTTAAGGACAACCATACATGTAAAATAAATGTATTTCGGTATTGGAATATGTAAGACAGAAACCAATATTATATTTGTGAATGGGAAGGAAGGCCCATTAAAATGATACCCAACATGGAGCCCTTATTCCCTTGCCAAGGAGAGTTACTAATATCTTGGGAAATATGGATTACACACAGGTCATTAATACAGGAGAGGAATATATGGTCAATATCCCAGTATAATGTACATATCTACATTTATGGAATCTGCCTAACTGAGGGGGAATGAATGCTTTTAGCTAGTCGTAAATCTGGACATTCCTAGACACTCCCACCTCATGCATAGCCAGGAGGGGGGGTGGTTCATCAAAGTGTTCAAAAATCCTTGTAGCCCCTATAACTTTGTTCATACTGAGGGGACATGCTAAAACCGTGTTTTATGGACCCAATGTTTCTTCCCGCCCCGGGATACAGGACTTCTTCTAGTGAGTAGGGTCTGTGAACATTTTTATCCTTTTTATTTTATGTAACTGTTGTACCTATTGTATGTCATTTTATTATAACACCATTTTCTTTTATTTTTGTATTATATGCACTGTCCACCTTTTGGAATATTAAATCTAAAATTTAATAAGTTTTGTCTTTGATGCTCTAAAAGAACTCAGCCTCTGATAAGTTTATATGTGGTTGAATGGAATGTTTTGCAGTGTAAATGCTAATTAACTCTGTGAATGCTTGTGAAGGACTGGTGCTAATTAACCAGTTAGTTGCTGGAGTGAATGGTGTAGTGTTAACCATTTAGCTGCCAGGACAGGGGTGTGCATAGTCAGTGAGAGTCAAGAGTGTTTTTGGGCATCTTTAAGGCCATAACTTAAAGTGGTGGCAGCTTGTACCGATTGATTGGTCAGATCACGTGCCCAGCGAACTGGCGTTCCTGACATAAGTTGTATATTTATGTACTGAACTATCTATGTATTTGTTCTCCTTGTATGACTTTATTGTATTTTGTTATTGTACAGCACTGCGTCCCCAAGTGGCGCATTATAAATAAACTATACATACATCATACATACATACATCATACATACATACATACATGATATATCCTGTAACTACAATCCTAGATGGAGCTTTCATTCACAGCTGGGGGTACCTGATATCTCCCTTTCCACCATCACGAGTTGCTTACTGGCCACGAGCTGGGGACTCCTACCGCACTTAACTTAATACATGAGAACAAAGTGTCTAAATAACTACTCAAGAAGTAAACAATATATCAAAACTGCGGGGAAGTTAACTTACTTTCGCTTTTTTAGAGGGCCGGGTGGACACCCCCCGACCTACTGCACTCAACTACCAGCTAGAAATGCAGTGTTGGCTCAGTGGGGCAATGTCATTGGCTATCATCACCGTGAAAATATCAACCTCCATGTAAGATAACGATCAACATTTAAGATAAAGATTACTTGACACCGTGTAAGATAACGATCGCTGTGAAAGTTAATGATCGACATGTAAGATAACAATCAACATGTAAGATAAAGATCGCCGTGTAAGATAACGATCACCGTGTAAGATCCCGATCGACGTGAAAGATAACGATCGACATGTAAGATAACAATCAACATCTAAGATAAAGATCACTGTGTAAGATAATGATCGCCGTGTAAGATAACAATTGTCGTGTAAGAGAATGATCACTGTGTAAGATAATGATCGCAGTGTAAGATAACGATCAACATGTAAGATAAAGATCGCTGTGTAAGATAATGATCGCCGTGTAAGATCCCGATCGGCGTGAAAGATAACGATCGACATGTAAGATAACGATCAACATCTAAGATAAAGATCACCGTGTAAGATAACAATTGCCGTGTAAGAGAACGATCGGCATGTAAGATTAAGATCACTATGTAAGGTAACAATCGCAGTGTAAGATAAAGATCACTGTAAGATAACGATCGATGTGTAAGATAATGATCGCAGTGTAAGATTAAGATCACTGTAAGATAACGATCGACATGTAAGATAAAGATCACTGTGTAAGATAACGATCGCTGTGAAAGATAATGATCAACATGTAAGATAACGATCGACATGTAAGATAATGATCGACATGTAAGATAACGATCGACATGTAAGATAAAGATCTCTGTGTAAGATAACGATCGCTGTGAAAGATAACGATCAACATGTAAGATAACGATCGACATGTAAGATAAAGATCTCTGTGTAAGATAACGATCGCCGTGTAAGAGAACGAACGTCATGTAAGATAAAGATCACTGTGTAAGAGAACAAACGTCATGTAAGATAAAGATCACTGTGCAAGATAACGATTGCCGGGTAAAATAACAACCCCCATGTAAAATAACGATAGCCGTGTAAGGTAACGATCGACATGTAAGATGAAGATCACTGTGTAAGATAACGATTGCCATGTAAGATAACAATTGCTGTGTAAGATACAGATCGACATGTAAGATGAAGATCACTGTGTAAAATAACAATCGCCGTGTAAGATAACGATCGCCGTGTAAGATACAATCGACGGTAAGATAAAGATCACTGTGTAAGATAACGATCGCTGTGAAAGATAACAATCAACATTAAAGAGAAAGATCTCTGTGTAAGATAACGATGCGTGTAAGATATCGATCGCAGTGTAAGATAACGATCGACATGATGAAAGATAAAGATCTATGGTAAGATAACGATCGCCGTGTAAGATACCGATTAACATGTAAGATAACGATCACATGTTAGATAAAGATCACTGTGTAAGATAATGATTGCCGTATGTAGTAACAATTGCCGGGTAAGAGAACGATCGGCATGTAAGATAAAGATCACGTGTAAGATAACGATCGCCGTGTAAGATACGATTGACATGTAAGAATAAAAATCACTGTGCAAGATAACGATCGGCGGGCAAATAACAAACCCCATGTAAAATAACGATAGCCGTCTAGGTAACGATTGCGTGTAGATAAAGTCACAGTGTTAGATAACGATCGACATGTAAGATAACGATCGACATGTAAGATAACGATCGACATGTAAGATAAAGATCTCTGTGAAGATACGATAAATGTAGATAACGATCGACATGTAAGATAAAGATCTCTGTGTAAGATAACGATCGCCGTGTAAGAGAACGAACGTCATGTAAGATAAAGATCACTGTGTAAGAGAACGAACGTCATGTAAGATAAAGATCACTGTGCCAGTAACGGATTGCGGTAAAATAACAACCCCCATGTAAAATAACGATAGCCGTGTAAGGTAACGATCGACATGTAAGATGAAGATCACTGTGTAAGATAACGATTGCCATGTAAGATAACAATTGCTGTGTAAGATACAGATCGACATGTAAGATGAAGATCACTGTGTAAAATAACAATCGCCGTGTAAGATAACGATCGCAGTGTAAGATAACAATCGACGTGTAAGATAAAGATCACTGTGTAAGATAACGATCGCTGTGAAAGATAACAATCAACATTAAAGAGAAAGATCTCTGTGTAAGATAACGATCGCTGTGTAAGATATCGATCGCAGTGTAAGATAACGATCGACATGAAAGATAAAGATCTATGTGTAAGATAACGATCGCCGTGTAAGATACCGATTAACATGTAAGATAACGATCAACATGTTAGATAAAGATCACTGTGTAAGATAATGATTGCCCTGTAAGATAACAATTGCCGTGTAAGAGAACGATCGGCATGTAAGATAAAGATCACTGTGTAAGATAACGATCGCCGTGTAAGATAACGATTGACATGTAAGATAAAAATCACTGTGCAAGATAACGATCGGCGGGCAAAATAACAAACCCCATGTAAAATAACGATAGCCGTCTAAGGTAACGATTGCCGTGTAAGATAAAGATCACAGTGTAAGATAACGATCGACATGTAAGATAACGATCGACATGTAAGATAACGATCGACATGTAAGATAAAGATCTCTGTGAAAGATAACGATCAACATGTAAGATAACGATCGACATGTAAGATAAAGATCTCTGTGTAAGATAACGATCGCCGTGTAAGAGAACGAACGTCATGTAAGATAAAGATCACTGTGTAAGAGAACGAACGTCATGTAAGATAAAGATCACTGTGCAAGATAACGATTGCCGGGTAAAATAACAACCCCCATGTAAAATAACGATAGCCGTGTAAGGTAACGATCGACATGTAAGATGAAGATCACTGTGTAAGATAACGATTGCCATGTAGAAACAATGCTGTGTAAGATACAATCGACATGTAAGATGAAGATCACTGTGTAAAATAACAATCGCCATGTAAGATAACGATTGCAGTGTAAGATAACCATCGACGTGTAAGATAAAGATCACTGTGTAAGATAACGATCGCTGTGAAAGATAATCAACATGTAAGATAACGATCAACATTAAAGAGAAAGATCTCTGTGTAAGATAACGATCGCCGTGTAAGATACCGATCGCATGTATAAACGATCGACATGAAGATAAAGATCTATGTGTAAATAACGATTGCCGTGTAAGATACCGATTAACATGTAAGATAACGATCAACATGTTAGATAAAGATCACTGTGTAAGATAACGATTGCCGTGTAAGATAACAATTGCCGTGTAAGAGAACAATCGACATGTAAGATAAAGATCACTGTGTAAGATAACGTGCCGTGTAAGATAACAATTGCCGGTAAGAGAACATCGGCATGTAAGATAAAGATCACGTGTAAGATAACAATCGCCGTGAAGATAACGATTGACATGTAAGATAAAATCACTGTGCAAGATAACGATCGGCGGGCAAAATAACAAACCCCATGTAAAATAACGATAGCCGTCTAAGGTAACGATTGCCGTGTAAGATAAAGATCACTGTGTAAGATAGCGATCGCCATGTACTGTAAGATAACAATTGCTGTGTAAGATAAAGACGCATGTAAGATAAACATTAAACAAGGTTAACATTCACACCTGTAAACAAACTTCCAGACTTATTAAAGGGTACTCCCACTCCAAAAGGTTTTTGCTGTAGTGTATTTACTGTCTCTTTACACACAGTATTTTTATATACGGATGTCTCCACACCAATATGGAAGTCCCTGATAAGACTTTGAAAGCTGCTTAATACTAGAGATGGCCGAACTTTCGAAAGTTCGGTCCATTTTTGAACTTCTAGGTAAACGGACCCATTAAAGTCAATGGGGGGTAAACAGTTTGGAAAGCTCGAATGAACTTTACGAAATATAGCAGTGTAAACTTATCTTACAGGCCTCTGGGACCTGGGAGATGGTCTGGGGAACACGTCCGTGCGTGGGGAACAGCATAAAAACCGGTCGTAGCGCCCACGCGTGCTACTTCTGGTTTCTGCATGCTGCTTTTGGTAATCCTCGAACGTTCGATTGAATATTCAAGGATTTCTGAACGTTTCCCAGTTTCGAGCTGCGGGTCCCCCGAAATCGTCCGTTTGCGGATTGCCGACAATCCAGCCAGATGTTCGGGGGTCATGCAACTCGAAACCGGGACCCCCTCCTGGGTCCTTACAAGGACCTTTGTGGCTTAAGGGGTCCCGCAGCTCAAACAGGGACCCCCTCCTCGGCACTTATAAGTGCTCTTGTGGCCCTAACAAGGGCCCTTTGGGGCTTAAGGGGTCCCGTAGCTCAAACCGGGACCCCCCTCCCAGGCCCTATCAGGGCCCTTGCGGCACTAAGAAGTGCCCTTGTGGGACCCCCTTTACATGGTTTACATTAACCAATCAGATTTCAGAAAATCTGAGAATCTGATTGGTTAATGTAAACCATGTAAACCAAGCACTGATAAATTGACCAATCAGAAATGGATTAGGGTTTTCTGCAAACCTATATAAAGAGGTGCAAACCTCCGTGGAGCTCAGAAGTCATCGCAGAAGAAAGAAGACATCGGATCAAGACACCGGTAACATCGGCTTCGTTGAGGCCACCGGCGCTTGTCAGGGCCACAAGGGCACTTCTTAGTGCCGCAAGGGCCCTGATAGGGCTGGGGAGGGGGGGTCCCGGTTCGAGCTGCGGGACCCCTTAAGCCCCAAAAGGTGCTTCTAACTATCATCCTGATTGAGTTAGTGTCGCATAGGTGAATTTCACTATAGCAACATAATTCTTGCCCCATCCTTCAAATCTAACTAGCTGGTCCAACTTGTTATTTTAAGCATCTAACAGCTGGCCTAAAATTTTGTCTGAAAATTCATACAGCCACAAAAATGTATTTATAATGGCTAAAAGCTTGTCAGATTGTATACCAGTAATAAATATTGCTTTATGAGAGCATAACATATTGTGTGGACATACATTTTCTGCTCTTTTGTTTGAAGGAGAACTAAACCCAAAATACAAAGGCCGCTCCACAGACTCTATAACTGTCACTTAGTAAAACCATTTGTCTCTTACCTCTGAATTCAGCCTCTTAGTGTAGAAATCATTTATAGAACATTTCTGAGTACTGGCAATCTATGATGTCACGGCTGGCTTCTAGTGTTGTCTCTTCCTGGTGGTCCAGGTACCAAAACTCCTTCTGCACATGCTAACTAGCTACCTGGTGTTTGTTTCCCACTCCCCTTATGCTAAGCTGTATGCAACAGTTGAACTCAGAGTCCCCACCTGCCAGTGTCTCCCAGCCAATCATCAGAGATAGCAGTGAATATTGTTAGCAGATTTTCCTGCACAAACAGAGTGTAGGAATGTGTTAAACCTTTTCATATGTTTTTAGGAAACAACTTGTTAACCCTTTATATTTGTGAGCATTTTTGCAAGAGACTGTCAGGCTTATTTACCCAGACTCGCTGGGCAGATATATAGAGTTAAATTTGTGCTAGCCTGTTTGCGCAACTTTAACTCCATATTAGCATTGGATGCGGGGGTTATGGAAATTAGCTTTGCAGCAGGTCAAGGGAGGATACACGTTCGCAATAAGGCGCGATCGTGCTTGCTTCCTTGCATGGTTGCTGCGCTTCTCAATTGGACCCTGGCAGAGCGCATGCAATACAGACCGAAAATGGTGATCGCATGCACTCCAATAGCACACTGAAGTGCATTGCATGTAGTGGAGCTGGTCCCATAGCCTATTACATGCCTGCACTCCCCCTAGCACAACCATATTGGAAACCGCAATCCAAAACATGCTAAAGGGAGTACCCCTAAGAGTTTGAGTCTTAAAGGGAAAGGTGGTAACCCCAGTAGAATTTAACTGACCACTTTACAAGGTACACTTATAAAAACAAAACAGCTCAGAGCTGCAGGTGTAGCATATTGACTTAGTATAGCTCTGTGCAATGCATTTTACAGGCCACCTTTGCCTTTAAGACCAAAACACAAATTAAATCGTCATGTTGCAGTGCTAAGTTCCATTGCATTAAATACAAACTGTATCAGCCTGCATCGTGCATCTAAAAAAAATTCTAACAACCTTTTGTTGTGTAGATATTATCAGGCCTATGTAATAAAAGTTCTTAAAATCTGATTGGTTGGGGCAAAATTTGCACCATTTTTAACAATAAGAACTTTTAATAGATAGGCCTGTATATGTGTTTCGGTCTTAAAGGCAAAGGTGGGAACCCTAGTTGGAAGAAGGTTTTTGTTTATGCAAAACTTCCCACAGGCAGCCTACCTGCTGCATTAATTTTATATAGCATGTTTGCATTCCTCTAACAGTATCCCTTTAATTGGCATTCCCTCCAATAATTCCTATTAATATGTACATTTATAGAAACAAAATGGAGCACATAGTTGCCAACAGTCCCTGATTACCCGGGACAGTCCCGGATTTAAAAATGCAGCCCCGATCTTCTGATGTCCCGGTAAATGCCCCGATCTGGAGCAGCAAGCAGGGTGCGTGTGGTTTTAAAATTTAAAGCCTTCCCCTGCATTGTTACTACTTTCAGATCCTCTCCTCCTGCAGGAGAGAGATCGAATTACAACCAGTCTCACGTACTGTGCACGTTAGGACCGGAGGGGGAAGTGCAGCTTAGTCGTGCTGAGTACGATCTCTCTGCCCTAAACACAATTGGAGGAGGTTAGTGATCTATCTATCTCTGCCTGTCTGTTACTTTAGCTCTGTATGCCTGTCTATCTAGTTCTATCTATCTATTATCTATCTATCTTTATATCTATCTATCTATCTATCTATCTATTATCTTTATATCTATCTTCTTTATATCTATATGTCTGTCTGTCTATCTATATATCAGTCTATCTATCCTAACATCTGTCTGACTATTTATCTATCCGTCTACCTATCTGTCTGTCTATCTATCTGTCTGTCTATCTGTCTGTCTGTCTCTCTATCCATATCTATCTATCTATCTATCTATCTATCTATCTATCTATCTATCTCTGTTTCTCTAGCTCTGTCTGTCTGTTCCTCTAGCTGTTATTCTATCTAACTCTATCTGTCTTTCTAGCTCTCTGTCTGTCCCTCTAGCTCTGTCTCTTTCTCCCTATGTGTCTCTCTCTATCTCTCTTGGTCTATCTCTTCCTAGCTATTTCTGTGCGTCTGTCTATTACTGTCTTTCTGTCTATCTTTCCATTAAAAGTGAGCGTGAACTTTATGAAAGTTGGGGAGGGGCTAAAACTTGTGGTGGCACGTAACAATTTTAAAAATGTGTCCCTAAATTTTTTTTGAGAATGTTGGCAACTATGGGTGCAGAGCTGCAAGTGGTATACCCTCCAACATTCCCCTTTAATACGTACACTTATAGAACATGGTGCAGTGCTGCAGGTGGGAGATAATATAATGAACCTGATCTTAGCACAGCTCTGTGCTATGCATTTCTCTGTAAAATGCATTTCTTAGCTTAGCTCTGTACTACAGTTTGTTGTTTTTATACAGACAGCTGAATTAAAAACACACTCTTCCTACCTCCAACATTTCCTAATAAGAGAAATGCATTGCACAGAGCTGTGCTAAAATCAGGTTCACTTTACTATCCTCCCCCTACACTTCTGCACCATGTGGTTTCTATAGAAACACACTCCTACTACCATATCAACATTCTTCTTTAAGAATGTACACTGATGAGAAATGCATTGCACAGAGCTGTACTAAGATCAAGTTTACTATCCTCCATTTCCTACCGTCCAACATTCCCCTTTAAGAAACTATACTTTCCACTAATATTGCTGCAGCTGACAGGGAGAGCTAGAGACCTTCACACTACGGGCCATATTTATACAGGTGTGGTATCGCCTTCTTTAGCGGTCGTTATGGCGATCGTTAATTTATGATCGCTATTTGAAATCTTGTAAATGTACGATAGCGAACGTAAATCTACGACCGCCTATAGGATATCATTATGGTAGTTTACAGCATGGTATACTACTGCTACTACGGTCATACAGTAACGAAAACCCACAGTATCGCAAGTTTTTAAATATGGCCCTCCAACACTTAAACAATACATTGCAGGTGAAACATACAAAGACACAGGTCTGTAACTGGGAATAGTGCAGGTTTATTGCACAACATGCATGCTACATGTTTCTGACCCACTTGTCCTTCTCAAGTGCTTGAGTGGGTCTGAAACATATAGCACGCATATTTTGCAATAAACTTGCAATATTCACAGCTACAGACCTGTGTCTTTGTATGTTTCACCTGCAATTTATTGTTTATATATTGGATTTGGTAGAGTGAAAGCCGTAGGTGAGACATACATTATTTCAGATCCGGACACACTAGATACCCAGACCTATATACCGTATATACTCGAGTATAAGCCGACCCGAGTATAAGCCGAGGTACCCATTTTTGCCTCCAAAATTAGAAAACCATGATTGACTCGAGTATAAGCCGAGGGTATACAGTAACTCTAATACCTTTCCACTGTAGATGTTTGAAAACTACAACTCCCAGCATGCTTGGTTGCTGGGAGTTGTAGTTTCCAACCACCTATAGTAGAAAGGTATTGGGGGTTACTGCATGGCATACTGTCCCCCCAGCCATCCCCCCAGTCCCCCCCCAGCTCACTTACCGTACCTGGTCTTCAGTCTTCATCTCTCTGCCGGCTGCCGCTCGCTCTGTGCAGAGCCGGCAGTTCCCAGTACTGCTTCGCGGCTGCGCGATGATGTCATCCCGCCATCGTGCGCGATGACATCATCGCGCAACCGTGAAGAACTACTGGGAACTGCTGGCCTGACTCGCGGCTGCTTCTGGATTGAAGATAGGTGTCTATTGACTCGAGTATAAGCCGAGGCAAGGTTTTTAGGTTGATTTTTAAACCTAAAAACCTCAGCTTATACTCGAGTATATACGGTACATCACACTACAACACTGCTACTAGGAAAGTGTTAATTAGCTGCACCACCAATTTGAATATTGATGATTTAATATATTCCTACATCATAGGTGTTAAAAGGTGGGAAACTAAAATGAGCTCATAGAGGTAAAGAAAAGGTCCCTGAGTGGAATCTTCCATGCTGAGAAGGATGTTGAGGGACGTACTTTCTAACTTAAACTTAGATTTTTCGAGTCAAAAGTTACAGTTTATCATCTATTTCTGCTCATATAATCATTTGCATTTTTTACCATGAATCTTTCTTTCTGACACAAAATTGTTTTTGCATTCTGTTTCTCCCGTGATATTTGTAACTCTTTTAGCTTCTGGTCACGTAATAACAATTTAGAAGGCATAACGCCAAAACATGTTCATTGCTAATTAAAATACTGAAAGCACAATAAAAAAAGAACATAGCATACATTTGATTCTATTTTTTAAAAGCAATTAGAGCTGTTTTCTGTGACGATGAGCAGTGAACCAAATTTTTCTTTCAGAAAAAAATTGTCCTCATATCTAAACAAAATAAACAGTAGATGCTTCACAATACCAAATGTATTAAACAAAGTGATTTACACATTACACACACACACACAGTTTGGTCTTTTTATCTGTCACAAAATGTTTATGAAATATTCAGTTGCATGAAAGAATGAGGGTCTTTCTTATTTACTTTTATGTATTTAAAGGGCAACTGTGGTATCAAAACATGTTAAAGTTAAATGAAAGCCTGCAGTATTTCCTTTACACTGAGCCAACAATCACATATCTGGCTGGAGCCTGTGAGAAATTACATTGGGGTGAATGTTCAAACTTCCTGCTTCCAGTAGGTGAGAGACATCACCTGACCTCTGCCCAACACATCCACCCCGGAGGAGAAGCATACTCAGTTAAAGGGACACTATACTGAAAAAATGACTTTGCCTCATCTTAATCTATAATTGAATACATGTAAGAAGCACTTAGTCTGATTTGTGTGTGTTGCTGTATGCCTTCAATCCAGCACACATTTTGTTTAGGAGCAGTATCCCCCCTCCCTCTTTTAACCACTCCCACTTCCATCCGACCGGACTTTTTTCCCACAAACCAACCGTCAAGCCTGCACAGAGCATACAGCATTCCAACTGTCAAAACTCTTGTCACCATTCCAGCTACAGCAAAACTGCTCACAGAAGAATAGTTTTTGAGAGCAAGGAACTTGATTGACAGCTGAAATATAAGAAGTTTTAGATTTGCTATCTAAAGAAATAGGGTCAGATCAAAAAAAAATTATACAGTGGTGATTGGGAAGAATTATAGTTTCCAGTTATGGTCAATTTAAAATAACCTATTTTTCGGTATAGATGCCCTTTAAGACTTAATGCTGCGGAAATCAGGAAGTGTCTGGGGAAAAAATTTACAGTTGAGAAGGGAAGCCTATTAATGCAGGCAAACGCTGGTCACATGGCTGAAAACAGGAAGCGTTCAATCAGGAAGTAATATTGCTGAACCTTTTCAGCAATAACTTCTCACAAATTTTATCTAAAGATGTGATTAAGGTGATTTTTTTGAAGGTAAGATGGAAGGCTTTTTATATAATCCTTACTAGTTTGGTAGAATTTTAAGACCACAGTTACCCTTTAAAGGGTAACTCCACCCAGAAACACAACTTTTCAAAAATGGATGCTATAATTCAGTGGGTGTTAGGATCTAGCTGCCATTTCCCAATACAATTTACAAGCAGAGATCTGCCTGTGTTTTCTTACACAATCCTGCAGCTCTCTGTCTCCCCTGCCGACTCCCCATGCTGGCAGCATTCCCGACTGAGCTCCACTGAGTTAAATAAGTCGGCATGTGCAGAACACCAGAAAGAGGAGAGAGCTGCCAACAGGGAGAGACAGAGAGCTGCAGGATTGTGTAAGTAAACACAGGCATATTTCAAATTGTAGATTGAATTGGGAGATGGCAGCTAATTATCCTATTTCCTACTGAATTGTAGAATCCATTTTTAAAAAGTTGTTTTTCTGGGTGAAGTTACCCTTTAAATGAACTTTAATGATTCATCTGTGAGCAAAACTACTAACTGCAAAGCCATATTTAAAATAGGAGGGCATAAAACACATTCACTCCAAGTGAAAAATTTAAAAGATTAATACATACACACATTACTACATACTTACTACAACTGCTGGTTAGGACAAGTAAAGACACGTTAGCAAAACCTACAATCGTGTAAATATCATATAAAGTTTACCAGATCAGTGAAAAATCAGAAAACTCCTTTTAAAAAACATGCAGCAAGGCTGAGCCAGCAGTAATACACTTTAAATAAACCCGTGCAGCCCTGCTAATTACATTTATAATGTGTCCTCAAAGGGCTGATACTTTCACACCAATCCCTGACTGAGAGACTACCGATCAATTAAAGCAGTACCGCATGGCCTATTATGTATTTTCTTGTTTTAGTGTCAAATCTTAAAGGAACTGTAAATGTGTTTATCGATTTATGAGAAACTAAACATAAAACCATAAAAAAATGGTAGATTTTGAAATAGTGTAACATGAAAATATTTTTATTATAGTTTTTTTTATATATTGTATACAAAAATATCTCTAAAAATGTATATGAATAAATATGTAGCATTTTATTGAAAGAATAAAGTAGATATGGACATGACTAAATGGCTTTGGGCTAATGATAGATAGCCACCTATAGTTTAAAAGCTTTTCTTACATTTTATGGCATCTCAGCAAGCAAGTGATTCTTCAAAAAAAACAAACAAAAAGTCATGAACATAAAGCTTCAATTAGTTCAAGAAAATATCCTTCTACTTGTATTGCCAATGTAATGAATCCTTGTGCTCAATCAGAGACCGTGCCTTAATCTAGCTTCCAACATCTTGATACAAAGACATGAAAATGCAGAAATTTTATATTGTCTTTCATCCAAATTAATTAATTAATTTTAAAAAAAATCTATTTAGCCATTTTAGCTTTCTTTGATTTTGCTATTTGCTGCTTACATCCTTTGAGAATAGAAAATGTTCTGACCTTACAAAAAAGGACCAAACACATGCTTTTCTTGATACCACCAGTAGTGCAGCAAGGGAGAAAATGGGATATCTGGTTTCTTCCCTGATAATAATGCTATAGGCGTCTGTGCCATAAATACTCTAACTTAATTCATTACTGCATATATATGAACTTTTCAGAAAATATTAACTTAAAATTTCACATTCATACTATTATGGATGTTACACTTTCTGACTATAGATCAACATAGTGCATTTAGGTAGCAAAACTGAGAGTCAAAGCAATGATAAAAATAATTCCATCTTCCTTCCATTGCCATTGTGAAACATGGGTCCTTTTTAAATTCTTTCAAGGCTATATACTGAGAGTCACTATCGCTCTCTATTGCCCCTTTGCACTGAGCTGACAGTGGCTCTCAGTGCATTGTGACTGGAGTTTGCCTTTTGCGTTAGCTGGCGTTAGAGATTACGTCTTAAAGAGGCATTAACGGCTCAGTACATTGCTTGTGGCAGTTGCGCGACATAAATTTTGCGTAACGTCGCAACTGCCATTAGTTGTGTCAAAGTTACGTTAACGCTTGGTGCATTGGTTAACGTGACTTTAAGACACAAATAGCCAATAACAGCTGTTGATACATACTGTAGCCCTGTTTGTATTTAAATCATAAAGTATTAATAGTCTATTTTCAAAGTGTTTTTTAGCGTGTCACATCTGTTATTTTCAGTTGAATGTTTGCTGTAGAATAAGCATGTTAATAAATAAATAAATAAAAAGGGATTTTCCACAACTTTCTTACAAACACAAACAGGGTTATTCAATAAAAGTTCTTAACGTTTAAAATGGTGCCCCAACCAATCAGATGTAAGCTTACAAATGTTAAACAACATCTGATTGGTTTGGGCAAAATTAGCACCATTTTAAACAATAAGAACTTGTATTGAATCTCCCTGTTTTATCTTCTTTTGGTATGAAAAGCTTTCAGCGAATTAGGTTCCATTTTTCAGTCCGTGCTCTAAAATGCATGTGCTCATAAAAAACAGACTTGGATCCAGGTTCAGTGGCATATTCTCTCAGTCATTTCTCTCTGTAGAGTTAAGGGGAAAAAGTAAAGTGTTTAGTGTAAGCATGTCTCGACATACATCTTAATTAAACACAAAAAAAAGAATGTACCAAGATACACAGTATAAAGGGGAACTGTGGTCTCCATACAAGTGCCCTCTATAAAAAGATCACATTCTCACCTTTAAAATGAACCCAGGATCATGCTTCATGCTGCAATCTATCCAAATTTACAGCAGTATAAATAGTGTTTCCTGCTTACACTGTGAGCTGTGATCACCAGCACCACTGCTCCACCCCCTCTCCCCTGGCTTTAGCATGCCCGCTTGTATCCTACTGCTGGGACAGAGGGAAAACATAGCATCACCAGCTGTGTTAAAAGCCCTGCCCAACTAAAGTTAGCCTAAAAAATGTTTTTTCTCTCCCTAAGGTGTCCATTGGCAGAATAATTGCAAGCCTATAACTAGCTTTTATAGAAGATCAATTTGGGGGGCAGGGTTATGATCTGTCACAGCACGGGGGAGTGACAGTGCAGCCTAATAAGTGAAAGTTTTTTATTGAGGGCAATTGTATGGAGACCACAGTTCCCCTTTAACGTTATTAATAATTTTAGTTCTGATATTCCTACTCCCCCACCTCTGTTCATGCAGTCTGCAATTAAATTTAGTAATCAGTCGATGGTTTTAAGGCCCATTACACACAGGTGAAGTTCGGACCTATTTTTCAGCACATTTTTAAAGGGCATGTCCACCCCAAAAACTATAATCTCCCCCACTGCTGGCCCCAGTGTGTAGTGTGTAAAAATCCTTATCTTACCTCTCAGCTCCAAATGGTTCTCCTGGAATGTCCAAATGCACAAAAAGTCCATATGCACACTGCCTATATCCGGGGTGCAGACGTCTGATATCCCTACTTCCAAGGGAATGGGTAAGTCAGCAAAATATGATACAGAGTCGCACTCCAAAGTGAAAGGTGAGTTTATTCCAAACCACTCATCAATATACACAACGTTTCGAGGGTCTAAGCCCCCTTCATCAGGTGATCATTTAGACCCTCAAAACATTGAGGCTTAGACCCTCAAAACGTTGTGTATGTTAATGAGTGGTTTGGAATTAATTCACCTTTCACTTTGGAGTACGACTCTGCATCATATTTGGCTGACTTCTCCTGGAATGTCCCTACAAAGTCCCAGAATGTGAACACAGGGAGCCTTGCAGGGAGGGAAATTGTTACCACTTCTGAGGCGTCCTCTCAGAGGTTTGAGGCTTGCTCAGTGCAGCCCTCCCAATCCCTGTAATTTTACCTCTGCCCCTAGTGTTTAATTGCTTTTCTGTAGTGTAGGCCTCCCTCCCCCAGAGTAGGGAATGTGTGTGTTTGTGCTGCAGATTTTAAAACTCCAATAATGCCAATGATGAGGACATTGTTGTTTTTTTACTTACCCTTTAAATATGGCTGTCACATGAATTAAAGGTAGGTCAGCTGGTGTGTGTACTCGCGTCAGATTGGGGGATAACAGACTAAAGCTGGGTACACACAGTACAGATCATTTCAAAGATCTGTATACACAGTCCCGAGTGTTTTCCCTATGAACATAATAGGGAGAATGCTTGGGACTGTGTGTTGCCACCGGCCTTGCTAGACTCCTCTATAGGGAGAAATTTTCGGTCTTTCCCGAACGAGCGTTTGGCCGACCCGATTGTTCGGTGGCCGTGCTCTCGTTCGGAAAACACAGTACTGGGGCTTTATCGTTACTGTGTGTACCCAGCTTTACTTTTTTGATGATTGATCAAAATGTGTTTTTTTTTTAAACTATACTTTAGATGTGATTGCCACATGAATGAATAAATGGGTACCTCAGTTGGTGTATGTACCTGTGTCCTGTTGAAAGTTAAAAAAACAAACTTTTTTGGTTATTGATCAAAATTTATTTTTGACTATAGTACCCTTTAAGTATGGTTGCCAAAGAAATGGAAGGGTGGGTCAGTAGGTATGTGTACCTATCTCAGGTTGGGGGTTAAAACAAACAAAAAAATTTAATTATTAGTCAAAAAAGTTTTTTTTGACTTTAGTTACCCTTTATGTATGGCTGCCACAGTAATGGAAGGGTAGATCAGTAGTGTGTACCTGGGTAAGGTTGGGGGCTAAAAAAAAACTTTGTTGATAATTAGTCAAAATAGTTTTTTTGACTATAGTTACCCTTTAAATATGACTGCCATGAAAATGGAAGGATAGGTGAGTAGGCATGTGTACCTGGATCAGGTTGGAAGTTAAAAAATAAACATTTTTGATGATTGGTCAAAATAATTTTTTTTAATCTTAGTTACTCTTTAAGTATGGCTGCAACAGTAATGGAGGGGTAGGTCAGTAGGTGTGAGTACCTGTGCCCCCCGGGGGTCAAAAAACAATTTTTTTTGATTATTGATCAAAATTAGTTTTTTTGACTTTAGTTACCCTTTAAGTATGGCTGCCACAGTAATGGATAAGTAGATCAATAGGTGTGTGTACCTGTGTCGAGTTAGGGGTTAAAAAAAAAAACCTTTTTTGATGATTGGTGAAAAAAGAATTTTGATTGGTTACCCTTTAGGTAGGGCTGCAACAGTAATGGAGACGTAGGTCAGTAGATGTATTTACGTGTGCAACATGGGGGTTAAAAAACAAACTTTTTTGATTATTGATCAAAAAAAAATTTGGACTTTAGTTACCCTTTAAGTATAGCTGCCACAGTAATGGGTATGTAAATCAGTAGATGTGTGTACCTGGGTTGAGGGGATTTTTTTTGTGTTTACAACCATAAAACTATTTTTTATTGAGGATAAATCTAAATTAGTTTTTTTGACTTTAGTTACCCTTTTAGTATGGCTGCCACAGTAATGGATAAGTAAATCAGAATATGTGTGTACATGGGCGTGGTTGAGGGGGTATGTCTTTTTTGTGTTTACAACCATAAAACTATTTTTTATTGAGGATAAATCTAAATTAGTTTTTTGACTATAGTTACCCTTTAAGAATGGCTTCCATGGGAATGGAAAGGTAGGTCAGTAGGTGGCTGTACCTGTGTCTGTGTGGGGGGTTGGGGGTATCACCGTTTGTGTTTATGACCATGAAACAAACTGTTTTGAAATCTCCACATTTGAGGATTGTTACCATTATAGTCTATGGGAAACAATGTCCCGAAATTTGCCCTAATGCTTCTGCGGATTCCTTAGCTAGAAGATAGCACCCTGCTCCTGTATGCCCCGCATGTCTGTATCGAATTTCATGTCTCTAGTTCAAAAACTGTGGGAGGAGATACAGTCCAAAAATGAGGAAGAATAAAATGGAAGAAGAAGAAATAGAAAGAACAGGAATTTGGCTTTTTGAAGCCAAATTAATACCGTACATACTCGAATATAAGTCGACCCGAGTATAAGTCGAGGTACCTATTTTTACCTCAAAAATGAGTAAAAACTGGTTGACTCGAGTATAAGTCGAGGGTAGAAATTATGAACACTACTGCCTTCTGATTCTGTATTGTTTTGACGGTGACATTGTACTTTTGTGCTTTGACTCCCACATTTATATTTGTCCTAACGCTTCTGCTTCCATTGTTCCTGCCTCCTGAACTCTGCTTCTCCTGGTTTCCTGTTGCTATGGCCTACCTTATTGTGGCTCCTGCTGTAATGTCATACTACATTCCTGCTTCTGGTTTCCTAATACTCTAGCTATACCTTATTGCTATTCCTTGTTCCCTGCTGCTGTGCCATACTACATTCCTGGTTCCCTGTTGCTGTGTCATATTCCAATACTGCTCCTGGTCTCTTGTTGCTGTGCTACACTTAGCAATATGTCATGCAGTCTTGCAAAAGTGCTATGCTTAATGACCTCTGCAACCAGATGTTGGGTCTGACTCATGCTGTGAAGGAATTGCAAGGAGGGTATGTACAACTACAGGGCCGAGTGGAAGAACTGTCTAGTGCTGGGCAGCCTGTTCCACAGGTTTCACCCTCCAGCTGCGGGAGAGTCCGGGCCCCTGACATCACTTACTTGATGGAGGAATCCGGCTGCCGCATTCACTGATGGTCTCATTTCCCGGTGCCGAGTAGTGATGTCAATGGATGCGACCATCACTGGATGCGACAGCCGGATTCCTCTATCAAGTGAGTGACTGACCCAAGTATAAGTCGAGGTTCAGTTTTCAGGCTGTTTTTACAGCCTGAAAACCTTGACTTATACTCGAGTATATACGGTAATTCCTTTTACCAATTGACCTGCTCATTTTAGTAGCCTTTCCAGTACCCTTTATTGATATCCTTTCTGTTAGTTAGTGGCAAATACAGCATCAAGGGGAGGCCTTAGAAGGGATTTATACCCCCTCTAACGACCCCTCTCTCGTTAAGAATACCCAGCGCGAGGACCTAAACCACTCATTCAAAAACTGAATTATGATGGGGGGGGAAACCCTTCCTGACTCCACATGGCAATCAGAAATATCCTTGGATCAACTCCAACACTATGTAGTATGTACCAATAACAGTAACATGCAACATTCTTTCAGGACAATGCACCGAGCGCTGCCATCAGCAACCCAGTGCACACAGCCCAGCGATGTTATATGCTGATAGCGGCGCTCGGAACATCGCTACCTGGTGCTGTTCTATTGCGGCACTTTCAACACCACCTATTAGCTGGCGTTGAAAGTGCCGCAATAAAATGCCGATTTCAGCATATAACATCGCTTGCGGTGGCTGCGCTGTTAACTTTCGCGGTAGCCACGCAGCCGCCGCAAGGAAGGAGTTTAAGTCACGCTAACCTATATAACATCGGTTAGCATGACTTAAACTCTAAAACAGGAGCGGTGCGCCCGTTGGTGCATCGCCCTGTTTGTTTTTAGAAAGTCATCCAGCTTCTTTTTTTTTTTTTAAACTATCCAATAAACCTGCCATCACCACTTCCTTTGGAAGACAGTCCCATAGCTTTACGGTTCTCACAGTAAAAAAAAAAACCTTCCGAACTTGAAGACTAAACTTTGTTTCTTCCAGTCTTAATAGATGTTCTATTGGCAAGCAATCCCCAGATAGTTTATTGTATGGCCCACTAATGTATTTATACAGAGTAACTATATCCTCATGCAAGCACCTTTTCTCTGGTGTGCATAATTGTAACATATCCAATCTGTCTTCATATTTAAGCTCCCCCAGCCCCGTTGTTAATTTACCAGTAGAGATGGCCGGATCACGGATCTGACCCCAAAAGGAACTTGTCAGTGTTACAAGGGCCACAAGGGCACTTATAAGTGCTGGGGAGGGGGGTCCCATTGAGCTGGAAGACCCCTTAAGCCCCAAAAGGCACTAGTCAGTGCTTGTACCAGGACCCCCTCCCCAGCACTTAGAAGCCCTGACAAGTGCCTTTGTTGGGGGTTCTGTAGCTCGAAACCAGGACCCCCATTGGCTCTAGGGTCGTGTCTTCTTTCTTCCCAGCCGGCGACATCAGCGGAGTTGGTGACATTGCCGGCGCTGACGACATCAACGTTGCCAGGGTTGCTGACGTCTTGATCCAAAGTCTTCTTTCTTCTCAGCCAGCGACACCAACTCCGCTAATGTCGCCGACACCGAGCAATGTCACTGCAGGCGCCAATGACACCGGCGGTGCTGGCAACATCAACGTGGCTGGTGTTACCACGTCTTCTTTCCTTCTTTGGTGAAGGACCAAATCCAATTATGATTGCTTAATATTTCAATGCTTGCATTCATATGATCACATATTGTAATTATAATAATAATTGGATTTTGTCCTTCAGCAAACAATATAAGGAGGTGCAAACCTCGCGGAGCAGAAGAAAGAAGACGTCTGCAACACCAGCGATGTTGATGTCGCCAGGGGTGTCAATGGCGACTGCAGTGACATCGCCCGGTGTCGGGGACATCAGCGGAGTTGGTGTCACCAGCTGGGAAAAAATAAGACACACCCCAAGGGCCAATGGGGGTCCTGGTTTTGAGCTGCAGGACCCCCAACAAAGGCACTTATCAGTGCTGCAAGGGCACTTCTAAGTGCCGGAGAGGGGGGTCCCGGTACGAGCTGCAGGACCCCTTAAGCCCCAAAAGGCAGTGCCACAATGGCCAAAAGGGCACTTATAAATGCCAGGGAGGGGGGTCCCAGTTTCGAGCTGCGGGATCTCTTAAGCCCCAAAAGGGGCCACAATGGTCTTTTTAAGGACTCGGAAAGGGGTCATGGGTTGAGACTCGGGACTCCCGAATGTCTGGCCGCTGGACTTTCGAAATTCGTCCGTTAGAGGATTACCGAAAATAGTCAGAGGAAAACCGTAAGTAGCGCGCATGTGCGCTCCTTTTGTTTTTCCATGGTCCCAGAACCATTTACAGTAAGTTACGACTGCTATTTAAACCATTATTTTAGGCAGAAATTTCCAAAAAAATTTACCATTGACTATAATGGCAGATTTGAAAATTTTCAGATTTGCGGAAAAGATTTCTGGAAGTTCGGCGATCTCTATTTACTAGCCCATCTCTGAAGCCTTTTTGTACACAAGATTCCAAAAATGCACTGCATATTCCAAATGCCGGAAATGAGGCCTTACCAGTGATTTGTGAAGATGGAGAATATTTTTCTCTCTTGAATCCATACCCCTCTTTATACAAGAAAACTGAAAATCAAATCATACTTACTGAGATTTTCTTTTCCTGGTCCGTGACATGGCAGTGGTCATGAAAGGATTAATCCCACCTGCTGTTTGACATTCAGGAACCCCTCCCATAGCAAATAAAAGGGAGCTGCCTCTTCATCTTTTTGAATGGATGTCTGAAATATAAGAAGTTAGAGAAGGGAGGGTAGCTGACCACTGCCATGTCACAGAACAGGAAAAGAAAATCTTAAGTATGATTTGATTTTCAGTTTTCCCTGGTCCTACACTGCAGTGGTCATGAAAGGGATGTATAAAAGCTTAAAAATGAAGGGAGGGACACAAATTATTATGCTAGAAGTATGTGAAATTTATTAAATTAGATGATGCTGCTAACAGGATTTTCCTGCCAAATCCTGCTTGATCTGCAGCTGAAGTGTCCACCTTGGTCCACCATAGTTGACCAGGTTGCCACCTTGCACATTTCTTCAGGCGATACCTGAGCGCAGAAGGCCTAGGAAGCTGCTAGGGACCTGGTGGAGTGCGCTGTAACCCTTGTGGTTAAGGACTCTACCCTATTGTAGGCTTGCTTGATGGTGACTTTAATCGATGAAGCTATTGTTGCCTTTGAAGGTTGGTTACCATTCTTATAGCCTGAGAAGAGGACAAATAGGTAATCGGTTTTCCGAAAATTTTCTGTTCTGGTCAGATAATGTTTCAGAGATCTACCCACATCCAATGAATGGGGAATAGTCTCTTGCCTTTTTTGGTGTTGTTGGTCCAAAGTTGGCAAAAAAATTGGATTTAGGTGATCGGAAGATACTACTTTTGGTAAAAAAGCAGTATCAGGGCTCAGGATAACCTTTTCTGGGGTACTTTTTTGTCTGATTTGTGGTTTTATGTGTTTCACCCCATGGAAAAACCTAATTGTTAGTGGATCCAAGGCCCACCTGATATTTATCATTGCTGAAATGGCTGTTATTATTTCAGGGTTGACAGACATAAATTTTTCTGAAGTCCATCTTTCAGAAATTCAATAAGATTTTCTACTTTGTTAGAAGTAGGACAGATGTTTTTATTTTGACACCATTTACAAAATATCTACCATATTTTGTAATAGGTTGTTGAAGTGAATGCTTTGCGTTTAAGTGGGTAAGTATGCTTTCTTTTGAAAGACCTCTTCCCATAAGATTTTTGGTCTCAACAACCAAGCCGTCAGCTTCAATGTTTCCACTTTTGGATGATGTACTGGCCCCTGTTGAAGTAGATCCTTCCTCTGTGGAAGTCTGAATGGAGTGTTGATTGACATTTGGAGAGCCCAGGGGAACCATGGCCTCCTGGGCCACCATGGTAAGATTATGATTACCTTTGCTTTGTTGTCCAAAATTTTTCTCAGGACTGTGAATTAACAGAAGAGGTGGGAAAATGTAGAATAGGTGTTGATCCCATTTGAAGGAGAAATCATCTATTATTGTTGACTTGTTGTCCTTGAAAATGGAGCAGAGTTTCTTTGACTGTTGTGGTGTGTAGCCATGAGTTCCATGAAAGGGTAACCCCATTTCTGGGTGGAGTTGCCATTCGTTCGGACATATCTCCTTTCTGCTGAGATAGTCTGCTTAGTTGTTGGCTGCTCCTGAGATGTGCACTGAGAAGATCCCCAGGAGATGGAGTTCAGCTCATGACAGAAGTTGTTTGGCTACTGTCCATAGGGAATGACTCTTGGTTCCACCCCTCTTGCCACTACAGTAGTATTGTCTGAGATAATTTTCACTGCTTTCCCTTCCAGTTGAGGTTTGAAGTGTCTCAGTGCCAGAAATACCCCATCATCTCCCTAAAATTCTGCGAAGTCGATGACCACCTCTGCGGCCACCTGCCTTGGACTGTGTAGTCCATGAGTGTTGCTCCCCAGCCAGAAGGACTGGCATCTGTCGTGAGGGATATCCAGTGGGTTTGAGTTAGGAGAATTGGTTTCATTGTGTTAGGAGAATTGGTTTCATTCGGTGTTCTCGTCCACTATCTCAAACTGTTCCTTGCTGTTGAGGATAAGGGTAGATGTTTGTTCTGACTCTTGTGCATACAATTGGTTTAAGAAACACCATTGAAGGTCTCTGATATGCAACATTGCCCAACGAACAGAGCTTAAATTTGAGATCAGTGTGGTAAGCCCAGGCCGAGGGGGCTGGGGTGGACAGAAAAGCTTGGACTTCCTTGCAAATTCTCTTCTTCCGAGATGGAAGTAGGGATACAGAAAAGGCTATTGTGTTTAGGACTACACCTAATGTGAACCCGAATTACCTATGAGGGATTCAGAGAAGATTTGTCTTCTGACTGTTGAATATTGAGAAACGTAGGAATTTCTGATGTATTGGAATATGGAGGTATGCATCTCTTATATCGATTTTGGCCACCCAATCCCCTGTTGTTTATCTGTATTAGGACTGATTTTAGGGTCTCCATTTTTATTTTTTTTATAAGAAGAAATACATTTAGGAATTTTAGGTTCAGAATTGGTCTGATGCCCCCTGTACGCTTCTTTTAAAGAAAATTTGAGAGTATATTCCCTTGTTTCTTTGTTTTTCTATGAGTATTGGTGAAAAAAGGGCTTACCAGGCCTGTATTGTCTGGGGTTTCTGAGTCCTGATGGTTGAAAAAGGGTTGTTGATGCTTGTCTGCCCCCTCTAGATGAAGGTAGAGTATTCTTGGATGAATTCCTCTCAATGAGCTCTTCTAGCCTGGAGCCGAACGGAAGACCTCCATTAAATGGTATTGCAGTTAGGCTTTGTTTGGAGTATGTGTCTGCCTTCCATTGCCTTAACCAAAGGGCTCTCCTGGCCACTATGGAGGCGCTCATGGTCTTGGCTGCTAATTTCACGTCCATTGAAGCTTTGGATATGTACTAGTTTGTGTCTTTGATATCTTTTAACATCTTGATTAAGTCTTGTCTGGGGGTGCCATCTTTAGTGGCTTCTTCTAATTCTGAGAGCCAGTAATGATTACCCCGTGCTAAGCTTGTAATAGCAATAGGAAGACGTATGGCTGCTCCTGAAAGGGGAAAAATGCATTTTAACATGGAGTCTTCTTTTTTTGTCCATCGGATCTCTTAATGTTACAGTATCCTCTGTTGCTAGGATTGTTTTCCTAGCTGTTTTAATAATTGCTGTGTCAACTTTGGGTGACTCATCCCAAGATGATGTAACAGATTGATTGAATGGATATGTTTTATTAAAGTTATTGGAGATGGAAAATCTTCTGTCAGGGGCTAGATGCTCCTTTTTTATTGTTTCTAATAACTGGTCATGATGTGCATGAAAATATGTTGTATCCTGTGGTTTCTTTGTAACCATTCGATCTGATGATGAGGGTTGCTTTGGTTTCGAAATACATTTTTTTTTTTCATTTTCGTAATTAGGTGGCCAAGGTTTCTTGAGTTAAAAACTTTTCTGTTTCAGTGTCGTCCATGTTTGCTTCGACTTTTGAATCAATTGTTTCCAACAGAATCGGTGGTTTGTGGTTGTTGTACAGGGGTAACTGTTGAATTTATCATGGTCAATAATTTGGATAGCATTGACTGAAGTGAGGATCTGATCCTGAGATGTATTGGGATTTGATCTGAATTTGGTGCATTCGGCACATAGTTTCTTGTCTGGCATGGCTGGTTTATCACACATGTGACATTCTGCTCTCTTCCTTTTGTGGTGATATTGATGATGCCCCTCTTGTCTGGAGGAGTAACTGCAATAAAAGGGATTGTTCTGTTTCTATATCTCACTACTTTAAAAGTACACATACCTCCTGGAGCTTGAACTTCTGTGTTCCTTTGAACTCGTTGTAGAGGCTGAAAAGGAAAAAATAATGTTATAGTTTTGTTTCCTATATCTGTGTACCAACTTTTGTTTAGGCAGAGACTGATTGCCTGTAGCCTGCTGAATCACAGGAGTGGCGAAAGATTAAAATTTTGCTGGTCAGCTTGAGCAGCGTGATGATTTTTTCAAATTTGTGGCACTTTGCGGCATTTCCGGGTCCCTTTTATGATGTCATTGCGTACGCGCTGTTGTGCACGCATTCCACATCATTACAACTTACGGCAACGTGCCTAGCCGCCCCTGCACAACACGCAGCCGCTTAGGAGCATGGGTAGGAGAGAGAGAGGAGGAGTAGTGCCTGAATCTTCGTCAAACAGACAGGAAAGAAAAAAGACGAAGAGGCAGGGCTACTAGCTCCCTTTTATTTGCTATGGGAGGGGTTCCTGAACGTCAAACAGCACAGGGGATTAACCCTTTCATGACCCCTGCCGTGTAGGAACAGGGATAATATCTTGCTGGCTGTAGCTGTTGCTGCCTGGCACTGCTTGCTACCTTTAAATTTATTACTCCAAGATTCTTTTCCAACAGAGATTCTCTTAACACAGGGCCATTTATAGCATAAGCAGCACAAGGATTTTTAAAACCAAAATGCATCACCTTACATTTATCAACATTGAATCTCATCTGCCACTTAGCAGCCCAATGTGACAATCTATCTAGATCCACCTGCAACGATTGCACATCATCTGTAGCTTTTAATGGTCGACAAAATTTTGTGTTGTCCGCATTCTAGTCCAGTTCCGCCTCCTCCCTCAGTCTTGCACCTGGTCAGTGGGGAGGCCTGCTACTTGCAGAGAATGTCTTTTAATTGCTCAGGACCAGGAAACATGCAGAGTGCGGGGCTAGGGCTCGACCAAACCAGGGATTGCAATATTGTGTAAGTATTACATGCATTCTAAGGCAAACTCATGGGTTAGGACCTTGTGGTTTGGTCTTTACCCTGCATACTTTTGAATGGGTGGTTTGGGGGATATAGTTCCCTTTTAAGTTAAACCAAACTGCAATTTTAGAGATTCTTTGAAAGAACAAGTGTTTTGTCATAATATAGGAAAGTTGGGGCACTATTACAATGATTTTACTAAAGAACTTGTATATAAAAAGGCTCTTTGTTCAGTCCAAGGTCATCTGAATATTTATAATATTGTAAAGGTTTTTGATTAGCAGATATCTATTTTAGCTCTTAACTATTCTTTTCCATATATATTGGTAGATTCGGAATGTCACTTTACTATCCCTATATGTTATATATGGTTTTTTTTTATTAGTAATGTGTTGATAAGAAGGATAAATCATTAATGACCTCATCTGTTATTGAAAATATCTGCATTACATAATGTTGCCAGACGGCCTTGTACATAAAACACGAGAGCAATATGCAGCAGAATCTCGTGACCTGTGATAAATTAATCTTCCTCAGCAGCTGAAGATCAAAAGATAAATCTATTTGTCCCTATTATTCATGTGAGATTGTCAATGCATTTTAGTTATAAAACAGAAAAAAATGAAAAACCAGGCAGGTGATTTATAAAATGTTCTGTTTCCAAGTGCTTACAAACTACAGCTTTAAGGTCAAAGATCAGAGAACCCTACAACTAACAAAGCTTTAATCTGCACATCTAATGCTTTCCACGATCTGTAGAAAAAGGTTCTTTATAATACACAGGACTTTAAAGGGCATCAATACCGAATAATAGGTTCTTTTAAATTGACCATAACTGGAAACCATAATTCTTCCCAACCACCACTGTATCATTTTTGTGTTGATCTGCCCCCTATTTCTTTAGATATCCAATCTAAAACTTCTTATATTCCAGCTGCCAATCAAATTCCTTGCTCTCTATTCTTCTGTGAGTACTTTTACTGTAGCTGGAATGGTGGCAGAATTTTGACAGTTGGAATGCTGTATGCTGGGTGCAGGCTTGACACTTGGTTTGTGGGAAAAAAGTCAGGTCGGATGGAAGTGGGAGTGGTTAAAAAAGGGAGGGGGGGATACTGCTCCAAAACAAAATGCGTGCTGGATTGAAGGCATACAGCAACACACGCAAATCAGAGTTATTGCTACTTACATGTATTCAGTTATAGATTAAGATGAGGCCATGTCATTTTTTCAGTATAGTGTCCCTTTAATATACTTTCATTGTTTGCCAAACTTTCACTGAGCATATGTAGAATTACAAATACTACAATAGTTTGGAAAAAGTAATAAGAACTTTATATAGCAGTAGTGGGAAATAAGAAAAGCAAGGTTACAAGTCACAATAGAGTCATCAAAGTTAGTAAATGGCAAAAAATCCCAAAAAAAACAAGTGTGATCAAGAATATAAAAAGGCAATTCAACAAAAATCCCTTGTAAGTTACCGGCCCTCAACCCCAACTGCTATATTTAGCTCTTTATTAGATGTCAGTGTGTAATTGATAGCCTTTGTATGCACTAATGATAGTAGTGGAAGGAAAGAAGTAAATGTGTTTTGATTGATGTAGGATAACATTACATAAACAGCAAAACTGAATATCAATAAAGCTGTTGGACCTGATGAAATACGTACATCCACAAGTCCTCAGAGAGCTAATTTAAGCTTTATGTAGGCCACAGTTTCTTATCTTCTGAGATTTAAGTTTGTCTGGAGATGTGTGTCTCGATAGAGAAAAAGCTAATGTAAAACAATATTTAAAGGAGAACTAAACTTAAACTTACATTTTTAAAAGTAATAGATTCTGTAACAAAGAAGTCTTCCAAGATGCCATTACAACTCATAGCCCATATTGGCTTCAAAGAGCCACGGCCCCCTGACCCCAGGATTCACTGTCTCTTTGCACAGAGTTTCTAGCTTCTCTTTCTAGCGAAAGATAAACTTTCTAAATGTACCTTTGCTCATTGCTGAGTTGCTGGTGGTGTACCATGAAAATGTCATGATTTTAGGAACATACAGCTTAAGAAGCTAAGAGTTCAAATCCCCTAGTTTACCTATGAAACAATACAATATAGTCTGCCTGAGTTTCCATAATATTTTTAGAAAAATATATACATATCTACATTTACATCTACAAACTTTATATATAGCAGCTCTGGTTTTTATTTACCCACCAGTGTGAATAGCTGACAGCATTCCTGGAGCAATAAAAAAAAGTGAACTGATTTTACTGACTACTTCTATTTGCATCTGCAGTTGTGGTGCCCTTAAGTGCTGGGCTTGGAAAAAAACAGACCATTGGGACACAGGTTCAATCCCTCAGCCTTCCTTTTTTTATGTTTCTAGCAAAAGATAGAGTCTACACTTCCTGATATACCACCTAGTAGTCCTTGTAGCATAGAGGTAGAAAGCTTTCTTTTTTAGCTAGACAAAGCATAGAAGGTTGCAGGTTGGATTCCCCAGACTTACTTTTATTTTTTACTGAAATGTTAAAGGGGAACTGTGGTCCAAAAATGACTTTAGGTAAATTGCGGAAAATTGATAGGAATTGCTCCCCTGAGAATTTTTGCAATTTATTTTCATTGTTTATTTTGCATAGTTTTGAAGATATTTACATTTTTGTGTGTGATATGGAAGCAGCATCACCAGGTCCCTTGCACTTCCTGCTTCCTGCTCTGAAAATGTCAGTCAATCTGTCCTGTGTCTCCTCCTCCCCTTTGCAGCCGCCCTGGTCCCTCCCACTCATGGACCCCGTGGTCCCTCCAATTGCAGGCCCCCCATGGCGCATTATCTTACAGCCCCATGTGACCCCACCCACTCACGGGTGCCATGACCCCGCCTACTCGCGGGTGCCATTGGCTACTCAGATCCCCCCTACAGAAAACTGTGGAATCAGCCTTCCTGTCTCCCTCACACACTGAGGGAGCCTGAGGCTGTGCTCCCCGGCAGCACTGTGCAGGAGAAGCCTCAGGAATTTTACAAATCAGCCTCCCACCCATTAACTTTCTGGTCAGTCATTTCTGTATATCTTGGGCTGTGGGGCACATAGAGAGGTGGTTGATGGCTCGTTTTAAAGATAGGAAACTGGCCTTTCATTTAAACTTAACTTGTTTGGAGACCACAATTCCCCTTTAATATTTTGTTTCTTACAGCCATGCTAGCAATGAAATAAACTGCACAGATTACTTTTCTTTTTTGTATGAAAGCAAACGAATTTATCATTGTTACGGACAGGAGCATTTGTAATGTGTTTACACAAAAACTGCTCTGAATCTGTTCTGTGTTAGAGAGAGGGATAACCCCTGAGCTGTAAAATGATTGGCTGTCAGCTTTAAGGAAGCAAGGCTGCAGCTTCCTGTGAAAAGTGTACTGCATACACTTAGCTGGTTGTTCCCAGATAAGGTGAATTATGGGAGCTGACTCCTAGTACCCACAGGTTATTTTCATAAATCACCCAACATCCACAGAAAAGGTAGGGGTGAGACACAGCTTTTTGTATCTTTGTGAATGTGATCTTTCTATTGGGGCAATGTTGTCCGGAGACTTTAGTTCCCCTTTATAAAACTGTAATTTTAAGAAGATATTAGAAATTTAGGAATATATTATATATTTAGGAATACATACAGGAAAGATTTTTAGTAGATGACAGATAGATTATATTGGAAGCACATTTCTGATGCTCTCTATACAATACTTTGCCACTCGAATGATCTCCCCACACAATCAGCTAAAAGATCTCACACAATAAAAGGTCACACAAAAAAAATAGCCACAAAAAACACACACATGTCTATAGATAGAGAATTTGCTGTAAGTGGAAAACGATTATTTGTCAATAGGCTTCATCAATCAAAACGTATTGGTATTTATAAAGGAATGATACCGCTAAATACCGATATTGATCCTGTATCGCTGCAGTCTTTATACAGGGCAGTAGTAAAATATAGCCCAGTAAAGAAATGTATGCTGCAGTTGTTATTTTCCATAATTTTTTTTTTTTTCAAGAACCACTTTTATTTTATCTGTTTATCAATGATTAAATGTGGGTATGAAAATAAATGGCCCTGTGTTTGCTAAAGATTCAAAACTATGTAGGGCTTTGAAATTTACATACGAGGTGAAACTGTGGCAATCAGACCTGTAATAGGTGTATCTTTTTTGGAAAATGACGTAGTTCCAGATAAAGAGGCCCATCCAAACAATGATATGATTTTACTGTATTTTATCATAATCAGACAGTTTGTGGTACTTGCATGGAAAATAATGGTCCATAGGACATGTTGAAAAATTAATTTTGGTTAGAATAATATAATCAGAACAACAATCATCCAATAATGTTGCTATGTGGATGAGCCACAAGGCAACATCCAGACAAGCAATGTCTTGACAGTTACAGATTTAAGAAATATATTATTCTACCCATTTTCGTTCAAAAGCACTGCTAAGGTCCAATCTACAATATGTAGTTTTATTTTGGAAACCAGTATACTAAAAATATTATTGAACTGGATAGGGCTCAGAGAAGGGCAAATAAACCAACATGGGTAATGGGGTACCTTTAGAAAGGAGACAACTATATAAGTGGTTTGATGGATATATTCAGGATATTAGGACTTCACTCTCTGGGCTCCACTGCCTTGGCTCCGAACTGCTGGACTGCTGCTGTATTTTCCTGATCTGATTCTGCCTTCCTGGCTCCTGGGTCCCCTTCTTTCAAGCTAAGGGGCAGGGTAGTGATGTACAGCTCTGAGCTGCTAGGCACTGCCTAAGCATGTGTCCTAGCTCTGTTTTGATTTAGTGGGCTAAGGCTGCTCTTTTTATTCCCAAATTCCCTTTGAAATATAAATAAGCGGCCAATCATCAGGCTTGTTCAGCAGCAGACCAATAAGCAATTACTTATCTCAATCCAGCTACCTAGACTTTGTGTCTCCATGCTAATTAATTTACGACAGGAGTTTTACCCATTGAGCCATCTTGTGGACAAAGAACTAACTGTATTCCAAAAGGGGGGTTGATACAGTTTACATATATTGCTTACAGGGGGTATAACACTGGGAGAGGTGGTGCCTAGATAAAACAATGTTGTATTATTTATTAAGGACTGAGTACCACTCTCTTACATAGCATGCATGTATAAAAGTAATAAAGACCCCTGGTGCTCCATCACATAAAGCAAGAGATATCTGTTGTATTCAATTAGATCAACTGGACTTGAAGTTTAGTTCTTGAAGAAGTTTCGCTAGTCATCTGACTGGCTTTCTCAATTCAGAATGACTTGTACAAGAATCTGTGGCAATTATGCACCCTGGAAAGTCCCAATTAGCATATCACAGTCAGGTGTTAAGGGCGTGATTGCATAGTGGCTAAGAGGTGTTATAGGAACGCCCAGAGTAAGGTGTCAAAACAGCATTGTACATGGCAGACAGTTGGTGTCGAACCCCCCCACCTCTATTTAGACTTGGTTTCTTTATTTTCACATAAATGGCCTCCTGGGAGTGTTAAATGGGAACTGTGGTCTGTGTACAAGTGCAATATATTAAAATAATCTTTAAAATAACTCCAGCATCATGCTTCTAGCTGCAGACTAAAACTAAACTGGCAACAGTATAAAGGGAGGTTGCTTCCTGCTTACACTGTGATATCACCAGCACTATTGCTCAGCCATCTTGCTGCTGACTTAAGCATGCCCACTTGTATCCTACTTCTGGGACAGAACATCATAAGCCCCAACCCCTGAAATTCCTAATCAATTTTAAAGGTATCAGGGGAAAACAAAGTAGGGCCGACTGCCCATTTACCTTGAAGGAAAACGCCACCTCGGAATGTATATTGTTAAAAGACTTTCTTTATTAGGTAGTCCATACACGATATAGGATTAGACAAGACACATTTTAGAGGAATAGACGCCTTAATCATAGGCCTTGATATCATGACTTTTCTTACCAGTGGTTCAAGTTCTCGATGGTCAACCAAGCTGAATTCTGTTATGAAGTAATAGAAGTGCTTGTAGCAGGTATTGACATGAGCTTCAGCTCCAACAGTGATAATGGCATCAAAATGATGGATATAGACATGAACAAATACCCGGAACAGCCTTGTGAGTATTTTGTTGCAAACATGCTGGAAATTCTTAGGAAATGGGACACCTGCATAATAAAAACAGAAATTATTTTATCTCCCTGCATTTATGTAGGAAACATTGCCAATGTAATTACAAAACAAATCCATATTCAACTAATTTACTTAATGTTAGAATAATAGAATTTTTAAAAAATTTCTACTTTCCAAAAGTTGTGAATACTGTTTCTATACACCGATCGGGCAAACATTATGACCACCCGCCTATTATTGAATTGGTCGCTTTATCCCACTAAGCCAGTCTTGACTTATCAGGACATAGACTCCACTAGACCTCTGGTTTGCTTTGCAGGGAATACCATTTCTTTAAAGGGTTTAGTGAGTCAGCAACTATAATTAGAATGTTTGCATGAGTCAAAGTTACATCCATATAAATGGCAACACCCCAGCAGAACATTGCCCTTGCTAACTATCACACTGTCTCTGCAGACTTGCATTCTTCCCATAGTGCATCTTGGCGCCATGTCTTCCCCAGTTAAGCAATGCAAACAGACAACCACATTAAAATGTAATTTATCAATCAACCTTCCATTTCTATTGCTCTGTGTTTCAGTTCTGATTCTCACATGCCCATTATAGGTACTTTTAGTGGTGGACACAGGTCAGTATGGGCACTTTGACTGGTCTGCAGCTATGCAGCTCCACATTCAAAAAATGATGATGCACTGAGCATTCTGACACCTTTCTATAGAGACTAGTATTAACATTTTCAGTAATTTGTGCTACAGTAGCATTTATCTTGGTTGGACAACACAGGCCAGCCTTTGTTTCCTTCATAAATCAGTGAGCCGTGGCTGTCCTTGCCCCTACCTCCAGTTTGCCAGTTTTCCTTCCTAAGAACACTTTAAGTTTAGGTACTGACCTCTGCAGTCCAGAAGAATTGAAGTTTTTAAGATGCTCTGAACTAGTTGTTTAGCCATCATGTTTTGGCCCTTATAAAAGTCACTTATTAGTACAAATCTGAACACTAATGTTTGGCCTGTACTTCCAAACCACAATTACCAGATGATTTATACAGTAGCAAATCTATGGATTTTCAAAAGGCATGGCAGAAGCAGGCATCCCTTCAGATAAATTTCAGATAATTTGTCCCTAATAAACAAAGTTTGGTTAAAATCAAACATATGACTGATATACAAGATTCAATTTAATTCCAAGTTTTTTCTAATAGTTTGTTTGGATACTTGTTACGGTAAAGGGAATCCCGTGAATGTTTTTGTTAGACACACCTGGGGAACCATAGTTGCAGACACATGGGAATAAATTTACCAAAAATGGCTGATAATTTAATATGTAAAAAAACTGCTGACTTAAACATGCCCACTTGTATCCTACTTCTGGGACAGAACAATCATAAACCCCAACCCCTGAAATTCCTAATCAATTTTAAAGGGCAATTATAGTGACCTTTAGTTTCTTTAAATTCTTCATAGTCCCTGAGATATAAGCCTTTGAATATGCCGTGATTTGTATGAGCTGCTACACCTCATCTGTCACTCAAAGGCACACACCCACACAATCCAAAGCTCCCCTGCAGTACTGTCACATACTACTTCACCCACACTGTAAGTACCATATGCAACACAGTCAAATGCTGTGGTGCTAAACACAATCAATAAACCATCAACCCAGCAATATGAGCATAACACACTATAAAACAGCCCCTCCCCCCAAAAAAAATCTTATATACATACAAAACCAGTGACTCAAATGGAACACTAATACAGTAAATATAATACAGTAATACAGACTATATACCAAACAAGACATACAGTGCAATCTATGAAATATATAGACTAAAGCAAATGAAATGTATCAGGACAACAAGCAGTGTCACTGTGTTTGTGAAGGTCTCACTACAAGCTGCTGCTACACTGACTGTCTTCAGTGATTATGATCTCAGCTAAGCAGGGGAAGAGATATGATCCTTAGGTGCAAAAATAAATAACAATTAGCAAACTTAGAGAACAGACAGAGTTCAATAACTTGTAAAGAATCTCAGCACCACTTGTCCTCCGCTCTCCCCCTCTGCCCCTCCCTTCAGCATATTGCTACTTTCTCCTACACTTTGTTTGCTTGCAGTCTAGCGCTGGAAGGCAGGGGTCAACAGGATGTCAGCACTTCATTTAAAGTCCTTTCAACTGACCATGCTCGGACTCTGTATACAGCCCTTTACTGCTTGAGGGGGACTAGACAGAGAGAGGAGTGGGACTATACAGCTTGGTACAAACTTCTGCCAGTGTGAAGAAACAAAGCCACACAGCAACATGAAAGTAAGGCAGCTTATACTAAGTGATCTATACATTGTATACAGACAAAGTTTTTTTTTTCCACTATAATTGCCCTTTAAATGTATCCACGACCATGAATTTTTTTTTTCATAAGGTGTTTAGGCAGAGAAAAGCACATACTGTATATCGATTGCAAGCCGGTAACTTCAGAAAATGTGTATTTTTTGTGGAGTGGGTTTTGACACAGCTTAGGAATCATGCCTGTCATAGGGAAACATAGACAGTGCTGACTAGGAAGTGAAATTTTAAAAGCCTATAATTTTGAAATGACAACAGCTAGAATTAAGGTCATTTGTGTGGAGACACAGTTCCCCTTTAAGTCATAAAATACATTTTCTTACCAGTGGCTCAAGTTCTCGATGGTTTCTGGTGCGTTTGTAAGTGCTTCATTGTGGCCCCAGCATTAGTGTCCCCTTCAAACCCTACTAGCAAAGCCCTTGAAAATGTGACTGTGCCTGCTTCTTTTTGAATTTTCTGGCAGATCATGGCACAGTTACAGTACTGTTGGTCAGATCTGGGGTATTGTGAATAAACTCAGTCCAGATCACACCTGCTAATTACTGTGAAAGGTGGTTGTCAAGCACTGCGTGTTCCATAAATCGTAATGATAATATACCCCTTAGTGTGTAATATAAGGGATAATGCACCCCTTACAATGCAATATCCTTTTATTATAATGTAAAGTGGCACATTATTTCTTATAATACATATGTATCTGATTCTTTCACCCCATTTGCATTTTAAATTCTAGCCTTGTCCCTATTCCCACCTTAATTTAAACCCCCCAAGATACCTTCTGTAACCCAGTAAAAAGAAACATCCCAGCCCAGCATCTATTCGGTTAAAAATTTTGTGGAGGAAAAGAGACATTGGTTATGAAGTGACAGGAAGCAGTTCCAGCAGGTTAAATTAAATCATTTAATAGTTAAATTAAACACTGCAAAAAATGCTGAGTCATTGTCCAGGCATGAACACTGGAATGGGCGAAGCAGTGGCATATAAGTGACTTAGTGACATAGCTGAGTCATTTTTATAAGGATATATACCACTGCAGCTTCCATTATAAAATATCACACTTATGTATTATACAGTAATATCACATTAGTCACCAAGGAGTTTCATGACCATATAAAAGCAAGAGGCTGTAGACTGAGCACCTTTATACAGGTCATCGAACTTTTAAAGGGTATCTACACCCTGAATTTTTTTTCCTGTAATGTAGGGCACCCTAGCACACCCCAAATTGACATGTTTGTTTAGTTAAAAAAGCAGCCGAAATGTACATACATTCCTTCGTTCCCCTGGCACTCTGATCCAGGCCCTCTGCTTGCAAGAAGGGACCAGACCAGCAGCCGCATCTATGATTGGCTGAGAGGCAGCCAATCACAGACTAGGCTGCCGGCAATGCTGAACGCCGGAGAAACAAAGTGATGTAAGAACATTTCTGCAGCTTTTTTAACTAAACTAACTTGCCTGTTGGGGGTGGGCTAGGGTGCCCTACACTACAGAAAAGTGATGTAAAGTTATGGAAAAGGCAGCCATGAAGGGACCCTGAGGGATAGAGGGGGGGGGGGGGCTCCACTGTGCATGCCAGAAACTTCTCAGAAGACGCAGGGACCAGAAGGAGGAAGGAGGGACCACTAGATGACTCACTGATATCTCCTACGCTTCAGTTTTTTCAACTTTGGACAAGCACTGCAGGAGAACCATTTGGAGCAGAGATGTACGGTAAGGATATTTAACACTAACATGGTGGGGCCAGTAGTGGGTTACATTTTAGTTTTGGAGGTGAACATGCCCTTTAATATCCTGCAGACCACTTTTATAGGGTTATAGAACTCTTCACTGACAAAATAGCTTTATATAACACTGTTAATCCACTATTTCTCTCCATTAAAAAGTACACATTTATATTTTAGGATGTATTACATCTGCCACAAAATTATTGCTAATCCAGTAGGTTCTGATCCTTCTGATCCTACAGGAAGATACAATGGTTTTGGTCCTATTTCCTGAGATACAGCTCATAGATGCTTGGCCATTTACTTGATCATCTTTTTCTGTATATTCTGGTAGAAACCTAATGCATTTTGTAAAGCAAGTGTATTCAATGGGAATATGTTTTAAGATTAAAACCAATGTTCTTTTTGTTGGTTTTGATTTAATTGCTTAACATGTACTGTAATTCAATCTAATAGAGACAGGACTTTTTAAGTTCTCTCCAAGGAGAACAATTGCTCCGACCATCTAAAGCCATATTCCATATAAGATTGAGTAATTCTGTACATATTATGCTAAATAAAAACGGTGCATTTTATTCTTGGTCCATCTGAACATTTAATACTCTTTACATTTTCTTTCTGATACTAAGTTCAGCTATTAAGAAAACCCTTTCAAAAACATCTTGCAAATTGAATACAAAAGTGCCTTTCTATTGGCGTCGTCGCCAAGGTGGAGGAGGGGACGGAGCCTACCAGACTGTGCTTTAAGTTACGCAAACCCAGGGGCGAGGACCCAGCGGTTCAGGTCCTCACCCTGGGTAAAAGGTAATGAACAAAGAAGAGGAGCGGAGGGAAGGTGAGTATAATTGTCCTTTAAGTCTTTACTGAGCATGCTTCTCCTCCGGGGCAGAGGGGCTAGCAGAGGTAAGGCGGTGTCACTCAACCTACTGGAAGCAGGAAGTTTGAACATTCACCTCGATATCATTTCTCACAGGTTGAAGCCAGGTGTGATTGTTGGCTCATTATAAAGGAAATACTGCAGGCTTTCATTTAACCCTAACTTGTTTGGAGACGATAGTTGACCTTTAAGCAATTGTAGATTAGATACAGGAAAATATACATGAAAATAACAGTTCCTATTTTAGCTACAAAATATATTAATTCAAATAAATAATACATTCAGCAAATGTCATATATAGTAAAAACAAATAATCCAAAACCTGGGAATAGCGCCAGAGACTGACTACACTTGTGTAATGCTTCTGCAATACCCCAGTATCTCTTCAGCACAGATACCCCAATCTTCACCATTCGCTTCACCTACAGTCAAGACCCCATTTGCCAGTAGGCGTGACGCACCTTACCAGTACCAGTTGCTCCGATGACTTAGAATTAAAGGTATCTGTGCTGAAGGTGGAGATATAGAATGTAGGTACACTAGTGTAAACGAGACACCAAATCAAAGGCAAGGTACAGAGCAAGAGACAGAAGGAAGGTCAGGAACGGACACAAGGGTCAAACACGGGAATCAATCTGCCAAAATAAGTTACCAGGGAAGTAGAGAGAATCATGGTCAGGAAATGAATAGAGATCAGGACTTGAGGCAAAAATCATTGTTAAGGGATAGCAGGAGTCAAAAAACAGGAAAGCAGATCTAGAAGTCACACCAAGCACTAAGACAAACCAAAGGGTATAACTGGCAAAGAAGCAGCGTAAACAGGAACTAAAATAGGCAAAAGAAACCAATCAGAAGAAGAGACAAGTATAGGCTAAAGCAGATTCAAATCTGCTACCTAAATAAATACAACCAATGGAATCTAGGTCTAACAAGTCTAACAACTTGGTCACTAAATAGGAGGGACATTAAAAAGCCTGGGGAAGTTACATCCACCCTTAAGGCCACAATAGTACACTAATACTACACAGCAGTATAAAATAGATAGGTGGTTAAATATTTACATGGCCTATGAAACAGCTCATCCAAGGGCAAGTGGCCTCAAACATTGATTCCTCTACAGACTTTTCCACAAATCTTTTTTTTTTTTTAAACTTTTAGTGTGGGTGAAAGCTCTAGAATACATTTTCTCTCTGCTTCAAACTATTAAAGTGAAATTCCAGACATGTTTGCCAGCAGTGTGAAACTGAGAGGCCCTATCGCTACAACTATCACTCCTTGCACTGATTCAATAATTCAATATAGCAGTTGCAGCTCTCAGTAATCGCAGTAAATGGGCTGTGGTGACTGGTATATCGGCTTTATTTGCAAAAGTTTAAAAGGTATCCCCAACCCTCCCCCTACCTTTTTTCCCCCAGAATTCCCCTTTGTTTGATTGCAGCAGCATGGGAAAGCTGTGCAGGTTCCTGGGGGGTGTGTCTTCCCCTGTGCTGGGACTGCTGTCACTCAATGTGCATCATCATGGTAGCAGACACACCCACTTGGCTGCAGTAAGTGTGTGTGTGTGATCGACCAACCAGTCAGATGACACAGACAGCAGTCCCGACGGATCCTCTCACGTTCTGCGCATGCACACACACGCGTCGGATATTTCCCAAGCAGGCAGTCACTGAAAGTGGGCGGACCTGCACCATTCACCGTGTTCAGGGAGAAACTCATTGGATTTGTAAACTACTGCACAAAGACACAGGATACTGCAGGTACATTTCCACCTTACACATATCTATCCTTACAACCCAGGTGACTTTTATCAGTGGAGATACCCTTTAACACCAGACAAGCAAATTGGGTTGCTGCAGGTGCGTAGTTTACTTCTGGATGCAACTGATGCAGTCACTGCAAACCCTTTCCTAAAGTCATGCAAACCTATATTAAATTAGTTAGGCTTTTTTTGCCCTGTCCCTCTGGGTAAATGAAGCTGGCTATCTTTAAACCTTTTTTTTTGCAATGTATTCACACATGAGAAATTGTCTCCTATCACTTTCTATTGCCCACAATGTCATAGTCAGGGCAGGTATCGGTCAAATAAAATAATTGCCCTGTCTGAATAGCAAGTACAGTTTTGTCCATGTTAGGAGTAAATGTACAGAATTCTAATCACATATCATTGTTTTTGGTTAGTGCATAGTTAATATGTCGCTGTGTTTACAAACACATACGTTCTTATCAATAGCAACCACAGATTTCCAGTAGCTACTGTACTTTGCACTGAATCATTTAGATTCCCTGGCTGGACAAAATTTTGTTTAGGTTTTTTTTATTTGCATTTTGGAATCTGATTGCTAAACAATGAAAAATGTTAATAATACTCGGGTCAAGTCCTTACCTTGCGGCAAGTCTGGGGCAGTCAGAGAGCCGGTAGAAGAAGCAACATAGGTGCTCGCACACACTGTTGTTACGCACTGTTGCGCTCTCAACACCGGCATAGAGCAACACGGGAGGAGCTGGTCAGATGTGCTGGTAAGAGCTACCATAGTTTTAGTAGTCGGTGGGCAGGAGAATTGTTATTTATGGCAATGTTAGCTTACTTTATTGAACCTTGCCACTCCACATGTTTAAAAACTACAATTCCCAGCAACCAAAACATGCTGGGAGTTGTAGTTTCTAAGCATCTGGGGTGTCAATGAATTAGGGGTTACTGTGTGGGATTGCTGTCCATTTAAAAGGCAACTAATGCCTCAAAACAATACAGAATCAGGAGGAGGATGGTATTGATGAAAAGATTGCCTTCTGATTCTATATTGTTTTGAGGCTTTAGATGCCCTTTAATGGACAGCAGAATTCCCATACAGTAGTCCCATACAGTAATAACCATACTGGATTTGGTTATTACTGTATGGGAATTCTGCTGTCCATTTAAAGGGCAACTAAAGCCTCAAAACAATACAGAATCAGAAGGCAGTAGTGGTCATAATTTCTACCCTCAAGTCAATCAGTTTTTACTCATTTTAGGTAAAATAGTTATCTTGACTACTTGGATCGACTTATATATCGTATATATACGGTAATCTAAAAACAAGTCTTTATAAAATGTTGTATTTTTCTTACCTTTTTGTCACAAAGTGTTTTTTTTATTCCCTTGCTAGTGCCAGGTGTACCTCAATATTAATTGCAGGTTTTCTGAGGTAACAAGTGCTCAGAATGCAGTCTATGGAATCGCCTGTGATAACTGTACGCCCACAGTGCTGCAGAGCATGTAATGACAGCTGACCTCATTCCTCCCACAGTCACACAAACAACATCAGACAGAAGAAACATTTAACACAGACTAGACAGAAGAAAAAGAAATCCTTCCAAGCTCCTCCACAAATTCAGAATGTGATCAGTAGTGTTTGTGACATTGCACTGTACAATAAAATAAAATGAAAACCATGTTCCTTCCTAATCAGGTTACTGAAGGCAACAGAGGACACCTTATTGCACCTAGGTATCAAGTGTGAGAATGCAGTGTGGAGTGCTAATATTTAGCTAGAGAAGTGAACTGACCTAAGACTGGGAAGTGGGTACACACAGGCAACACACAAAAGTGAGTGATCGGCCTGGATGAATCACTGTCGGTCGCCGCAGATGACAGTTTGCTGCAACCAATCATGCTTTGCATAGGCGACTGCACGATTGGTGGTTATTTACAGATGCGTCCGCTCACCTTTTCACCCGATCCGGGCAAACAGGCAATGGTCATTGGTCAGCAGCGATGGCACACACGCCCGAAAATTTGCCTTGTGTGTAACCAGTTTAAGGGAAGGTTTTTAGACAAATTGAAATCTGTTTTACCCAGCAACATAGTACTGGAGGTTGAATATAAGGGATAATGCACCCCATACAGTGTAGTATAAGTTTATTAAACCATTGGGGAACTCCGAGGTAACTTCATATCTTTATATTATATATAATACTAGTTATTATATATAATATAATTATATTATAATTATAAATATTATAATTATTTTTTTTTATTACTAGTTATAATGCATTTTATAATATGATAAAATTTTATTTTCCCATTTTTATTTGGCCAGTATATACCTTATATACCTAATAAAACTTTCCCTTTTTTTCTAGTAAAATGACTAGAGGGGGCATTGAGAGCAAGGTCTCAGTGTTTGCTGATGACACTAAACTATGCAGAGCTTTGGAAACTTCCAATGATGTGCAAGTGCTGCAAGCAGACCTAGATAGATTATCAACATGGGCAGCAGATTGGCAGATGAGATTCAATGTTGATAAATGCAAGGTGATGCATTTGGGATTTAATAATCCCTGTGCCACCTACACCATAAATAACTCTGTGTTGAGTGCATCTGTAATGGAAAAAGATTTGGGGTTCTGGTTGATAACAGACTTAGCTATAGCAAACAATGCCAGGTAGCAACGGCTAGAGCTAGCAAGGTATTGTCTTGTATAAAGAGAGGAATAGATTCAAGAGAGAAAAATAGTATTCTCCCTCTTTACAAGGCACTGGTAAGGCCTCATTTGGAATATGCGGTGCAGTTTTGGAATCCCATATACAAAAGGGACATCTTGGAAATTGAGGCAGTTCAGAGAAGGGCAACTAAAATAATAAGAGGAATGGAGGGGCTTGAATATGCCGGCAGATTAGACAAGTTAGGGCTGTTTACATTGGAGAAACGACGTTTGCGTGGGGACATGATAACCTTATACAAATATATTAATGGGTCATACAATGAACTTTTTGGTGCATTGTTTACTAATAGGTCATATCAGAGGACTCGTGGACATCCTTTAAGGTTGGAAGAAAAGAAGTTTCATCTTCAGGTTAGGAAAGGTTTCTTTACAGTGAGAACGGTGAAACTGTGGAACTGTCTTCCAGCAGATGTGGTAATGGCAAGTTCATTGAATAGCTTTAAAAAGGCCTGGATAAGTTCCTAAAACTAAATAATATTGAGAATTACTGGTATTAATGAATATAGATCTGGTTGATCCAGGGATACTTTCCGATTGCCGTTTGGAGTCAAGAAGGAATTTTTCCCCCCTTTTTAGCTGGTTTTTTTTGCCTTCCTCTGGATCAACTGTTAGAAAGGGTTAATAATAAAAAAAAAAAAAGAGGGTGGATGGGTTGGAATTGATGGACGTATGTCTTTGTTCAACCTTAGTTACTATGTTACTATGTTACTATAGTAAAAGAATGAGGAAATGTTATTTTTATTTTTCAAGTCAAGCAAAGTAATCCTGTTACTCTCCAGTACACAAAAAGGGGGGTTTACAGAGAGTGGCAATCGTTCTAACGCCAGCTGGCGTTAGAAGTCACACTATATATATAACTTGCCCTGATAGAATCATCAAAAGCTTGTATAAATCCTTTGTGTGTAAAACTATAACTTCAGTTATGTTCAGTACTGAAAAGATAGCACATGCCTTTCCTACGAGTCATAGAACAACATGTGAGGCCTTATTTATGGAGAGCCGCTATGCTAAAAATCATTCTTATAGTGACGCTAACCAATTTTAGCGTTAATTTAAGAACGGTTTTCTGCGGTTTCTCTAATCTAGCCACACAGCCAGCGAGTGTTACCTCTATCAACCTTTTATTATTTTGATTTACTTTATGCTGTTTAAGGATGGAGGTATAGATAGAGGTAACCAAAATTTACTAATACCAGTGATTGTGGACTACCACAGGTTTTGGTGTTAAACTTTGACAAGTGACTAGACATTCACCAATAGCTGCAAATGCTTTATTTAATAACTTTACACAGTGCTACTAGCTGCGTGAGCAGCTCTCGGTAAACGAGGCATGTGCTCTCTGCTTAGTGAAGAAGCTACGTAGCTGAGCTGTTTTTATAAGGAAACATTCCCATTTAAATTCCAAAAAGACTCCCTGGATCTACAATAACTACAAGGGACTCAAACTTGCCAGAACTCTACTTGTGGCTTCTCAACAGCTGACTGTAGAACTTTGCCGATTTGCCTCCTATAGGCGTATATGCGCAAAACATACATACATGTAAGAGCAGGTTGGGACAGCGACCCGATCAGCTGTTAAGAAGCAGCAGTGTAACACAGGCCGGTTAGTTTAGCCCTGCGCTGCCTGGATTCTATTATCAGCAGTTTATAGTCCCTTTAATACCAGTATTTTAAAAACTTATTCAGGCCACTTTTAAAGCTATTCAATGAACATGCCATTACCACTTCTGCTCAAAGTTTTATCTTTCTCACTATAAAATAATATAGATAGTAGCTGTTTGGAGAATGTATTTTTCTAGCCACTATCGCTCTGGGTAAACCCAGCGCTAAAACTAGCACAAACGCTATATCAAATCGCGAGAGTCGGATGCGATTTGCTAAAGTCACGCTAATCGGTACCGAACCGGTTAGAGCGACTTAACTCCATATATTTGCCCAGTGAGGAAATAAAATTTGTTAATAAATTGTTTTCTCACACTTCACCTGAAGAAGGGGGCACGTTCCCCCAAAACGTTGTATATCACTGATGTTGGTTGAATAAATCACCCTATTTTTGGAGAGCGGCTACATCTCTCTTATTTGCATATGACTATGTTTCCCTTGGAAGTAGGATTCCTGTAGTAGCCAGCACCCACGGAATTCCAGTGTGCATAAGATATAATTATAATTACTTTGAATTAAGATTTGTGTATCTGAGGGTGCTAATTGGGTACTGCTTGTTATATTCCCTAATGTTTTAGTGCAGGACGTAGATGATATTTAGTGATTGTGGCTCTCAACACACCCTCAAATGTGTTGGGATGTATGCAACAGCAATGTGTTAGTTATGGTTTCCTTAATTGTGTACAATAATTTCTGATTCTTCAATAAGCAGTGAAATTTTACTTCTAAAGAAAAGGTTTCCTGGAAGAACCAATGGCAAAAAAAATTGCATGCTCTTACAACTCCTTTTGTGGCAGACAGGATTTCCTCTCTGCTATCTCTCTTCCTCCACTTCACAAGAAGACAGGAAGTTTTCCACCCTTTCATATTTAAAGGCAACAGCTACAATTAATAATTCAAGCTAAGCTATATACAATCATCTGTGCTGACATCTTACTGTAAGGCTAAAAATATTTCTTTGAGCAGATAATGTAATATTATTAATGTAACTGGCAATATTTAACCTTCGCTTCTAACTGGATTTTCACTTGAAGTAATTAGGTGGCACCTCTCTTTTTCCAGTCATGTCTTGCCCATGAGAGTCTGTCCAGACTTCCACTTTGTCATGCTCACTAGAGTCAAGTCAGCAGTCAGGAAATTCTTTAGACATAGGTCTAAAGCCAACTGCATAATTAGCTATTCAGAGTCTGCTAGTTTTAAAGTGGCCAAACACTGTGATATGCCATCTAATTATTAATGATACCAATGGAATCTGCCCTACCCATGTCAACTGCTTAATTTCTTAGGTCAGGTAAACACGTGAGATTTCTGCACCCTACCCATGGCAAAGGGCAATTCCGGCTATTAATCATGTGGTGGTGTGGTCCCTTGATTGGGCATTGTTTGTTTATCTGCTGGGTTGGACCACCAACAATACTTGACCGAACCACCACACCTTGTCAGCCTAAATGATCTTTTGCTGTTTGCTTACTTGTTGTAAGAAGTTATAATGGTTTCAGGACTGATTATTACTTAAGCATACACAGGTACATTAGTACTAACACATCTTTAGTGATTCATGTTTATTAGCTGAACTTTATTGACTCATTATATTAAAGGACAATTATACTGTAAAAATTAACTTTTTAAAAATGAAAAGCACCTGGGGCAAGGAGATAAGATTCATTATTTCCACCTCCCAATATTTTTTTGTTGAGGAGCTACAGCACATACAGTTTTCATTTGCCAGGTTATGGCCCTGGGCCATTCTATATCAAACATAGTGCTGAAGCATACAGGAAGACTGGCAGAAGCAGTTTTCTTTGTCCTGCTGCTCCTCGTGGAAATACAATTGGGAAGTAAAAAGCACCAATCCTACCTACCTGCCTCAGGTACTTTTTATTTTAATGTTTTTTTAAAAAACCTTATACACACTATAGTTTCCCTTTAAGTGCCAATATATGTCCGTATCAATAAAAGATTCAGGAATATGTTGATTTGCAGGTTTGTTTACCCCCTCCTGTAATGTAGCCAGATCAGAACATTACCATATTTGGCTGCATAGGAGGAGTCGGTCTGAGTCAGATCAATAATTTTTCAAAATGTATTGCCCATCCAGAGTTTTTCAGGTTGGGAGATATCTCTACATTCTTTAAAAATCAACAGCATAGATCACTTATTACAAAGAAAATATTGTTGTTGCTTTATTAGTTCAGTTGACTCTACAGGAGACTTCTGACTGCACAATATATCATTAATTTTCAAAGCTATACTAGGTCTAATATTATCTGTAAACGGTTGCAAAATAAGGTGCTGTACTTTTTGCACATTCATTTATTCTGTTATTATTTGAGAATAAATTAAGTTCAGGTCATTACCCATTTAATGAGGACCTAGACTACTAAATATTTAACCATTTGTGTTTGTTTTTGCCCGCATTGGGCCTTGGTTTCTCTTCCCAAGCTACTGTGTTTCTGGTAAATCATCCCTGTGAGCCAAATCTATATTTGGCACAATCCCCTTGACTTGAATGGGCCTTGATTGGGCCTACAATCCTCAGCGAGGGAAAAAAAACATGGGAAATGTAATATGAGGGAGTATTAATGATTTGAATGGTCTTAATAAATTTGCAGGTCATGTCCTCATTACAAAAGGAATTACTTCATTTAGTATTATCATTTATTAATTTTTACAATTGGATTCTCATTCTAATATTTTGAAAAGATGACCTTGTCAAGAAACAAATATTCTTAGAATAAAACACAATGATAAGTAAACCAAGTGTTATTTACATATGGTAATCAAGACAGGAATATTGGCCAAAGGAGAACATTGTAAATGGATTTATTGTAGTAAAACCTTCCAAAATGCAACACTTACTTTAAAACATAGCAATTATTAATTATGCTTATCCAGATTTACAAGATGTGTGATGCAAATCATGCAAACGCCCTCCAGTGGGAAATTAATGAACCTGTTTCTCTTCCTTTCTTTAATATATTTCTAATTAGAGATGATTCGGGTCTTTCAAGGATAATTTTCATTGCTTTGTTATTGCTGCTAAGCAATAGAAATGGGGGGCATCCTTGCAGGTCACAGGGAAACATATTGGGTTTATATTAAAAAAGAAAGGCTGCTATCAGATAATATGTTGCAATATATTTTCAATTGAATTTACTCTTTGAATGTGGATTTGTATTGTATCTGTGAGACAAATAATATAAAGAAATTATGTGCTATTTTTTACTTGTGCTTAATGTCTCCATTGATGAAAACCCATCAATGCATCTACATACCATTAATATTTATTAATTAAAGATGCCATAATCTATAGTTTTAAGTTCAGAAAGTGCCCCAAATATTACTTACTTTCCCTCTTTCCTCTGCTGCACTGCCAGGCCCTCTGCTTGCGAGAAAATGCAAGCAGAGGGACGGGACTGGCAGTCGCGTCTGTGATTGGCTGAGTGGCAGCCAATCACGAATGCGGCTGCCAGGAGTTCAGTGCAGCGGATGAAAGAGGGAAGGTAAGTAATATTTTTGGCACTTTCTGAACTTAAAACTATAGTGGTTGGGGATGGGGGGTCAGGGAGAATATTATATAAAAATGTTTTTACGCTAGGGGGAGGGAATCTAAATCGGGAGGGAGAGGGAGGGGGATAAGGGCTGCAGTGCGCATGCCAAACTTATCCCGGGGGGGAAACAGGAGGCAGAGTCCTATATGGAATCTGCAGTACTCCTGGTGGGCATTTTTTGGGACTTTAGGGGGGGATAGCAGATGGAGCTGGGATGTAAGGTAAGGATTAAACTACACTACACAATGGGGCCAGTAGTGGGGGGGATCATAGTTTTGGTGGACATGCCCTTTAACATGGGGTGTACATTTAGGTATACAGGCCCAGCCCAATTGAGGCCCAGTGGATAGGGAAACTTGCTTTACAAACATTCCTATTTAATTATTTAACATTCCTGTCTGTCTATGCTTAGGATTGATAGGATTCTTTCCATCAGAACATTGCATAGACATGAACACAGTCAAGGAGCGTATGTTTTCATTGCTAGTTCTGCATGGAAATTTCTTAAGATGTGCTGAGATTGTTTAATTTAAAATGTTCTGCTTTTAATGTGCTATAAAGGGGCAGTTCAGTAGAAAGTATCTTTATTTTTATATTACACCTTAACATTTTAACATCTAGTTATTTTACATATTTTCTTCAATTATAAAAATTCAGCTGATTTCATCACTAGCTTTGCTTTGTTTAGTAGTGAGCTTTTATTTCATGGTCTGACATGGTCCTTCTTTTTTCCAGGATGATCACTTAATTATAATATTCCTACCAGTAATTTCTACTGGCTTTTGGGTGGGTCAAAAATGCTCCGATATCTACTGAGCAACTGAATCAACCCAGGGACTGATTCAATGGCAAGGCCATAATGAACTCTATTAGTGGTCCTGCAAATGGTAAGTCAGTATTTTGAAAGAATTTGTCAATGTGGCCTCCTGCAAAAATGGATTTATATTTTGTTTATTAACAGAAGTTTTTTTGCACTATTCTCAAAGTTCTGAAAACATCAACACCCCCTCCTCAGGTGTAAATCATAGATGTTGCATATACACCTGCTTTACTAGATTAGCAACACATGTAAGTTTTACATAGAGCCACAATGCATTGGAATGACTTGATAAAGCTGTTCTCCAGGGTTGCTATAAATAGGAAGATGCTGGAACCTGCATTACTACCCTTTCCTTTCCAAAACTAGAAAAAGTTCTAGTAATGAGAAGTTCAGCTTTTTTTGGTAAATGAAAATGCACAAGTTCTATGTTATATTTTTCTTTATGCTGAAGTGCTGGTTAAAGTGTTGATGTGCCCTGTGCTACATCTTTAGATTTAGTTATCTGTTCCTTATCCCAGCCCAGCTACCTGTATATGTAAACATTTCTACTTACTGTGCATGTCCCACTGATCTGTTTTAGATTCATTGATATTATATTCTTGTGAGCTCATGCCAATCAGGTTCTTCTAATGACTGCTAAATTACATACCACTTTTTACAATTTTAGAGAAAGTAGGGACAAGTCCACCCTTGGACACATCTGCATGGAGTTTGTATGTTCTCCCCGTGCTTGCGTGGGTTTCCCCCGGGAACTCCAGTTTCCCACAAAATCATTAAGACATACTGATAGGTTGTATGTGTCAAATAAATGTGTTTAGATTGTAAGCTCTTCGGGGCAGGGCCTGATGTGAATATATACATGTAATTGTAAAGCATTAAGGAAGATGTTGCCGTTACATAAACCCACAATAATAATAATAATAATAATAATAATAATAATAATAAATGTATATATTTATTTATTATATGCACATATTATGCAGCGCTTTGCAATTATTTATTCCATTTACAGTAGGCCATGCCCCAAAGAGCTTACAGTCTAAGCACTTTATGTCACACACACACTTTTTTTTAAAATGCGGTTTGTTCACCACAAGGGAAAAGTTGGATTTGCAAGGTTGAAGTGTTTTCTTCTAAACACATGCAAACACATTCAAGCATTGTGTGCATTCATTGTGCATGTGCAAGCAGGGAGCTATGTTATACAGGGGGAACAAGTGGCATTTTTACATAGAAATGGGTGGGGGGCACTCTTAGTATTTGCTAGTATTCTTTTAAACACTGTTTTAGTGCAGATTAGTGGTTTTTTAAATATTGGGAGTTTTAAAGGAGAACTGTGGTCTCCAAACAAGTTTAAATGAAAGTTTCCTACCTTTAAAACGAGCCATCAACCACCTCTCTATGTGCTCGACAGCCCAAGATATAAAGAAATGACTGACCAGAAAGTTAATGGGTGGGAGGCTGACATGTGACATTCCTAAGGTTCTCCTGCACAGTGCCGCCAGAGAACACAGCCTCAGACTCCCTCAGTGTGTGAGGGAGACAGGAAGTCTCTCCCCCTCCCTGCTGTGTGAAGTCCTGACAGAGAAGGTAAGGGAATCTACATCCTTTCTCTCTCACTATGTGAAAACAGCCTTTTCAGGCTCAGTTCTCACTCTGCCTAAAAAGGCTGTTTCCACAGAGTTTTTTGGGGGTAGGGGGGTGCCCGAGTGGCCCACAGCACCTGTGAGTGGAAAAAAGAGAGAGAGATAGGGCACTAGTTTAAGTATCTTGTAGTCGTAAGATAGATAAAGGTTCTAGGTAGGGATATGGAAATATACATATACTGAAAAAGGAGAAAGATCCCTAATAGCAATCCTGCACACTCAGATGTGAGTATAAAAATCCTTTATTTAGAACAGGGATATACTTGCGGCCAGCAAGAAGCCGACATTATGTGCGTGTTTCTATGTCCAGCCACATTGTTCGGAGCGGATTCTTTGCCTTAGCAGCACCTTTCTTGACCTGGTTATGTCTTCCAGTTTATTGCACCTGCCTGTCTTTGACTACTTTTTTGACTGAATACTACTGAGACAGATAAGTAGTGTGCTATTGACTATTTCAGCCTAAGGTCTCTCCCTCTCCCTTCATACCTCAGTTACTGCACTTTACCTTGTTGATTTAATATGGCTGTTGCACATGTGACTATTGTAAATATCGTTTGTAATTGTTTTTAACTTTATTAAGAGAGTCATTTTTCTAGTATATCCCTGTTCTAAATAAAGGATTTTTATACTAACATCTGAGTAAGCAGGATTGCTATTAGGGATCTTTCTCTTTTTTCAGTGTAAGCACCTGTGAGTGGGCGGGATTTAGGCACCCGTGAGTGGATGGGGCCACGGCACCCCGTGAGTGGGTGGGGCCACATGGGGCTGTAAGGGAATGGGCCAAGGGGGGCCTGCAACTGGAGGGACCATGGGGTCCATGAGTTGGAGGGACCAGGGGGGCTGCAAAGGGGAGGAGACACAGGGCAGATTGACTGACAGGTTTCAGAGCAGGAAGTGCAGGGGACCTGGTGATGCTGCTGCCATATCACACACAAAAATGTAAATATCTTCAAAACTATGCAAAATAAACAAAGGAAATAAATTGCAAAACTCTCAGGAGAGCAATTCCTATCAATTTACCTAAAGTAATTTTTGGACCACCGTTCCTCTTTAAGTTGAATACGGTAGATATATAATAAAAGAAAATGTGGTGTTCCTGTAAAGTATTCCAAACTAATCGAGGGGGAACAACAATGACACAGAGAATGTGCTACTATGACCAACAAAAGATGAATGGACACTCTAGTTACTGTAGTTATTATTCTCCTGTGTTTACTGTACAAGAACACAACCGTTTCCTCAATTTTTTTTTACTTATGGTAAAATGAAAAGAAGGAAAACAAATGTTCAGATGACTTTATCATAAGTCTTGTTCCACAACCATTGTGTCCTTGCCAACACCTGTGGAGAATAGAATACCAGGTTGCCAAGGTAACTTACTGAAGATCTTTCATTACAGGAGTTGGTAACCTTCAGGCATTAATCTGTTTTTGAACTACCGCTCTCATTATCCACTGACAGCCTGAGGGCCTCCTCTATGGTGCTTAATGCTAAACTCTCCAGTCATGATTGATACAGTTTGGGCATAAGTGTATAAACAGCTTCTTTATTACTGGCTCTGTAATGTTTAACTAATTTAGCTAATAGAATTATTAACACTAATGTTAGTATTTATTGTTTTATTAATCTCATAACTGATAGCAATTAAGGTCTGTTTTCCAAGACACAAGACTGATATCCCTTTATTTGTCTTTACAAGTCAACTACCCATTAAAGGGCAACTAAAGTCTCATTTTACCCTTCTTTAGCACTAGAATATATAGGGGAGCACACTGCAAATGTTGAATCCAAAGTGTTATTGTGAAAAACAACAACAACGTTTCGGGATGCCTTGTCCCTTCCTCAGTTATGGAAGAAAGGGACATACCTGAGGAAGGGACAAGGCATCCAAAACGTTGTTGTTTTTCACAATAAAACTTTGGATTCACCATTTGTAGTGTGCTCCCCTATATATTCAAGTGCTAAAGAAGTGTCTGGCCCTAGGAGTGGAGGGCAGGGGGACTGCACCTACTGATTTCTCTGGCATTGAGCCAATAGCGGTGTGCTGGAGTGTGACCTGGACTGTCTCATTTTACTCTACCTGTTTAAAAAAAGACCTTAAAGGGACTGTCCACCCCTCTTTTCAAAAACTGATATAATGTAGATAACCCCCCAAAACCTTAACTTTGTTTTAGTAAAAATTTAGAAATCAGCTCCCACACAGAGCTATTATACTTACATGCTCCTCCTTGCTCCACCGCCGTGGCTCTGCACTTCCGGGTAAGGCAGTCAGTGTCGGCCGTGATGTCACGGCCAATCACTGACTGCCATTCCCGGAGCAGTCTCAACTGTGGCTGCTCAAGAACACGAAAAGAACAGAGCAGCCACAGTGGAGACTGGGAGAAGAAACCGGAAGCGGCGGTGAAGCGAGGAGCTTGTGAGTATAATAACTCTGTGTGGGAGCTGATTTCTAAATTTTAACGGAAACGAAGTTAAGGTTTTGGGGGGTTATCTACATTATATAAATTTTTGAAAAGAGGGGCAGACAGTCCCTTTAAAGGGCATCTATACCGAAAAATAGGTTATTTTAAATTGACAATAACTGGAAACTATAATTCTTCTCAACCACCACTGTATCATTATTTTGTTGATCTGCCCCCTATTTCTTTATATCCAATCTAAAACTTCTTATATTTCAGCTGTCAATCAAGTTCCTTGTTCTCAAAAACTATACTTCTGTGAGTAGTTTTATTGTAGCTGGAATGGTGACGTAGTTTTACTGTAGCTGGAATGGTGACAGAGATTTGACCGTTTGAATGCTGTGTGCAGGCTTGACAGTTGGTTTGTGGGGAAAAAGTAGGGTTGGATGGAAGTGGGAGTGGTTAAAAGAGGGAGGGGGGGATACTGCTCCTGAAAAAATATGTGCTGGATTAAAGCCATGCAGCAGCACACACAAATCAGAGTAAGTGCTACTTACATGTATTCAATTATAGATTTTCCAGTATAGTGTCCCTTTAATAATATGTGAATGGAATGGAGCATTCTGGACCCACAGACATGCCCACTGTTTTAGTAACTGGCTGTTATGTTTCATAGAACTAAAGTGCATGTACAGTTAAAAAAAAAAAAAAAAAAGCATGCCCAGTCTTAAATATTACAGTCAATGCCCACTAACAGTCTCTAGCAAATCATATTACAGTCCAGTACAGAAAAAACAGTTTAGAATCTTCACAAAGAAGTATTAGGGCTATGTACTGAGAGACACTATTGTTCTCTGTTGCCCCTTTTAGGCAATGCAGAGAGCCAATAGCATCTCTCTGTAAACTGTGAATGGGGATTACCGGTTCCAAATCTTAAATGGCAGAAATCTGCTGGCATTAAAGATTCCATCTTAAAGAGCCACTATCGACTTAATACATTGGTTTGGGGCGGAAGCTTGACGCAGTTTTTGTGCACAGCTGTTATTTGTGTCTTAAAGCCGTGTTAACCCATGGTAAATCCTTAACACAGCATTAATAGACACAAATAGACAAAAACGATACATAGCCTCATATGTAACTAAGACCAGGGTCTACTGGAAAGCAAAAACAAAAGAATAGTAGCACTGACAGTTACCAAATTCAAATAAATGTAATGGCAAATTCTATATACTGCAGTTTACAGAAGTGGTAATTTTTTTTAGATTATGGAGGCAAATAAATGAATATAAGAAAAGCTGATCTTGCTTAAGAAAAGTACATATATTGAATGCAATATATATAACATACGGTAGTCTTTTAGGGTCTTTTAAATACTCATCTCTCTGTAATCTATATACACAGAGCTTGGTATTTTAGTACAGACTTTACAGCAACAATTCAATAGCCCCAAAGTTGTTGTTTAATATACAAAGATCAGTCTAGAGATCAGTTTTACTGAAAAAAAAAAAACGAAACCACTTTTCCTTTAAATGCTATTGCATTGCAATCTCATTTAATGCTCTGCAGGCAACAAAGTCATTCTAAACGAAAACAACATTCACCGCTCTTTATTTCACTGACATCACATAATTCAGTGCTCAGCTTTAAAGGCATCCACATCTATAAATAAATTCTTCAAGAGATATATATATTTATTTTTTTTTAGTCTGAAGATGTGAAGACACAGCCAGAATGAAGTCATTTCCCTAGCAACAGATAGTGAATACGTGGCCTGGAATTCTCTCTTTAGAAAAAAAAAATGTTTTCATCACACTCTTATAAATACCTTTATTCTTTTGCAGTGTTCCAATGAAAAAAAGAAAAGTTGATATTCACTTAAAGGTGCAATAGTCTAAATATGAATATGCTATCATTATCCTGTAAATATACCATCAATAAGATACTTGATGGGCAGGTCCACCCTCAGAATAGAAATGTACCAAGTTATAAAGGACCCACCCATACCAACTTTTTGCTGAGATGTTTCTAACTGTACGTACATGGCCTGATAACTCACCAGCTAGTAAACATCTCTGCTGATGCTGTATGTGTTAAATACATATTGCTCGGCAGCAGAGGAGGCTTCTTCTCTGCAGCTTTGGTAATGGAAGTCAATAATTGGCCGTGACATAAGCCTCGGTGAAAGACTGCGCTGTGTAAGTAATGATATCTTTATCTTGTTAAAGCTAAGTATAGTAAAAAGTATCTACAGGGCCCAGGGCCAACAAAGCCAACTGGCATTTTTTTTCCTCCTTTTAAATGAATCAAGATTAATATTTCTTTCTCTTTTTTTTTTAATTAATGAGGTCTTAAAGGGTATGTCCACCCCAAAGAGAAAACATTTCTGTAGTGTAGGGCACCCCAGCCCACCCCTAACCGCCAAAGTTAGATTTGTAAAAGAAGCCCCAGAAACAGACTTACACTGCTTCGTTCCCGCGGCTGTCTGCACCCAGCCCTGTCAGCAGCTGTCTGCTTGCCGGAAGTTGCAAACAGGGCCGGACTAGCAGCCGCATCTGTGATTGTCTGCGAGTCAGCTGGCTATGCAGAAAGCCAAGGGAATGAAGGAGCGTAAGTATGTTTCTGGGAGTTTTTTTTCAAATCTAGCTTGGTGGTTGGGGGTGGGCTGGGGTACGCTACACTATGGAAATTATAATGCTAAATTGAAGAGGCAGCCATGAAGGGTGGAGGGGGGGGTATCCATTGTCCTCAATAAGGACAAGGACACAGCAGGCACCTGGATGACTCACAAACTGCTCCTACTATTCACTTTCTGGAACTTTTAACAGGCACTGCAGAACCAGTTAAAGCAGAGGAGTAAGGTAAGGATTTTTGAACACTACACAGTGGGGCCAGTAGTGGGTTACATTTTGGTTTTGGGGTCAGACATGCCCTTTAACCTATTAAGTTTTTCCAAAGCCTTGAGCTTTTAATGTTCTCAGCTGATACACTTAAATCAATAACTACATTTCATAAACAGTTATTTTTATTTAGGTGTTATGAGGTGCCGATTATATAGTAAAACTGGAAAGCTTTCACCAATTATCCCTTTTATTAATATGCCTGCATCAATTCTACACATTCCAATTATAGATTATTATTACAGTATATTTGAGGGATTGAATAGGTACTATCACATAGTTATGGATGCAGAATGTAGCTGCATTGTTTATGCTATCCATGTTTTAAGCTCATAATTTCTACCAGTGTCTGGATAATTCAGCCAATGTGGTGCCAACAGTGGACCATGTGATTGTGAAAGGTTTTGTCAGTTCACCTGCCTAGAAAACTTTGACAGCTGATTGAAAATTATGAAGCAGTGGAGAAAGCACTGATCTGAAGTAAGTGAGAAAAAACTCACTGTCTGCGCCTATTAGCCAATATATTAGAAGGTGCTCCCCCCAGTTAGTCCTCTACCATGGGCTTACAGCTATAGCACAAGCAAAATATGACTGAGGGACACACTTAAATTCAGGCAAATTCTTTATTAAATCACATACACAAAGTTTAAGGGATCACCATGTCCCTTTCATCAGGTGTGAAAGGTGTGCCTGAATTTAAGTTGTATTTTGCTTGTGCAATAGAAAATAAGTGGACATACCCTTTAATTTTGCTTAATTTCTTTAGAATAGTTTCTTTATTTTAAAAATGGTTTACATTAAACAATCCGTTATAATTTGTTTAATTTCTAAAGTCAACCACTTACCCATCCTGGTTGGAAAGGTATCCTCATTATTGATTAATGTCTCTATCCATTCCATCAACATATTCATATACAATGGAGCAGAAACCTTAGTAGGTCGCTTATACCTTTGATCATCCTGCCACCTATATTCATACTTCAGACCACCAGACATTATGGGACAGCTCCTCTCAGTGCAAAACTCTGACATAGTGCCATATATCAAGTTGATTCTATTAAAAAAGTCCACCACATGCACAGCTATCCAATCATTAATATTCTCCCCTGGGGGTAACTGAACCACAGCCTTCAGGTCTAATCCAGATTTCAGTGAAGCCTGAGCCTTTTTATACAGTTCAAAACGTTGTGTTCCTGGTTCAAACTTTTTCCTAGGCCGAAATGTTTTGTCTTTGTTGAACACTTGATTGAGGCACAGAGCCATTGCTAGTAAAAAAAACAGAAGCCAAACAAGAATCCAAGGAAGCAAAGCACACTTCTAGGTATTTGGGTTTATTGTGACATTAAGCTTACAGCACACAACAATCCTTTGTCTGTTCTGCATTAAAAGTGATGTTCATCAGTAGAAGTTAACAATTGAGCCTGGAGGTAAAACATCTGCAAGACAAAACAGGGAAATGTTTAATGGGTAACTGTGGTCCAAAAATGGCTTTAGGTACATTGAAAGGTATTGCTTTCCTGAGTATTTTTTACTTTGATTATTTTTTAACACAGTTTTAAAGATATTTAAATTTTTTATGTGTGATATGGATAGTTTAATATAATTTTGCAAGCACCCATCTGTCCTGTCTTAAATTCAAGCTAAATTAGGGGAGAGTGGGATCAGTGTTAATGTAAGATTGGGAGAGGTAGGAAAGGTCAAACCATGTTTGTTGCCTGATATATTCACAGCTCCTGTGGACATTTTAGTATAACAGGTTGACACCCCTGGCTTAGAATACTAAATGCTATTTAGGTATCTTTTGTTATGGACCCATGCCTTGCTAACAAACCTGTAGCCTTTTGCTTAAAGGGAAACTAAAGTGAAAAAAATGACTTACCTTTATACTTTTCTATACGTTTAGTGCTGCCAGGAACTTGATCCCTTTTTGTTCTCAGTGCTCCCTGGCACTAGATGTCTTGTGTCCTGTTGTAGCTCACTCCTAGTTAGTATGCTTTTTAACCTCTCAAAAACTGTGTGGAGCATGTGCAGTGGAGATGATTTGTGCCTTCATACAGCCAATAGCATTCACCTAGTGATTTTGTGTTATAGCAAAAGTGAAACTGCTTTTCTATGGGAAGGTAAAAAGGAATGAGAGTAGTTTTAACTGCTTGAATCAAGTAAGAATTTCTTTTACCTGTAGGAGTTTGATGATGTGGGGTGGGGGGACTTGATTTCTTTAGGTACAGTACATGCTACAACACTGGGCCTTCAGTAACACAGGCAGCAGCTAACTGCAGGCACAGAAAGAGCACAAAGCAACAGATAATGCTTATTCCTTTTCTTGATCTTAAAGTACATCCACCCCCCAAAAAAACTTTTGATATAATACTAAGCATCCCCCAAAGGTGATGGTAAATCTACTTACCAGCCTTCCTTCAGCATTCTTCTGCTTAGCTTATTTGCTCTTTCTGTGCACGGAAGCAAGCAGAAGGGGCCAGAATAGCATTCCTGATGTCTCAGCCAATCACAGGTGCAGTTGTCGGTCCAGCCCCTTCTGCTTGCTTCTGTGCATGGAAGCTAAGCTGAAGAATGCAGAGGGAATGAAGGCTGGTAAGTAGGCTTACCAGCACCTTTGGAAGGTAAGACCCTCACGGGGTTAAGGTTTTGGGGGGCACTTAGCATTATATCAAAAGTTTTTTTGGGAGGTGGATGTACCCTTTAATGCCGAATCAACTATCCATGCATTGACTGGGAAATAAGCTTTAATTTTATAGAATGGATAGTTTCTACATGTAGTGTGCCAGGGGGAGAGGCTGGGTGATTGACAGTTCTTTACTGACTAGCTGTGCCCTGTCCCCTTTAAAAAGGAAAACTCCCTAAAAATAAAACAGGGATAGGAAGAAAAAAGCAGATTTAAGATTGGTAGTAATTAATCCTTATTACGGGGTGATTAATTGGAAAATGATTTGTCACAGTTTACATGTCCAAAAATGGAGAGAGGCACAATTTAAAATAACTTCAACAAATGTATTTAATATTGTACTAAAACCACATGTGTCAAATAAATGTGCTTTGATTGTAAGCTCTTCAGGGCAGGGCCTGATGTCAATGTATACATGTAATTTTAAAGCTCTACAGAAAATGTTGGTGCTATATAAATCCACAATAATAATAATGTGTCTTGTTCCTATTTAGAAACAATCACATTGATGTCTTTTTTCCCAATTGTTGATACAAATTTTGCAAATACAAATACATTTTCTGAACAGAACATACTTTCTTTAAGATATAACAAGATAAATACCAAGAAGAGCTCATCTTGCATCACTAAAGCTAGTGAATGCAACAGCATTCTTTTTGTATACAGCAAAGCCATTCTAGAGATTTTAAGCTTGAAACTGTGTGTAGCAGTACAACAGTGGAGCTTCTGTCATAGAAACTTTCAAAAGAAGAGGTAATACGGAGATGTGGCTTTTCTTTCTAGTAGGAAAAGAATTTACAGACTTTTCACAGAGAAACCTATGAATAGAAGAAAGTTAGTTTGACTGACTAATGGAATTCACAGGCTTTAGAGAAAAAATACCACATATCATGTAGTGTTGGAATATATTTTATATTTCCTGTAGTTAGTGTTATGATAAAATGTACAGTGTACCGTGCTGAGCGGAATATAAAATCATCACAGCAGTCACACAGATTATTCATATTTCCTCTACTTAAATATGTTCTTTAAAGATTAGTATTTTCGAAAAATGAAACTTTCATTTATGGCCTCCCTTTACCATAAGTTAAATGATATGGTTTGCAACAAAAGGCAACTATTCCTTACCTTCCTTCTTCAATCAATTTCTCAGGAGCCAGGGACGAAGATGGAAGAAACTTATGTTTTGCACAATCCACCGCAGCAGAACCAGGAAGCAGTCGGGAATTTCAGTACGGCCACTGAGGATCACTCGAAAGGTTTCTCTTCCAAGTTTCTTCCATCTTTGTTCTCCTGGCTCCATGGAAACTGATTGAAGAACGGAAGGTAAGGCATAGCTAATTAACCTTGGCTTGTTTAAAATGAGGGTTCTTGTATGGAGCTCACAGTTCCCCTTTAAATATTTTATATTAGCCTTTTTTGTATTTTTTGCTTATTAGTTGCAGGTTTAATTTCTGGGAAATCTGGGGAGACATGTTCATTGAACTCTCACCCAAATAAAGAAAACCTGTGAGGTAAATATATTTCTTCTCACAATGAATTGTTCACAATGAATTGTTAAGTAATAATTTATTGTTTAGTAATTTTAGCAGCATTTTATTAAATCTACATTTTTTGCGTGATAGTATATGAATTAATGCTGCAAACTTAATAAAGTTACCTGATCACCCTAAAGTATGGTATTGAAAAGTAATCTATATTTTTTTACCTGATAGAATGACATTGATGTACAATTTATTAAAAGGGAAAAATACAGATCAAATGAATTATCTAGTTTTGATTCCTTGCAAAGCCATTTCTTTTTCTAATACACACCTGTTATAGTCCCTGCTGTGAATTAGGACAAAGTGCGTACTAAAAGGCTTGCACATAACATTGGAAATGTGTATTAACCAAACTGTGGTTTCCCACCCATACCCTTTCCGGATTAGCTTGTTGCTTATGTGAATACATCCTTCCTCTGCACCACGTGATCCACTGGTATTTCATAATTCTCTGGGACCTCAAATCATACTCAGGAAATTCTTTTTAAATATTATTTCTCTGCCTACTGAAAAAAGCCTTGCAATATGAAAATGATCTGCAGTGCAAAGTTTGATTTAATACATTTTCATTGTAAACCTGACATTAAAGGGATGCCATACTGATCATTGCAGATTATACTCTTTGTACTCTTAAGAGATGCTCAACTTAAAGGGCATGTCCACCCCCAAAACTTCAATCTCCCCCACTGCTGGCCCCAGTGTGTAGAGTTTAAAAATCTTAACCTTACCTCCCTGCTCTAAATGGTTCTCCTGTAATGTCAGCCCAAATTTCTAGAAAGTGAACACCAGGAGCCTGGATGGGAGGAAAACGTTTCCGCCTCTGAGGTGTCCACTGAGAGGTTTCTAGCTTGCTCAGTGCAGCCCTTCCCCCTTCCCTCCCGATTCCTGTACTAGTGTAGGGCTCCCTCTCCAACCCCCAACTGCTATATTAATTTGTCAAAAAACGAACCTGATCTGTACTTACGCTGCTTTGTTCCACTGGCGTTCTGTAGTGCCGGAAGCCATGTCCGTGATTGGCTGTCTCTCAGCCAATCACGGACGAGGCTGCCGGTCCTTCCCCGTTTGCTGTTTCATGCAAGCAGAGAGCCGTGTCTGAATGCGGGTGGAACAAGGCAGTGTAAGTACAGATTGGTGTAAGCACTTTAATATTTGTGATTGGCTACTGGAAAGCACTGTTCTAAAACAGTATTTTTATTTACCATGTTCGAGTTTTGAATTGCACCTTTGCTCTTCGGACCATTATACTTTGCAGCAGAATTAGTTCTTGCTGTAGAGGTCTGGCCTATAAAAAGGAATGGTGATTATGTTAGGAATTGGTTTAGCTAAAGAAATTGATAATTACAAGTGGTAGTGTGGGAACATGCTAAAATCATTGGAGCTTTTTGAAATTGTAAATACAGTGGTTCTTTAGTCAGAACAAATTACCAAGTGGCTTTTCATTTGTAGATAAAGGGTAATAACATAGTTTAAGGTCCTCCTGTAGACTAAACTAAAGGTGCCCATACACCTTGCTGATACCGGACAAATCCTGTTGGATCCGTCAGAATGAGTAAATCTGATAACGAACGCTGACAGCATCACTGTTGGTTGTTCTGAACCTAAGATTACATCTCGCTAAACATTTGTATTTCAAAACATTTCTGAGAGTAGTTAATGCTAATCTGTGGCAGTGACAATAAAACAATATGCCATACATGCAATCAACTATGGTCTACCCCAACTACTATATAAACTAGTTTATTAAAATAAGTGCAAGCCAACAAAAGGGTTAGTATGTCTTTGTAACCCTCAATTTACTGTGCTGGTATATTGCTCTGTGGGATGATTATAATTTCCTACTATCTTACCATCCTCTATTATGAAGAACTTAAGTCTCCAGACAACATTGTCCCAATAGACAGAGCACATTCACAAACATACAACAAGTTGTATCTTACCTCTCCCTTTGCTGTGGCTGCTGGGTGATTTATGAAATTAACCTGTGGGTACTAGCTCCCATAATAAGTCTGGGGAATTGAACCTGCAACTTCTTGTGTTCTGTATTGCTAAAAGCATAGCCCTTACCCCTAGCCTAACAGAGATACTATGTGGAACACTAGTACATGTAGAAACATTTTGTGCTAGGAACATAATTGAGACAGCAAAAAAAGACAAGTTTTCAGAATTAAACTTGTGACCTTCTAGAATGTGTGTTTCTAAAACTGGTGCCTTACCAGGGGCATCCCCACTGCATAGACAAAAATTCTATATATATATTTAGAAGCTTTATCTTTTGCTAGGAAAATAATCATTTTTAAAAATGTCATAAAGATGTCTTCCCACCAATATGGAAATCCCTGATAAGACTTTGAAAGCTGCTTTTTACCCTGCAGTTTATTTTTCAGCAACTCAAAATGACTGGTAAACTGCAGGGTAACAAGCAGCTTTCAAAATCTTATCAGGGAGTCCCATATTGGTGTGGAGACAACTGTATAGAAAACTCTCTGTGTATAGAGACAGTGAATACTGGGGTCAGGAGTGTGGCACTTTGATGATTACATGGGCTGTGGGTTGTACTGGAAACAACATGGAAGCCTTTTTAGTTGCAGAATATATTTCTTAAAGTACTTAAATGTACTAAAAGCAACTTACTAGAGATTAATCTTACAATGGATAGGTGTTCTGGGGAGAAAAGCTTTCATATTAGGATTTTTTAAAATTAAGTTTTTAAGTTTAGTTCTCCTTTAACATATTTCTTTGGGGGGGAGCTCATCTTGACTTTACCTTACAAAATTGCTGCTCATACAGATTAGTCAGGAGAAGTATTAATTGACTAGCAAAGTGTTTTGTCTATGTTGAAAATTTTTTTACTTGCATGGAATGTGTATAATCAGAGCCAGGGAGAAGGAAACCCTCAGAAACTAGCACTGTGGGTGCAATTTTATAGAAAGGGACAGATATACATCTTAGAAGCCTAAAAGAACTAAATGCCTGGTTCCCTTAACCCAGAAGTGCCTAACCTGGGCAACACTGGGGGATGCTAGTCCATGCAGCTACCAGACAACTAGTGTAGCCCTGCCCTACACATGCCCCACCTCTGCACACTATGCCTGACCCTTGCTCCACCCAGAAAATATAGATGGGCAGTGGGTTGGGCATCAATGCCTTAGCCCCACCGCTCAACACAGACCACACCTGAAACCATACTTTTTTTTTATTTTTTGGAGGTAAAAATCAAATAACTGTAAAGTATGCTGAAATCAGTGAACTTTAAAAATGTTTAACTGTATATTTAGTCCAGATCTGTAACAAAACTGTAATAGAGTTGAGACGGTGGGCAAGAGTTATAAAATGGCTGTAGTTTTCCTTTGAAATGCATTATTAACATATCAGACATGTAAACAACTATCCCATGTTCTTAGCTTTTCTAAACTGTAATATTTTCATATTATTTACATTCTGAATTTCTATCTGAAAAATCTAGCAAAAAAAATTATTCCGGAGAGATCACAATGAACCCTTAGCTGCGGAGACGGGACTACTACTATTATCAAAACAAGGCAGTGAATCAGATTGTATTTAAAAAGAGAACCTCACTATTGAACATAATGGAAATGTGTTTGAAATCAGGAACAGCTTTACAGGAAGAAAAAAACGAAACCATGTTAAACAATCTTTAGGGCCATCACATAGATGAATGCTGGGCTAAATTTTAAAATCATAAAAGAAAATCTATTAAAATACACAACCTCAGAAAAAGAACTTTCAATAGCATTCAATTCAATAGTATCAAAGGAATTTCCATCATTGCCAGAAATGTAAAATTAAATGTTTTTAGTTGCTATCTTTCTACAATTGCAAAGAAACAATTTCAAAATGTAATGAATAATGTAATTACAAAATAAAACGTGTTTGTAGACAATGTTTTTTTTAAAAAGGAGCAGATGCTATTGCTGTTGAGATAAATAACCTACGTTTCATGTAATGCATTTAGCTTCACTGTTACTTTATCAGGCTTTTATAGTAATGAAGGATACTAGAGAAGTTATACAATATGGATGACCAATGTCTATGCAGTGAAGGTCTAGCCAAGTGCTAGTCCCATTACTTTTTTTGGCAATATCCGCAAACAACATGTTCAATCACATTTACCTGCCTCCATAATCTTATTGGATTTCCCGTTAGTCCACCATGTATCTATTTATTTTACCTTAAACTATTTTTCTAATTTGAAAAACTGACTCCATAAATACTGTCAATGTTCCTATAAACTAGACAACAAATCTGACTCTCTGTAACTGATATAGTGATAAAGTGACATTATTTCTGCTCAGCAGTCATTTAAATAGTGGCCATTTTCCATGGAAAGATTACCCAGTATAAGCAGCTATGGGCTTTTCTCACCAAATATTTATCTTTCAATCACCGGGGCTTCTCCAGCTGTTCCCAAATGTCACACCAGGGTCCTGGCAAATACTATGGCAGCTTCATGTCTCTCACACTATAGTATATCCTGGTTCTGATACACAGCATAGTAAATATAACAAATCCATAAACAAATGAAAAAAAAAAAAATGAAAGGGATGAATTTCTGAATTAAAGTTAGAAATCCATGCTGGTCTCTTAGCTAAATCCCTGTGTTTACAGAATTTACTCTGCTTCCTTCTGTAACTTAGAAACAAAAGAAAAACCAAACATACCGACTAACATAGACATACGGAAAAGTAACGTGACCTGCATTAGTGAATTGCCTTTATTTAACTCCTCCTGCTCAGTGACACATTGCTGCATAACATGGGACCTCCTAAACAATACTCTACCCAAAAGTCATGTGCTGCTCAGCCCTTGCAAGTTTGCCTCATTGCATTGCCAAACTCTGGGAAAACTCACCATGCTTCAGAACTTTCAGTGTGTCTCTGTGGCTAACAGATCCGCCTGACTTGTTTCATGAGCTGATTGTTCTTGGCTGTACTTTCAATGCACTGTAGTTTCTCAGACAAAAGTAAAAGCTTTGTGGAATTTTCATTAAACATACTGCCTTTTTTCCTGTTAGTGATGTCACATCCTGACTTTGTCTAGAGTATACAGCTGTTCTTGCAATAATAAGCTGCAAGCTGAGAATCGATAGGTCAGCCATCTCTCACTGCATCCTTATCCCACGTCAAAAATGTGTGTAATACTAACAATTTTATCTGTATGTGACAAGAAGAGACTCTGCTTGGAAAATAGTTTTAGTGCACAGGGAGATTCAATAAAAATTCTTATCATTAGAAATGGTGCTAATTTTGCCCCAACCAATCAGTTCTTATTTAAATTAGCACCATTTTTAACGATAAAAACTTTTATTGAATCTTCCTGATAGAGGGAAATTGATTTGACTAATGTCCCAGAGAGTCATAAACATTCAGGGAAATTCAATAAAAGTTCTTATCGGTTAAACTGGTGCTAATATTGCCCCAACCAATCAGATCTTATTTAACATTTGAAAGCCAACATCTGATTGGTTGGGGCAAAATAAGCACCATTTTAAATGATAAGAACTTTTATGGAATAACCCTGTATCTATTTACTTCTACTTTAATAGGTTTACCCCAAATAATCAGAATTTAGTGTAATATTTGGTCCATGGTCATTATTGGCTGTGTGAATGACACCACCCAACATTTCCCAGGGACTGAAGGAAACTTCTTGAAGCAACACAGAAAAGCTGCACAGAGAGGCTAATGAATGAGAATTTAGCAAAGATTTGCCCCATGCACCTGTCCCTCTTTAAGACCGAGGCCACACTACAACGCAAAACGGAAACGGGGATGTGCAATGTTCGCATTCCCGTGATTTCCATTTTAGCGAAAAGCGCAAGCGAAAACAAGTGGGCAAATAACATGCTAGTGTGGCCTAGCCCTAAAGGTAAATGTGGGAAGGTATATATTGTGCAGATGGGAAATTAAGTTGCATATGCTAGATACCAGAAGGCTTATATTCTCTTTATTTATATATTTTTTAGACTTTAGGTTTACACCACTTTAACTTGTGTAAATAGGTTTCTAAGCAGTTGAGTCCCTCAGCCCTGTCCGCAGTGTTTGTGATGGTGGTGGGAGGAGCTGATCTGTGTCTGCCAGCTCACAAGCTTACGGTGGCAGGAGAGGAATGATGCAGCCAGGGCTGGTTGATGTCAGCTCACCAGCACCATAACACATTATTATATGAAATATTGAACTTTAAGGAGATTGTGTTCTCTTCTTTTTTATATATAGCCTTTGGTTCTACTTTAATCATCAAAAAGAAAACACACCCATTGGTTTGCTTTTCCATTTTCAAGCAAGGGCATTGTCCACTTGGTAAAATAAGTCTCACCTCAAGTAGAACAATCCTCAGGGTGGCATGTTGCCTCTAAAAAGAAAAGGATATCTGTACTGAAAAACTCTTTTACCTTTTAAAGTAGTAATGGTGGGAAGGTAAAAAATATGATTCCACCTCCTGTTCTTCTATGTAGAAGCAGTGCAGTGAGCTGTAAGAGTGAAGGCACAGGAATTGTGCACCAAATCGCGAGCATTATCACACGCAATTGTGTGCGCGATTCTTGTGCGTTTTATGTTTGCATTTTGCGCATGCATTTTCGCCATTTTGCGTTATGGAAACGCATGCGTAACGCACCAAAAATGGTAAACGTATGCGTTACCAAACCGTGAACGGATGGGCAATTGCATGTGCATCGGAAATCGGAGGAATTTTTGCGAAAATCACGGACGCGAGCGCGAAACGTGTGCGCAAATGTGCGAAAAACGCACTAGTGTGGCCTAGCCCTTAATGAAGCATGCTCTAATAGTCCTGATCTATCCTTTCAACAAAAACTCCAGTCTCCAGCACTTGCTTCACCTATAATATACACATGCCACCAAAGCAATTTGAACTGAGACACCTTAACCAAATTCAAAAAAGCGAAGTAGTTTGCAGGTGCCTCCAGACAATAAAGACTAAAAAGGATATCTTTCAAGTGCTTTATTGACACATGTTTCTGACATGAAGTCATTTATCAAGTGACTTGATAATGGATTTCATGTCCAAAACATGTCGTGTCAATAAAGCACTTGAAAGATATCCTTTTTAGTCTTTATTGTCTGGAGGCACCTGCAAACTACTTCGCTTTTTTGACCTTAAATATTGATATAACATTGACTTTTTTTCCAATCCAGCGGCACAATACCAGACAAAAGTGAATTTGCATAAGAAGCAATGGTCTAGACGAAACTGAACTAAGCTCTCTTAAAGGGCATGTCCATCTCCCAAACTAAAACTTAACCCCATACTGGCCCCACTGTGTATCCGTACATTACATCTCTGCTCCTTATGGTTCCCCTGCAGTGGCAGTCAAAAGTCCAGGAAACCGACTTCTTCTTCAAAAGGTCTTTGCCTCCTGTCTTGCCTCTAGGAGGGATGGTGACATGTGCAGGGGAGTCCTTCCCCTCCCTCCCACCATTTGGATCCATCCTCTGCAGCTGTTGCACCTAGCGTGAAACCCTTTGGCCATATGATAGATCACCCCTGCCCACCCCTAACCACTGAGCTATTTTCTTAAAAAAACATTTGAATGCTACTTACATACCTTCATTCCCGTGGCATCTTCATTGATGGCAGGCACATCTGTGATTGGCTGCCTCCCAGCCAATCACAGACACGGCTGCCGGTCCAGTTTCCTGCTTGCAAGCAGGAAGCCGGATCAGACCGCTGCGGGAAATAAGGGTCTGTAAGTAGCGATCGGATTTTTAAAAAAAAAAAATATCTCAGCGGTTGGGGGTGGGCAGGGGGGTTCTATCATATGGCCAAAGGGTTTCACGCTAGGTGTAACGTAAGGATTTTTTTAGGGTGGACATGCCCTTTAAGATCCGAGGATGTAGTTCATCTGGTCCTGGGGCTTTATTGATATTAACTGTCAAATTGTTCCGTACCATATCCTCTGTCAGCCAGAGTGAATATTCCTCATTTATACCCTTCATATAATTACAGGAACAGAAATTGTCATGACTGCCCACTAAAATGTCCCAGGGTTTTTGGGCCAACAAACCAATATGCATAAGTATCCAGCCTTAGACAATTTTCATCCTTTTCCCCCAGTTTCCATGACTTTTACCTAAACCTTTCCACAAATACATTTATAGTGTTTATATCAGATAATGATTCTATGGGTAAGTATGCATTTCTCTAGGGTAAGCAATAAACAAAATCTAGTAATTATTGCAGATAGATAGCATACTTTTACTTTTACTATTATTTGCATTAATTACTTACTCTAGTAATTAATGCAAATAATAATCCCTCTAAGTTAATTAGTCATATTTTCTGGCCAGAGCATCCCTCTGAGGTTCAGGGGAGAAGGGGCCCAGTAGGTTGAGGGGCAAATGCCCCCGGGCTGGGCTGCCACAGGGCTGCCACAGAAGCTATGTAGTAAGTTACGTGCTTAAACGGGACAGTGCGCACCTCTAGCTCGTTGCTGACACTGGGAGGAGTCATGCACCACAGCCTAAAGTAAAAGGATTTATGAGAATGGGGGTCAGTAATGAGGTTTTGGAGAAAGTGCCTCCATTGGGGGTGGGGGTAGCATGTGCTTATCTATGAGACTACATACATTGTTCTGCTCTTGGCTCCCTTCAAACTCCTGCCCAGATTAATAGAAGCAGCTCAGCAATGTCTATAGTTTAGCAGATTGTTCACTGATAGTCTGGGCAGCACATTGAAGAAAGCTGAGAGCAGAGCAATATATGGGGGTCTCGTCTTATAATCACATTTATTATCAGTCAGCCCTCCAGTTCATTAGCCAGTGTTAGTCAGACCTCCAGTTTATTAGCCAGTGTTAGTCAGACCTCCAGTTTATTAGCTAGTGTCAAGTCAGCTATACGACCATAAACTAGTTTTGCATTATGTCATCCCTACATAACATTAGCCAGTATTTTCAGCCCTCCAGATCATTACGTGGTGTTAGCCCTCAAAATCATAAGCCAGGGTTTTCAACCCTCATGATCATAAGCCAGTGTTTTCAGCCCCCCAGATCACAAGTAAGTTTTACCATCCCTCCAGATCATTACCCAGTGTTGTAAGCCCTCCAGATAATTACCCAGTGTTGTAAGCCCTCCAGATCATTACCCAGTGTTGTAAGCCCTCCTCCAGATCATTACCCAGTGTTGTGAGCCCTCCAGACCATTACCCAGTGTTGTAAGCCCTCCAGATCATTAGCCAGTGTTTTCAGACCTCCAGATAATTAGCCAGTTTTTTCAGCCCTCCAGATCCTTAGCCAGTGTTAAGTCAGCCCTACAGTTTATTAGTCTGTTAGTTGTCTTAACCACATCATACACTTGCATGTAAAATGGCAATAGTAGTCTTAAAGTGTTTGTAACCTTAGCAAAGTGGGCGTGGTCAATAATTTTGCAATCTACTGTGAAAGGGCCACTTGGTTGTATTTTTCCCCCAGGCCAAAAGGTCACAGTCCTCCCCTGCTGAAATTGGGGTTCAGGGGGACTCCCTCTCTGCCTAATGTGCCATTCAACAATTTATCATTCTGGGGTTTTGGAAATGTTGTTCTTGACAGTATATCTGTTGTATTCAATTAGATCAACTGGACTTAAAAATGTAGTTCTTGAAGACGTTTCGCTAGTCATCCGACTGGCTTTCTCAATTCAGAATGACTTGTACAAGAATCTGTGGCAATTATGTACCCTGGAAAATCCCAATTAACATATCACAGCCAGGTGTTAAGGGCGTGATTGGATAGTGGCTAAGAGGTGTTATAGGAACACCCAGGGTAAGGTGTTAAAACAGCATTGTACATGGCAGACAGTTGGTGTCGAACCCCCCCACCTCTATTTAGGCTTGGTTTCTTTATTTTCACATAAATGGCCTCCTTAACACCTTTCTTGAACCAGTCACGTTCCTTCGCCAGTATGTTAACATTACAATCTTCAAAGGTATGTCCTTTATCCTTAAGATGCAGATACACGGCTGAGTCCTGACCCGAGGAATTGGCTCTTCTGTGCTGGGCCATACGTTGATGCAGTTGCTGTTTGGTCTCCCCCACATACAAATCAGAGCATTCTTCACTGCACTGCACTGCATATATGATGTCGCTTTTCTTGTGTTTTGGTATTGGGTCTTTCGGATGTACCAATTGCTGCCTCAGTGTGTTGTTCGGTTTAAAGCAGACAGGGATACGATGTTTTTTGAAAATTCTTCTTAATTTCTCGGAGACCCCTGCTACATATGGGATGACCATGTTCTTCCTCCTGTCTTGCTTTTCCCCTTCACAGGTATTCGTGTTCTTTTCTTTCCTTCTACTTCTTTTGACAAAGGCCCAGTCTGGATATCCACAAGTTTTAAGGGCTCCTCTGAGATGTTTCATTTCTTTAGCCTTCGCCTCTGTGCTAGTGGGGATGTTCTCGGCTCTGTGTTGCAGGGTTCTGATGACACCCAGCTTGTGATCTAAAGGGTGGTGGGAGTCAAACATCAAATACTGATCTGTGTGTGTTGGTTTTCTGTAAACCTCTACTTCCAGTTTACCATTTTCCTTAACTTCTACTAAGCAGTCCAAGAAAGCCAGTTTGTTGTTTTGTACATCTTCCCTTGTGAATTTAATGTTTTGGTCCACCGCATTAATGTGTTCTGTGAAAGCTTGTACTTCCTTCTGGTGGATTTTAACCCAGGTGTCATCAACATATCTGAACCAGTGGCTGGGTGCTATGCCCTTAAAGGTATTAAGCGCCTGTGTTTCTACCTCCTCCATGTAAAGGTTGGCCACAATAGGTGAAACTGGAGATCCCATAGCACATCCATGTTTTTGCTTATAGAACTTATCCCTGTATTTGAAATAGGTGGTATTCAGGCACAAGTCCAACAAGGAACACACCTGTTCTGGGTTGAGATCAGTTCTGCTGGTAAGAGTGCTGTCTTGGCCCAGCCGTTTTCTCACCATGTCAACAGCCTCCTTGGTGGGTATACAAGTGAAGAGAGATGTCACATCATAGGACACCTATTTGCCACAGATTCTTGTACAAGTCATTCTGAATTGAGAAAGCCAGTCGGATGACTAGCGAAACGTCTTCAAGAACTACATTTCAAGTCCAGTTGATCTAATTGAATACAACAGATATACCATGACCTGGATGAATGAAAACCTTCACAAGCATAGGCACACAAGTAAATCATTGATGTGTGACCAATTGTAGCCCTTATCACAAATAATGCTTCTCTGCTTTTCTCTAGAAAAGTGAGTGTTAAATAAGGTCATTATTGAATGTAAGAAATAGTAGAAACAAGCTCTGTGAGCTATTAGCTGGAAGGGGCCATAAAGTGGGGGAAATTAAAGGTTTCTAGGCAACTAAGTGAACCACAGGAGGCAGTAAATGAGCATGTGTAGATGAGATAAGACTAAATGCACATAGTGCACTGGCAGGGCAGCAAGAGGGCATTGGGGAACATATCAGGCAATGAGAAAGGAGAATTGTATATTTCACAACTCTGTTAAATCTGCCGTATTTAAAGTAGACATTGTCCTCCTGTATAAACCAACTTATGCATTATGCAGCATCCCAGCAGGACCCAAGCCATATTCTTGTATCACCTTGCTGATTGGCATATTATGGTACATCTAGCTTTGGGCTAGCAGATGAGAAGCAATCACAGAAATTGTAATGTTAGGAGGATGTCTGCTGTGGAAAGCAGCTGTATTACTTTTTTAAATGAAACCTTTGGCTACTGCTCAGATTGCTTGTTACTAACGATACAGATTCATTGGATCTAATAATTTGTACAATGTGGGGGAGTAACAGTACTGAAACACTTCTTTTTATGTTCAGTGGCAAAACTGCTGAAGCCCGGGACGCCCTGTCTTGGGCTTTTGTACCAGGCACGACACACGCCCCTCCACTTCCTAGCGACAGGTTGATACTGCAATCCGCTGTTTTTTAAAGCCTGCAGACTGTATACACAACTGTTTCTGTATATTAGAGAGTTCTAATTTTGGTGGATAACAAACTTAAAGGGCATGTCCATTCTAAAAAAAAAACTTTTCATATAAATGTACACCACCCCACACCCCAAACCCCAGTTCCCCATTATCCAAAAGGAATTTTGCGTGTTACTGGTATTGATACATGAGAGTTGATACAGGGATATTTCTGATTACTACTTGGAATCAGGAAGGAATTTTTCTTAGGGGGGTTGTCCTAGAAAGTAAAATTGACAATGTCGGATGTCTGAAACTTACAATATATATGATCAATGCGCAGTGGCGGCGCTACAATGGGGCACGTGCCCCAGATGACAGATGCAGTGCCCCTCTTCCAAGTTCCGGCTTTTTATTGTGTTGATGCTCACAACCATCCCGATTTTGCCAGTTTTGGGTGCTTTTCCCGGTGTCCCGGCATCCCAACTATGTTCCGGCATTGTCCCTGTATATAACGTCCGGGCAGTGTAAATCTCCATAAAGTTTTTTAAAAAATGGAAATTCCTCTATACAAAGACCTGTCAGTGACACTGCCCGGCCGGTAGAGTCTGTGAGGAACTGTGGAAGAATCCTGGGGCACGGGGCGGGAACAACCTCCGCGGCTCCTGTCTGTGTCTGAAGTTACTGAGAGGAAGTTCTCTGCACAGCCGGCTGGTAGGAAAGCAGGGATGAAGAAACTGGGAGAGGCGGAGAGCGGAGCGATAATGAAGGAGAGGTCAGTGCCCTTGCATGTGGGAGACACTGCTGCTCTCTCTCTTTAAAGTTAACTCTGTGCTGCCTCGGTTGACAGTATGGTAAATGAGAATATAGCCCCCCATACCATGCACATTTACCAGACTGTCAGCCAAGGCAGCACAGAGTTAACTTAAAATAAAAAGTTAGCAGCTAGTCTGTATTGAGAGCAGAGCAATGTGTGTGTGTGTGTGTGGGGGGGTCTAATAGATAAAGGGCAAGTCCACCCCAGAATTAGATTTTTTTTGGTTTTTTTCACCATGCAACAGCCCCCAACCCCAGAAACGCTTATACTCATGGGCGTCCACACATAGGGGCAAGGTGGGTCATTCCCCCCCCCCCGGAATTCTGTTCCATTTTTCTTTTCCTATAATTTTTGATGCGACTCGTGAGCAGGGCCGGATTTCCTAGTTGCAGTTATTTTTCCCATTTAAGTACTTCTCTTTTGGGTCACACCATTTATCATAAACATAATGGTGTGACCCACATACAAGAGAAACGGTGCGACCCGAAAGAGAAGTACTTAAAAAGGAAAAATAGCTGGACTTCAAGTATGTACCAGTCATGGGCAAACTTGATTGTACCATTCACTGTGGGCCACTATTTGCCATTCGTTTCTATTATTCACAGGGAGGTGAGAACGCTTATTCTCACGTCCCTGTGAATAATAGGACGCTCGGGGGACCTGAATCTTACCTTACCGCTGCTCCACTGCAAGCCACTCCTTCACTGACAGCCGCTCTGTCCCGACTGCGCGCCCTATCTTGGACGCATGCGCACCAATACAAAAGGTAGGGCATGCGATCGGGACAGAACAGCTGTTCTGTGCAGTAGCGGCTTGGGAGTGGAGTGGCGGTAAGGTAAGTTCCAGGTCCCCCGAGCATCCTATTATTCACAGGGAAGTGAGAATAAGCGTTCTCACCTCCCTGTAAATAATAGAAACGAATGGCAAATAGTTATTTTTATGGATTTAGTGTTCCTTTAATTATACCAGTTACTGTGGGCAAACTTGACTATACCAGTGGGCAAACTTAATTATACCAGTTACTGTGGGCAAACTTGATTATACTAGTTACTTTGGGCAAACTTAATTATACCAGTCACTGTGGGCAAACTTGATTATACCATTTACTGTGGGCAAACTTAATTATCCCAGTGACTGTGGGCAAACTTGATTATACCAGTTACTCTGGACAAACTATATAATACCAGTCACTGTGGGCAAACTTAATTATACCAGTCACTGTGGGCAAACTTGATTATACCAGTGGGTAAACTTAATTATACCAGTCACTGTGGGCAAACTTGATTATACCAGTGGGCAAACTTAATTATACCAGTCTCTGTGGGCAAACTTGATTATACCAGTTACTGTGGGCAAACTTAATCATACCAGTTACTTTGGGCAAACTTAATTATACCAGTGGGCAAACTTAATTATTCCAGTCACTGTGGGCAAACTTGATTATACTGGCACAGTGTTATTAAAAAGAGCGTGGGGTCACTGGGGTGGGTTAAAGTACGGGAGTGCTAATTTAGAGGTCTGTATAGGGATGTCTTTTGTCCTATTGTGGTTTTTTAGGATTATTTATTTCCTCCAGCACCGTCCCAGTGGGATAGCATGAGTCTTTTATTGTATATATTGTCAATGGGGTGGGTTGTTGGTGCTGTCCACTGGCTGTTTTTTTTTAATTCCTTATCCTTATCTTACCTTAGGCCCAGTGCCTGTGGTGGGCTGTGGTTGCTGTTGCCTCACTTTTCTTTCTATCTATCTATCTATCTATTATCTATTTATTATCTATCTATCTATCTATCTATTATATATCTATCTACCTATTCATTTATCAAATTTTCTATCTACCATCTATCTATCTATCTATCTATCTATTGTATCTATTATCTATCTATATATATATCTCTCTATCATCTATTTTCTATCTATCTATCTATCTATCTATCTATCTATCTATCTATCTATCTATCAATCATCTATCTATCTAGCTAACTATCTATTATACCAGTATGTGTGCACTCAGCCTTCCAATAGATTCCAAATGCAATTTCAGGATGCCCAGGTGCTTGTGCTAGACTGATAATACCAAACCAGGATATAATTGCAGGGCACTCTTGGGTCTTGTGCAAAAAATAGATTTATTAATCCAGTGTAACAGACAGCAACGTTTCGGACTTCTATTAGAACAGCTTATATTCTATTAGGATAGCTTGATAAAAGTCCTTATAGAAGACCGAAACGTTGCTGTCTGTTACACTGGATTAATAAATCTATTTTTTGCACAAGACCCAAGAGTGCTCTGCAAGTATATCCTGGTTTGGTATCTATCTATCTATCTATCTATCTATCTATCTATCTGTTTATTTACATACCATATCTATCTATGTATCTATATATCTATCTCCATATTTATCTGTCTGTCTGTCTGTCTGTCTGTGTCTATCTATCTCCATATCTATCTATCTATCTATCTATCTATCTATCTATCTCCATATCTATCTGTTTATTTACATACCATATCTATCTATGTATCTTTATATCTATCTCCATATTTATCTGTCTGTCTGTCTGTCTGTGTCTATCTACCTCCATATCCATCTATCTATCTATCTGTCTATCTATCTATCTATCTATCTATCTATCTATCTATCTATCTATCTACCATCTCCATATCTATCTATTTATCTACCATCTCCATATCTCTCTCTCTCTCTCTCTATCTATCTATCTATCTCCATATATATCTATCTACCAATCCATCAATCCATCTATCTATCTCTGCTATTTATCTCTGCTATCTATCTAACTCTGCTATCTATATATCTCTGCTATCTATCTATCTATCTATCTATCTATCTATCTATCTATCTATCTATCTATCTATCACTGCTATCTATCTATCTCTCTCTCTCTTTAACTATAAGGTGTGTAATAGCTGTTTTTTATACCTTACATTATACTGACATAGATTATTGGTATTTTTTTTAATGTGCCCCATTTGTTAGCCTTTGTGCCCATGTTGTGCCCCTGGAAAATTCTGGAGCTGGAGCCGCCACTGGTCAATGCAATAAAAAAAAAACAAACAGAAATCCACATTGCTAAGCAGGTTCAAAGTTGGAACATTCTGACTTAATCAGATGTATTTCCTGTATGTCCATTTACACTTCAGCACTCAAGCTTAGGAGCTACAGCTGATAATTGAAAACCAGCATCATTTTTTTCTTTTGTATATTAGATTTTTATTAAGGATTTGCAAAACAAGTCAATAATACATGGACATATATCTAACATATCTAATAACAGTGTAACCATAACATGACCTGTGAAACTGTAATCAAATGATGAAGGTGTCCCAAGAGTTCTTGAGCAGGAAGAGGTGCAGTCAGTTATCCACTGAGGACAAAGGGGCAACATTCCTAGGCCCCATACAATATCATATTATCTGCACACTGGCATACTTTATAAACAAAGGGGTTCTAGTATACCTTTTTTACTTCAATTACCATTAGCAAACTTTTGCATTTCTCATACTTGCACACTGGATCCATATAGCAGGCTTTCTCACTTCCCCCAGCCCTTTGGATTTTTAAAAAGAGGGAAAAGCCTCTGATTACCATGCGATCACCATTTGTGGTGCAGATCAAATGCAGTAAACTTGTATATGAGTACCAGTGTGTAGGGGATATCCTTAATTTTGCTTGTGCTTCCGACCAGAGCATGAGAGTACCTGCATAATCAATAACATCTGACATTCCTAAATTAATACTCTTATCCATAATCTGTCATGAACCACCAAAGAACGGTGTGTAAAAGGGTGTCATATTTGTAGAGGGGTATGGGATTAGGTTATACAGCAAGAAAATTGGATCCAAAAGAGGTAAATTGTGGCTCTGGTTCCCCTCAGTCATGTTGTCCAGACATAAATCAAGGTATGCAGTGAAGACAGAGAGCTCATCTCCCATTCAACAGATAAATGTAGTATTAAAAATTCTCTGCAACTCCCCTGGAAAGTATGCATCCTGAGACCGTACAAGACCAGCGATTTTTAGGCACATTTCACATAAGATGCCACAACATCTGTCCATTAATTGTGCCTTTTCATTCCATTCTCCTCCTAAATGCTACTTGTTTTAGCTTGATAATATATTCAACTTTTCATTATCTTTTCATTACAATTATAAATATACAGTAAACAAGATTTGCATGTGACGCCTAATACTTCTTTGGGCCTAGGCCCCACTAACCAGATTCGTAGCATGTTTTGATATCTGATTGTGAGTTGCGCTCCTGCCTGAAATCACAATTAATGCGATCACCATTTCTGGTGCACACATGCATTGTGACTATTGTGGGAATCGCAAGCACAGTTAAAAAGCATGCACAAGCCTAAAGAAACGAGTTGCAAAAATTGCAAATCGTTTTGTGTGTTGCAGTGTGACCTCAGCCTAAATCAGAAAAAGTCAAGTATTTTTCTTGATCTAAACATAAAGATGACAAGCCTAACTACCAGTCAAACGTCCCCAACAACTGTTGAATGTTGAAAGCAGGGTGCGTGTTTTACTTGGCAGTTCAGCAAGTTCTTCTTATGCCGCCAGCTTTTAAACTGTGTGATTCAAGATATTGGAGAAAGTCTCAAACCGACCTATCTCCTCATTACACATCAAGTCATCAGGACTCGTTTTATTATTGGCATTTATTTCTTTAAACACTGCGGTATTCTTACTCAGACTGATATGCTGTTGTAATGACACATTCTTAAAGTGGTTATAAATTTTGTATGTGCAGCCCTAGTGGCTATTCAATTTGCGTGTATCGGATCATTTGACCTGGTGGTGAAGAAAGGGAAGCAGGAAGAAGGTCTCCTCTCAATCTTGGATCAGAGCATAACCATATTAATCATATCTCTTAACGATAACAACGGAGACCCACATTCACATGAACAAAGCAGTTATCAACAATTTTCTAACATGTGTACAAGGCCTAAAGCAGACCATACACTACCTCCACATTACACCAAACTCACATAGATGATAATGTTTAGTGGAATGGTATCTGTTTAAAGGGCAAGTCCAGCCCCAAAATGAAAACTTACATACAGGTAAATCACCCCCAAAACCCTAAACGGTAATAGTTTAAAATGTGAAATATATAAGTCTAACCTGAAATCCTGCACAATGTCCTGTTTCCCCTGTTTCTGCTTCCTGGTTCTTCCAGTTAGTAACTGTCAGTTATGGATTTGACAGTTGACATCACAGCCAATGACTGAATGTTAATCCCCTGTCTGCCTCTTCTAAGCATGCCCAGGCTCAGTACAGGCTCAGTACAGGTTTCTAAATTGCTCAGTTTTCACGAGGCATCCAGAAGCATAGCAGGCATACAGTAATGAATTCATAGGACTAACTATTTAACCTTTCTTATGCTTCTTGTCCCAGAAAGTGATCCCATGATGATGATTTCCAGTGGACAGTTTCAAGGGGAAGAGTCTTCACTGTCAAACAGTTGATTGTCCCTTAAAAACATGATAATGTGCAGTGGGTGAAAATAAAAGGGAATGTGTAATTCTCTATTATTCTCCAGAACCAATCCCAGTAAAGAGTGGGTTAACGCATTTTGCCTAAATGGCATACTGTATTAGCAGAATAAAACGGCAGGGAACACAGCTCTCTCATTCTCTCGAATTGTTCTTTCTCCATTTTTTTTAACTTGCATTTTCATTTTCTGATTTTGTGTAGCCACAGGCTATTTAACATCCCACACAGATTCTAACAGTTTGTACTTCTTGTTTTATTAAAATGAAAGCATGTTTTCATCACAGACTTATGGCGGATTAGAAGCCTGGAGGCATTTCTTTCAATGCCCTATAAATTTTCCACCCTCAACAGTGAGGTGCTTCTGGCTCCTGCAGATGGGGGATATATTTTGCTGCCATCTCACTATGAACAAAACTCACAAAGATATGAAAGCCTGCTGCTTTTCTTATGTTACACAGACAGTGAAATTTATAGTTGCTACTTACGGCTGTGTAGAAATAGGGTTTGATTGGTTTTGTATGGTAGATACTGTTGCAGTTCCCTTTTAAAAGCAAAAAAACACATTTATATCTAGATTAAAGGAGTGTCTGTGTACCTTTAGATGGCCATTAGCCACAAGGGATATACAGTAGATGGTTGACAGATGTATTCAATCTGTGGCACTTCAAAATGATTCACTGTAAAAACAATAGTTAGTATTTGATAGTATACCGATAAAGGGACAGTGTGTGAGTGCATGTGTTTCACACTGAGCATCCAGACCAAGCACCACAGGACCACAGGTACACTGGCACATACAGTACTGGGAGTGTGGCTACCATTTTAAGTTGAACCTGTGCTAGGATAGTCTTGTCTAGGCTTTGGAGCTCCACAGTATCAAAACAGAGTGGAGCTTGTCACTTTCTTACATAGTTACAGAGCCTGTGTGAAGCTAGAGGTGAGATGACATTGTGAAGCTGCTCCTCTAAATGTTCCTTCGGCTCTGATTTAGGATTGAGCTGCCATTATCCAACTTGTTTTAGTGCAATTTCTTAAAGGGATATTGTGCCATTTACAAACTTGCTGCAGTGGTATAAATCCTTGTAAAATCCAATTTGCTATATCACCAAGTAACTCATTTCTTGTATTCTCCCAATCCAGTGTTCATTTCTTTTTCCAGTGTTTAACTTCACTAATGGGACCTGCTGGAGCTGCTTCCTGTCACTTCATAGCCAATAACCTCGGTGGCATAATATAATACATGAGTGTCATATTTTATAATGGTGAGGTGCAGTGGTATAAATCCTTATAAAAAAAATCACTTTCTGCTATCTTCGTCAGTCGCTCCTGTGGAATTGATTGAAGAATTGTGAAAGAATAAATATCCTATTCTAGTCACGCCCAACTTATTGATGCCTGTCAGACCACTAAGAGACCTCCAGCGCTGGGAGAAAGGATCACACAACACGCACGGTGCAGTAGAACCCAGTTTCTCCCTTTATTCACATGTTACATTGGGTTTTCACAAAGAGAAAAAGGGGGCGTGGCCAGACACAGTGTCTGCAGATGACGTACTAAAACCTTGGAATATGAAGATAGTCAGGCTGACACACAAAATTTAGGAGGGAAAAGACCTTGAGCTCAGAACATTTGGAAACCTCCTGTTCTTCAATCAATACATTAAAGGAATAGTTCACTTTTTGAGTGAACTTTTTGAGTGAACTATTCCTTTAAGGAAGTTCAGCACAGTGTGCACGTCTGAACAATGACTCATGACAAGGCACAGTCTACCCTGCAAAACCTTTAAACCCAATAGATACGAGATCCATCCCCACATCTCACAGAATCCTGGAAATCTTTCCTCCAAGTCAGAATGCCGTACCACCACTCCACTAGACCTCCAAATAAAGCATGCCAAGAGTTTATTGACCTTTCCTCTGCTCCTCTCCAGGGATGCTGGATCTCAAGCATGGTGGGGTGGGGAACTATTCCCAACCGCATGATCACAATATCAGGGAACATCAACCGAATGAGGTCCACATCTTGTTTCATAAGCTTGACCAATACCCATTGTGAGATGAAACCCAGGTCGTTCCTGTCAGCGTGCAGCACAAGAATATCTGGGCATCCTGCCAAAGTAAACCCCGAGCTTTTGTCTTGCTGTGGCTCACCAGCTCACCAATCCTGAATGACCCAAAAAATGCCAAAGAGAAACAGGCCTGAAACAGAAAAGCCTTGTAATGTGAAGAACAAAGGGCCACAAATTGCTGTTGCAGACCCTGCAATAATTCTAGCGACACTGGGCGTCTGGAGTCCCGTTCCACTCGACTGCGTCGGAGGCCCTTCAGAGCCCATTGCACCATAAAATCCTTTGTGAAATCAGGAAGACCTGTCGCTTTGAACCAGAATGCCAACCCAGTGGATATAAAGGAATGAGAACTGCCCTGATCTACCAGCCAGTAAGTACCAAACCAGCCCTGCTTGTCTCGCCCCATCGTCCTGAAATCCGCCAGCCCCTAGCTCCAGACCCAGACAGTCGTTCCGGCCCCGAGCGTAAGTTTGCCAAGTGGATGCTGTGACAGATGATCTTACCAAGTGCAAAAGTCTTGCACCAAGCTGCCAGAGGTTGGCTGGGCAAGTTCATCCCAGATTGTCTGCCCAAAGAGCATACGTTGGAAACTTTCCCACTGGAAGCAAGACAGAGCGTCAGCAATGACATTCCTTTTTGCAGAGATGTGAACAGCACGGCATAATATACTCAACCGAAGACAATGAAGAACTAGGTCCCTTAACAGGCGTAATACTCGTGGTGAAGAGGTAGACCAGTTATTGATAGCTGCAACCACGCTCATGTTGTCGGAGAAGAGAACTATGCGCCTATCATTCAATTGTGGGTCCCAAATGAAAAAGGCAAAAAGAATGGGGAACAGTTCCAGGAAAGTTAGGTTTCGGTCTAAGCCTTCGACATACAATGCCGCAAGCCAAGGTTCCGCACTCCATTGGCTGGCAAGGGCTGCTCCATATCCTGTGCTGTCTACCGCATCAGTGAAAAGCTAGTAATACAAAAATGAGGGCTGTCCAGTCTTTTAGAATGCAAATTGAGGTGCTCCCATTTATTAGTGCAGACACAGCAACAACACAACATTTGGACTTGTTATGTTGGGAAGCTACCACTGGTGGGAGCAAAATTTATATGTGATGTGTTGTAAATGTATTATGACCACTAGATGTCACTAGATGTCATTATGACCACTAGATGACCCTGAATGCCATTGAAATTGATGGCATTCAGGGTGGATGGGCAGAAGACGGAAAGTAGACTAAATATCAGCTTTTGCCAAGAGTGCTCAAACACCTGCTATCTGAACTAAAGACACTGTCCTGTTGAAGGAAGTATAAGACACCTTACAAAGATCCCTAACAATGTCATCATTGACAAATGATTAGTTCGGGTGCGACAGGTGGTGGATTAGCTAAAACTTTCCTGGTTCCTCCCAGCAGGGAAACCCGTAAATTTAGGATTGTCGGAACTGCAAATGGCCCTGCCATATGCCCAAAAGCTACCTCATGTTTTCAATGTTTGATGTACTACCTCTGGAAATTGTGTAGCTGATTTCAAGTTATTAACATATGTCAAAACTTCCTTACCCCAAAAGGAGATCTTAAGCCTAATGTCGAAACCACTGCGTAGAAATTCCGCTACCTCTGTCTTAGCGTAGCGGTCTAGCCAAGGCTGCATCTCTGCGAGCCTCACTGGAGATTTCCCCTTTTGCAGAGTTTTTCCGTGATTGAAACAGCTGAAGGGGTGAGTCCCACTGCACCCGGAGCACTCGTGCTTAAACTTACACGTTGAACCCCACTTGCATTAAAGGACCAGCAGTATCCGAGCCATCCTGAGGCTTCTGTGTTCCCCCTTAAAGCCCCTATGAAAGGGCACTAGCTTCTGTGCGGTCATGAGCTTCAACCAGAGGGTAAGATCCATTTGATCCAAGCGCATTTCTGGGTTTTCTGCTAAACATTGTCGAAACTGCTCATCGTACTTCCACCACGCCATTCCACCATAATCGTGAAATGCCTTCCAGATCCCATCTACAAAGCAGAAGAGGCACAAGCACTTCTCTAGACAGAATGCTATAGGATCTCAACCAATTCCCAAATGTTTTTGGGAGTTTTCTATAGCTCCCCCTACCTCAGTGTTGTTTTATGGCTGACTTCCTCCTCCATAGTAAGTTTGCTCCTTGGTCCGCCCCACCAGATCTGAATTGCCCTTCCCATCTGTTTGGTCCAAGGATCTTGCTGTTGTTATTTGTGCATAGCCCATGCTCAATGTGCAATGGATTCTGTACTTTTATCACAGTGTTTCCCTCCCTAACCAAACTCGGGCAACCTGAATTGGCTGAGGCTGGGTATACCTGGAAGCAGATTCCCAGCTGGAATGAAATTGTCTTAAGATGCAAGGGGGTGCTCATGAAACTTGCGGGACGTTTTTGAACTCCGTGTCCCCCCCCTATGATGCAATTCTATCCCGCCTGTGCATATGACTGCCCTTGGATTGGTGAGCCTTGGAAGTAGTATCACGTCCGTTGCTCTTTCCTGCTCTGGGGTCTATACTGATGATGATTCCGCCAGCTTGTAAATTCATCCCTTGAAACCCTCTGATGGCGTATAAGTCCAGCAGTCTCCACCCTGATATCTGAGTCTTGAGGTGATAATATAGGCAGATGCCCCACCCCCATACCTTCCGCGTTCCGGGTGTTTGCCTGAATTTGCCTGTCTGCTGTGGGTTCATGCTTCCCTAGCCTTGCTTAAGTTACCCAACCCCTCCCATCACTAAACCCTTGATTGGCCACACTGCCTGGCAAGGGACCCCTTTGTGGCCCCGAAGGGATGCAATAGGGGTAAACAAGGCAGGGGAGAGAAGAAAAAGGCTGTGTTGCCTAAATGAGGGAAGGGGGTGTACCTGAAGGTACAGGCCGTGTAAGAAGCTCATTGAGATGGCCCTGCCATGACTCAATGCAGGGGTAAGTGATGTTAATGGATCGATTACTTGCCTATCGGTGGAGGCTGGTTCCGGTCTAATGCGGCAGCCGAGCTGTGTCCTACCTGTCCGTCCCCTTCCAGAAGTTACTCCTCTGTGTCCAACTCCCGGGCGGTCACGAACTGTTTGAAGCCTCTGCATTCTGGTCTGTTCCGGAGAAAAGTGCCTGGGTGGTCTGCTCTGCTGTACCATCCTGTAAACAGCTCCCTCCGCCTCCATTTGGAGTAAATCCCCCAGATGGCTGTGGATCCAATCCCTTCTTTGGGCTTCCACAACCCTGAAGCGTATTGCCTATTCCTCTATGGATTCCGCCATGACGAATAGGCTACAACCAACCAAGACTTTCAAGGCTCCAATGGTTGTTGGCTACCCAGTGCGTGAACCACTTATTTATACCCTATCCGGATCTCGGAAGTACCGCGAGACCCACCCCTGCCCGTGATGTCACCTGCTACTAATCTTCAACGCGCTACCTCCCATCCTGTCGGCAACCCCCGCTGGACTACTACCACCAAAGGGGGAGAAAAGGAGGGCCTCTACTTCTAAACTGCTGGGTCCCACTTTTGGCCCATGTCAGGGCACATCACCCAGCACCCTGGCTGGTCCATTTTGCACCAGCAGTTTGTGCACTGTATTTGACTTCACTAAAGGAACCTGCTGGAGCTGCTTCCTGTCACTTCATATCCAATATCTAAATCTCTCTCTTCTCTACAAAGATTTGTTTGACCGAATAGCTGCTGGGTTCCGGTTCTACTGGTTTTAAGTTAGTTGAGTAGGTAGCTTAGTGGTTTTAACTTTAGGTGGAAACAGAGACAAGGCTAGTTTTTAAAATTTAACTGGGGGAGAAGGAATCAGAAACATATGTAGTAGAGCCCCTTCACATTATAATATAAAGATTTTACAACACTCGGCCTGTGGTCTCGTACTTCTATATGGTTAGGGAACTCTCTAAATTGTGCTTTGATTTATCTTTGTGGCCTTTCCCTTTCTGTAATTAACTAACTCTCATTTTTAATGTATCCTTGGTAAACAAAACTCAGTAAATCATATTAACAGCTGACAAAACAATTTTCTTTCCACTGCCAAGTCTTGCTGATTTTCTTTGAAGGTTGGAGCTGCAGTTCATTCCCGCAGCATGGCTGCATGCCCAGATGTCAACTTCAGCTCAGGATTCTTTCTGTCTTTTTAATGACCCTATTTTTTTCTATCTATTCGCAAGGATACAAATGAAATGCTATTATAAAATTAGCAAGAAGCTACAAAAATAGTAATAAGAAAATTCATTTTCATTAGTATTTAAAATCATCCTTATTTTTTTTTGTGGAGTTTAACTTATTTAAAGAGAAGTTAAGTTAAAAAGACTTGGCCAAAGTGAATGACAGCTGAGCAACCAGATTGAGATGCAGACATCCCTTCCTGCAAAAACTAATTTTAGGTAAGGTACCCCACAGACATCCTCCCCAAAAACACCAGGCTAACTATTTAAGAACAATTGCTGTTAAGTCTACTTACTTATAAGAGAAACAAATCAGGATGCATGCTTCTATTTCTTTACAGACCCAGGAAAACGAATGGGGAAGAACAGCCCACAAAAAAGTCAACCCATAACACCGCTTCCACATAATGGTCCTTAAGTAAAAATATGTTTATTGTTCACTCATGAACTCATGAACCTCATTTAAGTCATTTCTCCAGAGCGAGCAGCTCTTGAGCGATTTTCTTTCAAAGGGATTTTCTGTTTTAAAGGGATTTTTCTGTTTTTAAGGGGAGAGAAAGCGTTAAGAAACAAAAGCGTTTATTAACTGTGGTTTGCAGCCTAGTAAATGTACTAACCTAACACTATTTATTTCTAGGAGTGTGCCTGTGTAAGTAATTAATCACTGGTGTGTTTTGTTTTTGTTTTTTTTTACTACTTACTGCTTGAATAAGGTAGTAGGAATTGTTTGAGTAAACTCAAAGGACTGGGTTACTAAAACAAATACTGGTGTTTAAAAAGCACTGTTTAAAAATACTGGTGTTTAAAAACTATTGCCTGTAGAGCAGGGTTGGTAAGAGACAAAGGAAAGGCATTTTTTTTTCTCTGATTGGATGGGGGTGTAGCTAATTGGTTTAAATTGGCTGAGGGCTGTTGGCTCTTTGGTTTTGAACCTCATTTAAGTCATTTCTCCAGAGCGATCAGCTCTTGAGCGATTTTCTTTCAAAGGGATTTGTCTGTTTTTAAGGGGAGAGAAAGCATTAAGAAACAAAAGCGTTTAGAACAAGAAAGCGTTTAAGAACAACACTGCTATTTCTCTGCTGTGTATTGCTGTGTATTGCTGTGTCTCTGGTGTGTATTGCTGTTTAGTATGGACAGTTTTGTTGGGGCCGTGCAATGTGCATCCTGCTGCATGTATGGGATCTTGGAGCAGCCGCCCCAAGGGACCTATGTATGTGTCAGATGTGAGTGGGTTGCCCATTTGGAATCTGAGGTCCAGAATCTAAAGGGTAAACTTGCAGCATTGCAGGGCTTGGTAAATCTGGGGGAAATGCAGGTACTGGCAGGGGCCAGTAAACTGGAGGGTGGAGATGGGGCAGATAAGGTGGTAAAAGAAGATAGATTTGTAAGGGTCACCAGGGGAAGTAGGGGACGGAAGGATAGGGGCGCTTCTTCCCAGTTGGTCGATCCCAACAGATTTGCCATTTTAGGTGAAGATGTGGAGGATGATGGCTCGGAAGCAGCATGTATGGAGCGGGCCTTTCCCTTGAGCACCCAGGGGACGGCCATCTCCAATACAAGGGAGGGAGAAATGGGGGCTAGGAAGGATTGGCAGGTGGTATTGGTAGGGGACTCCATTATTAGAAGGTAGATAGGGTAATCTGTCGCCAAGACCCTGCATGCCGAACAATGTTTTGTCTGCCTGTTGCTAGGGTTCGACATGTGGTGGATCGTGTAGACAGATTATTGGGTGGGGCTGGGAGTGACCCGGCAGTCTTGGTTCACATTGGTGCCAATGACAAAGTTAGAGGTGGAGGTGAGGTCCTTAAAAATGATTTCCGAGAATTAGGGGCCAAGTTAAAAGCAAGGACCTCCAGTAGTGATTTCAGAAATACTACCGCAGCCACGGTAGGGAGACAACGGGAGCTCAGGAGTATAAATGCGTGGCTAAGAGAGTGGTGTAAGGAGATGGGGTTTGGGTTTTTAGAGAACTGGGCTGATTTTTCTGTTGGCTACAGGCTCTTTAGTCGAGACGGATTGCACCTCAATGGTGATGGTGCAGCTGTTTTGGGGGAGAAGATGGCTAGGGGGTTGGAAGAGATTTTAAACTAGGTATGGGGGGGAGGGAACGTTGAACTACACAGGGGTAGATAGAGAAGTTAGGGATCAGGGGGCTATTAACACAACGGAGGGAGGAGAACGGGGAGGGGGGAGCATAGAGGATAAGGAGGCATGTACGACCATGTATGGAAGTAAATAAATTGATAATCTAAAATGTATGTTTACAAATGTAAGAAGTCTGGCTGGAAAAACCGGCGAACTTGAAATAATAGCTTTAAAGGAAAGGTATGATGTAATTGGTATAGCAGAATCATGGCTTAATGATTCACACGACTGGACAGTAAATATTGAAGGATACTCCTTATTTAGACATGACAGAGTTAATAAGAAAGGAGGAGGAGTATGTATGTATGTTAAACAGGAATTGAAGCCAAATTTAAAAGATGGAATAGATGGGGGAGTAAACGATAAGGCAGAAAGATTATGGGTGGAACTGTGTACAGGAAGCAAGAAGGTAGGTAAATTAATTGTTGGAGTATGTTATAAGCCGCCAAATGCCGGGGAAGAGGTGGAAATGAATCTCCATATGCAGTTGGCGAAGGCTGCTGGTATGGGGCATGTTCTGGTTATGGGGGATTTTAACTACCCTGACATAGATTGGAGTAAGGGAACTGCCAGTACCTCAAAAGGTATAAAGTTCTTAAATTTCCTATATGAGCATTTTCTTTCACAGATGGTAGAAGTTCCTACTAGACAGAATGCGTTGTTGGATCTGGTGATATCTAATAACCCTGAGCTCATTTTGGAGATGAGGGTAATGGGAAGCTTAGGGAATAGTGACCATGATATAGTGTCATTTAATATAGGTTGCAAAAAACTAAAGTGCACTGGGTTAACAAAAACTTTTAACTTTAGGAAAGCTAATTTTATGCTGTTAAAGGAATCGCTCCTGCTCATAGACTGGGGGGAACTGTTTCTAGGTAAAGATACTGAGCAGATGTGGACCACTTTTAAAGGGATATTAAACTATTACATTTCCAAATCGGTACCTTTAGGTAACAAGTGCAAAAAAATTAGATTCAGTCCTGCATGGCTTAATGCTCAGGTAAAAAGGGAGATGGAAAAAAAGAAAAAGGCTTTTAAAATTTTGAAAACAGAAGGTACAGAACAGGCTTACAGGGAGTACAAAAGCTGTAATAAAGAGTGCAAGAAAGTAATTAAACTAGCTAAAATAGAAAATGAAATACGGATTGCCGAACAAAGTCCAACCCCAAAATGTTTTTTAAGTATATAAATGGTAAAAAGATGAGGACTGAGAATGTGGGACCATTAAATAATGGAGCTGAGGTGGTAGTAGAGGATGCCGAAAAGGCTAATCTGCTAAACCGTTTTTTTACATCGTTTTTATTGTTGAGAATCCTTGTCCTTACAGTAGGGATTGTAATAATATGCAGGGAAGAAATGAAGAGTTTTCACATTGGATAACAGAGGATATGGTACGGAAACAATTAGACAAGGTTAATATCAATAAAGCGCCAGGACCAGATGGATTGCATCCTCGGATTTTAAAGGAGCTTAGTTCAGTTCTATCTAGACCACTGTTTCTCATCTTTTCAGATTCGCTTTTGTCTGGGGATGTGCCGCTGGATTGGAAAAAAGCCAATGTAATACCAATATTCAAAAAAGGTAGTCGTTCACAGCCTGGAAACTATAGACCTGTATGCCTAACATCAGTGGTAGGGAAGGTGATGGAAACCTTGTTAAGGGATCATATCCTTGACTTTGTCTCCAGAGATCATCTTATTAGTAGTTGTCAGCATGGATTTATGAGAAATAGATCATGCCAGACAAATTGAATTGTTTTTTATGAAGAAGTAAGTAAGAAGCTAGATTCAGGCACAGCAGTGGATGTGGTATATTTGGATTTTGCAAAAGCTTTTGATACTGTGTCACATAAGCGACTAATGTATAAACTGAGGACTGTTGGCCTGGAAGAAAACATTTGTTCATGGATAGAGAACTGGTTATTGGACCGCAAACAGAGAGTGGTGGTTAATGGAGCTACATCTATGTGGGCTAATGTTCTAAGCGGAGTGCCTCAGGGTTCTGTACTGGGGCCGCTTCTGTTTAATCTGTTTATAAATGACTTAGAAGAGGGCATTGAGAGCAAGGTCTCAGTATTTGCTGATGACACTAAACTATGCAGAGCTTTGGAAACTTCCAATGATGTGCAAGTGCTGCAAGCAGACCTAGATAGATTATCAAAATGGGCAGCAGAATGGCAGATGAGATTCAATGTTGATAAATGTAAGGTGATGCATTTGGGATTTAATAATCCCTGTGCCACCTACACCATAAATAACTCTGTGTTAAGTGCATCTGTAATGGAAAAAGATTTGGGGGTTCTGGTAGATAACAGACTTAGCCATAGCAAACAATGCCAGGTAGCAACGGCTAGAGCTAGCAAGATATTGTCTTGTATAAAATGGGGAATAGATTCAAGAGAGAAAAATATTATTCTCTCCCTTTACAAGGCACTGGTAAGGCCTCATTTGGAATATGCGGTGCAGTTTTGGAATCCCATATACAAAAGGGACATCTTGGAAATTGAGGCAGTTCAGAGAAGGGCAACTAAATTAATAAGGGGAATGGAGGGGCTCGAATATGCAGACAGATTAGACAAGTTAGGGCTGTTTACATTGGAGAAGCGACGTTTGCGTGGGGACATAATAACCTTATACAAATATATTAATGGGCCATACAATGAACTCTCTGGTGCATTGTTCACTAATAGTTCATATCAGAGGAAACGTGGACATCCTCTAAGGTTGGAAGAAAAGAAGTTTCATCTTCAGGTTAGGAAGGGTTTCTTTACAGTGAGAACGGTGAAATTGTGGAACTGTCTTCCGGCAGATGTGGTAATGGCAAGTTCATTGAATAGCTTTAAAAAAGGCCTGGATAAGTTTCTAAAACTAAAAAATATTGAGAATTACTGGTATTAATGCATATAGATCTGGTTGATCCAGGGATACTTTCCGATTGCTGTTTGGAGTCAGGAAGGATTTTTTTCCCCCTTTTTAGCTGGTTTTTTTTTGCCTTCCTCTGGATCAACTGTTAGGTAGAGTTAAAAAAAAAATAATATATATATATAAAGAGGGTCAATAGGTTGGACTTGATGGACGTATGTCTTTATTCAACCTTAATTACTATGTTACTATGATATAAAATATAGAATACAAAAAGTTGTGCAAGGGGGACAGTAAGTAAATACATAAATAAGTAAGAGCATCATGAAATATGCAAGTGCTTGAACCATGTAACATGAGGAAAGAGGTTCCTGCGCCGTAGAGCTTACAATCTAATTAGGTGGGTAACATACAGATACATAGGAAAGGGTGGAAGTGCTAAAAGTAATAACTGGTGCAGTGTCAACAGTCCTATGCTGTGCTATGCTCAGAGAGATAGGACGAAAGGTTAGATTTAAAAAAAAAGTTTAAAGGCGAGAGGAGGCAGTGTGAGTGGGGGGTCTGTATAAGAGATGGTTCTGTGATGAGCGGAGGGTACGGGAAGGGACATATGGGGACACTAGAGAGGAAATATAGGAAGGATCAGCAGAGCGATCATGGTTTTAATAGCCCAGCCAAAAACCTGGGTACTAATATAATTATCACATTTTTATTATAGTGATGAGCAAAATACAGCAATAATCATAGGCAGATCCTGTGTAAAGCTTGGGAAGGCATAGCCTTCCCAAACTAAATCTGTTCCAAAAAAGTAATGCATAATCCTCTCCATATCCAAAATCTTGCTAAAGACAGAGTTCACCTAGAAAGTGCAGCTGCCTTAAAGGGCATGTCCACCCCCAAAACTATAATTTAACCCACTTCTGGCCCCACTGTGTAGTGTAATAAAAATCCTTACCTTACATCCCAGCTCCAAATGTCTGCCTCTCGGCCAATCACGGACGCACCTGCCGGTCCAGCCGCCTGCTTGCAGTTTCATGCAAGCAGAGGGCCGGGACAGAGCTATATAAAATGTGATTTGTTCATAGACAGACAATAGTTGGCTGTGCAAGACTTGCTTTTCAGCATGTACACCAAGCCTTTTTGTTTATGCAGGCTTTCCCTGCTGTTAATGAACATATAAGTTTACTACAAATAAGTAGGAATAGTAGATCTTTCCACCTATGTATCATTATAAAATAGAATATGTTGGCACATCTTTTACCAAACTTTTTATAGTTGAGTTTACATACAATATTTTAGAGTGCACTAGATACAGTACATTTAGGATGGACACAAGATGTATGTATTTATGTGTAGTAAATTCAGATAGGTAAAAGAACTTACTGAGGTCTTGCTCTAAAGCTAGATCGTGGCTACAACCCACAATGCACTAGTATAGTATAGTATTAGAGGTTGAATAAAGACATACGTCCATCCAGTCCAACCCATCTAGCAATATCCTCATTTCCTGCCTAACTGTTAGTATAGTATAGTATAGTATAGTTCAGTATAGTATAGTATAGTACAGTACAGTACAGTATAGTATAGTATAGTTTAGTATAGTATTTCAGGTTGAATAAAGACATACGTCCATCCAGTCCAACCCATCTAGCAATATCCTCATTTCCTGCCTAACTGTTGATCCAGAGGAAGGCAAAAAACCCACCAAATTTATGAAGGGGAAAAAATTCCTTCCTGACTCCAAGTGGCAATCGGAAATTTCCCTGGATCAACTCTACTTTATGTATCAATACCAGCAACTTATAACATTCCTTGTTTGCAGAAACTCATGCAGCTTTTTATTAAACTGACCAATGAACCTGCTATAACAACGTCCACTGGAAGACAGTTCCATAGCTTTACTGTTCTCACAGTGACAAACCCTTTCCCAACTCTACTTTATGTATCAATACCAGTAACTTGTAATATTCCTTGTTTGTAGAAACTCATCCAGCTTTTTATTAAACTGACCAATGAACCTGCCATAACAACGTCCACTGGAAGACAGTTCCATAGCTTTACCGTTCTCACAGTGACAAACCCTTTCCCAACTTGAAGCCTAAACCTTTTATTTTCAAGTCTTAAGGGATGTCCACGTGTCCTCTGACATGTTCTATTGGTGAACAATGCCCCAGATAGTTTATTGTATTTATACACAGTAATCATACCCCCATGCAAGCGCCTTTTCTCCAGCGTACATAATTGTAACTTATCCAGTCTCTCTTCATATTCAAGCTCCCCCACTAATGCACCAATGCACAAAGATTCTAAATGTACTTATATTCTACCATGTGGAATAGTGGTAGAAAGTTGCAGGTTTGAATCCCCAGATTTTTATTTTTTTACAATTTTTACATTCTAGCTAAGAAATAAACTGCAAAGGTTTAATTTCTTTTTTGTATGAAAAGCAAAGGAATTATCATTGTAAGGACAGGAATATTTGTAATATATTTACACAAAGACTGCACTGAAATCTGTGTTCTTTGTCAGAGGGAGGTATGATCTCTGAGCTGTGACATGATTTGCAATCGGCTCTCAGGAAGCAAGGCTGCAGCTTCCTGTGAAGTGTACTGCATACACTTAGGGACATATTTATAAAGGGCCGAAAATAGCGGGCAAAAATTACCGCCGCACATCACGCCGCGAAAATAGTGATATCGCCGTATGTATAACGCCGAGCGACATCGCCGCGATATGTATCGCGGCCGCGATGTCCGGCAGTAATTTTAAGTCTCTTTGCGGCGATACTGCACTTAGAGCAATGTGCTAAGTACAATATCACCTCGAAGGGACTTAAAATCCCTTCCCGGCGCCTCCGCTACTATGTCGGGGCATATGCCCACCCCGCCCTCGACCCCCGCGGCGGCGGCAACCACCCGCCGCCGCCACTTCCCAGCAGCCCCTCCTGACCCCCAAGCCGGCTTGTGGCGAACATATGGAACAGGAGGCTTGGAGGGGCTTCTGGGAAGGGGCCACAGCAGGTGGTCGCGACCACCCGCCGCACACCCCCTCCCCAGCAACTCCTCCAAGACCCCTGCCCCGCCGCTGGCAGAGAGAGGAAGGGAAGGGCCCGCTGGGAGGGGTGGAGGCACCCTCTTCATCTTCTTTCTTCAGCCATCTACTGCGATGGCATCTGAAGTCTGCTGCGGAGTGCACCTCTTTATATAGGTTTGCAGAAAACCCTAATCCGTTTCTGATTGGTCAATTTTTTAATGCTTGGTTTACATGCTTTACATTAACCAATCAGATTTTCCAAAATCATGGCCGAGATTAGCGGTGCATAACAGTTACCACCGCATTATAAATAGAAGCGGCGGTAACTATTCAGATAGTTAACTAATCGTTATCTTTTCGCGGCCGTTTCCTGCCCATTTATAAATCGCGGAAAAAGTGATTTTTGTGAAAATGGTGGGAATAACGGCCGCAATAAGTTAACAAACCTTTATAAATGTGCCCCTTAGCTGGGTGTGTCCAGCTAATGTGGATTATGGGAGCTGATGCCTTGTACTCACAGGTTAATTTCATAAATCACCCAGCAGCCACAGCAAAGGGAGAGGTGAAACACAGCATTTGGTATCTTTGTGAATGTGCTCTTTATATTGGGGCAATGTTGTCTGGAGACTTTAGTTCCCCTTTAAAGGAGAACTAAACATATTTTTTTCTTTGATGTGGATGTTTTTCTCCTGGAACACCCATGCAATGTAAGATACATTTCCAGTAATTTCCATGTATGTATAGAATTGTATTCTGTGACTGTGCCAGTGCATATCTTCAAACAGCCTTGTGGGCATGTTCACCTATTGGCCACCTATTGGCCATGCACACCATACCCCAGTATTTACAGTCTCGATACACAGAGTATTTTCTATACAAATGTCTTCACACCAATATGGAAGCTGATGTAAAGACTTTAAAACTTCTGTTACCCTATTTTCCAACCAGCATGAGTGGCACAAAGAACAGCCTACCAAGAACAATGCAAAATAGTCAGCTGATTTTACTGTCTTTTTTTGCCTGCTCTGCTTTTAGAATGACAGAGTATGTAAGGTTGCAGGTTCAATTCCCCAGATTTAACATCTATGGCAGCTAAAAAATAAACTGCAAAGGAATGCGTAATTGTCAGAAACAAGATTGTTGAAATATGTTTATGTTGTGCGCTGCACTGAAATCAATGTTCTGTGTCTAGGGGGCTTTGATCTTCTGTGCACTAGAGAGCATATGAAGTGTACTCTGTACTAAGAAATAACATGGATAGGACCCTGCACACCTAAACCAAGGGTATAAATCAAATTCCGAGATGCTGGGTGCTCCAAGCACTGTAGCCAACAGCAGACAAATATATGGATGAAGTACACTGGGCACACCAGTCCTAGTGAATCAAATTTATCAGTAATGTTTCGGAACCAGTGTGGTTCCTTCCTCAGACCAAACAATACAGTATTGTTTGGTACTAAGAAGTGGATTATGGGAGCCAACCCCTTAGCACATGAGAACCGCAGCCGTTTCATCTCAATGTGGTTGGCCACAATGCATGCACCGTGATCTGTTTTTTGGAGTGCAGGTGATCACCATTTGCAGATCGCTGTGCAAACGGATGGTAAGACATGTTGCCATCTTTCATAGTGTGGCCTCAGCATAACTGACAATAGCATAGATGTTTTTCTTCCTGCTATGTATTGGTATGTGGATGAGTGGAATGCATATACCAACCTTGTATTCTACTTTAGATTAGAAGATTCGTTATAACCAACACCACCTGACTCCCCAACATCTTCCTATACTTGTATAATTTGAGTGGAGAAGTTGAGTGGACTCGTGTGTAGTGTGTAAATTCATCAGATCTCTCACAATTAAGCAGGAGGTAGGAATACTCTCCCATCTAATTTTTCCTCACATATATATATAAATTGTAAAGGGCCTACATATATATATTCAATATTCAAAGAGTGAAAAAAGGCATCAGAAGAAAGGTAGTATGGGAGTCAAGATAAAAAAGAGACAAACACTTTAGATCTTTCTGCATAACAGTAACACCAAGAGTTAAGGTTTAGGAGTTGAATATAACAACAACTTTTCATAAAAGTCGTGTGCTTTTAAACCACTACTCGGGAAGGTTCTGTCAGTAAATCACTCATAATTTAATTCTTCTAAATGTAATTGACCGACACAGGTGTTCTGCTTAGGTTCAAAGCGATATGAACAGGTTCTGGTTCACGAAGACCAGATGGTATTGTATGATTGCTTCATTACTAGTGCCACATTAGGATAGGAGTTGCTTTTGGAAGTGATACGTGCTTATTTACTTGTCTGTTCTCATCTCCCAAAAACCAACAGTTTGCAGTCTATCTTTGCTACAAACAAAACTGAAATATAATGCAGCTTGGTATTAATCTATAAAGTCAATATATAATTGAGAAAATAATATGGTGATGTAACGCTCCAGATCCCTGTGTATTCCTTCCAGATACCCCAATCTAACACTACTCGCTTCACCAATAGACAAGCCCCTGCTTGCCAGGAGGCTTGTAGTGCCTCACCAGAATAGGTTGCTCCCTGGACTTAGAGTGCAAGGTATCTGAGCTGAGGCCGGAAATTCGAGCAAAGCAATACAAGCAGACAGGGCACAACTAGTGAGATGCTAGCCAAAGCGTGTTACAGAACGGTTAGGCAGAATTGTATTCAGAGTCAGAGCAAAGTTCAGACCACAGAAAGACAGTCAGCAGATCAAGGTTCTTGCGGATTAAAAGAAAATTTTGTTGTTGAAGGCGGCAAGCAGTCACAGGTGCATAACAGGCAGGACTGGGAAGAATACAGAATAATAACGCTCATTCACTCACTCACCACGAGTCAGAGCTAACCATAAACACTCCAAATGTGCGACTCTCTCATCTTGTTGGTTTATGATATTCCTATACCCCTAGGGGTAGGGGTTTGAGATGTCTGCACCCATCCAGGTGTGTTGTGTATTTGGGACTTTTTTCTCACTAACCATACACTGTAACGGTCACGGAAATAATGACAAACAGGAACTTGTAAAGGAACCAAAAAACAATCAGAGCAGTCAGAATACAAAGCTAAGAAGATGATTGGAAGAAGAAGATTTGAAAAGACATTCAGGGCTAGGCTACACTAGCGCATTTTAACATGTGATCCGGTCGCATATTAAAAAGCACACGCTAGTGTGGCCCAATTGTGGTAGCCACACTAGTGCAATTGCTGTGCGTCTGCACTGGGATCCATTAATCGGAGCACATGCAATCTGCATTTTTTACACAATCGCATGCGCTCTGATTGAGAGACATTGCACAATTGCATTGCGTGGCAATGCACATGACTTGTGATGTCATAAGTCTTTATACCGCAATTGGAGGGGATGGAGGTTTGCAGAACCGCTCGTTATATCCAACTACCAGGGTTCCCCCTATTGAAAGCCTCATGGATCTCCTTGATTTCATATTAATAAATAATTATTTCAGATGGGAGACTACTATAAACAGGTCTCAGGCACCGTCATGGGCTCTAATGTAGCCCCTTCTATAGCCAATTTTATACATGGAGGCTTTATCACTGAGATTAATTTAATTGAGTCCCATTAAATTGACTGTATCTTGCATCAGATCCCACTAAGGCTTATAAATTAGAACTGGCCAAACTTTTAAAGGCAGAATTATCTGTGGGTGTAATTAATTTATGATGGGAAAACTATTGCCCGACTCCTCAGTTCTCCCCATATTCCATCATCTCCCAGTGCATAAGGGAGAAATACCACCTAAAGGGAGACCAATAGTGGCTGGTATAGGCTCATTAAAGGAGGGATATGCTTGTGAAGGTTCTCATTCATCCAGGTCATGGTATATCTGTTGTATTCAATTAGATCAACTGGACTTGAAATGTAGTTCTTGAAGACGTTTCGCTAGTCATCCGACTGGCTTTCTCAATTCAGAATGACTTGTACAAGAATCTGTGGCAATTATGTACCCTGGAAAATCCCAATTAGCATATCACAGCCAGGTGTTAAGGGTGTGATTAGATAGTGGCTAAGAGGTGTTATAGGAACGCCCAGAGTAAGGTGTTAAAACAGCATTGTACATGGCAGACAGTTGGTGTCGAACCCCCCCACCTCTATTTAGGCTTGGTTTCTTTATTTTCACATAAATGGCCTCCTTAACACCTCTCTTGAACCAGTCACGTTCCTTCGCTAGTATGTTAACATTACAATCTTCAAAGGTATGTCCTTTATCCTTAAGATGCAGATACACGGCTGAGTCCTGACCCGAGGAATTGGCTCTTCTGTGCTGGGCCATACGTTGATGTGCTGGACTACATTTCAAGTCCAGTTGATCTAATTGAATACAACAGATAAAGGAGGGATTATCACAATTAATTGATGTACTACTTCAACCCCTAGTTTTAAGGTTAAATGCTTATGTAAGAGACACAATCCATATTTTACAATTCTTGGAAACTCTACAGTGGTTACCATACTATGAGTTTGTCACTATTGATGTGTCATCACTATATTCCGGGCTATAAGTTATCATTTAGATACATATAGTGACTATCCATTGGAATGGAAGGCTTTTATTATTGATGCTGTAAATTATCTACTAACCCATAGTTGCTTTATATGTGATCAGAAATACTACCTCCAGACCCAGGGGGCAGTGATGGGGGCAAAATTTTCCCCCACATTTGCCAAGTTGTGGGAGGAATGTCATATTACCATGGACAATCCTAAACATCCACATATAAATAAGATCATACACCATAAACGGTATATAGATGACTTATTATGGGTGTGGGAATGTACAGAATGTGAATTTTTATCACTTATGAATAGCATCAATAATAATGGTATTACACTTCACCTGGTCCTATGGTGGAACAGTTATACATTATTTGGATCTCTCGATTCATGTTCATGAGTGTCGGATTTTTACAATGGTATTCAGAAAAGAGAACTCTAAGAGTACATTATTACATGCAGAGTCTAGTCATCCAAGACATTGTATCAGAGGAATTCCCCTGAGTCAATTTATCAGACTACGTAGAAATTGCTCCACAGATGATGAGTTCCTCATCCCAGGGGTGTATCCATTGTGATCGTTTTATGGAAAGAGGATATGAATATCTGAATTTAAAAGAAGCCTTTCTAAAAGTGTTTCATATGTGTAGAGAATCACTACATAAAGTGGAGGGAGCAAGTAAGTCTGATAAGGAGATAGGTAAAAATAAAAAGTATGCTCTAAATCAACAACCAGTAACTTTTATCTCCAAATACAGTTCCCAATTTAAGGACATTGTGAAAATTACTAAAAAAAAAAACTTCCAGTATTGAAGGCAGATAAAAAAATTGGGATGTATTGCAGGTGGAGTCTATCGCTTTGTTTTGAGATGTTCAAGTACTTTGGGCAATCAATTGTCACCCAGTTATTTTTTAGCACTGGGAAAAATCCTAAAAATTGGCTAGGCATTACTGGCATGTTTAGATGTTTAGAAACTTCACTATGATGGTGTGTGCCTATTATTAAGGACTGTTTAGTCTGAAACGCGTCAGGCGTGTACCAATAAAGAATTTTATGCAGCAGTAAGCAGTGGTGTTTGATTTCCTGTTTGGCACTGGCTAGTGTGGATCCTTACTCTATTTACCTTTGACTGTTTCAGCCCTGTGACAGGTTTGGGACTGCCAGCACCCAGGCCATCAGGATGGTTTACTTACCCATGAATGTGTGCAACGTTATGAGGTGAAAGGTCTGGGGCAATTTCGCACCGGACCACTTAGTTTCATAAGTAAGAACATAGTGTTTGTTTATTCATTGCTGTGGGGGGTTGAGCCCTTAATATCCCTAAATGGGGATAAATAACCTTATGACATTCTAAGTGCATAACGTGCAGTTATGTGAAAGTGGGAAACATGTTCACCAATTTGCACATGGGTAGACAATTCCCTATCCAGGAGTACATAAACTGTACATCTACATATGTGGTATATCTTTTAGAGTGCTGCTATGTCATAAACAATATGTAGGGTGTACGATTAGAGCATTAAAATCAAGGATACGTGATTACATTAGAGCTATCAAAATGTTATAGTCCAGTAGCCAGAAAGATAATTAGTAGTATGGCACTAGTCAAACTCAGCATATGCTCAATGCTGGGAAGGTAATGAACAGATAAAAAGAACTAGTAATAACAACAACTAAGAGAAAAAAGTGATCCACAGCACTCAATAGGTTTCAAATAGTAGAATATATACAATCCTTTATTCTAGTATGTAAACACATACATGACTGGGATAATCAGTGTGTAAGAACATCATATTAAAAAATAATTAAAAACCATATTATATACAAATAGCAGCATACTAGGTTAGCAGTTATATATACATAAAGTGCTAATGCATACAGTACAATAATACTGACAGAGTAATACAATGAGTGGCATAAGTGGCCATTAGCTATGCAATAAACAAGCAAGCAATACTCATCTGTCCCTAAAAGTAGATCCCATGGGAAAAGGGTATCAAAGCTGCTGTTCTTTCGTATGACTGCTATTGAAGTTGGAAATGGTAGGTCCCCCTTATGCGTTTCGCCCGACTCCTCGGGCTTTCTCAAAGGTATTAATTACAAGCCCCTTTCTTCAATATATAGGTACCGGGAACATCCGCTTATTTCGTGGGTGTTCAATTGCGTCGTTCTCCGCAAAGACGTAGTGACGTCACGACGTTTGTACTATATGTAAATATTGTTTTTTCCCGCGCATGCTCCTATTTAAATTAAGTACCGCGATGTGTCACATAAAAGGTATAGTAATAGCCGGTCTTTCTGCCGGCCTGCTGTAAGACCCAATACATTAAGTGTAGTATGGGCAATGCTATAAAGTATATCATGGACACTCGGACCTGGGCTTCTTTTGAGTTTTTAGTGCAACAAGGACCTGATATCACCAAACATATTAAATATTACACACCTAAAATTATTACATTTTCTGACAATATAGGTATCATATTTACATAAATCACCCAGGAGGTCCGCACAGAGACTAAATGTAGTCTATTGAGGAAAAAAGTTATCCAGAAAGCGTATATTCCAAAATGAAGTCACTAGGAGTGAGATTCTTTCTTATTTCAACTGTCGCATGGCCATTAGATAGTTATCGATGTTTAAGGTAAGGATCCATGAACCAGACTGAGGAGTATCCATTGTTCAGACTGATACTATGTGCTTAAACAGAGGTAAGTCTCCATGGTTCCTCCATTGTATATCCAATATTTCAGAGTTTATCATGGTAGATTTCTTGGCCAGTATTTAAACAAATCCAGCGAGTTCAAAAACAGTAGATCAGGGGGGTCCCCCTAGAAATTATTAACATGCTCATATAGATTCAAAGCAATGCTCTCTCATAAGTTAGTTCAAAATCAAATTGAACTACTGTACATAGGCTGATGTTTAGATCCTTGGTTGTGTCATAGATCAGATAAAGGGAATGAAGTCCATTTCTTCGTTTATCCCCTCTACCCCCTCTACACTACAAAAGATAGATATCCTTTTGTAGTGTAAAGTTATCCAGAGATTGTGAGGTGCAGTATGACAGACCTTTTGAAAGAACACTTAGCTGGTCAGGTGTTAGTATTTCTTTGGTTAAATTTATTACCTGTAAGGAGTCTTCACATTGTGTATCTATATTAATTTCCTCTATAGTCTTGTCTCGTATGTCTTGTTTTTTACCGCTGTTCCGCCCCCCTCCTGGTTTTTGACTTAAAGGGTGGTGGTCCCCTAAAAAAGAGTCTGCCTCACTAATCTCACTATCCGAAGTATCAATATTAGTGGTTTTTTGTGAGATCGGTTTATTTTTTCGTAATTGGCTTTTTGTACGTTGCCTAGATGCCCTTTTCCTAGGGTTACCTCTGTGCCGCCAATTATAAGCTGTCCCTTGTTTAAAGTCCTCTTGATCTCTTTTCAAATTACCCTTTTTAACCTTAATAATATCCTCTTCTAACTTACTCAGGGTTTCAGACAGGGTATCCCTCTAATCTTTGAAAGGACTTCTTATCTAGAGAAGTCCAGACACTTTTGTGCTTGCAATAATGGTAACATAAGTACAAGGTATACAATGTATCAGCAAAGACTCTGGAAACAGGGATAGATACAAAAGATTACTGAAGCAGAAAACTAAGTGGATCTTTACTTTGGACACTAGATACCCTATAGGTATGAATTCTGTATTTGATGTTAGTATTGGTTGAGGATCGATAATAGTTTTATTCCAAATATTATAAACAAATATTGATAAATATTAATGTTATAGTTAATAGTAACAATAACAAATGAGACTCTAATAATGTATTAGATGTGCAGAGTAGGAATATAGGTGTTATTAATGCATGTGCATATTTTTTGATATTGTAATGTTATAATAACAATTTTCTCAGATGTGCACATGTGTTTTAGAAAACAGAATTGTTTATTATTGTTTATTATATAAATTTTGTTTTGGTTCCATTGTTTCTATTTGAATACAGGTAATTGACACTTGATGCTTACTAAATTTTGATTACGCTACACAGTGGCGGTGAATGGGTAGGACAGACTCTCTCCTTCAGACACATAGTGATATGTTTCACTGATCATCACATGGGTGTTGTAAATTGTATTGGTAGGAGTATTTAAGGGGTGTGTGGACGAGAGGTAGTATGCCTTTGATTAAGGACCGTGAATAAAACTTTGAAACTTTACAGTTTACAGCCTGGTTCCTTGTTCCGTGTGGCGTCAGATGGTGCGGACTACTGTGTTTTCCATTAAATTGACTGCCACCATTCGTGCCAACACTGTAAAATTTCTGGACTTAAGAATTTTTATACAACATCATCAATTACAAACCACCTTTTTCAGAAAGCCCACAGACAAAAATACAATTTTGCTCTGACAGAGTTGCCATCCAGAGTCATTAAAACAATCCATACCATACAGCCAATTTCATTGAGTTCTCAGGAACAACAGTGACTCGACAATGGCTAAAGAACATGTGGCTGACCTTAAAGGGCATCTATAGTGAAAAAAACACATTGCCCCTTTGCAAAGTTAAATTCATGTACTCTGTGCTGCCTTAATCCTATATCTGTCACTGACTCTGTTTAACCACGGTGTCAGATCTATGTGCAGCATTCCCCCCTTCTCCCTCCCCTCTGTTACCTCCTCCATGTCTCAGCTCCGGCTAACCGACAAGCTTTTTATGTGCAGTAGGAGTTAAAAGTTCAACATCCTGAAAAGCACACCCACGCACAGTGGCCAATAGAAAGCAAGCAGTCCTGGAGACACGGAAGAAGGAGATCAGTACAGTTTACGATCTCTCACTTTGTGACCCATCATCAATCAGTGAAAGCTATTAAGAAGGGGGGGTCAAGTGCAGCCTTATATTTACCATCAAAGCTACCTCTCTCCCCCTGCTAATGCTGTTATCTCTATGTTTATTACAGAGTAGGGAGGGAGGGATCATGTCACAGGGATTTGATTGACAGTCCAAGTAGGAGTAGAGGAATTCAATCACGTATTCTTCTAACTGGTGTATCTCAGGACAGAGAGGGAATCTGAAAAAAGTGGAGACACTCTGGGGGTTGTGGGGAATTATAGAACACATGAAAAGAAAGAAAAAAAAGTTCATTTTCCCACTATAGATGCCCTTTAAATTAAAATTTTGCAATAGAGGCTACTCTGAGACTGAACTAGAATAAACAGAGCATAGAATTCCCATTCCAACAAGTTGTTAGTAAAGACAACCCAACGTGATATTGTAAGACTGCATACTGAATATAATCTGAAAAGCATTTTAATAAAAAAAAATCCATCAACCAAAAAAAGACAAATCTCTTCCCTTCAAGAATACCATTCTACAACACGGGGACATTCTTTGAGAAATATAGTAGTTAAAACTGACATTATTACTAAGGAGATCATTAAACCACTGAACAAATAGCTTGCTATAGATGTCCCAACTGTACAACTTGCAATGGCATGCTCTCCGGGGCCACTTTCCCTCATCTGCACATGGGCAAACGAATTACAGTTTGTGGTAGATACTCATGTATGAGTAGGAATGTCATGTATTATATTTTGTGCCCTTGTGGTCTTGTTTTAGAGAAAGAATGAACAACCATAGAATGTCTATTTGACAAGCTCTGTCTGATAAGAACCAGAACGTGTCCCGATAAATATGGTGATATGGCAGTAGCCTAACATTGCAGTCTCTTCAATCACCCATTGAGTAGCCTTTGGTGGATGATTATCAAAGGACTTGAAAAACAATGATATAGAAACCTCACTTTTATGTAGAGGGGCTTAGTGGATTCGTTATCTGGGAAATTTAACACCTCTTGGGCTCAACGAACTGTGGGCCCTTCAGTGTTTCCTATAAACAGCTGAATGATGGTCTATTGATAAGAACTGGAACAGTGTTCAAATAAGACTTACAGATCTTCAGTATAATCATTTTTTAAGTCCAATTAACAGATAATATCTGCTCAGTCGCTTCGGTTATTGCTACTTTATGTAATTTGCAATGTTACAGATTATTGCTGATAATTATTTATCTTTTTTATCAGGCCTGTATCATGTCAGTGTTCATACCCTGCTTTGAATGTTGCAATCAATCGGGGCCAGCAATTTATCTTGTATATATGTAATAATCAATTGATGTTCTGGTCCCTTTCTGCTGTGCTCTTTATTTGTATACCTTGATAGCTTTAGCTTTTCTTAACTATTGAGTCTATGTATTTTCTAAATAATATGAATCCTCTTGAAGTTTCAGTATTTTACTCTTTTATCTCACGCACACTTTGCACTTTACCTGTACACACTGTGCACTTATGCTACCTCATTTGTATCCCGCACCTTATTGGTCTATGACCTGTTACTCTACTAGAATCTAGGTGGAGGTGTTTAAAAGGAAGTCACACACCTTGCTTCAGACAAGACTTCCAGACTTGAAAAGAAGCTGACATACTTGTTACATACTATGTTATTTCAGAATAAATGTACGATAGGGTATAAGATGACTGCCACTGTGTGTAAAGTATTAACATGATGTCTATTTATAGTGAGATGTCTCAGGTTGTGAGTAGGGTGCATTTGGAAACCAGTGTGCTAGGTCTACCTTTGGGCATTAGATTATTTTCATCAATATTCTGTGTCTACTTTGTATTAAGAGTTGTGGAGTGTATTTGTGACAAATGCACTCCATGAAAACCCAGCATTTCCTGAATCGTATAAATGTCTAGATATCATTTAGCAAATAGCTCTGCACTCAAAGCAGATATCTATACCAGACACCTCAAATATGCAGTGTACCGAATAATGTCACTAGTGATAAATCCCTTTAAATGTCTAATGTTTTACAAGCTATCTCTATCTGCTAGCTGCGATGCATATATTCTCAGTTGCTGTACCTGTTTTGATATTAGTGTAGTATAGTATAGTATGTGAGGTATAAAAATTAGGACCAAATAAGTGTTTGTAGAGAAAATGATTTGTATGATGTGTGCTTGTTTCCAAAGGATTCCCTTCAAACATAGAAAAACTAATATCTTGACAAAATTAATATTAATATGTAATACAAACATGTCAGTACATTAGTGCATAAATACTTAAAAATACTGAATTGGAATGACAATTCTGCCCTCTTGTGGCCATCTATTTTCTTTACCATGTAACCTGCCAAATAAAAGTACAGTCAAACTGAAATAAATGAGCGACAAAGAATATAGTATGTTTTTACAGAAGTTTTGAGGTTCAGAATGGGTCTTAGAGGACAGCCTGCTCACTGCCCCTTAAAGAAAACAAGTTCGGTACACACTGCAAATTTCCCTCGGCCATAACTACTGACTAAAATTCCATAAGAGAATCACATGTATATGGGTGCCTGATTGGCAGTCATGTGTTGTGTATGAATGATGCTTTACTTTGCCTGCAGCTAAACCCCCACATCTGTAGTAAGTTGTTGTTCATGCTGTCTGTGTTACTGGAGCAGAGTCCCAATCTAGCACTGCAGCCAAAGAAAGTCACCCCCCTACACACTCTCCAAACTCCTATAGTTGGAAGAAAATCTTTAGTTCAAGCAAAGCTGATTCCCTTCTCATTTCAGAATTCAGATTTTCATTTTCACTAAATACATACATTTTTATTATTGTGTGTATGGTTGCCATTAAAACAAAAGGATAGAGGTAGATGGGGTGCATAAGGAGGTATGTGTGCCTGTAACTAAAGAATGGACAGACATTTCCAGATAATTTGGGAACACTTCCATGGATTTCTTAACTGAAAGATAGCATACTTCTCCTATGTGTCCTGCCGTTTGTATAAAATGTTGGATCTCTACCTCAAAAACTATGCGAGGCAGGGCCGCCTTAGGTTACATAGCACCCTGTGCATGATTTGCTTCTGGTGCCTAGCACCCCCTCCAAAACACCCCCCCGGGCACATAATACACCGCTAAATGATGCTTGGCTTGGCCTGCTTCAAATCAAGTCACCTGCGCTTACTGTCTTTCAGTATCTGTGGTGTGTGCTTGCATATATTGCGTACATCATTGCGTGACACGTAACGCACTGCAGAACAGCACAGCATACAGACGCCATAAGTAAGGCTTACGTGTGTTGGTGCTTTGTCTGTAGGGAGGTGCTATTACATATATTTGATCTGAAGGACTATAACTGGGGGGCTGTGGCACTGATGCACAACTTTGACCTACAGGTCCGTGACTTAAGACTCCCGACTGGTGTCTCCTCCTGGTAACGCAACCTGTGCAACCCACACAGGTGGCTCTGATGGGAGGAGATACAGTCTAAAAATGGGTGTAATAAAAGAGCAGACAAATTAAAAGCAGTTCAGCAACACATACTGTAAACATTGAATTTCCCCTTAAAAGTACCTAACCTACAAGAGGTTTTGTTTGAGTGTAGACCAGTAGTCTGGTTATTAAACAGTTGGATGTATGTTGCAGACTACTTTGGTTCCTATGCAACCTTATTGTATGTGTCTAAAATAATAATCAGCGTTGCATCATGCATAGCCAAACCACAATAAAATACACATGCTGGAGTGGTGATTAGTAACTAGTTGAGATGTGTACTGCAAAACTGCATAGCAACCAATCCAGCATGTATCAGATCTGATTAATGATCCCCCCACAGAAGTGATTGAGAATGTAAACAGATTGTGTCAGAGGGGACACAGCTGGAAGCAGAATGAGTAAAAGGGCAGCTGGGGTAAAAGATGCTGAAAGAATTACAATAGAAGCAAGAAAAAATACTAAGTATTAAACTACAGATGCAGTCTGTATCTCTGCTAATGGTACTTTCAAGTGTGTTATTTTCCTTTCGTTATAAAAGAAAGAGAATACTAGCAGCAACATGATACATCCTAAGAATGAAATTGGCATCCCAACCAGTATCTGCTACACAGCCTCTTGGAATACACAGTAGGGCCTTTCTGCTACACAGACTTACTGGCCAATAAAACTTTAAGAGCAATTTCGAATTTCCTCTGCCTCTAAAAATGAAAAACTACCAGTAGGAGTAGCGCATTATGTTCTTATGTTATGTTCTTAAGATTTAAGCTGATTTCTGGACGCTGCTGCAGGTCCGACCCCTTCTGCTGCTCCGTACACAGTAGCAGCAGAAGGGTCCGAACCCGCAGCAGCATCAATGATTGGCTGAGACAATTTGAGGGGGGGGATATTCCCTTTCAAAATCACCAAAAAAGTCAATTGATGCCAACATCAATGCCTTATATCCCTTCCAGCACTGTAATAAAAATGTATGCAGATGGCAAATTCTTTGATGAATACCTCAAGTTTTATCAAAAGAGAATGAATGCACATTTGGGATAGTAAAATGGGAAAGCCAGACAATTGGATATATATTTGCCACCAGCAGTTGTTTGTGTGAGATCAGACAGTCAAGTGCCACTGTCTTTTATAAAGAAATTCAGATCGACAGTTTTTCAGTTGATCAAGATGTGATTTGTCTGCTTTTTTTCACCAACCACATTTTATTGCACATTGCATTGATTTTATTCAAATTATTTTAGAATATACAGTTTATTATAAATAGTATACAATACTATACATTTTAGCATTTATCTGTGTTACAGTCTTAAAAAATTAGAAATGCTGGAGCTGACAGTTTTTTTAACATGCATCTTTTAATATTTTGTAGGGCACTCTAGCCCACCCCCAACTGCCATGTTCATTTGTAAAAAAAAAAGCAGCAGAACTCTACTTACATTACTTTGTTCCCCTGGCTCTGTTCCTGGAATTGGAAGTAAGGCAGCAGACACAGACTCGGCTGCCGGCAATGCAGAGTGCCGAGGGATTGAAGTAACTTCTGCTTGTTTTTAACAAACGAATGTGCTGGTTGGGGGTGTGTTAGGGTGCCCTACAATATATTAAAAGTAGAGGTAGGGCACCAGTCAGCAATAAGGGATCCAGAGGGAGGAGGGGGGGTTAAAAGGGCTCACCTGCGCATGTCACAGTCCTTACTGAGGACAAGGCTGAAGCAGGGACCGGATGACACTCAGACAGCTCCTACTCTTCAGTTTCCTGGACTTTGAACAGGCAGGAGAAGCATTTGGAGCAGAGATGTAGGGTAAGGATTTTTTAAAGGGTATGTACACTGTAATTATAACATTTAAAGCCATGGCTATCAAATAACATTGTTTTCTTTTTTCTGTTTTAGCATCCTCCCATACCATACCTTTACTGCAGAAAATTTGCTGCCTTCCTCCTCCTGTATGCTCTCAGTTTTAGCTCTGCCCCCACAAGTTTTGGCAAATACCTTTGTCGAAGTCGAACAATACAGTTCCTTGTGGGGGCAGAGCTAAAAACAAGAGGAGGAAGACAGCAACTTCCTAAGGTACAGGAGAGAACAGAACAGAGAAAAAAAACAACAAGCATTTAAAGCCACAGCTATCCAATAACATTAAGTTATATTTACAGTGTACATTTCCCTGGTCCGAAAGACGGCAGTGGAAGTGAATGGGTTAATTCCTTCCCCGGGTGACTGACAGGCTTGTTCCCCAATAAAAATCCTTGCTCCTCTCCCTTACCTTTATGTCTTTTTGTCCTGTGGATGACAGATCGTCTCTCTCCCCCCCTCTAAAAAAAACGTGTATACCAGCTGTGTTTTAGCCTCTCTCTCAGCTGATGACCACTCTACCTGCAACAGCTGAGAACGGTAGGGTCTGGCGTGGACCAGGACTACCGCACACAGTAATGGAAGTCTGGAAGTAGCGCATGTATTAGCGGCATCATCTCGCGGGAAATTTCAAAAAAAGCTGGGTAAACACGCAAACAAGCAGCTGATCCAAACCAGGAAGTTTATGGTGCGGCTGTTCACTTCTCAGCTCTATCATCACTCAAGTGACTGATACCAATCAAATCCTGTATGTATGTATTAAATCTTTTCTGCCTATATGCTGTGAGTATAACAGGATTTCACTAAATGATAATTGTATAACTTACAAAATGATGTTTGGCTGTTTATCTATTTCAGTGTTCACAATGAGTTCATCTAAAAGACACAGATCAAGGTCAAGTGGGTGAGCAACGTTTAAGAGAGAGATGGATAAAGGTGAAGTAAAGCAAATTCTTTTATTTTTAAGATCTCCAGACAGAAGGGAATCTGCAAGTAAATTCAGAGCCAAAGAATATGTTTTCTGTAATAGAAATGCAGAACAAGGGAAAAAACTATGCAAAGAATGCATCAACCCATCCTCATCTGTAACACAAGAACAAATCCATACAGCCATGAAAGCTGTATTGGATTCTTCTATGGAAACAATGATTACAAAAGTATCAGAGGTTACTATGGAGAAAGTAACAAATATGTTTAGAGTATGGCATTAGCAAGCCTACTTTAATAGAAAATCCCAGATCAGAGGAAGAATCTGAAGGGGAAATATCACAAGAAGAAGCTGTAGAGGAAATTACAGCAGGGAATATTAATCAGAAGACAGTCGATTATCTGATTACAAGGATGAAAGAAACATTACACATAGTAGACAAAGTTGAAGAACCACAAAAAGATCTTATGTTTGGAAATCAAATAGAAAACCCTTCCAATTTCTTCGTACATTCCCATATAACAGACTTAATAAAGAACGAATGGCAAAACCCAGATAAAAGGTTTAACATCTCTCTAAACATACAGAAAATATATCCCATCTCTAAAGAGGAATCAAAGTCCTGGGATGAAGCTCCTAAAGTTGATACTGCTATGGCAAAAACAACAAGAACTGATGGTATTCGCTACAGAAGATGGAACGTCTCTTAGGGACCCAATGGAACGGAAAGAGGATGCAGCTATGAAGAGGTCATATGTGTCAGCTGGGGCAGCAATTAGGCCATCAATAGCGATCACAAGTATGGCTAGAGCAAGTAGATTCTGGATAAAAGAACTTGAAGAAGCTATAGCCGAAGGAGTATCAAGAGAAGAACTAACAAAAATGGTACAAGACATTAGAATATCTAATGACTTCATAGCGGAAGCATCCCTAGATGTTATAAATCTAAACTTCAAAGCAATGGGCCAAACTACAGTGGCGCAACGTGCCTTATGGTTAAGACAGTGGAAAGTAGATAACATGTCAAAACAAGGCTTGACAAAAGTACCGTTTGAGGGAGACCTACTATTTGGGTCATCGCTGGACGATATTATAGAAAAGAACTCGGCAAAGAAGGCTCTGCCAGTAATCAAGAGAAATAGAAGGGAAATTCCAACTTCTTCTAATATGACATTTAGACAATCAAAACAGTACAGGCTGGGAAGACCAAATATACAGAGACAGTCATGGAAGCCTGAACAATCTCTTTTTCAGGACACCAAAACTAACAGAGGAAGAACATTATGACAGACTGTACCGTCACGAATTAGGAGGAAGATTGTTCCGGTTTGTGGCGGAATGAAAAAAAATCAAAGCCGATGCATGGGTAATGCAAACCATATCACAGGGGTACAGTATAGAATTCATACAAATACCTCGAGAATGGAAAGTACTATTCACCCATGCCAAAACAATTACTAGTGATAAAACCACTGTACAGCATTATACAAGACCTTCTAATATAGGGGGTAATAGATAAGAGTTCCAAAACAAGAAGAAAGGAAGGGGATATATTCACCCCTCTTCTTACGCAGGAAGAAAGAAGGAGATTACAGAGCAATATTGGATCTGAGATACTTAAACTCTTTTCTAAGGAAAACAATGTTAAAAATGGAGACACTCAAGTCCATAACGTTTCAGATTCACAAGCAGGATTGGATGGCAAAAATAGATCTGAAGAGTGCATACCACCACATACCAATTATATACAGCCACAGAAAGTATCTCAGGTTCATGACGATAGGTCAGCACTTTCAGTACAGATGCTTACCGTTTGGACTAACATCTTCACCGAGAGTGTTCACAAAGATAACTGCACCAATAATAGCACATCTTAGACTCGAGAAAATAGAAGTGTACACTTACCTAGACGATAAACTAGTCAAAGCAAGAACTCAAGTGACACTTCAACAAAACCTAAAGAAGACAATTTTCTACTTAAACCATCTTGGCTGGTTAATAAATCAGGAAAAATCCTGTCTGATACCGAGTGAAGAGATTCTGTTTCTAGGAGTATCAATAAACTCAAACAAACTACAGATATCATTACCAACTCTCAAGGTTCCAGAGATAAAGAAGTGATGCAGTTTGTCAGGTACTCACATTCGACAGCACAGATATAAGACAAGAACTTTATTCCAAAGGAAATTTATATTTTTTACTGGACAACAATTACTGTGGATGCGAACCCAACGGGTTGGGGAGCCGTGTGCCAGAATCAAGGGAAACAAGGTACATGGAACAGAACGTGGAAAATGAGACATCAGAACCAGAGGGAAATGAGATCTGTGTATTTAGCAAATTGTTGATTCAAGGTCAAGCAGTCCAGATTCAGTCCGACAACATGGCTTTAGTCAGCTGTATAAACAAACAAGGTGGAACAAGGAGCGCCAATCTTTGGCAACAAGTGTCAGAAATACTGACCTGGGCAGAAAAATACTTGAGGCAGGTTCGGCCATTCACATCCCTGGAGAACAGAACAAACAAGCAGATTGGCTCAGCAGACACAAAATCAACCCAGGGGAATGGAGCCTGGATCAATCAGCCTTCAACCAGATAACAAGAGTGTGGGGGATACCAGAAATCGACCTCATGTCAACCAAAGACAATGCAAAGCTAGAGAAATATTGTTCATGGTTCCCAGACAGGTCAACAGTAGCGACCAATGCTTTTTCAATGTCATGGTCGAACCAAATGATGTATATATTTCCTCCTATCCCTTTGATACAGAGAGTCCTCAGGAAAATCGAGGAAGACAGAGCAGAGGTGATAATTCTACCCTGGTGGCCGAGGAGGGCGTGGGCACAATCGATAGCCCAATACCCGCCAATAAGTTTACCGATAATGCCAAACCTGTTAACTTAGGGAAGGGTAAGTCACCCAGAAATATACAAACTAAGGCTGACGGCATGGAAACTGAAATCAGCCCTATGAGAAAAAGGGGACTGACTAAAGAGGTAATACAAACCTTTATGTCATCAAGGAAGGACTCAACTAAAAGATCTTACTATAAAACATGGGAAAAGTTCCAACAGTGGTGCGACACAAAAACCATACAACCAAGGTCAATACAAATTGAGCAACTCTTACAGTTTCTACAAGAAGGGTTACAAAAAAACTTAAGTTTGTTGACTCTGAAAAGACAGATATCAGCTGTCAGCGGTATTAAACAAAAACTGGGCATCAGACCCGTTGATAAGATTTTTTAAGGGAATTAAGCATATTAAACCGTCAGTTAAAAACTGGGTTCCACAATGGGAATTACCGATGGTATTAAGTATGCTAAAGGATAAAACCTTACACTATAAACACTATTTTGGGTAGCAATAACATCTGGCAGAAGAGTTTCTGAAATAAACGCTCTGAGAATATCTCCACCATATCTAATTTTCGGTGAGGAAAACGTGATCTTGAGACCAGACATAAAATTTACTCCGAAAGTTATTTCTCCATTCCATATGAATCAAGACATCGTCCTCCCGTATATACAACAAAGTGAGGCAGACTGCTCCTTGGATGTAGGAAGAACAATAAAACAGTACATACAGAGAATGCAAGAGTTCAGAAAATCGGACTCATTATTTGTGTTTTTCCAAGGGGAAAGGAAAGGGTTGCAACCCTTGAAGCAGACTCTGTCAGCATGGATCACACAAACTATAAAACAATCATATAAAACGGCAGAACTAAGTGAACCTGACAGAGTGACGGCACACTCAACAAGGGCAGTATCTACATCGTGGGCTTTCTCGGCTAGAGTATCAATGAATATTTGTAATGCGGCAGCATGGTCGAACACTTCCTCAGGGTTCTGTACTGAGGCCGCTTCTGTTTAATCTGTTTATAAATGACTTAGATAAATGACTTACAATGATGTACAAGTGCTGCAAGCAGACCTAGATAGATTATCAAAATGGGCAGCAGAATGGCAGATGAGATTCAATGTTGATAAATGTAAGGTGATGCATTTGGGATTTAATAATCCCTGTGCCACCTACACCATAAATAACTCTGTGTTAAGTGCATCTGAAATGGAAAAAGATTTGGGGGTTCTGGTAGATAACAGACTTAGCTGTAGCAAACAATGCCAGGTAGCAACAGCTAGAGCTAGCAAGATATTGTCTTGTATAAAGAGGGGAATAGATTCAAGAGAGAAAAATATTATTCTCCCTCTTTACAAGGCACTGGTAAGGCCTCATTTGGAATATGCGGTGCAGTTTTGGAATCCCATATACAAAAGGGACATCTTGGAAATGGAAGCAGTCCAGAGAAGGGCAACTAAATTAATAAGGGGAATGGAGGGGCTTGAATATGCAGGCAGATTAGACAAGTTAGGGCTGTTTACATTGGAGAAGCGGCGGTTGCGTGGGGACATGATAACCTTATACAAATATATTAATGGCCCATACAGTGAACTCTCTGGTGCATTGTTCACTAATAGGTCATATCAGAGAACTCGTGGACATCCTTTAAGGTTGGAAGAAAAGAAGTTCCATCTTCAAGTTAGAGAGGTTTCTTTACAGTGAGAACGTGTGAAACTGTGGAACTGTCTTCCAGCAGAGGTGGTAATGGCAAGTTCATTGAATAACTTTAAAAAAGGCCTGATATTTTCTAAAACTAAAAAATATTGAGAATTACTGGTATTAATGCATATAGATCTGGTTGATCCGGGATACTTTCCGATTGCTGTTTGGAGTCAGGAAGGAATTTCCCCCCCCCTTTTTTGCTGGGGTTTTTGTCCTTCCTCTGGATCAACTGTTAGGGTAAGTTTTAAAAAAAAAAAAAAAAAAAAAAGGGAATAGGTTGGACTTGATGGACGAATGTCTTTATTCAACCTTAATTAATTACTATGTTACTATGTTACTTTATAAAACATTATAAGTTGGACGTTATGAAAAGGGCAAAGTCTGAGTTTGGTTCTAAAATATTAGAATCAGCCATTAATGTTGAATAAATAATTTTTTCTTTTGCCTGAACATGTTCCCTCCCTTTTATTATAAACTACTTTAAAAAAAAACATTCACTTCCACTGCCGGATTAGGACCAGGGAAAATAGAAAATCAAAAAAATTACTTACCAAGATTTTCTTTTCCTGGTCTGAAAGACGGCAGTGGAAGGGGTTTCCCCCCCAAAAAAATATATAGAGATACAATCATGAAACACAGTCGTCAAAGATATAAAGTTAAGGGGGAGGAGCAAGGATTTTTATGGGGGAACAAGCCTGTCAGTCATCCAGGGAAGAAATTAACCCATTCACTTCCACTGCCGTCTTCCAGACCAGGAAAAGAAAATCTCAGTAAGTAATTTTTTTGATTTTCTATTATCCTTTAACACTACACAGTGGGGGCATTAGTGGGTTACATTTTTAATTTTGGGGGTGGACATGCACTTTAAGGGTGGAGGTGCCTTTTAAGAATTGCCAACCTTCTGGTAAACATATTTCATAATATTAACTTCACATCTTGGCCGTGTTGGACTAGATGGATGGATGTCTTTGTTCAACCTCCAATACTATGTATATAAGCCAGTTATATATATTTTTTTTACTATTTGAATCATATTTGAATATATTGAAAGCATATAATAAAACACAACAGAAAAAAACGAGCTGTAAGTCAGCATCATCCTTCGGATGCTAACAGCTTTTGTCTGCCTTTTTTCACCATCCACATTTTATTGCACATTGCATTGATTTTATTCAAATGATTTTACAATATACAGATTATTGTACATAGTATACAATACTATACATTTTAGCATGTATCTGTGTTACAACAGATATTTGTATTGCCAATTGTGTCACAGTCTGAAAAAGTCAGGAATGCTGGAGCAGAAGCAGCAGCACAAAATTAAGATTTCAGGATAGTAGTTAAAGTTCTAATTATTAAAATGCTAATTTTTCCCAAACCAATCAGATGTTATTTACCACTTGAAGCTAAAATCTGATTGGTTGGGCCAAAATTAGCACAATTTTAAACAATAAGAACTTTTATTACAGAGGCTCTGCTTGTTTGCTTATTTTACTTAAAGCAGTCCTTAATAAAAGATATGTTATTTTACAAAGCAGTCTATGATATTTTCTTATCTGCTAACAGTCTTTACTTTGGTTCTGTATGTCTAAAATACTTTTTCCAAACCCATTTTGTTCCAAGGAAGAAATCATGGACATATATTTGAACTCATTAGGTTTATGATTAAACATTTCCACCAATTCAAATATTTCTGCTTGATCACTGCCATAGAAAAGCTGCACTTGATTGGCCAAACACTGTGCCTCCTGAACATTCTGAGAATAAAAAAAAAATAGCAAATGTTAAAAGAAATATCCCAACCCTAATTAAAGAAAAACCAGCAGACACCACAAATTCACATAATGAAACCCAAATGTAAAATGTGCACTTAAAAATTCCAGTGGTGCACACAGTACCCATGGTGAAAATAATCAAACCCTGAGCCACAATCACTAATACGAAAATGTTACCACCCAAATTTAAAATCAGGTTGGTAAGCTATTAGCTTGCATTAAAAACTTGCGCTAAATGTAGCGCAAACGTGATACTAAATCGAAAGCGCCAATTGCACAGGTGTCTTTTGCAAAACCTGCACAAAGAAGGAGCTAAAGGTTCAATATCGGTTAGCTTGGCATTTAAATTTGCCTAGTGACCCTGGATAAATGAGCACCTCTCCCTTCAAATATACTTAAGAATAAAAAATAAAAGTAATCAACTCATTTTAGCAGCAAATTCCGTTTCATACTCACACCAATCTTTTATTAGAATGTTAATGTTGAACTGTACTCTGATTGGAATGTTTGCTGCATACTAAAGCCGATCCGCGACGTACAATTTGTATGCACGGCTGATTTGGCCTTCAAATGTATAGGGCCGTTCGGCTGGGGCTCCATTATGATCCGCCCCATGAATCAGGCAACAAGCCCCGACCTAACGGCCGTTTTGTACGACAAAGCGCCCATACACACCACGAATGTCAGCCCCTGCAATTTGTTTTCTGACTTCTCAGCCCTCTTTACAGACAAGTTACTACTGGATAACATGACAGCTCTGACAAGGTTGGGAAGGGGGATCTAGAAAACTCACTGAACATGTGCAAATGTGTATTTTTATTGGCCCAGAATGATTTTTTTTAGTTTTGCTGCTGAACCCACCCTGTCCCACTGGCACTGCCTCTTTCCTCTTGTCAAATGGAAGCAAAGAAGAAAACTAAGGCTGGGTACACACCAGACGATATTTTCGGCTGACTGACCGATTCACGGCACTTTCTGGTGTCTGGTGTGGGGCGACCATAGGCATCTATAGTGGGAAAATTAAGTTTTTTTTCTTTCTTTCCATGTGTTCTATAATTCCCCCCAACCCCCAGAGTGTCTGTATTTTCTTAAAGGGAATGTCCACCCTTCTAAAAAAATTTTTATAAAATATTCCCCCTGTCCCCCCAGCCCCAACCCCTATATTTTTATTATCAGAAAGTGCCCCAAACATTACTTACCTTCCCTCTTTCCTCCGCCGCACTGCCAGGCCCTCTGCTTGCGAGAAAATGCAAGCAGAGGGGCGGGATCAGCAGTCGCCTCTGTGATTGGCTGAGCGGCAGCCAATCACGGACGTGGCTGCTGGGAGTTCAGTGCGGCGGAGGAAAGGGAAGGTAAGGAATGTTTGGGACACTTTCTGATAATAAAAATATAGCGGTTGGGGCTGGGGGGACAGGGAGAATATTATATCAAAAGGATTTTACGCTAGGGGGAGGGAAGGGGAGAAGGGCTGCAGTGCGCACGCCAAACTTCTCCCGGAGGGGAGACACGAGGCAGTGTCTTATATGGACTCTGTAGTACTCCTGGTGAGCGTTTTTTGGGACTTTAGGGGGGGGATAGCAGAAGAACCAGATGGAGCTGGGATGTAAGGTAAGGATTAAACTACACCACACAATGGGGCCACTCGTGGGGGGATTATAGTTTTGGGGGTGGACATGCCCTTTAAGTTTCTTCCCTCTGTCCTGAGATACACAAGTTAGAAGAATACGTGATTGCATTCCTCTACTCCTACTGTCAATCAAATCCCTGTAACCTGACCCTCTTCTCTGCTCAAGTCCCTCCCTCCTCCTGCTCTGTTACAAACATAGAGATCTGAGCATTAGCAGGGGAGAGCGGTAAGCTTTGATTGCAGAGATAAGGATGCACTTGACCCCCCTTGTTCATAGCTTTCACTGATTGATGATGGGTCACAAAGAGAGAGATCAGGACACGGAGAGATCCGTGTCTCCAGGACAGCTTGCGTTCTATTGGCCACTGTGCGTGGGTGTGTTTTTCAGGATGTTGAACTTTTAACTCCTACTGCACATGATAAGCTTGTCGGTTAGCTGGAGTTGAGACATGGAGGAGGTAATAGAGGAAAGGGGGAAGTGCTGAATAGAGATCTGACACCATGGAAAAACAATGTCACTGACAGAGATAGGATAAAGGCAGCACAGAGTACATGAATTTAACTTTGCAATGTAGCCAATGTGTTTTTTTCACTATAGATGCCCTTTAAGCTAAAATTGACATTAAATATAGATTTCCCCCACAAATTTTTAGAAAAGTTACCAGGAATTTGTTGTCAATTTCAGATTTCATGAGAACAATGCCCTTGTCCTTTTGAAGCTCTGTGTAATGATACAATATCAGTTGGCTGGGAGCAGAATCTCCTGCTGTCTGGAAAAAAAAGGTTTTTAAAATATTCTCAGAAAAGATAGTGGGAAAGGGGTAATAAATGCATAACTGCAATTTTAAAACTGATGATTTTAAGAAACACTAACAAAGACACGTGCCCGAATTAATTACTGTATGCCTGCTATGCTTCTGGATGCCTCATGGAAACTGAGCAATTTAGAAACCTGTACTGAGCCTGTACTGAGCCTGGGCATGCTCAGAAGAGGCAGATTAGGGATTAACATTCAGTCATTGGCTGTGATGTCAACTGTCAAATCCATAACTGACAGTTGCTAACTGGAAGAACCAGGAAGCAGAAACAGGGACAACAGGATATTATGCAGGATTTCAGGTTAGACTTATATATTTCAGATTTCAAACCATTACCGTTTAGGGTTTTGGGGGGTGATTTACCTGTATGTAAGTTTTCATTTTGGGGCTGGACTTGCCCTTTAATTTCTAATGTAAGATGCAATGAAATACACCACCAAAAAAAGTGTTTATTTTAAAGATGAACTTACCTGGATATTTATAAGTGCAGTAAAATGAAGCTGACTTCCAGACCACTGACCCACAAAAAACTCATATCCCTGTTTCCTAGGCAGTGCATACAAAAACTAAATGGGAAATAAAAATCACGTTGTTTTGTACCATTTTGGGAATATACAAGCTTGAATCATTTCATTTATATATATTTGAAAAGCTGTTAAGATTTTATTTTCAAAAGGTAATTTAAAAAGACAATATAGAAATTATTTGAATGAGTCAGGGTTGTAGGACAATTGTATTTGGCAAATATTTTTCACCAAATGATTACGCAACACAAACTGAATACAGTATGCCTGTTTGCTGTTTTTAATTTATAAAGAGTCATCTTTCATTTGTATCATTGGTACCACACAATATAAAGTATGTAGCTGTTGATCCCCCTTACCTTCAATATTATGATTACTCTCTAAAAAAAAAAAAGTGTACACAAGGAAGTTTTTTCCATTTAAAAAAAACAACATTTCTGTGATTGTTGATTCTAAAACTAGGCATACATAAGACCAATTTGCCCATTATCAGACTTATTATATTTTAAAATATTTTTACAGATTCCAACAGAAAATCAATGTCATCCATATGACATGTACTAAAAAAGTCAAAGGTATGTATACTGAAAAAAAACCCTCTCATCTTATTCTGTAAATAGCCCTTAATTTGAGTAGAGTATATTGCGGAATGCCTTCAATTCAGTCAGGGTTGCCAAGCTTCCCTATTAGGACAGCATTGTCCCGACCACAGGGACAAAATCCTGAGTCCCACAGTCATGGCTGAAATCCTGTCCTCGGAACGGCTGTGGGCCCCCTACGACTCTCCGATCCCGCTCTACCCCCGCTTGCCTAAGCGACACAAGAATCTGGCAACACTGAATCCAGTACTTGTTTAGCTCTGGCTCTGTATCCCCCATTCCCTTAACTGATGCCTACCTTATCAGACAAGGCTCTCTGTGATGGTAATTTCCATGGTAGCCATTTAGGTAGCTGTTTAGGAAGCACTACACCTTCAAAGAGGCTTTAACAGCATTCCACAAGCTTGAATACTAAGCCAGAGAGACAGCTACAGACAGGTTTACAAATATGAAGCACCTATGAACAGATATCACTAAGTAACAGTCATAACTAAGGAATTAAAAGATAAGTACACTCTAAAAACAAAGTAAGTTTAAATGGAAGCTGTATCCCTAACTAACCTTTTCCCTTTGTTTTTTTTTTTTTTAGGTCCCTTCAGAGCCTACCTGTGCCATCTTGGATCATGTTTTCACTCAGCTAAGCTTTGCCCCCCTGAGACTTCCTGGACCTCGTTGCAGACTTGTGTCCAAAAATCCAGTGGTAGTTCCCTCCATGTGTGAGTCATGATGTCACAAAGGGAAAAGGTAAGTTACAGCTTCCATTTAAACTTACTTTTTTTGAGTGTACTTATAGGAAGAGTTTAGCGAATTAAAGCTCCTCTTTCTTATACGTAAATAAGAAGTGCATTAAAAGACAACTATATTCAGCCCTGATCCTCTTCATCAGCCATTTTAAAAAAAAAAATCCTGGTGAGGATCTAAACTGGCTGGCACACGTTTCTTCACTTTAATTCTCAGTGCCGCAAGCTGACCAATAGGAAGTTATGCTGACGAATAGGAATAAGCATGTCTTCCTATTGGTTATTCCCCGGGCAAAGAGAGGGGAGGCTGGAAAAAGAGTGTCCACAATCTTTATACTTTAAAATTCAAAAACTTTTCCATGTTAGTGCACGAGTTAAAAGCCAAACCTAGGGGTAGTTTCAAAAACAGCAATGTTGTCCTTTAACATCGAAACAACTAGGTTTTGTAGTACAACAAAAACAATTATTCCCACTTACTGAAGGGCAAGTTAGGGTTCTTTTCCATATAAGTTCAAATGTTTCTCCCTGTCAATTAAAGAAATTAGAAAAAAGCATTGTGGATTAAAATTAAAAGAATTACATTTAGTTACAAATATACAAAATACTAAAAGGTTATTTTATATTATTATATTAACCACTCAAACCAACCTGTGCAGTTATATTGGCTAATTAAGACCAAAATTAATTTGTCAATGCCTAACCTTTTTTGGTAGCAAGTTCCATAAACATCAATTAAAAAGTATATAAAAACTTATTTGCCAGGTCTACGTTTCTAGGCTCACTGGCTCCTGGGATTTGTTCAGCCCTGCCCTAGATGCACATAACACTACACAGAAAATTGTGATTTCACAGATGTTCCTTAGGCTGGGTAAACACCAGCAGAGTTTGTCCCTAGCTCAGCTGGGACAAATGGCTGTTGGTTGTGGCAATAGTGGCCGCGGCCGACAGTTCGCGCAACCGATTGTGCGATCCCCATAGGGAACCTCATGATCGGCCTTAATTTACCAACAGGCCGTTCGACCTATATGGTCGGTCACCCCACACCATGATATATTTCCAGTAGACCTACACAAGTCACTATCGGTCGGTTGACAATATCTTATGGTGTGTGGAGATTACACCAATGTTTTGTCATCCAGGTGACAGGAATTGTACAAATCTACCCATGTGAATAAGTCTGTTTCTAGATATATAGTTGCTCTTTCATATTTAAATGAATAATGTGTTTTTATACACTAATGACAGAGAGATAAACAAAATTCTATAATAATATGTAAAGGATTACTGAGATATGAAAATCATTTCAAGGGGAGTAGATAAAGATAAAATTTAAACAACAAATTGTAAAAGTTAAAATATATGAGCCTGAATGGATTCTATAGAAACAGATTGACTCACCTGTTCTATGGGTCTGTATTTTATTTTATTATTCACCATCTGGAATGGTTTTGGTACAACTAATAGCAGGAAGATTTCAGATGGCAAACTTTAAAATTTTTGAAAATGTAACTACATTAACTACTTTTTAAAAATGAGCATTAGCCCCCTTTAATGCCAGAACCACCACTAGTAGCCATACTTACATGAAGGATCCCCAAAACCCTGATACTTACCTGCTTACCCAGCATCCCTAGATAGTGATATTTATCTTCTTCCTCGTCAGCTCCAGTCTTCACCATCATGACAGTGACTGACAGCTGCTACCTGGGAAGACCAGGAAGTAGACATGGCTGATGATTTAAAGGATAACTATCGTGTGTATAAAAAAAAACAATTAAACTGAAAACTACATGGGACAGGGATATAGGATTGGTAATTCTTACCTCCCAATATTGTTTCTCTGAGAAGCACCATCACAAAGAAAAATGATTCTGCCTCCTGGCTTCAGCACTCTCTTTAATAAAGGATTAGTCCAGGACTAACCTGGCAAATGAAAACTGTATGTGCTGTAGCTCTTTAACAAAACCATAATGTGAGGTAGGAATAATCAATCCTACCTCTCTGCCTCAGGTACTTTCAATTTTTAAAGAGTTACATTTTAGAGTATACCATAGTTATCCGTTAAAGATACTTCCTAAACAACCTCCATATCACGTTTCATTTTGAAACGTGCATCGCTCATTAGCTTACTGCTTGGCACTTGGCTCCCAATCTACAGGCTGTTTATGGTGGCGTATGGTGGAGTAGACTAATATATACTTAATGGCCTGAGACTCTGGGACTTGACATCATGGGGGGTGAGGTGTACTGGACTACATCTGGACACGCTTCTGGGACTTGTGGGTGAGATAGTTCCATACTTCTACCTACTCCCTAGCAGTGACGCTGCTTTCTTCAACCTCTCATATGACTTTGCTGTACCCATTTGAGTTTATTTTCAGTTACCTACTATGGTTTTCCATTCAGCTTTATGTACTAACTATTCTTTTGCTACCCATCAAGCTTTTGCCTTTATTAAAAACAGATGCCTTTGGACTTCCTTATTTCAGGGCTCCTGACTACTTTTTGGTATTACCCTGACCTGGATTTTAGTATCCAGTTTTAGGATATGTATCATGCCTGTATATAGATTTTTATGAGGGGAGTTCACTGCACAGTGTTTTTAACCATTTAATTATGTTTTGTGTATATGTTAAAGGTGATATTAAAACTGCATTTGTGTCCACCACTGGGTTTTCCTTATATATATTTGCTATTCATGCGGTTAGAGTGCCTTGAGGGCTTTGTGCACCAAGTTTAACATGGCTCTATTTCTGACTTTCTTCTTTCTATCTGTCCTGTTTCCGACTATCTCCAGTTCTTGTATTTTTTTCTCTCAGGTTTTGCATCCACTCATTAGTGTTACTGCTTGCGCTATTTGTATGCCTTTGATATAACTATTTACATTTTCTTGATTCCTGAACCACCTCCTCTGCAGCTGCTTAAGCACGAAAAGTGCTTGTAAAGCTGTAAGAAAAGACTAGAGTGGCAAGAAAGAAGATGAATACCTGTGTTTAGGGATGCCAAGGAAGGAAGGAAGGAAGTATTGCAGTTTTGGTGGGTTTTAGTATAACTTTGTATGTGGGGAAGGACTTTAACTCTGTCTCTGGAAAGAAAAATGGTTGTGAATGTATACAGAATCTGTGAGGTTACCAGTTCAAACCCAGTCTTTTTAATTTTATTACAATTATTATCTTTTATTCATTTAATTAATATTTTAGTATTAAAAGCAAAAAAGAAATGTAAAGAGATGCGTACACACAATGTGTATGAACGGCCCGATCCGCCAGGCGGATCTCTGAACGAACGGCCGTTTCAGGCCGATAAAGTGCCCATACACCGTCTGATTATCAGCCATTCGTACACATCGTGCATTGCACGTGTACAAACCTTTACACAGGTAAGAGATTACCTGTATTAAGTAAGTGCATTTACCTCCTGTTCTTCAGTAAGACAGTAAAAAAGATAGTTGTAAAGTGGATGAACATACCCTTTAAGAAATCTTTCCTTATTTTAATCTGCTATGCATGAGAGATAAAAGCATATGTGTGGTGTAAAAAACACACTTCCAGCCACACAGAGTGATGAATATGGGAGCTGACCTCTAGTATCCAGGGGTTAAGGAGATAAAACAACCTACATGTATGTATGCATGTATGTACAGTCACAGCAAAGGCGAGACGCAGCTGCTTGTACCATTGTTAATGTGTTTTATCTAATGGGACAATTGTATCTGGTGACTTTAATTCACACAAAGTCATAACAAATAGAATGTGAACACTTTTGTTTCTAAGGTTTTATATCTCAGGACACAAAAAAATTTAATCTGGTAGTTACCAAATTCTAAATTTTTTTAAATCTAACCTCAGATACAAAATAATACTTACATAAATAAGCAATACATGGACATACAGTCACAAGAAATCAACACACACCCTCTATAATGCCATATAAGGGCATAAAATTATCTGGTTCAAAAAGTATTTAAATGTCACCTCAGGTGTAAAACTAGAGATTGCAACATATCATTACATCTAATGGATCAGTAGAGCCACCTTTAGCATCAATAACTTGAAGTAGCTCTTTTTGTGTATGACTACATCAGTCTTTCACATCATTTTGAAGCAATATTTCACCACTCTTCCTTACAACATTGCTTTAGTTCACTTGATCAGCTCTGGAATTTTAACCAGGTTAAGATCAGTAGTTTGTCTTTGCCACCGCAACACCTTGATTCTTTTCTTTTTCAGCCTTTCTGTAGTAAATTTGCTGGTGTGCTTGGGATAATTGTCTTGATATCAGCCAATTCATGGTTGACTCAATGACTTAAGCCTTGTGGTTGCAAAACAAGCCCAAACCATAACACAGTATTCCACAGTTGGTACAACATTTGAGCTGTGCATTACAGCCAAAATCTACTCTTATCTGTCGTCAGTCAGGATGAACGGTTAAATTCAATTGATTTGTCTGTGGGCATTTGGTCAGGTACCCAGCAGCCAGTCAAGCGATATGTGTCATGGCAGAAATCATATGTACCTTAAAAAAACACCCTTCTACAAGTCTTGATGTTTGTTTAGATACAACTTTGTAATTCTAGAATTTATAAATTGCAATATTAAAACCTTAAAATTGGAAGAGGGTACACTTTTTCTCATGACTTCACATCCAAATAAGAACACAAGATACATAGATTTACACATACAATACTCATTCTATCAATTATAATTGGATTGCTAAAGTAATTTGTATGTTGCGTAACCTTTTATATGTTGTAATAAAGTGATTTTTAAATTCACATGTGAATTTGCCATAGTGCTGTCAACAGTTATGTGTGTTTACACTGAAATGAACGTTATAATAGCTCACTATTATATAACACACTGTGCTCTATTCTTACAGCAGAGATATAAGTTACTAACTAGGACGGTTCTCTGTAAAATAGAGAATTTTGCCATTTTTAATGCAATTTAAACTAGGAGTCGGGACCATTATTGTCAACTGACACCAGGTACCCAAAAAATGGACTGACTTCGACCCCAGAGCCCTGGATAAACTGAAAAGACAAACATTTTACAAATGCAATAGGAAATATTTTTTAAGTAAGCCTAGTCATAGATATGGAAAAAAAGAATCATGCTTTAGGTCAGTAAATAATACTTACAGGTATGACTGCATAAATTGTGTCTTTTGTTGAAAAGTAACTTTCCCAAATCTGTATAAATAAATTGGTAAACATTCAGCAAATACGCGTGTTTGCTTCTTTCAGGTATATGCTAGAAAAATATTGTGAATTGTCATTTTATTTGGGCGAGAGAATCCATCAATCAAAATTTGCATCTAACTCACCTGTACTTCTTACTGTAAAATAAGAAAAAATATTGTAAAGAAAACAAATGGTGCAAAGTTTGGGGCATCAAGTAAACATTACGAAACTGCTCTCATCCTCTCATGCCTGAAAAAAGCTCATACCTGATTTCTTCCCTTCTTGCCATTGCATTAGCACACTTAAATGGCCCAGACCAGCAATCTGCCAAAACCTCTGTTTTTTTTTTTTAAGGTGGATACAGTTAGCCATGACCAAGCATGCGGCCCATAGAGGACCGCACAATCAGCCATGGTTTTCTGATCGTGCATTTGTCCAATTCGGACAAACGAACAGACGTTGGTTGCGTTTGGCTGAAAATCCATGCAATATTTTGCTTTTTTATATCATTATTATTTAGTTTCCATATGCTTAATTCTTTTCATTCCCAATTTGCATCATGTGTATAGTTAAAATGTACAACACTGCATAAGAATTGTGCTAGATATATAAAAATATACATGAATCTGTTTATCCAATTTTCTGCAAGGTGGGGCTCAATTGGGTATAAGCACCACCATTTAATCAGTTTTATATGTTACAAACATTACAGGCGGACCTACAATTCACAGGGAGGTAGGATACCATATGCCTAACTCCCTGTGGGCAATAACACTAACCAGATGTAGTCATACACTCACCTGCCTGTGCCACGCTCACTGTTTCTAAACAGCTAATCAATGTCCCTCCTATCTTTCACTATAGGCACACATGTGCAGAAAATAAAAAGGGACAGTCCCCCGATCAAATAGGTAATCATCGTGCTTTTTGACATTGCTCCATTAACCCAGATAAGGGTGTTATCTGGTTCCCCAAACAGTGAATTACCCTTATAAAGTTCTCAAATTAGGGGTACCGGTATATCTTAATGTTGATATAAAAACTACTGAAAAAACTCACTTCGGCTGGGTACACGTTTCGTCCCAACCAACCGGTCAACCAAGAACGTACGATCAGCCGTAGGATCGACCCGTCCAATCACCCATTCATCTGATTCGGGTGAACGAACATTTGGACATCAGTCGCACAAAAAAAAAAAAAACCTATCCAATATTTACACTAAAATGTTGGTCGGCCTTAAATATCTGATGGTGTGTACCCAGCTTTAGGGGTATTACCCTTACCATAAAAACGTACCTCTTTAATATCATCTGCACTCTTGTCCTCTATCAGCTTTATATTCAGGACAGAATCTAAATTCTGGAACAAAACAGATTAACCAATTAATTGTTAATGTACATTCTGGTTTTTACCAGCTGTTATAAAATATAAACAAGATATGTTCACTTAATAATTAATTTATCAGGCTACAAATGGCCTTGTAAATGGAACTATAGGATAAAGAAAAAAAGCCCACCTTATTCTTCGTGAATTCCTTAGATGATCCTGTTCCAACCTGAAACCAATCATAATAATTTTTTTGAAAACATTGGAAATATTAAAGGTCATCTACACTGGAAAAATATATATTTTTGAAAATTTATCTGTCCCCTATTTTTAGATTTTCAATCTAAAACATCTTATATTTGCCAAATTAACTGTAATGTTGAGTGGAACAGCAATTTTACCAGTTGACGTTCTCTAGCCAGACCATATTTGCGATCTTTATGAATTTGGCTTAAAAGAAATTTTTTTCCTCTTCTTCCCTTTTATTGCACCCATATTTGGACTATCTCCTAACTCAGTTTTTAAAGCTGGAGACAAACATGTGGGGCAAATCGCAGAAATGTGCTAACTTCCAGCTAAGAAATCATTTTCAATTTATCAGCAAATTTACAGACATTTTTTGCGCATTGACTTTAATAGACATGTTTCGCAGGCGTAATCATCATATTTAGTTGTGTACACACCTAATCAGCTATGATTAGCTGTTTCTTGATTGCCATCAGATTGTGGTCCTAATCTGCTCTGGTTTCTCGTGATTATATTCAGCTGTGTCGCAGGTGCAGGTTTTTAAAACTCACAGCACACAAGGAGCTTTATGTAGCCTTTCAAGCAAAATTCAGTTTATTCTTAAACTTTCTATTTCGAATTACAATAATAATATAGAAACTAATCAGGCCAGGTTGTCACAGAAACATTGGGAAGTTTGTCATATGTCCTGCTTTACCATCATAAACTCTTCTACTGTATGCAGTAGAAGGACTGTCGGTCGCGGCAAAAGCAGCCGCGTCCGATAGTTACCGCGACCGATCGTGCGGTCCATAGAGGATCGCACGATCGGACGAGGTTTTCCACCATGTCCGATCGTCCTTTCGTCCGATTCGGACGAACAATCGATCGGACATGGGCACATTCGGATGCGGTAATTTCGGTCCGATCAACCGATACACTGAACTATCGGTCGATCGGACCGAAATATCTCATCGTGTATACCCAGCTTAGGATCTGAGCACGTTTGACCCATCCAACCACCAATCAATAGATATTATGGTTAGAAACATTTCAAGGAAGTGAATTGCTCTATGTAAAAAAAACTCTTCATTCTGTGTACATATAATATGTATTACCTGCGTATGTAATATGTTTGACTTTGAGGTCAGTTTTGAGGTAAATTACCTATATACAATTTTTCATTAGAGATGGATTTGCCCTTTAAATATTTATCTGATGCATACCTTTTCCTCCACTGTATGCGCAAAGTCTGCTTGTTTGGAATACCCAACTGGCTGTTTTTTCAACTCACTCCGCTTCTCTAAACGAGCATTATATGCATCTGGGTTGGCTCTGTGTCAGAATAAAAGAATATACATGAAGCAGGGAAATAAGGCATTGTGTATAAAAAAAATATTTTGTACATTTGTAGTGGCTAAAATCCAATCAAAACACATAAGGGCTAATATATTACTTTCTGTACAATATAGATCAAAAGGCTCTATAGGGTATATGATCATATATCAATATTTTTAAATATATAGCATTTCATTTAGTTTATTCTTTAGTTTTTTTTTCTGCAAGTGAGTTTGTTGGTAATTAAATAATTAACCTTATTAGTCACACTGATACAATAGTGTCACTCATAAGAATATAATCCTCCACCTCCATAATTAAAGTGCACTGTACAATGACAAGTGTTCCTGTGTCTAAGCCAATCACAGGAGCGAATGCCAGTCGAGACCCTTCTGCTTGCTTCAGTGCGCGGAAGACAAGCAGAAGGCAGCGAGGGAACAAAGGCTGGTTAGAACATTTGGGGACAGCTTTGAGTTCTATAAACCTCATGATGTGGAGGTTTATGGCCATTTCCTGCAATATATAAAATTTTAGTTAGGGGGGTGAACATACCCTTTAATTGATTGCCTCAGGATGGTAAATTAATTTATTTTAAAATGTATTTTTCAATAATGAAAACAATTCATTAATAGATCTTAAATTATTAATGAGCCTCTTAAAATCGTATGTTTATTTTGATTAGCCAACACAGATGCTAATACTGGAGCAGCTAATAAAAAAAACCTAAATAATCCTGGGCTATTAATTTAACCTATGTATAAAAAGTGGTAGCTTATATCAGTTTTATTATCAGATCAAATTAATGTTGAATAGAATTGGTCTAGCCCTCCACAAGAGTTCTGGTTTCTGAAGCATCTATTTGTCCCTTACTGATATTCACACAGTATACAAGGATTGACCCATTCCTAAAGCTTTTCTTAAAAATGATGATAGAGGAAGCACCCATCTCACATTGCTAAACCTCTCCCCATCAGATCCAGTTAAGGGCTAGGCCACACTAACGCGATTTTGATGCATTTTTCCCCAATCATTGCAATCATGGCAACACGCCGAAAACGTGTGTTTTCGGGTGCGATGCGATCTGCATTTTTTTTTGTGCGATCTGCATTTTTTTTGCATTCTTTTCCCTGTCTCTAAAGAAAAAACTGCAAGTGCAAACGCATCAAAATTGCACACAAAATTGCATGCAGTGTGGCCGTGCCCTCAGACAGAATTTTACATTGATATCCTTACTTTTCTAGGCCACGCTCACACTGGACATGTATTAGTAACATAGAACTGGAAAGCAAGCAGTGTGTCCATGTATTGTGCCATAAACTGGAAGCAAGCAGTGTGTCCATGTATTAGTGACATAAAACTGGAAGCAAGCAGTGTGTCCATGTATTAGTGACATAAAACTGAAAAGCAAGCATTGTTCCATGTATTAGTGACAAAACTGGAACAGCAGTATGTCCATGTATTAGTGACAGAACTGGAAACAGCAGTATGTCCATGTATTGTGACATAAAACTGGAAGCAAGCAGTATGTCCATGTATTAGTGACAAAAACTGGAAGCAAGCAGTATGTCCATGTATAGTGACATAGAACTGGAAGCAAGCGTATGTCCATGTATTAGGGACATAGAACTGGAGCCAAGCTTATTCCATGTATTAGTGACATAAAACTGGAAGCAAGCAGTGTGTCCATGTATTAGTGACATAAAAACTGAAAAGCAAGCAGTGTGTTCCCATGTATTAGTGACCAAAACTGGAAGCAGCAGTGTCCATGTATTAGTGACAGAACTGGAAACAAGCAGTATGTCCATGTATTAGTGACATAAAACTGGAAGCAAGCATTATGTCCATGTATTAGTGACTAAAAAAACTGGAAGCAAGCAGTATGTCCATGTATAGTGACATAGAACTGGAAGCAAGCAGTATGTCCATGTATTAGGGACATGAAACTGGAAGCAAGCTATGTCCATGTATTAGTGACATAGAACTGGAAGCAAGCAGTATGTCCATGTATTAGACATAGAACTGGAAGCAAGCAGTATGTCCATTATTAGTGTGTGGCCGTGCCTCAGACAGAATTTTACATTGATATCCTTACTTTTCTAGGCCACGCTCACACTGGACATGTATTAGTACATAGACTGGAGCAAGCAGTGTGTCCATGTATTAGTGCCATAAAACTGGAAGCAAGCAGTGTGTCCATGTATTAGTGACAGAACTGGAAACAAGCAGTATGTCATGTATTAGTGACATAAAACTGGAAGCAAGCAGTATGTCCATGTATAGTGACTAAAACTGGAAGCAAGCAGTTTGTCCATGTATAGTGACATAGAACTGGAAGCAAGCATATGTGTCCATGTATTAGGGACATGAACTGGAAGCAACAGTATGTCCATGTATTGTGACATAGAACTGGAAGCAACAGTATGTCCATGTATTAGTGACATAGAACTGGAAGCAAGCAGTATGTCCATGTATTAGTGTGTGGGCCGTGCCCAGACAGAATTTTACATTGATATCCTTACTTTTCAGGCCACGCTCACACTGGACATGTATTAGTAACATAGACCTGGAAGCAAGCAGTGTGTCCATGTATTGTGCATACGGGAAGCAAGCAGTTGTCCATGTATTAGTGACATAAACTGGAACAAGCAGTATGTCCATGATTAGTGACATAGAACTGGAAGCAAGCAGTATGTCCCATGTATTAGTGACATAGGAACTGGAAGCAAGCAGTATGTCCATGTATTAGTGACATAGAACTGGAAGCAAGCAGTGTGTCCATGTATTAGTGACATAGAACTGGAAGCAAGCAGTATGTCATGGGATTGTGACATAGAACTGGAAGCAAGCAGTATGTCCATGTATTAGTTGACATAAAACTGGAAGCAAGCACGGTATGTCCATGTATTAGTGTGTGGCCGGGCCCTCAGACAGAATTTTACATTGAATTCTACTTTTCTAGGCCAAGCTCCACATGGACATGTATTAGTAAATAGAACTGGAAGCAAGCAGTGTGTCCATGTATTAGTGCATAAAACTGGAAGCAAGCAGTGTGTCCATGTATTAGTGACATAAAACTGAACAAGCAGTATGTCCATGTATTAGTGACATAGAACTGGAAGCAAGCAGTGTGTCCATGTATTAGTGACATAGAACTGGAAGCAAGCAGTATGTCCATGTATTAGGGACATAGAACTGGAAGCAAGCAGTATGTCCATGTATTAGTGACATAGAACTGGAAGCAGCAGTATGTCCCTGTATTAGTGTTGTGGCCGTGCCCTCAGACAGAATTTTACATTGATATCCTTACTTTTCTAGGCCACGCTCACACTGGACATGTATTAGTAACATAGAACTGGAAGCAAGCAGTGTGTCCATGTATTAGTGACATAGAACTGGAAGCAAGCAGTATGTCCATGTATTAGGGACATAGAACTGGAAGCAAGCAGTATGTCCATGTATTAGTGACATAGAACCGGAAGCAAGCAGTATGTCCTTGCACTATGTGCACATACCGGCGCAGCTGCTGGATCTTGGTTTTGTATTTGTCAAAGTAAGGATTCTCCTCCAGCTCCGGCTCTTTTCGCACAGAGAAAGCCCGCAGTGTGGAAACGAATCCCAAGGCAGGTGGACCGATTCCCCGGGTTCTCACAACCAGCAGTCCCCTGTAGCACATAGACATCTGCACCAAGGCAGCCGCCATCTCCCTATCCTGCATAGGGAACATACGGGTGCACAGTAGAAATCCACCCGCTCAGGAACTAAAACCGGAACGCATCAGTTCCTATCAACCTGCTTTACCCGGAAACATTTAGAAGGAAGGAATATAGGGCTTATTAATAATAGGTGGGAATGTTTACCTGTGCTATTAATCAAATATTATTTTTAGTGGTCTACTGCAGTGAGAACACAGGATAAATATTAGCACTGGGTGATATAGTAAGGAATGCTTGCAGGAACGTTAAATTGCCTATTTAAGGGGTCTTTAAACCCCGCCCACCTCTTAAAAAAAAAAAAAAAAAAAGTCTGGTTTAAAGGGCATATTCACACTGAAAACAGAAAACTGGTCAATTTTCAGCTACCTGCCCCCAACCCATATATTTTGCACTTTATTTCCTGCATTGCTAACCAGATATTTAGGGTTAGGCCACAGATGCGTTTTAACGCACAATCCGATCGTGTCTTAATTTCAATTGCGCAATCACAGAGCACGGCAATGAACCGGAAAAATTAGCGCAATCACATACGTTAATGCATACACTTTGTTTTGACATAGTAATTGAGGTTCAATAAAGACATGCATCCATCAAGTCCAGCCTTTTCATCCTCCTTTTTAACCCTACCTAACAGTTGATCCAGAGGAAGGCAAAAAAAAAAAAAAAACGGCTAAAAAAGGGGAAATAAATCCTTCCTGACTCCAAATGGCAATCGGAGAGTATCCCTGGATCAACCAGGGAAACTCTGTCTCTTTCCACTGGCTGATAGCTGCCTTGGGTATAAGCCTCCAATGTTAGGCCCCAGAACATAAAACATATAAACATTAGAGAAAGTGCAGAGGTACCCACAAGGACTTAGATGCAACTCATACAGAAATTGCTTGAAGGCATTTATTCTCACACAACTCTGTCCGAAACATGTTGTGTGAGAATAAACACCTTCAAGCAATTTCTGAATGAGTTTCGTCTAAGTCCTTGTGGGTACCTCTGCACTTTCTCTACTGTTTATACATAATACCAGTAATTCTCAATATTTTTTAGTTTTAGAAACTTATCCAGACCACTTTTAAAGCTATTCAATGAACTTGCCATTGCCACATCTGCAGGAAGACAGCCCCACAGTTTCACTGTTCTCACTGTAAAGAAACCTTTCCTAACCTGAAGATGAAACTTCTTTTCTTCCAACCTTAAAGGATGTCCACTAGTCCTCAGATATGATCTATTTGTGAACAATGCACCAGAGAGTTCATTGTATGGCCCATTAATATATTTGTATGAAGTGATCATATCCCCACACAAACGTCGCTTTCTCTAATGTAAACAGCCCTAACTTGTCTAATCTGCCTGCATAGTCAAACCCCTCCATTCCCTTTATTATTTTAGTTGCCCTTCTCTAAACTACTTGCGTGTTTCCAGTGCGCTAGGATGCGCTGCAGAGTGGCCTCAGCCTTATGGATAATTTTTGTCTCCATTCTGGCAGAGTAAGCTGGCCTCAAGTAAGAAAATAAGGAGGGGAATAAGTGTTATCCTTCATCTTTTCTTATTTGTGGATAACCTAAAATCACTGGGGTAAGGGGTTACAGAACTGCCCCTACCAACTGTCTGGCAGTATTCAAAATCAGTGTGCTAGAGTGGCTCTGAAATACAGAGTAAGCTGACCCTTCCCTCCATGCAGCCAATCAAAGCTAATATCTTGCTAAAAATGCGGGCAAATAACTGACAAATCACCATTTTGTTATAAGAGTGGACATACCTTTCGCTCTTGTGGCTCCCATCCTCTGGAATTCAATTTCCCTTGCTCTTCGTCAAAAAAACTCAATAAGCAGGTTAACATTTAGCCTTAAGGCTCGTACACACGTGCAATCGCGGATCTCGACCCGCGACGCACGATGTGCACGAACGAACCTTTTGGGCGATAATCAGCTCGTGTGTAGGCCCTTTATTGGCCGAAATAGTCATTCGTTCGGAGATCCGCCAAGTCGGTTGTTCAACAATCCCCGAACAAACGACCATTTCAGCTGATAAAGAGCCTACACACAGGCCGATTATCGGCCGAAACGTTTGTTCGTACACATCATGCGTCGCAGGGACCTGCAATCACACATGTGTACGAGCCTTTACAGTCTAAAATCAGTGGATAATGCTACCTATGCTCCTCTACCGTCTGTCCCACGTGAGGGATTCCAGAAGCTCCACGGAAGAAATCAATACATATATAATATATTTGTTATATATAATAATACATATATATGTTTGTCTGATGAAGGTGTTACACATACACACCGAAATGTCACGTGTTTTAATAAACACTTGTTCAAGTAAGACTGGATGTGCGCTGTGATTCTTTGAAGTCCAGTGGCTCTGGCAGCACAGCTGCACCCAGTAAGTGAACTTAAGAGGAGGTGTGCGGGGGTCAAACAGCTTTTTCTGCAATACATATATAAAAGAAGAATGGAGGACTCCTACCAACATCGGATGAGAGAAACAAACTTTATTCCAGCATACACAGGGGGAGAAAGCCTGAATATATAATTATACCTATTTCCCCAGAAAAATATGTCTTTACCTCCATAAGAGGCTTCTATCTAACTTGGGGGGACTTGTTTCTTAGATATTTAACTGTAATTATTTATTTTATAGCTTATACCATGGACTTGCTTATTCTCCAATATTATTAAATACAGTATCTTTTGACAGTGTAGCATACAATGTATTAGCCATGTGAAATTTAAAGTAAAGGGAGCCAATACCGTCTGTATAAATAATTAGTTACGTTTAGTTGCAAACTGAATTCAATACTTTATTAGACTTTGATTATCAATGCTAAATAAGGACCAAACCATACAGTTAATAAGTAATGTATAACAATGAAAATAATATAATATGGTGCAAAAGGAATAGTTTCAATACATAGTTAACACAGGATATCCGCTGTGCAAGTTTTTTTAAGCTTTGGACGCCCAGCCATGTTGCCTCACAACATAATTGCCACAGCCATTTCATTTTCATTAGCGAAATCGGACACGCCTTCTCATTGCCATAGGAACGCATTCGAAATCAATTGGCGCCAGCCAATAGGAAGAGAAGGATTGTTCCGAATGAACCAATGAGAAGGCAAGTGCGGGAGATTTAAATTGACTGTGCGGAAGCAGCAGATTAGTATCGTGTTGTGAGCTGAGTGGAAGGTTGTAGTGTTACTGGATTAATTGAAGACATGTCCCTGCGAATCACCAGAGTGAGTAGCTGGGTTTGTAATTTGCTGTTTATTTTCCTGGCAGTCAGTTGAAGCCGTCTTGTAATTATCAACGTTTGCTGTGACAGGTTACAGTGTATTATCTTGATGACTGTTTTAATGTGTGAACTGCCAGACGTATTGTAAATGTTTGTACCGTGTTGAATCTTTGTGTTTTCAAATAAAATCCCCTAACTCCATCCTATATGTAGTGTAACACGGGGCATTCGGTTAGTAACGAACGGCGTCGGAGGAGCGTAATAACGTGCTGTTTTGTACTCCTGTAGGCCGGGTTGTTCAGTAGCTATCGGTTATGTACTGAATCTCATCGAATAATATACCCGTCTGGGCCCAGCACTGTGAATACAGGATCAAAAGCTTGGCTTTGTGGGTGGGGTTGATCTTCCTCTACCACCCCTACTGATGTATAGTACGGTTCTTTACTATAACGTTATGTCTTCCCAAACAAACACGACAAGCCATTGCCTTAAGTGCCTAAACCTGGGCCCTAACAAAGCGCAAGTAAACAAAGTGGAGAACTGCATAAATGTATAGAGCAGATAGTAGGTTACATGTGCATAAACCCTAGGCTAACTTTCCCACAGATCGGTAGAATGGCATTGTTCTGAACGGGGAACTCTGTATAAAGTATCGGTACCTGTTTTCAGATCAGCAAAATGGCACACTAACAAACTAGTAGCTGACCATGTGCATATTGGGTAATAGTCCACCTCTTAATCTGATTTCCTGCATAGGCTACTTAATGTCTTATTTTGGGCGAGGGTTGGGTACACTGCAAAGATCAGATCTCTCTATATACTTAAGACTTGGTATCAGAGATCAGTCTACACACACAGCCATGAGCATTCATCCTATATAACCTACCCCTGTAGTGGATTTTTATGGGAAGAAATGTAAATTTATAACCTTAATACACAAGTCTCTGTATTTTCAATGGAGAGCTGCAGTGGCGAGAATCCTTATTAGAATCACTGAGTGACTAGTTCAATTATTAGTGCCACTGCAGCTCTCCATTCCTAATATAACATAAAAATCATTGTCCTACCTCTTATCCAGCCACCCCGGAATCGAACATTTCACAAATCCAAGAGCTGGACAGGAACGGATCAGCAGTGTATACACGGCACAGAACAGCCTGATGCGCATTACCGTCCATTATGGCGCATGTGAAAATCAATACCAACACACAAGCATTATGCAAACAAAAAAGAGGAGCAAACAAAACGGAATAAACCAAAATTAACAAACAGGGGTAAAAGCCTAAAAAAACAAGTGAAATAAACATAAAACAAACATCTGATTCCGACTAAATTACTATTAACATTTGAACAATGAAACATATATAACATAAACATATATCTAAGAAAGATTTTAAATAGTTAAAATGTTTAACAATGTTTTTTTAATGTTATGTATAAAAGAGAAAAACATTACATGCAATTGAAAAACTAAAACTTTGGAAAAATAAAAGTTAAATAAATTCTTTTCACCAGCTATTATTATCACTGTACTTTTTTAAAATAAAAACTTGTGTATTATAAGGGATAATGCGCCCCTTACAGTAATATAAGGCTATTATGCCACCTTGGAGTGCCCTGACCTATATAAAAGCACTCAGGCTACGGCCTCGTGCTTTTATATGGTCAGGGAACTCCTCGGTGGCATAATAGCCTTATATTACACTGTAAGGGGCTCATTATCCCTTATATCTAACAGTTCCAGGAGAAGGAAACCAGAAGCCACAAAGGGGTAGGTTATAATAAATAATGCACCTGAACTGTAAATTAAAGGCATATTAAGTCACCTTGGAGTTCCGTGTCCTGTATAAAAGGTACTCATCCTGCAGCCTCGTACTTTTATGTTCACGGAACTCCTGACTTCTAATATCCTTAAAATTTACAGTTGTGGGTGCATTATCCACTATATAAAGTATAGTGAGAATGTTTGGGACTGCCACACTTTCTTCTGTTGTGGGAGACTATATTTAACATACAGGATGTGCAGCTCCCCTCAATCTAAAAACAATCACTTGATCACGTGGAATAAGCTACATGTTTACCATATGGAGTTTTATTGTAGAAAAACGCACACTATTAGACTTATAACTATTTATTTGTGACATGCTTGTGTACAACATTTCATATAAATACAACACTTAGTGCCAAATTAAATATATGTGCCCCCTTCCAGGGTGTGGTTTTAAAACAAGCTGTGCTAAACAGTTTAGAAGTCTAATCGCAAGCACTTCTAATACTATAAAATAGTATCACATATCTGTGGCAATTATGTACCCTGGAAAATCCCAATTAGCAATCACAGCCAGGTGTTAAGGGCGTGATTACATAGTGGCTAAGAGGTGTTGTAGGAACGCCCAGAGTAAGGTGTCAAAACAGCATTGTACATGGCAGACAGTTGGTGTTGAACCCCCCCACCTCTATTTAGGCATAGTTTCTTTTAACACCCCATTTATATGAAAATAAAGAAACCAAATAACCCCCCCAAACCTAAATAGAGGTGGGGGGGTTCGACACCAACTGTCTTCCATGTACAATGCTGTTTTGACTAGCGAAACGTCTTCAAGAACTAAACTTCAAGTCCAGTTGATCTAATTGAATACAACAGATATACCATAACTTGGATGAATGAGAACCTTCACAAAGAGGTGACTAAAAGGCTTTTTATGCACATTGTTTGAAGAGATGTTTTATGTCAGAAAATTAATATTTATTTAGTAAATGTTTAACCTATCAGCACAGCTTGTTTTAAAACCACATCCCAGAAGGGGAGGGTGCACAGTGTGTTGTATTTATGCACCTGGGGAAGAACCTGAAACGTTGTGCAAACATGTCACAAATTTATAAGTTCTAAGTCTAATAGAGTGTGTTTTTCTACAATCAAACTACTGCTGGCAGTTAGCAGCAACTGGAAAACAGCACTTTCAAGACAACAGAGTGCAGGGAATACTACAAAAATTTCAAGATGCATGTTGTACCTAACCTCTATCAAATGTGATTCTATCTGTAGGAGTTTTTTTTTTTTTTTTTTTTTTTTTTTTTCTCCACCACTAGCCACCTGAATTTGCTACCATGACAATTATCCCCTTAAAGGGCATCTATAGTGGGGGGGAAAATGAACTTTTTTCCCCCGAGTCTTTAGTTTTTTTCATATTCCCACTGTCCTGAGATGTATAAATAAGAATACATAATTGCCTTCCTCTACTACTTATGTCAATCAAATCCCTGTGACATGATGCTCTTCCCTGCTGTTTGCACAGAAATAAGAACATTAGCAGGGGGGAGAGGTAGCTTTGACTGCGGAGATAAGGCTGCACTTAACCCCCCCTCTTGCTCTTTTGCTGTTTGATGGGTCACAAGAAGTAACTGTTCTTCAGTGTCTACAGGACAGCTTTCTTTCTATTGGCTACTGTGCATCGATGTGTTTTTTTTTCAGGATGTTGCATTTTAACTCCTGCTGCACATGATAAGCTTGTCAGGCAGCCGGAGTTAAGACATGGAGGAGGTAACTGAGGGGAAGGGGGATTGCTGCAGGGCTGACACCATGGTAAAACTTTCACTGACAGGTAGGAGGGGGGCAGCGCAGTACATGAATTTAACTGCAACGTTTTTTGTTTTCACTAGATGCCCTTTAATGTCCTCTCACTATGGTCTTGGGTATCTGAATTGCAATTGCATATCTGTTTGTTTAATCTGAATCTAATGGGACACATTTTACCAATGTAGGCTAACCCACACTAAAAGATTATTTCACATGTCAAAGCGGTTTCCTCCTTGGCATTTGAGTAATTACTTACCCATAATGATGCTAGAGCAAGTTTGGCAACTGAAGCAGTGAATGTATTGACAAATGTTTTTTTGTATATTCTAAGATGGTCTCTTGATTCCTGCATCTTTTGAAAGCAAACCATGCTTTCTTTGATTAAACTAAATACATATTATCAACGGTAAACTAGTTATCTCGTACCAACACTTAAAAACAAGTAACCTTTGGTAGTGTATGGCCACCTTAAGTGAGATTTCTATGAAAATAGAAACTTTGGGTAGGGGTAACAAGTAAAAGGACAAATATTTTCAGTCTAACCTAGCCATTTTGTGCTTACAGAACATGATGGCAAACACGGAAAACAATGTGAAGGCTGCAGTGGTTGGAAAGAGGGTTGTATCTGCCAAGCCAGGTTTGAGGCCTCGTACAGCACTGGGAGATATTGGAAACAAAGCAGAGCTGAAAGTTCCAGCAAAGAAGGTTAATTTTTTAATCATTTGACTTATTGGTGTAGTTGGGGGGGTAACTTTAAATTTGAATTTTTCTGCATTTTAGGAACTAAAGCCAGCAGTGAAAATTGTAAAGAAGCCAAAGCCTGTTGACAAAGTTCTGGAGCCTGTAAGAGTTAAAGAAAATGCCTGCCCTAAGCCTTCAGAGGTAAGAATTGCAAAGTAACTAGATGGGGTGTATTAAAACTCACTAGTGTGACTTTAAGAGCCAGAGGTGTGCCTCCGATTTGGTAGGGGAAATATTTTCACCAGTTGTAACTTACATTTTTGAAGTTACTGTATATACTTGAGTATAAGGCGAGGTTTTAAAACTAGCCTGAACCTAACCTCTTGTACTTAGGTCAAGTCCTACCTTAGATCCAAATGTTGCGATTGTGGATAGTAACCAGTAGGTGATGCTGTTAAAAAATACTTTGCATTGAAAGTTACAGGAGCAGCTCATCTGCCTTTACATTCCTTCCTGTACTCTTGCTTCTGTCACTGCTCAGCTGGATGCTGTAAATCTGGTCTTAGTTTGGGGCAAAAAAAATGGCTGCTAGTTCAGTGCAAATGACAGCTTGAAACTACAACTCTCTGACAATTCTATGGGGGCAAGGAGAACTGTAAATGGTAAGCTTAATTAAGTTTATCGAACCTTGCCACTCCATGTTTAGAAACTACAATTCTCAGCAACCAAAGCATGCTGGGAGTTGTAGTTTCCAAACATCTGGAGTGCCAAATAATTGGGGGTACCGGATTTGGTTATTAATGTGTGGGCATTCTGCTGTCCATTTAAAGGGCAACCTTAGCCTCAAAACAATACTGAATCAGAAGGCAGTCATAATTTCTACCCTCGACTTGTATTCAAGTCAATCTGTTTTTATTAATTTCACCTAAAAATAGATACCTCAGATTGACTTGTACTCTAGCATATACATTCTGTAAAATTACACTACATTAATTTGAATACAATATACACCATAAAGTTAATAAAATATGGGTTCTTATAACTTAATCTATTAAGAACATAGATGTGCCTCAAGAAGTTTGCATTGTCAAGTGTCATGGTCTGAAAGCTTAACCATTAGCCTAGATCATGTATTAAACTAAAATTTATCCTAGAAACTGAGGTGTAAATGCAAAGGAAATTTAAACTAAAATATAAAATGGGACACTATTTGGGCTAGATCACATTTGACCAACTTCTAGATTTTTTTTTTTTTTTTTTTTTTTATCCTTATACAGCATAAGAAACCTGTTAAAATGTGACACATCCCTTACACAGGAATACAAAGTAGCTAGAGAAACACTTTCTAGACTAAGCAATAAGCCTGCCCAGCCCATACAACTGGGGATTATGCACCTGTGGCTTACTAGAAAACTTATACTTATGGTGTCAGGAACTCTTTAATACTTCTAGTTGTGTACTCAACAGTTCTGAATTCCTCTAGGGGAAATCCTTAAATATATAATTTTTTTTTTTCCCCCCCTCAAGGTGGAACCCAGTTCACCTAGCCCTATGGAGACATCTGGTTGCCTCCCTGATGAGCTCTGCCAGGCCTTTTCTGATGTTCTTATTGAAGTAAAAGATGTGGATGCTGATGATGAAGGAAATCCAATGCTTTGTAGTGAATATGTTAAGGATATCTACTGTTACCTGAGAAGCCTGGAGGTAAATATTTATCAGAAACATGCAGAATCTTAAGTCACCTGTGGCCATAATATGCTTATTACTAGTCTAAAATAGTAATTGCTGGTTTGTGGTAAAGTCTTTGGAAAAACTACTCCAAATCATTAAGTATAGCTTAAAGGACAACTAAAGCCACAACTTTTTCAGAAGGAAGAGTACATTAATATAAAAGCAGTAATCTCTTGTCTCTTATTTTGATATGGTTTTTGGGAGATTTACAGATTTCCAGTATCAGTGTGGTCACTCGCCATTATGTTCTATACACATGCTCAGTCCTTGGGTACTGCAGGAACTTTAGTTGTTTGCACCCACTAGTAGCTTCTAGCCAATCCATTTACAGGACAGATTATGCAAGGTAGCATGTGACTGAGGTCAGAGGTTTGGCCAGTCACTACATATTTAGTTCATCCTGTTCTTCAAGGGGTTTACATTTACTTTAATGCTATTTACTGTGGTGGAATTTAATTTGTTGGTGTTTAGAGGGTATAGTTTCAGATTCTAAAGTGTAAAAAATTGGGTCTAGTTCTACTTTAAACCTAAATTCTAGCTTCTAATAAGCCTCTTATTAATTGTTTTTTAGGAAGCTCAAGCAGTAAGGCCAAACTTCCTTCAAGGTCGAGAAATCACAGGAAACATGCGTGCCATATTAATTGACTGGCTTGTCCAGGTGCAAATGAAATTTCGTCTGCTGCAGGAGACCATGTTTATGACTGTTGGCATAATTGATCGCTTTCTACAGGTTTGTGGGGGTTGCATTTACTGTAGTTAAAATTATGTGTTTGACAATCGGCCTTCTGCATACAAAGTAATTGGTGCAGTAAATTAAACAGAGTTTAGAGTATCTGATCTCTAAACTGCCTTTGGTAATATCTGTGTATCTAACCCAGGATATCATTAGAGGCTTGAGTTTGCCCCCTCTCCCAGTGAAATCCAGGGTTAGGAAGTAAACTGAAGCCAAAAGAAGCAGAGGAGCACACCTGTGTATCACAATTGTTCAAAACACAAATTGCAATGTTATGGGGAGCCACCTATCTTCACAAATGAGCAGCACTCATGATTTTTAGATTTCGTTATTTATAGTGCCAATTGCTCTGGCCCTTTAAATGGCTTCTTAGACAAGTTTGCAATATTTCAAATATTGGATCTGTTGGATCCAAAATGTAGCAAACCTGTCTCTGTAAAAAGTAAGCCGTTTGAAGTGGCTGAGCAATTTGTATTTTAAATGTAAATAAATCTGTCTTAAAGTGCTGCTCATTTGAAGTGTAACTGCAAATACAAGTGTGAACTATCAACCACAGAAAACAAGGGAATACAGTTAAAGAAACTGATAGGGGAGCCACCTATCCCCCTTAATGCTTCAAAGCGAACTCTGGACACAGCCCCTTCACTGTCACATTTTTAACAAATGTGAAGTTCACACATCTGGAATCCTACAAGCGGCTCGTGAAGCCAACTTCGTACGCTTGTTTTAGAAAATATGGTAAGACCCAGAGGGGGAGGACCATGCAGTATAGGCCCTCACTCTAGGCACCCACTAAAGCAGTGGCCACAGCCATTGCCAGTCCCACGCTGAGATCGCCAGTAAAGGTTTGTACACACGTGCGATTGCAGGTCCCGACCCACAACGCACGATTTAAACTAACATTCCTTGTGGGCCCTTTATCAGCCAAAATGGACATTCGTTCAGAGATCCGCCAGGTCGGTTGGAACGATTCTCCCCCCCCATCCATTTCGGCAGATTATTGGGCAAAATGTTTGTTCGTACACCAGGACGGGACCCGCAATCACACGTATACGCACCTTAAGGGAGACCCCAGTGATGTCACGGGGCTTCCCCTTCACCGGGGTCTTAAGTGTGCTATGCTGCCCCTGGTTCATTCAGATCGCAGTGCAGTATAAGCTATAGTAAGCTGTTGCTGAATGACATATTTGTGAATGGAACAAAGTCTTTGCTACTTGGGTAGAGATCAATATTAGGTCAATTTTGATCTTTGCCAATGAATGGAAAATTTGTTCCTGGAAGTGATTTTTCATATTGTATTTTGAATGGGAAAACTGGCATTTCCAGATCTAATCGTCTTTGGGAATGAAAGTGAAATGCACATACAAGTTATACGCACACCTCCCTCCCCCCTACAATTTCTACCCTTGGCTTAAATTGGTCATCCGTTTTACACGAACAGGTAAAAAGTACCTTGACTTATACTAAAGTATATATGGTACATGGAAAGCAGCTTTTAAAGGAGGTTTTTGCTAAAAATGCAATAAAAACAAACTTGCCTTGGTCTAAAATTGCTTAATTTCTTTTGTTTAGGAACACCCAGTTCCTAAAAACCAGCTGCAGCTTGTAGGTGTCACTGCTATGTTCCTTGCTGCAAAATATGAAGAGATGTATCCACCAGAAATTGGAGACTTCACATTTGTAACAGACCACACCTATACCAAGGCACAAATCAGGGACATGGAAATGAAGATACTTCGGGTTCTTAAATTTGCTGTTGGTCGCCCTTTACCTCTGCACTTTCTCAGGAGAGCCTCAAAGATTGGAGAGGTAAATCTACTTGCCTACAAATGTTACACCCCACACCGGCAGTGGTTTTCAAACTGATGGGTGTTTCACTAAATACTAATAGTAAAATTGAGTACATGTCATTTTATTATTGCAATGCCTTTACATGTATACTCAATGGGCACTGATTTGGCAGCTCAACCACCAATTGGCAACATTCTCTAACCATATTGATTTCTCTAGGTCACTGCAGAACAGCACACTTTGGCTAAATATCTGATGGAACTAGTCATGGTGGATTATGAAATGGTGCATTACCCACCTTCCCAAATAGCAGCTGCTGCCTCTTGCTTTTCACTCAAAATATTAACTGCTGGTGCCTGGGTAAGTTTCTTAAAGCCAGATGCTGCTGTCTAAGTGGAGAAAATCATGTGCAAACATCACTTTACATTCTTGTTTGGTTTCAGACACCAACACTTCAACATTTTATGGCTTACTCAGAAGATGCTCTTCTACCTGTTATGCAGCACATGGCTAAGAATGTCATTAAAGTAAACAAAGGCTTAACAAAACATCTGGTAAGATTTAAAACTATCCTATGTTGCACATTAACCAACAATGCTGTTTAAATGCCTTGGTATTCTGAATTTGTTAATAGTGTAGTACTCGATAGTAACTGCTGTATTAAAGCCAAATCCTTAAAGGATTTGTACACTGAAAATACTTTGCCTCATTTCAATCTCTAAATGAATAATTGTAAGCCGCACTTACTGCAGGACTTGTTTTGCTCAAGATCAGGCCCCCCTGCCTGATCTCTTGTTATGAGGCAGCATCAGGAGAGAATTTTCCACATGCAGTGGAACATGCACTTACAAACTTGGCATTCCAGCTACAGCAAAACTATGGCATTTGATACAAAGGCATCTGACAGCTAAAATTTTTTTGGCTGGATATCTAAAATAGGACAGATTACCAAAAATGGTAGTGATGGTTATAAATTTCCAGTAATTGGCATTTAAACATTAATGTATAAATGTTTTTTTATTTTAAAATGTGCCTGAAGCTGTTTTTCTTACTTATGCCAGACTGTCAAGAACAAGTATGCCAGCAGCAAACAAATGAAAATTAGCATGATCCCACAGCTGAGATCGGAGGTTGTTGTAGATTTGGCTCGTCCTATGTCTTAGGGGACAGATTTGACATTAAGCTGACTTGTTGGCACCATGTGCTTTTGTAAATAGTGTATTGTTTTTACAGTTTTTAATAAAATTCATTTTAAATTGTTCTATACTGGCATGTATTTTCTGCAGGGGCACAAATGGCTGCAGGCCCTAATACCTTTACAATAACAATTAAAGCACAGGGTATTGTGCATGTCGGGATATTTATGCACTCATTTTGTATACCGGTAGTTACACTAGTGAATTGTGTTCAGTCCCAAGTAATTTAATGAGTCTAAAGGATATACAGGGAGATGTAATTTCTTAAAATTTGTGCCTGAACCATCGGATGTTGGCTTTCAGATGTTATCTAACTTTTTAACTATAAACTTATTGAATTTCCCTAAATTTTATCATTCTCCACGATGAGCTAAAATGCTGGCCACACTTGATATTTAAAGCAAACATACAGGGTTATTCAATAAAAGTTCTTGCCCTTAAAGGGTGCTAACTTTGCCCCAATCAGATGGCTTTCAAATGTTAAATAAGATCTGATTGGTTGGGGCAAAATTAGCACCATTTTAAATTAACTTTTATTGAATCTCCCTGTTAATGCCTTAATGGTTAAAGATGGTTAATGGTTAAAGATCCATTAAAGGAGAAGTAAACACAATTTTTTTTATACTCTACAATCTGAAAACAACCCCCTTAAACACCAATAAGGTATAAAATCCCACTTCAGTAAATTGTATTAAAGTAAATGTAAGCCTGTTAAGAACTGGATGAAGTATCTGTGTGCAGTCAGACCACACCTCCTGGCCTCTCACATGCTTCCTTGCTGCATCTGTCCAGTAAAAGGATTGGCTAGAGATTATTAATGGGTGTGACGAACTAACAAGTTCCTGCCATAGCAAAGGACTGAGCATGTGCAGAATATAATGGTCAATGACCAACTGTGATACTGAATGCTGTGAAGTAAAGCACAATTCATGTTATAGGTACATTTCCCAGCACCTGTATCAAAATTAGAGGTAAGATGCAGATTACTGGTTTTATATCGAGGTGTTCTGCCTTCTGTTTTGGTGTTCTGTGGCTTTAGCTGTCCTTTAAATTTGGCAACTGAATAGCCTTTGGAGTACAGTTTTGAATACCAAAACTCAGGTCTGAAACAAAGCTTGACCATTTGATAATCTTGCATACCTATTATGCACAATGTAGAAGTGAACTGCCAGGTTGAATTACAAATGATCCCTGATCAAACAGCCACACATGCAATATCTGCCACTTAATGTGTACCTATTTTACAAGGTTGGAAGTTTTTGATTGTAGAATGCATGCACAACTCCTATGAATTAACACAGGGTGAGGGGAAACTTGATTACACAAAGGTTGGTAGCAGCTAAATGTAGTGCTGTACACTTACCCTTTAAATTAAAACCATGAACATTAATTACCCAAAGCAATCTTTCTGAGGTTGGGCAGGGGCATAAATTAACTAGTGATTGGCATGACTTGAGAGAGCTGCTAACCTATCACAGCTGTCTTAAACACCAGTGCAGCTGCTGTAACATTTAATAAGTATGTTGTGCACGAGCCAGTGTATCTGGAATTTACTTGGCAATCTCTAGATAAGTGCCAGACTCCCCGATGGTGGTCTCTCTGTTGGGAACAGGCTCTTGTTCTACTTAAGTCCTTCTAAAATTCTTGCAGGCTTATACACCTGTGAAGTTCTCCACAGTTGGCCAAAGTCTGTAGTGAAATGCTGTGTTCAGACAGGCCTGTAAATTTCATGCCAAAATTCTGATCAATTAGTCTGTAGGTGGCCTACATTTTCAATATTTCAGCCTGATCTGCAAAAATGTTACATTGGCCACTCTGGTAGATATATCTGACTGTACACAACCTAACACCGTCAAATTACTGAATAATGAGCATTTTAACACTAAAGGGTAACATGGTTAGCCATGCCCTTACAAACAAGCCTAGGATAATTGCTTTAGCTACTACAAATCTAAATATTTCAGACTTGTGGCTTGCTTTCAAAAAATAAATTTGGGGACTGGGCTTCAGATGCAGCATCTTCAATCCAAGTGTGCATGCACTTGTTAAATCACATACGTGGTTCTTGAATCTAGCATCCTTTCCTATTACAACTTGGCATAAGCAAGGTTTTTATGATTTTTTTTTTTTTCTTTTTTTTTTGCCTCTCTGGATAACGGTTGGCCAGGTATCATAGGTTCATATTTTACATTGTAAAGTCATTTAACATGCATGTTGTAAAGTAATTGTTTTTTAAATACACATGGTAAAATACAATTTTACATTTGCATCAATACTGTGTGGTTAAGGTATTTTACAATACTGTGGCTTTTTTATCGGAAGTAGTTATCTAAAGGACTCAATTATATCTAATATCTAACAAATGGTGGGGGCTTTGCAGATAACTCTTAAAAGCTTCCAAATCTTTAAAGGGAATGGAAACAAGGCACATGTTAAAGGGCATGTCCATTCTCAACACTATGTTTAGCTTTCACCCAAACCCCAAATTTGCATTATTGAACATTCCAAAGATGCCTCTTAAAGGATATCTATAAAATTAACTATTTAAAAATGGAAGTACCTGGGGCAGGGAGGTTGGATTTATTATTCCTACCTAACAAACATTTAGTTGAGGAGCTACAGCATGTACAGTTCTTTTGCCAGGTTAATACAGGAATAGTCCAGGACTAGAGACAGTGCTGAAGACGGGCAGAATCGGTTTTCTTTAAGATGGTGCTCCTCACAAACCATATTGGGAGTTGGGAATTACCAATCAAATATCCCTGTTCCAAGTACTCTTCAGTTTAACTATTTTTTTTTAAATACCTTTTACTCATTTTCCTTTTAAGGGACTTGCCTTATCCAGTCTACCTCGGCTTACTGGTTGCAGCTGACAGTGATGTCACACCAAATTACCTGACAAATGTGCCCAGGAAGCGCCTCACTGCTATTGCTCAACACAAGCTTGCAGGGGACGGTGACTGGGTTTGAGAGGGAGCTGCATATTAAAATGTTGTAAATCTGGTAAATTCAATCAAGTAATCACATTCTGGACCTAATAAACTTTGCAGCTGCCCTCTCAACCTTGCCTACTGCATTCAAATGTTCCGTGAACTTTCGGAGCACATGTAATCTACAAGTTTTTTGCACTGTTTAAAAACTTTAATTGGCTATAATCCTAATCTGTAAGGTTCCATAATAGTTGCTGTAGTCTGTCACTTGCAAACTGTTACAATCCTTATCCCAAGCATGTGAGAAACATTTTCTAGAACCAAATCTTAACTTATTGCCCAGGTGTGGTAAAGAAACACTAAACCTTTCAGGATAAGCTTGAAAAAAATAAATGCAAGATAAGATATATCACTGCAGTTTGCTAGCAGTCATTCATACTTAAATTGATTATATGGTGACACCCCCAAGTCAGTATCCCTAAAGGTGGACATACACAAGGGGATCCTTCTTTGATGAGACAGGCACAAACTCTACCATCTTCCCTCACTCTTTATGGGGAAGGTCATCCTGACTACATTGCCTCTCTAAGTAATTTCTGAAAATTGTAATCTGGACCAATCCTTCATGATGGTGATTGTTGGCATTACAGGGGATTTTTTTGCCCCGTACACCTTGGCAATATAGGGCAAATCTCTTAAAATCCAATACTTTATTTAGCCTAAGGGTAAGCATGCATGCTATTAGATAGAAAATATCAGATCAATAAGTTATTGTTAAAAATGGCGCTACACACTGCAGATAAAGCCCCAATACTGTTAGATCTGCCAGTATCGGGGCTTTATTGCTAGTATGTGTATCTAGTTTTAGCCTAATGTGTAATAAAAACTGTCAGCTGAAAATGCAAATGTTAGAAACAAGAACCCGTTTAACAGTGGGTGAAGAAAATGGATACATTGGGCTATATTTAAAAACCCACAGTATATAGTCTTACCCAGTAGTATCCATATAACATGCTTATCCTCTGAATAAGAATCTGCTTATTGTCAACCGCAGCAGACATTTTACACAATGGAAGTAATCCAGTTATTGTGCAGTATACTTTAAATGACTTAAATCAGAAAAACTTTATTATACAATATGAAATGAAACCCTTGTAAGGTGGAAATTTCACACTTTGAAGGTAGATGTATTAATTAAATATAGGCAGAACCCTTTTGCACAATTTATACAGCACAACACATGGGTGTACTAGAAGTAACTATGATTAATTGGCTTTACAACTAAATTATGATCAAACTTACAATTCAAACTGGATAAATTCACATAGTTTAAATTTAAAGATCACCTTTGTTATTTAATTATGCTTTCAGCATTTCTATTTTGATAGGAATGCTATTTGCATATTAGACCAAATTATGGAGCACAGCCAGTCATTTAGAGGCAAAAAACTGCTGATCCAACCCCTTACTTTTGTGTATTAAAGGGAAAGTTCAGTGGAAAATATCCTTTTTAAACTTCTTAGTTTATATTATGCATACCTAGTCATTCTACATATTCTCTTCCATATTGAAAAATCAGTTGAATTTTCACCTCTTGCTATTCACATTAGTGAGCTGCCATTTCAAGTTCTTTAACAGTTCTTCCCAGAACGCATACTACCTTGGAATGTTCCTAACCATAATTTCTACTGATTGGCAGTTGGATATGTCAAGCATGCTCCAATCTCTACTGAGCAAATGAATCAACCCAGGTGCTGGGTAAAGGGCAAGACCATAATATTATTAGGGGTCCTGCAAACAGGAAGTCAGTGTTTTGGAAGCATTTATTTATACACATACAAAATACTAAATGGGCAGATTAAGGTTATTAGGATAGAAAAATACTGCTATTTTTTCTTAAAAGTATATGTATTTGCACTGAACTTCCCCTTTAAGTCAATTCAATGCAACATTTAGTTAATTTGGCATGCATCTGCCTTATAGACATCTGGCTTTTGAGAAAACCTATTGAAATTTTCAGCATGAGTAATCTTCTCAAATGGCTTATAAATCTTTGTCTAATGGTATTTCAAGGATCACCTTTTTCCTGAGAAATTCTGTGTAATGTCTGGTGTACTGAACATCTCTATTCTAGTAAAAGTTAAAGTCCATTGGTGTAATCCAGTGAAAAGCATGCATAAAAGTCACAGGTACATCAGAGAATCTGCAACCATCTTTTTTAAAAGATGTACACACATTTTGAATTTATAGTACCAGGAAATCTATCCTAGTGATAAATCTTTGCACTGTTTTAAGCTATTCACTAAGTGCATAGAATTGTATATACCTAAAACGCCATATTATAAATGAACACTTCTAAAATGTGTAAAGTGCATTACACTAATTTAAGGCAAGATTTTGTAAAAGATAAAATAAGGAATGTATTTTTATTCCTTAAAAATAAAATTTTTAAAAAAAGGGAAGCAAGGAATATCCACTTTTGAAGCAACTTGTAGCTCCACGACTACTTGCACCCTTTGCCATTCCTTTTAAAATTGTCAAAAAATGAGCACTGTGTCAATGCATTAAATAGCAGACTTTAAGCAGGATAGCTTAGTGTGGAAGAATACGGAGAAAAGTGCACCTAGCATAATTTCATATTTCTCCATATTCCCTTTCTAGTCGTGCAGTCAATGGTCTGCATGCAAAAGTACTTTCAGTTCAGCAATCGAAAATTTATTATCTCCATCTACATCAAATTTTTGAAGATATTCAGAAGTTGGCAAACCCAGGCCAATCAAATTCTTAAGTTCTTGATAAGACAGTTTTCCATTTACATCATTCACAGATTTGATGAAAATTTCTTCAAGGTCTAGAAGTCAAAAAACAACAGTTACAATTAGCTAATTGTTAACAATTTTAGGGACATTAAAAAAAAAGAGAAAAAAAAAGTGCAGCATATCTCTAGTATTTGTTACCACACCTTTAATAATCCTAATTACAGTATCTGATCACAATCGGACGCTGGCCTTTTACAATACTATTGCGGCAGTTTTCTACCGCATGGTATTAATGCATGCAAGTAGTTTTAAATGTATGACCATGGACATACATTAGTGATAACCTGCAATGTTAGAAGTTTTCAATACAGCAGGTTAGAGAACATGCCCCTTAGTGTGATAAGGTTTAGGCCAGTTAATTCAGTATTATTTCAATCCAAGAAAGATTTTGTTTAAAATATTGCTGGAAAAATACCAGAAGCAAGATGGCCAACATACCTAGGAATGTTCATTTGTGGACTACTTTTCAAAGGGTTATTTATTGATCTCTATGGAGCCGATAACAATACAACGGTAATTTTCTGTTTGGACAATGGAGACGGAATTGACCTATCAATACACATGCTCAATATTCAACAGGATTTGCTGAATATAGTTGATGTGTATGGCCACCTTTACTTTTCTGGGTCTCTAAAGAAAATTTGCCAAGCCTTTGTTTTTACCTATGTGTTAGAACGTAATAACGTTATTTAAAGCATCAGTAAATTAAAAGAAAGGGGGGGAGGAAATAATTTGCCTTATTGAAGGGCATGTCCAACCTTTATACTTGGTGGATCGGGTTGTACAATAAAAATTAGAAGCATCTTTGGTATAGGTAAATATAGGGAAAAAGTGAGTTTAGGGGAAGCTCCTTAATAAGGGTGTGTTTCTTTCAGAGGGTGGACATGCCCTTTAATATTATTTTTATCCTGTAAGATAATGTAGTTCTGTGATCCAAGTACTACTTGTGATTTTAGGGGATAGAATTAACCCTGCCCCTTTCTTATATAGCTAATTTAATCTAAATGGGTACTGTGCTGGTTACATAGAATTTTTAAAGAGATTTAAATAACCTGGACAACTCTATAAGATTGACAGCAGAGCTGAGCTGTGAAAAGGTACAATTCTTGGATATACAAGTATCACTGACAGTAACAAGATTGATTACTTAATTATTAAAAAAAATGATCTTCCTGTATCAGTTTTGTCGGGTTCTGAGGAACAACTTGGATCCTGAGATTATAGCAACAAATTGTGGACATGTGGGGGAGGTTCATACACAGAGGATATAATGAGTATGTACTTACCAGAGCATTAAACCGAGCAAGGGATAAAATTTTGACTGAAGTTTCTGAGACAACTATACAAGATTCACAACCATTTGTATGTGTCACCAAATACACTACATTATCTACTAAATTAAGTGACATCTTACATGATAATTGGAAGATATTACTAACCAGAAGCTGAAAAATTGTTTACCTGAGAGATCCACCATTGGACATAGTAGGGGCTGGGGTTTGCGTGACATTTTATTTAAACGGGATCCAATTAATTGTTATACCCCGGAACGCACGTGGCTACCCACAAGAAGAGGTGGGAGCTATAGTTGCGGTAATTGCGCATCCTGCAAGTATATGCAGACTGGTACCCATTTTTTTGCACCCCCATACCAGGACCTCTTTTTAAATAAAGTATGCTATAACTTGCACAACTACTCATGTTGTTTATTTGGCTTCATGCCCCTGTGGACTGTTTTATGTGGGCAAGACGGATCTCACCGTACGACTTAAGAGTAGATGGCCATAGATCGGCCATTAACACGGCTTTTAGGGATGGCAGGACCAACAAAGCCCTGGCAAAGCATTTTTTGGAACCTGGACATAATATCGCAACATTTAAATATCAAGCTATCGATCATGTGCCATTACCACGCCGGGGTGGAGATAGATCTGAAATCTTACTCCAACGTGAAACATACTGGATCAGGACTTTAAATACAGTTAACCCACACGGACTGAATGAAAATATATCTTACAGATGTTTTTTAAATGAACGTTAATTTCCTGCACAAGTCACTTTAACGCCACACTCCACTAAGGTCTGAGATGATTTGTGTAATAATCGTCTTAATTGGTTTCGATATTACAGTATTTTCTTAATAATTGGATTACTCAGCACTTAGTGAATTATATGGATACTTTTAGTATTTTTTTTATCTTTTTACACTACTTATCTTATCTGTTTTTATGGTATTTATAGCCAAATATCTAGCTCTTTATATATAGATATATATGATATTGTATATTTATATAATATCACTGAATAATAACGAGCACTTAAATAGCATTTTATAAGTCACTATATTAGGCACTTTATTTGATATTCTATTCAGGCATCACTTTTATCCCACACTTGGGATATGTACTCTGTGGGGTTGTAATGTTGTAATTGGTCTGATGTCACAATCACAGGAAGAGTTTCCTCTATTTAAGTTGCATTCACAATTTGTGTTCACATGGCTTGATAAAGGCCCTAAAGCACAGGGCCGAAATGTTGTCATCTTGACAAATGTTGTTATTGACAATAAACTGTTAAAAAAAAAAAAAAAATATATATATATATATATATATATATATATATATAATTAGCCCTGCCCCTTTCTTATATAGCTAATTCAATCTAAAATGGGTACTGTGCTGGTTCCATAGAATTTTTAAGAGATTTTAAAATACTTTTACTTTTCCCCCACAAGTCTGTGTGTATGGCTAGCTTGGTACAAATTGGAACAGCAGTGCAATTTCCTACAAAAAAAAAAATCTCCATAGATCTCCAGATTTTTCCTTAAAGGGCATGTAAACGGTAATGACAAGTTTGGCTTATTGTACAATTGTGCCTTTAAATATATTGAAGGTGACCATACACAGGTCGATATTATCGTTCAATCATGGCTGATAATATCAATTTTATAAAAGCTTGGCAACCCCAATAATGAAAACAGGATGATTTTCTTGGTGGACACAACACACACAAAGCATTTATGCATTCTTTGGATGCATTGTTTTTCATGCAGTGTGTGTCTTCCCATAGGCTCCTATGGTCTAAGTATTCAGTACTAAAAACTTAAATTCATGTGCAACCCATGTAAATAGTCAAACTGATCTTAATGTACTGTCCACCCCCCTAACCAAAATTTGCCCGAGTGCTGGCCTTACTGTGTAGGGTTTAAACATTCTTACCTTTCTCCTCAGCTCCTTATGGTTATCCTGCATTGCCTTCTGAAAGTCCAAAAAAGTGAAGATAGGAGCTGTCTGTAGATCATCCGGTGCCTGCTACTTCCTTGTCCTCACTAAGGACTCTGGCATATGCAGGGGAGCTCTCTCCCCTCCCTCCGGATCCCTCGGCGCTGTACTTTTCTGTAGTGTAGAGGACCCTCCTCCAACCCTAAACACTAGAGTTTTACCTTTTAAAATGGACTTACCCACCTTCGTTCCCTCGGCTCTCTCAATAGCTGGCAGCCACGTCTTGGCTGACTCTCAGCCAATCCCAGACACGGCTGCTGGTCCAGCCCCTATTGCTACTTCCCTAGCATTTTAGGGTTAAGGGGTGCCCTACACTACTGAAAAAAATATTTTGAGGGTGGAGATTTTTTTTTTCAAAAATTGTACATTTAGATTCCAAAAGAATCTGTCAGTCTTGTGCTGCAAATAATGGGAAATACAATGAGAGTCCCAGGCACATAACACTCTGCATTTAATAATAAAAAAATAAAAAATAATAACTACTTAATAATAAAAAATTATGCCACCATTCTAACGTCAAATTTCATTGCGCTTTCCAATAGACTTCAGTACAAGCAATATACCTTTTACAGAGAAAATTCCAGGTAAAGCAGTTGTTATTTCTCCCTTTTCTGCACTGAGAGACCTGGGAACTAGTCTTGAAAGTGTAGAGGCTGATGTACTGGCTTTACTACCTGAATTTAAGAAAAAATGTGCTTGTTTTAAAAATCATTAAAAAAAATTTTTCAGCAATTAAGAAAATACAAACAAACAATGATAGGTAAACAACAACCTGCATAAATTAAAAAAATGTAAAATGCAATATAACTCCTTACCCGCACTTCCACAGTTAGTAATAACTTTGTGGTGGGCCCCCAACCGCTGAATTTATGTGTAAAAAAACTAATCCGAACTCTTACTTACACAACCTCTTTCCCGTGGGGTTCAGACACAGCCCTCTGCTTGAATGAAACTGCAAGCAGGGGGCCGGACCGACAGCCAGGTCCGTTATAGTAGAATGCCGGGAAAAAGAGGCTGTGTTAGTAGAGTTCCGATTCGTTTTTTTTACACACAAATACAGCGGTTGGGGGTGGGAGAGGGTGCCCTACACTACAGAAAAGTGGTTACACGCTAGGGCACCAGGCAGCCACATGGCTCTGGAGGGAGAGGGGTTAAGGGCTGCACAGAGAAAGCCTGAAAACTCTCAGAGGACACCCAAGAGGCAGAAACGTTTTTCCTCCCAGCCAGGCTCCTGGTGTTCAGAACTTTGGGCAGACATTACAGGAGAACCATTTGGAGCAGAAAGGTAAGGTAAGGATTTTTACACACTGCATAGTGGGGGAGAATTTTGTTTTGGGGGTGGACATCTTTAAGCATGCGGAATTGAACAAAATCAATGCAAACGGATATGAAATCAGAAAGATATGGAATCAGAAAGATTTGGAAAGGTGCAGGGCCCCAAAAAACAGTGCAAACCTCACGCTTACAATATTGCATCAGTTAGTGTAGTAGTGATAGCTTAAGGGAGGTAAGAGAATAGGCTAGGAGTGTGCACAGGAACTATTTATAGCAGATTGCAGATTCAAACTGCAAACTGTCATTGTACAGAAAAAAGCCCATAAAGGGAATGTCCAGATCGACTTTTTTATATTAGGTAGTACTACCTATCCCACCCCCAAACGCTATGTCTATATGTAAAAAAAAAACAATCCTAGCAATACTTACTTTCCTTCATTCCCCCGGCGCTGTAATCTCGGCCCTCTACTTGCTAGAACTGCAAGCAGGGGGCCGGACCTGTAGCAGCATCCGTGATTGGCTGAAAGGCAGCCAATCACGGACGCGGCTGCAGGCATTACAGAATGCAGGGGAAATGAAGGAAAAGTATCTAATGTTCACATTTTTTTTTTTACAAATAAACATTGGGTTGGGGATTGGAAGGGGACTGCTACACTACAGAAAAGGGGTTTTGAGTTAAGGGAAGGAAGAGAAAAACGGGAGGGAGAGGGAGGGAGGGGCTTCACTGCGCATGACAAACTTCTCCCGGAGGAGAGGCAAGAGGCAGAAACATTATGGGACACAGCCAGGCTCCTGCTCTTCACTTTTTGGGACTTTGCAGAGACATTGCAGGGCAGCCATTTGAAGCAGGGATGTAAGGTAAGGATATTTTTAAGACTACAAAGTGGGGCCAGTAGTGGGTTAAAAGTATAGTTTTGGGGGTGGACATGCCCTTTAACATATTTCCCAAGGGAGAGGATTCAGGTGGCCTGAGAGCTCTTCGGCCGTAGGATCAATCTGTTATCAGTACTGTGTACCCAGTAGTAGGAAGTAGGAAACGCCTGCATTTTAGGTGTTACAGAGTTCTGATAATCACAAATTGTTTATTTCCTCCAATATCTGCAAGATCCTGTGTGTCATTTTTCAAAGATCCCCTACACACAGTCCCGAGCTTTCTCCCTATGCACAGTCTGCCACGGCCAAGGGAAATTTTTCCCTCTTTTCCGAATGAGCGTTCGGCTGCCGCGCGTTCGTTTGGAAAAGCAAGGTACACAGTACGGATAAAGCCCCGATACTGTTGGATCCGAATGGTACTGTCTGTACCCAGCTTTACCCATAAAAAAAACAGGTCCTCAAACAAGTTATTCCACTGTCTGTAATCTCCAATAAAATTTGATCTGCTGCAGATGGCAAGAATAAAATATTCTAACCTGACCTACAAAACCTTACAATTAAAGCAGAATTTGCACTCAATCAGGGAGATTCAATAAAAGTTCTTATTAAAAATGGTGCTAATTTTGCCCCAACCAATCACATCTTAGTTAACATTTGAAAGCTAACAACTGGGAGCGTAATCCCCTTACCCCAATTCCAGCGCGTTCAGAACTCAGATACCCTATTATACATGGTTGCTAGATGGTATTCCATCTGTTCATACATTGTTGCGGAACACTCTCTTATCTGTAGGTTCATTACATTTGAGAAGGGTTACTATACTATGGAAACATAGATGTGTAGAAGGTTTTAAACTCATTAAGAATGTGCATAGTAGGTATCTGTACCTTATATTGCTAGTTGATTTTAGGATTGTTTTTGTGTATATATGTTAAGATATTGTAGAAATTGTGTTTTTATATTCCCCCTTCTATTGTGTCCTATTTGGGTTAGTCCTGGGATCTTTTCCTATTTAAGGTGAACTTAGTGGGATATCCCAACAGGAAGTGACGTAGTCACGAAACGTGTCAGGCAGCTTCCCCTTCTACCCTTCCTCTTCCTACACCCCAAGGACCAAACTATGTGGATTGTCGATGCTTTGATTACCGAATAAAGATGAAAGTTTTTACCAGCCGCATGATGCTTGTCCTATTACACTTAATCTGATTGGTTGCTGCAAAATTAGCACCATTTTTAACGATAAGAACTTTTAATGAATCTCCCTGAATATGTTTAAAATAATGCTTAGGCTCAGGCCATCAATGTATTCTATTAACATAATGTGGAGTACAGAGCAAAGTCTCACCTGATTTGTCTTTCAAAGGCTGCTTGTCACTCTCTGGCTGTTTGGTCAGGGCTTGTATTAACTGAAGCTTCTGCTGCAGCACAGAAGCAGAAGACTGTCCATGGTTTGTGTCCTTCTCAAAGGCAAATAGAATAGTTTCAGTTTTTTTAAAATTAAAGTATTTTTAACTGTAGCCAAAAACAAAGGACTTTAATATGAAAGGAAAATAAAGGGGCTTTCATTTGATCCCTCGGCTCTGCAGTACATTTAAAATATATAATTTTCTGCAGTTAAAGTAACCCCACCCACCCTAAATGCTAGGGTTATAACTTTAAAAAGTGCACAGAAACAAACTTTCCCACCTTCGTTCCCTTGGTGCTCTCAACAACCAGCGTCTGTAATTGGCCGACTAAGACGCGGCTGCCGGTCCAGTCACTATTGCTACTCCGTTCCTGGAAGTAGTAATAGAGGCAGAGGAAACAAAGGTTGGTTAGTCTGTTTTTGTGCAGTTTTTTAAGTTAAAGCCCTAGCATTTAGGGTTGGAGGGTGGTCCCCTACACTACAGAAAATTTTATTTTGGGGTGCAGATACCATTTAAGCTCAGGCTAAACAAGTCCAATGTCATTGTTTATTGCCAGCAGCAAATAGATTAAACCATTAAATCTCTCTTGAGGCAGTATTGCCACATTATTTCTAGGTTTGAAAATAATGGAATAATTCCTTCTCTGCATTTTACTTATCTTATATCCACATTTAAAAAAAAGACCATAACGAACATGCGTGTATTTCCAAAAGAAATGTTAATACATGTTTAAATACACATTTAAAATCAATATAACTTTCAGTACAAGGGATTGAGTTAGAGACAGTTCAGTGGAAATAATCAATATTTGTTAAATTGTTAGTTTGTGTAATGCCTTCTTAGTTATTCTACATATTCTCTCCCATTCTGAAAAATTAGTTGATTTCATACCCTTTGCTGTTCCCGGCTGTTGACATTAGTGAGCTGACATTTCAGGTTCTAATGGTCCTTCTTCCCAGGATGTACCACATGTTTGGAATGTTCCTAACAGTTATTTCTACTGATTGGCTGTTGGATGGGTCAAACATGCTCAGATCTCTACTGAGCAACTAAATCAACCCAGGCATTGGGTCAAGGGCAAGACCATAACGGTCTCTACTAGGGGTCCTGCAAACAGGAGGTCAGTATTTCGGTTGCATTTATTTATACAGACAAAATGCTGAATTGGCAGATTAAGGTCATTGGGATGAAAAAATACTGCTCTTTTTTCTGAAAAGTATATATATTTGCAATGAACTTCACCTTTAATCACATTGAGCAGTAACTGCAGGGATTTATACAAAATGTGGTGTGTTTTAGGAAGACAATTTAATCAGCAGTTTCTGGGCGAACAGTGGGGGAAAATATGGAGTTACCTCTCAAACTACATAATTAAATAAAGTCATTGGTTTCCTAGTGAAGTGAGATCTGCCTTCTCAGGAGAACTAAAGTCTCAAAAAATCAAGTTCAGGTGATTTACATGATAATGGAGACCTAAACCAATTATTAGTACATTCATATATGCCAACACTGTGCTGACTTTCTTACTGCAGTCGGTGTTGTCAAATTGTTGGGGCAAGTGTCAAATAAAGAACTAAATTCTCTTTTAAAGCAGAATTTCAGAATATACCGTATATACTCAAGTATAAACCAAATTTTTTTACCTTTAAAATCATCTTGAAAGTCTCCCCTCAGTTTATACTCGGGTCTGTGCTGATCTGGAAGCTGCTGGACAAAATCACATAGTCCTGGGAAAACAAAAGCTGTACCCTGTAACACAGAGAAACCTCTTGATTTCAGTGGGTTAGGCAATTGTTGTCCTGCTCACTCAGATCAGCCCAGACTGCAAGGCAAATGGGAAAAAAAAGATCTTTAAGTGTTCAGGCTGCACAGAAATGTATGGAGGTCACATCTATCTATGGGGCTGTGAATGGGATTTTCTATGGGGCTGTGTATGGGACTTTCTTTGGGGCTTTCTATTGAACTTTCTATGGGACTGTGTATGGGACTTCCTTTGGGGCTGTGTATTGGACTTTCTGTGGAACTATCTATGGGGCTTCCTATGGGAGAAAGTCAACCCTTGATTTATACTTGAGTCAATAAATTTTCCTAGTTAATCAGTTAAAGGTACCTTGGTTTATATTCAGGGCGGTTTTTACTCGAGTATATACGGTAACTATTTTCCAGACACAAGGATCTATTCACGGATACAATCCATCTCTCACGTTGTGAAATAATTCACATATTTAACTGCAGCAAGCTATAGTTACTTTTCACTTTAACTCCAGCCTTCCCTTTCCATACACTGAGCAAGAACTTACATTTTAGGTTTACATACAGATCAACTTAGTATTACATTAAAATTATACATCTATACTAGCAAAAGAATAATTATAGTATAATTTTCACCTGTGAGGTATCTAAATCGGTAGCACTGGTTGTAGGATAAGATGATGTTTCTGGGGATGTTGTGCTGTTCACCTAAAGTCATAAAATAAACATTTTGTTCTATAACATGCTATTGATGTGGTTAATAAGGTGCGGGTAAATTAAATTCAGAGTAAACTTACAACATATTGGAAAGGCAACAGATGAAATTATGAAGGAGCTAAAAAGATTTTGGGGACTAAAAACGAGAACTAAAGATTAAATACCATAAAAATTCTTAAATCATCTCCAAGAAATACACATGTAGGTAATGATGCCCTTAAAGTCCATACCCCCAAGCAGATCCCTTGTCAATTGAAAACATGACTAACATCAACATATTGATATAAAAGTCTGTCAGAAATCCGCAATTCCATAGTAACATAGTAATGCAGGTTAAATACATATGTCCATTTAGTCCAACCTTTATAGCCCAATCTTTAACCCTAACAGTGGATACAGAGGAAGACAAAAAAAACTGAAAGGGAAGGGGGAACCTTCCTGGATCAACCATATATTATTTAATACCAGTGATTCTCAATATTTTTTTAGTTTTAGAAACTTATCCAGCCCACTTTTAAAGGTATTCAGCGAACTGGTCATTACCACATTTGCTGAAAGACTTTTTTTCTTCTAATCTTAAAGGATGTCCACAAGTCCTCTAATATGACCTATTGGTGAACAATGCACCAGAGAGTTTATTATACAGTCCATTAATATATTTGTTTGCATCATATCACTGTGCAAACAATGCTACTCCAATGTAAACAGCCCTAACTTGTCTAATCTGTCTGCATAGTCAAGCCCTTCCATTCCCCTTATTATTTTAGTTGCTTATCTCTGAACTCCTTCCATTTCCTAGATGTCTCTTTTATATTTGGAATTCCAAAATAAGGCCTTTCTTTGTAAAGAGGTTAAATAATTTTTTTCCCTTGAATATATCCCCCTCTTTATACAAGACATGCTAGATCTAGCCATTGCTGTCTGGCACTGTTTGCTACAGCCAAGTCTGTCATTTACTAGAAGCCCCAAATCTTTTCCCAATAGAGATTAACTTTTTCACTTAGCATTTATGGTGTAGGTGGCACAAGGATAGTGAAACCCCAAATGCATCACCTAAAATTTATCAACATTAAATCTCATCTGCCACTCAGATGCCCATTTTGATAATCTATCCAAAGCTCTGCATAGTTGTGTCATCAGCAAACACAGACCCTGCACTCAATAAGTACCCACCGAACGACCCCTGACTATTCGGACATCGCAGGTGTTCGTAGGGGTCGGTCGGGACTGGTAAAAATTGGCAGGTGTGTACGAACCTTAAGCCATTCACCCTGAGGCATACCAATTCTCTAACCATGTACAAATGTTTTTTTTTTCTAAACAGTTTAGATGCACTAATGGAGAAAAATCAGTTAGGAATGTAGCAATTTTGCTTTTACACTGGATCTCTCTTAGGCTGGGTATACTCTGGCTAATATTTTGACCCAATTGACCGTCCGCTATAAATGACCAGTCGGCAGATGTTATTTTGCCGTTACTGATCATACAGTCCACTATAGACCGGACGATTGGTCAAAACCTACTGTCCTGTCTGACATATTGAATTCGTCAACATTTCGGGACAATGAACCGAAATTTCAGTCACTGCAGTCAACTGGGCCAGAATATAAGACCATGTGTACACAGCCTTATTCTTAAGTGATCACTAGACTTTAGTTCTTCTTTAAGCATATAATTTACAATGCATCTTTGTCCAATCCTCTTTATGCTGCTTCTATAAAAAGGAGGTAATTTCAAGTGTTCATATGCAAAAATACATTACTTACCTGACTGACAGATCCATTCTCTGTCTTGTTTACAAAATACAGATTATTCTCAACCAGGGCAAATCTTTGGTTTAAATCAGACAGTGCAGAGTCTACATTATGTAATTTCAAATCATTCTGTTTTTGATACTGCAGGAAAGTAGCATTTATATCATCTACATTGTTCTGAAGGAAGAGGACATCCTGCTGGTATAAGCACACAGAAAAAAAAAACAAAACAGGTGACCAAATTTATAACTAGATACATGACTTAAAATTACAAAATGTATATAGCTATAAATAAAATGTACTAAGATTTACATATGACAAACAATGAAAGAATGAAAAAATGCATATGGTTAAGAGACAAAAGAAGTCATTTCAATTATTTTTATGCACTTACCACATCTTTTTGCAATGTTTCAACTTTCTTTTTTTGTTCTTCTGTGACTGTCTGCATAGTTTCTACATCATTGTGAACACTGGTTAGTGTGTTACCCAATGTGGCAACACTCTGAAAAGTAAATTATAATAAATTACAGCTTTTTAAATAATGTAATTGTTAGAGAAATATATTCTCATAAAGAATTAGAACTGAAATAATTGGAATAATAATCCCTTGCAACGCTTATTTACATGTTTAAAAGGTCCTATTTGCAATAGCCCATCTGGACTATAGTCCTAGGGTCTTGTATTACTTTCAATTAGGAACATGAAAATTCTGGAAATAAATAAAACAGAACAGCGAAATACAATTCTTTGAAAGGGGTAATAGTCCGCCTACAATATTAGACAATTATCTACACAGAAAGTGTTTATCTCTGGTTCCAAGTTTAGCTGAAAGATACATTTTTAAAAATGATCTCTATATTTCACAAATACTCTTATTCATTAAAGGGCATCTAGTTGGAAAATGTAATTTTTTTTTCTATGTGTTCTATAATTTCCCCCAACCCCCAGAGTACCTTTCTTCAGTTTCCTCCTCTGTCCCAAGATATAAATAAGTAAAAAGAAGTCAAGATTTCAATACACCCCTCCTGCTTGAGCTGTCAATCAAATCCCCTAACAGCATGCTGGTGTAGTGTGTAAGCTTACACAAGTTATACAGCAAGTCTCCCAATGACTCCTTCATGCTCACAAAAATGCTTATACTGGGTTTAAAACAGTAAAGGGAAGGATAATGAAGCACCTTTTACTGTCAATGGGAGATCGGGCTGCAGTGATAAGGCATAACTGGGTCTCTTCAAACTCCCCTCCTACTAATTATGTTGCAAGTATCTCCAGAACAGAGAGACTTCCTCTCTACAGGCTTACATATGGAGGTTTTTTTTGTTTACAAAGTTGTGTGTAGGAGGATTAATGCGCATGAGCGGTTTGTTTCAGGCCTGGTTCCCCATTCCCCCTCCCCCAGAGAGGGGAGGGGGAATGGGGAGCTCTGCAGTAAATCAGACTGTGTGCAAACATGGAGCCACAGAGGAAGGTGGGAATAAGGCAGTACACAACAAACCTTTTTTTATGTCTGGATTGAAGCAATGTATAAATATCCCTATAGATGCCCTTTAAACAGTTTAATTATTAGCTCTGTCCTGCTCATTGATCTGTGTTCGGCAGGTTGGCCCACTAACATGTACTTGCAAGTCAGCTAAAACTACTATATAAGCCCTTCAAAAACATCACAAGACTTGCTTAATTCAATTAAAAATAAATATTAACCAATTATCACCTTTTGCAATTCCTCCATTGTGTTAGGGAGATTAATAAGCTGAGACGCAGACTTTATGGTGGCTTTGAGATTATTTACTGCAGTTGTTAGCACTGCAATCTAAAAAATATGAATAAAAATACTTGTATTAAAATTACACAATGCAAAATCACGGTTTTAATATACAAGTACGATAATGAATCCCACACACACAGAAAAAAAAATTGTTAATTTTATACAGGATAAAACAGAAATGCGTACAACCAAACAACCCTAACACACACTGGGTGTCCCTGAGATCCTCCCTCAGGAAAAAGGCAACTAGGAGCGAATACACACTAACTAGGCACCAAACAATACAACCCACTAGCACCCTGTATACAAAATAATAACACTATACATATAATATATATAACCCCTACAGTCACTATATATAGATATATAAAAGGTCCAGAAGATTTTTAGGCACAATTGGCCTAAAAAATCCCCAAATAGACAATTACATAAATAACATCAGTATTCAAAATATAGGCTGACCAGCAAATAATGCAAATCACATCATAAATCATCACTTAAAAAGTACATGCATGTATCTAAAAATATATATCTATAATAGAGAAAGTATTTCTTCAATAAGTCCTGCCCAGTATAATTCCTGATGCCTGGTAAAATCAATTTAGTTCCAAAAAGAGCAAGGCATAATCCAGATAAAAATGTATCCTAAATGCAATCCATTATCAGGGTGATTTAATAACACTGGTTGTTATATATAATGCGATTAGAGTCAGTAACAAAAGTTCCTTGAGTATACAGATAGAGTTACTTAAGAAGATTATATCTCACCATACTTCAGCCCCCTATCTTAAAATCCGGAGCAATGCTGCCTCAATCCCGTGACACTTGGGATTTCTCAGCAGAATAGATTTTGCTGTCCCGGTTTTGCGATGGGGTCGTTCATCCAAAAGCCACGTGGTGCACACACTAGTCCCGGACAGATGATGTCAGTGCGACGCATTTCGTTCAAATCGAACTTCCTCAGGCAAGCGACGTGTGTCCGGGGTTCCCTTCATTTAAATCAGAATCTTTTGAATGATGTAACTTTATTTATCTGGAAAGTCCATATCCTGGACATCTCTAAGGTAATTCACCCATCGGTGCAGTCCAGAGTTTCCATTTGCTACAGTTAGTACACCTACCGGCTGTAACCCTTTCAGTGCTGGCTAGCATAATGGTAAATAATGCATCCGATATTCCAGAGTTTGTTATAATAAAAAATCTGTATCAACAGTAAAGGGATAGCTACAGTAGAAAATATATACCATCGGTCCATAATCGATGATAGTGGAATATCTAATCAATCAGTCCATACCTACAACAACCATTCACCCCGATGTCCCAGGACTCTGAAGATAATAGAGATCCATATCAATATTAAAAATAATAATAATAATAGCTGCAAAGTTCCACTCAAACAGAGGTAACAGTATGGCAGTCTTTAAAGGGCATGTCCACCCCGAAATTGAACTTTTGATATGTGGTAGGGCATGCTCCCCCAGCCCCAACCGCATTTAGAAAGTCCCCAGATCTTACTTACCTGCCCTCTCTCCTCCGCTGCAGTGTTCAGGCCCTCTGCTTGCATGGAATTGAAAGCAGGGGGTGGGACCGGCAGCCACGTCCGTGATTGGCTGAGAGGCAGGGAGGGCTGCACTGAGCATGCCTCAACCTTGATGAGGTTGAGGAAGTCTCAGGCACAGCATGAGTCACACACTGCTCCTACACAGCAGTTTCCTGGACTTTGGAGGGGCACAGCAGGGGAACTATTTTGAGCAGGAATGTAAGGTAAGGATTGTTTTAAACTACTTGATGTGGCCAGTAAGGGGTTAAATTTTAGTTTTGGGGGTGGACATGCCCTTTAAGCATTTTCACCATCCTCTGGGCACAGTACAATTAGATGATTTATATCAACATTTATTTTACTGAATATTCAGAAAAAACAAAAAAACACTACCACGGGGCAATGCAACATTATCTGAAATATTATTGAATTCCCCTGTAGAGAGAAGATAAAATCCTTGGAGTGTTCTGGAACTATCTTTATACATATTCCTTGCTACAGTAGCACCCAGTTCTTTATATATATATATTAAAACGAAGATCAGGGCACCTTACTCCGCCCCTGGTGCTACCCAAAATTCAATAAATAGTTCAAAAAGCAACAAAGAGGTAGGTGCACACAAGGGGTCTAATCAATGTATATTTTTTAATAGTGCAATAACTAGGCAACGTTTCGGTCCACGTCTAGGACCTTTATCAAGCCAACCAAACAGTGAAATACCACAAGTGCTACTTACACATTCAACAAAGAGTAAACCCCACCCACTGAGCTTAGATCCACCAATCACATGACCCACTTTTTAACCATTAAAGTGCCTAAGTGCTAACATATAAGTGCCTAAGTGCTGAACATAGAATAGCCTTTTGTTTGCAGTACAAATTATACCTTATTGGGCACCGATATCCGAAAAAGCCTGGTTGATAATTGGCGCATCCTTAGAGCTGACCCAGCCCTAAAATCCAAGTTACCGGAAAGACCCACAATAGGGTTTAGACATCACGTAATTTACGGGATATTTGGTCAAAACGTGACCTATACATCATATAGACCAACCCGACATGGCTACAGGACAGCAAGTAGGTTGCTTAAGCGTCCACCAAATGTATTCCTGCAAGTATATGATAAACAGGCAAAATGTTTAAACATCCACATAAGGATAAACGGATGATGATTAGACAGCATATTACATGCCAGACTACACATGTGGTGTATGCTATTTGGTGTCCTTGTAATCTGATGGATATTGGAAAAACGGAACTCACATTAAGATTGCGGATGGACGGTCATCGATCGGCCATAAACACAGCCTATAGGGATAACAAGACGATAAAACCTGTAGCAAAGCACTTTCTGGAGTATGGACATAAACTGGATGACTTGAAATTTATGGGTATTGAACATATTCCCCTTTCTTCTAGAAGGGGGGACAGAACAAAACTATCCTAAGAAGACTTTTGGATAAGTACCTTAACCACCATTACACCGGATGGACTCAATGAATACTGTTCATTTAAATGTTTCTTGACAGATAGATAGTCCCCTAGGTTAGAACTAAATGTATATGCTGTCGGTAGGCTTGAATTCGGTAAATGTGGGGTTTAATATTTTAGTCGTAGTACTGAGTTTAAAAATCTACTAGAGTTTAATCCATATTTTAATTATGTCTATTTAAATTTATATATTAATCGGGCTGATTTAAATTTATACAATAATCATGTTTACTTAAATTATGATCATGTTTACTGAAATATTGGAGTTTAAGCACTTTTTAACATAACACGAAGTAGGAGTATTGGAGTCTCTAAGCACTTTTTATAAGATTGTAATATGACACTAAGCTTTAGCACTTTATGTAAGTTATAGTGTTTTAAGTAATTATATATCACTTAATAGCAAATAATATGTTCAGCACTTAGGCACTTAAATGTCTAGCACTTAGGCACTTTAATGGTTAAAAAGTGGGTCATGTGATTGGTGGATCTAAGCTCCGTGGGTGGGGTTTACTCTTTGTTGAATGTATAAGTAGCACTTGTGGTATTTCACTGTTTGGTTGGCTTGATAAAGGTCCTAGACGTGGACCGAAACGTTGCCTAGTTATTGCACTATTAAAAATAGACATTGATTAGACCCCTTGTGTGCACCTACCTCTTTGCTTTTTGAAATTATATATATATATATATATATATATATATATATACACACACACACACACACACACACACACACACACACCTCCACAAAAAACAAAAAAATAGAAGCACACCTACAAGGCCGTCATCAGGACTAATATACTGCACAGATAATCCAGTTTAAATAGCTACCCTGTGACCAACCCACCATCACACCCCAACCCTGAATAAAATATAACCCAAACACCAATCTCAGAAAAACTACATAGAAAATACATAAAATATATAATAAAAACCACAGTAATGTAAGAAATCGGCATCCAAATACCTGCTCAATCTTAATAGGACTATACAGCAAGAACATATCATAAATCATATTGGAGACGCAGATCACCAGGTCACTAACACTTCCGGTCGCATCACAGCACACAAAGCCTCGCGAGAAGAGGTCCAGCCGGGCCTCTCCGCAGACAATGCCTCTTCTCGCGAGGCTTTGTGTGCTGTGATGCAACCGGAAGTGTTAGTGACCCGGTGATCTGCGTCTCCAATATGACATCTCATATTCCCACCTCACTAAAGAATATAATTTATAACTAAATAAAGATGCAATGAGTCTCACTCGCCAGGTGAATCAATTTAATGTGAACCACACATCAGTACAACATTTTGGGGGGAACTTACCCCTTTCCACAGGTGGGACTGTGAAAAAATGCAGCCTTTCAAGATAAATGTGGAGGGTCTGTAAATGAGCACACACTAATAGGTTTTGTATATCAAAAAATCTTGCAACCTCAACTCTGGACCGATACCTAGTTTATGTATATGCTATAGTTATGAGGAGTATATAAAATGAAAACCTTATAGCTACAAAGAAAGGCTGTAAGTCTAAAGTAGCCAATACAATATATTTTTGAGTAAAACACTTTTTAAGTGGCAAGATGGCAAAACTTACCTTCGAGTTTAAAAGGTCTAGGAGTATTTTCAGGATTAAGCAAGATCCTTAAATATTTTTTTTGCAGAATTTGGACAAAAATGAACTGTTAGCAGAAGGGTACGCTGAATATGAAAAATGGGAGCAGTGTAAGTTTTATTTTGAATAAGTGAAACTTAAATTTGGGGACTACAAACAAATATGTAAATTAGGTTTACCTGTTTATTAATTTCTGTAATATTATCCCAGAGTTTGTTCAGTCCTGTGTCTCCGGTAATAATATCATCCAAATGTTTTTGCTTTAAAAGCAAATCTTCATTTATTTTTGGAATCTCTTCCAGAGAACTTTTCTGATTGGACTCCACTACAAAACACACAGAATTATAGGATGTTTCAATATCTAATTACATCATGCATGCATGAGTACAATACATATCCACGGCGGCATCCCTTACTAAATAAAAGTTATTAAAAATGGTGCTAATTCATTTAGGCGTTATGAAAACTGCATTATTTGGGGTAGCATTAAATATGTTACAACACATGATTAAAATAATCTTAGTTGAATGTTCAACTACACTTCCCAGAACACTATTTGCTGCCCATGATGCAAGATGCATCAGGCCAGAGATGCAATTTTGGTAAACCTAAAGAAGAACTAAACTTAATTTTTTTAAAATCCTTATATGAAAGCTTTTCCCCCTAGAACACCTACATATTGTAAGATTCTTCACTAGTTAGTTGCTTTTACATACAAGTGATAAATTATTTAACTAAGAAGGCTTCCATGTTTTGCCAATACAACTCAAAGCCCATGTAGCCTTCAAAAAGCCTTATGGGCATGTGCACCTATTACCACATTACCATTATGTTCCTAGCAAAAAATAAAGATTCTACATGTACTATTTTTTCCACAAAGTATCTCTCTTCGGTTAGCGGTAAAAGCTCTTTTAGCAAGACAGAGGTTCAATTCCTCAGACGTACTTTAATTTTTTACTAAAAAAGGAGATTTTGTTTACTCACTGTAAAATCTTTTTCTCTGAAGCTGAAGGGGGACCTAGGCACAGCAGGGGACGTCTTAAAGTCCCGAACAGTAAAGGGGGGGCAGAAGAATTTAATCCTCTGCTGCTTGCAGCACAAGTTGACCTACGGTCGTCTGTTGAAGCAAACACATCCAGCCTGTAGAACGTTATGAATGTGTTGATTGAAGACCAGGCGACTGCTCTGCAAATCTGATCTATGGAGGCTCCCCGACGAGCTGCCCATGAAGCTCCAAGTGCCCTGGGACAGTGAGCTGCAACCCGCAAGGGGGGAGCATTTCCAGCTTCAGTATAACATCTTGAGATGACACTACGAATCCATCTTGTCAGAGTTTGAGGCGAGGCTCTGGAACTTTTGTGAGGCCCTGTTATGAGGACGAACAGCGACTTGGAAGAACGAAAAGATTCCGTTCTGGAGATGTATATCCAGAGAGCTCTGTCTACGTCCAGTGAATGTAACCTCTTTTCTTGAATAGAAACTGGCCGAGGATATAGAGCTGGGACGATGATTCTCTGACTCAGGAAACTACTTTAGGTAGAAAAGTTGGGTTAGGCCGAAGAACTGCCTTTTCCTTGTGGAAGGAGAGACAGGATGGTTCCACCGACAGAGCTGCCAGCTCTGATGCCCTGTGTATTGAGGAAAGAGCTAAGAGAAAAAGCGTTTTCCAAGAGAGGAGAGAGCGCTACCGACAAGAGGTTCGAAGGGTGGTCCTTGTAGAACCAGGGGAATATCCCATGGTTGTACAGACTGTCTGCGTGGAGGACGAATCTGAGCCACCCCCTGTAAGGTTTGCACATCCTTTCGTGATGCCAGTCGCCGATGAAAGAAAATTGACAGGGCTGCAATCTGAACCTTTAAGGCACTGAGGGACAGTCCCTTATCCAATCCTGCCTGTAGAAAATGTAGTATTCTAGATAGGACAAATTTCCTAGAGGAAAACCCCTTGGAAGAGGTCTCTGCCATATTCGGTGGTGGACTTTTGCTGACGATAATTTACCCATGAGGGAATGCCTCTCTTGCTCAGAATGGAGATTTCAATAGCCACCCCATCAAATTTAGCTGTTTAAGATCCGGGTGGAAAAAAGGACCGTGAGAAAGAAGGTCTGGACGGAGGGGAAGGGGAAATGGTTGGTCCCGTGATATTCTTAGAAGGTCTGTGAACCAAGCCCTTCATGGCCACCTGGGAGCTATGAATATGGTTGTGGTTTCATGGCTATTGGAAGGAAGGCATACACTAACTGGATCTGCCATGGAACCACCAGTGCAACTATGAGGTACACCAGAGGATCTCGCACAAAAGAGGGGAACCTTGCAGCTGAGGTGCGACGCCATGATGTCTATTTCCACACCGACGAGTCAGATTTGTGAACACGTCCTGATGAAGAGACCCCCGGATCCAGAGTGTGGTGGCTGAGGAAGTCCGCTTCCACGTCCAGAATCCCCGGATTCCTTGGTGGTTGATGTATGCCACCGCTCATTGTTTGAGCTAAAGTTTTTACATGTGTTGAGGCCAGGGCGAGGCATGATGCTTTGATCAGCAGATCGTCTAAGTAGGGTAGAAGGAAAATACCTTGCAGGCGAATGAAAGCTGCCTGACAAGCCATCACCTTGGTGAAGACTCGAGGGGCCGATGCAAGGCCGGAGGGGAGGGCCGTAAACGGATAGTGACGCTTTCCCACTGCGAATATCAGAAAGCGATGGTGGCCCTGCCAAAAGGGAACGTGTAGATAGGCGTCTTGAATTTCGAGGGACGCTAAGAAATCTCCTGGCTCTATGGCCAGAATAACCGACGGTAGCGATTCCATCTAGAAATGGACCTTCCTGGCATGCATGTTAAGCTCTTTGATGTCTTAGACCGGGCGGAATGTTCCGTCTCTCTTGGGAACTAGGAAATGGTTGAAGTAGAAACCTGTAAGAAGTAGATACCGGGACTATTACCTTGGACCGCAATAGTAAGGATATTGCCTGGTTTGGATAGCGCTCTGGGTAGCTTGGACGGAAAGAAACGTCTTGGGGGAGGAGAAATCAACTCTATTCGATATCCTTGGGAGATAACGTCCAGAGTCCATGAATGGGTTGTTCCACGCTTCCCGAAAAAATCTCAGCCGTCCTCCCACCCAAGATGAGGGTGGATAGTCATGCCGATTATGGTTTTCCCCCAGGGGGGCGAAAGGATCCCCCTATTGGACCAGGGTCTGGAAAACGTTTGTCTTCTTGGAGGGGCCTGGACTGATTGCTCTGCAGGAGTTCTTGGGGCAAAAGGAAGGGTGCCTATGGGAGATAGGTAGCCTACGGGGTCTGTTTTTGAACCTCATTTAAGGCCTGTCCCATGAGCGATTAGCTCTGAGCGATTTTCTGTTTTAAAGAGATTTTTCTGTTTTTAAGAGAATTGACAGCGTTAAAAAACTAAAGCGTTCATTAACTGTGGTTGCAGCCTAGTAAATGTACTAACCTAACACTATTTATTTCTAGGAGGGTGCCTGTGTAAGTAATTAATCACTAGTGTATTTTTATTTTTTTTTACTACTTACTGCTTGAATAAGGTGGTAGGAATTGTTTGAGTAAACTCAAAGCACTGGATTACTAAAACAAATACTTGTGTTTAAAAAAACACTTACCTGTGGAGCGGGGGCTGGTAGGAGACAAAGGAAAGGGTTTTTTTTCTCTCTCTCTCTGATTGGATGGGGGTGTAACTAATTGGTTTAAATTGGCTGAGGCCTGTTGGCTCTGGTTGGTTTTGAACCTCATTTAAGGCCTGTCCCATGAGCGATTACTCTGGAGTGCGATTTTCTTCTTTTTTAAAAAGTGATTTTTCTGTTTTTAAGAGAATTGACAGCGTTAAAAAACTAAAGCGTTTAAAACAAGAAAGCGTTTAAGAACAACACTATATCTCTGCTGTGTCTCTGCTGTGTATTGCTGTTTAGTATGGACAGTTTTGTTGGGGCCGCGCAATGTGCATCCTGCCGCATGTATGGGATCTTGGAGCAGCCGCCCCAGGGGACCTATGTATGTGTCAGATGTGAGTGGGTTGCCCATTTGGAATCTGAGGTACAGAGTCTAAGGGGTAAACTTGCAGCATTGCAGGACTTGGCAAACCTGGAGGAAATGCAGGTACTGGCAGGGGCCAGTAAACTGGTGGGTGGAGATGGGGCAGATAAGGTGGAGAAGGAAGATAGATTTGTAAGGGTCACCAGGGAACAGTGTGTTGTCTGCCTGGTGCTAGGGTTCGACATGTGGTGGATCGTGTAGACAGATTATTGGGTGGGGCCAGGTGTGACCCGGCGGTCTTTGTTCACATTGGTGCCAATGACAAAGTTAGAGGTGGAGGTGAGGTCCTTAAAAATGATTTCCGAGAATTAGGGGCCAAGTTAAAAGCAAGGACCTACCATGGTAGTGATTTCAGAATACTACCGCAGCCACGTGCTACGCTAGGGAGCTCAGGAGTATAATGCGTGGCTAAGAGAGTGGTGTAAAGGAGATGGGGTTTGGGTTTTTAGAGAACTGGGCTGACTTTTCTGTTGGCTACAGGCTCTTAGTATGTACTGATTGCACCTCAATGGTGATGGTGCAGCTGTTTCGGGGAAAGATGGCTAGGGGTTTGGAGGAGATTTTAAACTAGGTATGGGGGAGGGAACATTTAACTACACAGGGGTAGATAGAGAAGTTAGGGATCTGGGGGCTAGTAACACAACGGAGGGAGGAGAAGGAGGAGGGGGAGCATAGAGGAAAAGGAGGCATGTACGACCATGTATGGAAGTAAATCAATTGATAATCAAAATGTATGTTTACAAATGCAAGGAGTCTGGCTGGAAAAAACCGGCGAACTTGAAATAATAGCGTTAAAGGAAAGGTATGATGTAATTGGTATAGCAGAATCATGGCTTAATGATTCACACGACTGGACAGTAAATATTGAAGGTGTACTCCTTATTTAGACATGACCGAGTTAATAAGAAGGAGGAGGAGTGTATGTATGTTAAACAGGAATTGAAGCCAAATTTAAAAGATGGAATAGGGGGAGCAAACGATGCGGCAGAAACATTATGGGTGGAACTGTGTACAGGAACCAAGAGGTAGGTAAATTAATTGTTGGAGTGTGTATAAGCCGCCAAATGCCGGGGAAGAGGTGGAAATGAATCTCCATATGCATTTGGCGAAGGCTGCTGGTATGGGGCATGTTCTGGTTATGGGGGATTTTCACTACCCTGAAATAGATTTGGAGTAATGGAACTGCCAGCACCTCAAAAGGTATAAAGTTCTTAAATTTCCTATATGAGCATTTTTCTTTCACAGATGGTAGAAGTTCCTACGAAAGAATGCGTTGTTGGATCTGGTGATATCTAATAACCCAGAGCTCATTTTGGAGATGAAGGTAATGGGAACTTAGGGAATAGTGACCATGATATAGTGTCATTTAATATAGGTTGCAGAAAACTAAAGTACACTGGCTTAACAAAAACTTTAACTTTAGGAAAGCTAATTTTATGCTTTTAAAGGAATCGCTCCTGCTCAGATTGGGGGAACTGTTTTCTAGTGTAAAGATACTGAGCAGATGTGGACCACTTTTAAAGGGATATTAAACTATAACATTTCCAAATCGGTACCTTTAGGAAACAAGTGTAAAAAAATTAGGTCCCCTCCTGCATGGCTTAATGCTCAGGTAAAAGGGAAATGGAAAAAAAGAAAAGGGCTTTTAAAATTTTTGAAAGCAGAAGGCACAGAACAGGCTTACAGGGACTTCAAAAGTTGTAATAAAGAGTGCAAGAAAGCAATTAAACTAGCTAAAATAGAAATGAAATACGGATTGCCGAACAAAGCAGTCCAACCCCAAGATGTTTTTTAAGTATATAAATGGTAAAAAAATGAGGACTGAAATGTGGGACCATTAATAATGGAGCTGAGGTGGTGTAGAGGATGCCGAAAAGGCTAATCTGCTAAACCGTTTTTTTACAATCGGTTTTTAACTGTTGAGAATCCTTACAGCAGGGATTGTAACAATGTGCAGGGAGGAAATGAAGAGTTGAGGGATAAGACATGCTAGGCACACCAGTCTTAATCGTGAAAAGTAACCTTTAATGGTAACGTTTCGGAACCATGTGGTTCCTTCCTCAGACCAAACAGAACTCTGTTCTGTTTGGTCCGAGGAGGAACCACACTGGTTCCGAAACGTTACCATTAAAGGTTACTTTTTTCACGATTAAGACTGGTGTGCCTAGCATGTCTTATCCCTCATCTATGTATCTGCTAGCTACAGAGCTTAGAGCACCCAGCATGGAATAATTACTGATTGGTTTTGATGTTTAGGTGTGCAGGATCCTACCCCTCTCTGAAATGAAGAGTTTTCACATTGGATAACAGAGGATATGGTACGGAATCAATTAGACAAAGTTAATATCAATAAAGCGCCAGACCAGATGGATTGCATCCTAGGATTTTAAAAGAGCTTAGTTCAGTTCTAGCAAGACCACTGCTCTCTCATCTTTTCAGATTCGCTTTTGTCTGGGATTTGCCGCTGGATTGGAAAAAAGCCAATGTAATACCAATATTCAAAAAAGGTAGTCGTTCACAGCCTGGTAACTATAGACCTGTAAGCCTAACATCAGTGGTAGGGAAGGTGCTGAAAACTTTGTTACGGGATCATATCCTTGACTTTGTCTCCAGAGATCATCTTATTAGTAGTAGTCAGCATGGATTATGAGAAAGATCATGCCAGAAATTTAATTGGTTTTTATGAAGAAGTGAGTAAGAAGTTAGATTCAGGCACAGCTGTGGATGTGGTATATTTGGATTTTGCAAAAGCCTTTGATACTGTGCCACATAGGCGACTAATGTATAAACTGAGGACTGTTGGCCTTGAAGAAAACATTTTGTTCATGGATAGAGAACTGGTTATTGGACCGCAAACAGAGAGTGGTGGTAATGGAGCTACATCTATGTGGGCTAAAGTTCTAAGCGGAGTTCCTCAGGGTTCTGTACTGGGGCCGCTTCTGTTTAATCTGTTTATAAATGACTTAGAAGGGGGCATTGAGAGCAAGGTCTCTGTGTTTGCTGATGACACTAAATTATGCAGAGCTTTGGAAACTTCCAATGATGTCACGTGCTGCAAGCAGACCTAGATAGATTATCAAAATGGGCAGCAGAATGGCAGATGAGATTCAATGTTGATAAATGTAAGGTGATGCATTTGGGATTTAATAATCCCTGTGCCACCTACACCATAAATAACTCTGTGTTAAGTGCATCTGAAATGGAAAAATATTTGGGGGTTCTGGTAGATAACAGGCTTAGCTGTAGCAAACAATGCCAGGTAGCAACAGCTAGAGCTAGCAAGATATTATCTTGTATAAAGAGGGGAATGGAATCAAGAGAGAAAAATATTATTCTCCCTCTTTACAAGGCACTGGTAAGGCCACATTTGGAATATGCGGTGCAGTTTTGGAATCCCATATACAAAAGGGACATCTTGGAAATTGAGGCAGTTCAGAGAAGGGCAACTAAATTAATAAGGGGAATGGAGGGGCTTGAATATGCAGGCAGATTAGACAAGTTAAGGCTGTTTACATTGGAGAAGCGGCGGTTGCGTGGGGACATGATAACCTTATACAAATATATTAATGGCCCATACAGTGAACTCTCTGGTGCATTGTTCACTAATAGGTCATATCAGAGGACTCGTGGACATCCTTTAAGGTTGGAAGAAAAGAAGTTTCATCTTCAAGTTAGGAGAGGTTTCTTTACAGTGAGAACGGTGAAACTGTGGAACTCTTCCAGCAGAGGTGGTAATGGCAAGTTCATTGAATAACTTTAAAAAAGGCCTGGATAAGTTTCTAAAACTAAAAAATATTGAGAATTACTGGTATTAATGCATATAGATCTGGTTGATCCAGGGATACTTTCCGATTGCCGTTTGGAGTCAGGAAGGAATTTTTCCCCCCCTTTTTTAGCTGGGGTTTTTTGCCTTCCTCTGGATCAACTGTTAGGTAGGGTTAAAAAAAAAAAAAAAAAAAAAAAGGAAGGGAATAGGTTGGACTTGATGGACGAATGTCTTTATTCAACCTTAATTACTATGTTACTATGTTTTGGGGAAGATAGGAACTGCCCCCCCACCGTTGCTTGAGAGATTATTTTCTCTAGTTCGGGTCCAAAAAGCTGTCCACCTGAAAAGGGAAGACTGGTTAGGGCCTTTTTTGAAGCTGCATCGGCTGCCCAGGCTTTTAACCATAAGACCCTTCGTGTCACCGTTACGGAGGCCCGAGCGATTAGCCGGCTGGATTCTAAAGCTGCGTCTCCAATATAAACCGCCGCATCTGATAAATCCTGCATTATATCTAATAGGTAGGATTTTGTCGGGTCAGGACAGAGATCTTGATATAATTGATTGAGCCATACCTCCATAGCTTTTCCCATCCAAGCAGAGGCGAAGGTGGGTCTTAGAGCAGGCCCTGAGGCTGAAAAGGATATTTTTAATAGTGCCTCAATGCGGCGATCGTTTGGGTCTTTAAAGGTCGCCAATTCGGAAAGGAGGATGGTGGTGGCTCTAGAAAGTCGAGCCACTGGAGGGTCGACTATGGGAGGAGAGGCCCATCGATCTATGTCTGCCTTGGGAAAGGGGAACATAATGTTAAAGAGCCGGGACTGACGGGGTCGACGCTCTGGTTCAGACCAGACCATTCTTGATATATATCCTGATGAAGGTCAAAAACGAATTGCATCGATCTGTAAATTTAATTTATCTGTGTAAAGGCTTGCACTTATCCCCCTATTTGTATACTCTGCATTTTAGAATGTGCAGCAATGCATACCCAAGTGGCGCTATATAAATAAATTTATACAATAAGTTTATATTTTGAATGTTGGTGTTTATATATTGAATATGTTGCAGCATATGCGACATTAATCTGACAGTTTATCCTTCAGCATACACATCATTAATTTATCACTTATAACAGGGCTACAGAAAAGGGTTGTTTTGTTCAGCTTTCCTTGTAGAAAAAAAAAAAAAAAAAAAAACAGAACTATATTTTGTAAATATCCAGTTTAAAAAGGATTTAGAAAGCTTGTGCTTTTATGCACAATTTTTACTGTATATGAAAAGTTTATCTTTAATTTAATGTAGAAGGTGTAAGTACGTAATTGAAATAGGTTGCGATTTATCCTCATTGCTATTTGGCATGTGGGATACCCAGTTGGTGCAGGAGAAATTATTTTGGCCCTTATTGGACACCTTTCAAACCATGTATCTTCGTTGTCATTGGGCTGATGTTGTTTTTCCCTTTAGTTGCCCTATAGTTATCCTTTGAAGCCACTGCACAAAAGTTTTTTTGACTTCAATGAATTGATGCACACAGATTTTTTCCCCTTAATTGCCCATTAAAGAGCATGTCCACCCCCAAAACTAAAATTTTTAATAATTTTTAAAGCTAGCCACAAGCCTAAAAAGAAAACTTTTTCTCTCCCTAAGGCTGGGTACACACGGCCGGACTATTTGTCCCGACCGAGCGGTCGCTACGAGTGAGCGCTTGGCTGGGACAAATGTTGGTCGCGGCAAATGTGGTCGAATTTGCGACCGATCGATCGTGCGTTGTCGATCGATGACTGTCACGGCCAGGTGCCCCACACCAGCCGAAAATATCGGCTGGTGTGTACCCAGCCTAAGGTTGTCAACAACTGGCAAAGTCTGAACCTGCCTAGGGATTGAAAAAGAAACAAAAGTAACTTATCTTCCAACACATTACACCGTCACCTCCTAATACAGAAAAAAAAGCAGTGAATGAATTACCATACACTGTTGAGAGAGCAAAAAGTAAAATGCACAGAATCTAAAGTTTAGGCTTGCATGCTACTGACTGTTGCTTGCCTTGGCCTACTTCAAATCAATACTTACTTTCTCTGAACTTTTCCTTTAATGTATCCATATTCTCCTTTAAGACAACTTGCATCCAGACTAGCCCAAAACATGTCACAATACATGCTGTCAACACAACAAATCCACAAAGAGGGTAGCATATCTTACAGCACTGCAAAAAGTTTGCCCTAAAGAGAAAAAAAAAATATATATATCAGTTGAAATTTAACGACAATGATATTCACCAAAACCCGCTCCTCTTCTTTGGCAAAAGAATACATCAGAGAGATTTAACATTGTTTACTAATGGCTTTTGTGATGCAATAACGGTCACCCACTGGTTACTGCATTGCGCATATTCATAAATACATGCATTCCTAATCAGAGTACTCGTGGAACTTCTTGGCAAAATAAAACAATTTACACTAACATCGTTGCAATTCGTCTGACCCCAAGCCATGCTCAGGATATGATTTAAGACATGACCGCTTCCCTAAAACAGATAAGTTTCTCTTCCTGATGACGGCCCAATCGAGGACCAAAGCACGTAGACTAGCGTGATGTTTGCACATTAAATAATTAAATATTTTATACACAGACCCTGGAGTTCTCCGGGTATCCTGTTACCTTCTACATTACCTCTAAGCATCTAGAAACACCCAGGCGGACAAATGTAGTGAGCGACCACACCGGACTTATAAATATATTGCCAAATCTTTCAAAGTAGCAGCTTCTTTTTAATATATGACATGCCTAATGTAAACAGTAGTTTTTCATTCGTAGTGACAAAGTTTATTGCATTATCAGAAAATATCCAACATGCTTCATAAAATTTACCTGGGTCTTAAATTTGGGCACCCCAACAGAGATATTACATTAGTATTTCATTGAGCCTGATTTTGCAACTGTAACAGCCAGGGGGGCCTGGCTAGGATCTGAAAAGACCTGTGGCACTCCTGGGCACATGTGCCGTGCGTACCAAGGCCAGCAATTTTTAGGCCACACCTGTTTCTCCTCCCCAATTAAGACAAGCAGAGACATTGAGATAGACAGAAAGAGATAGCTAGCCGATTTGACATTTGTGAATATAAATCAATATATTAATATAGATAGACATGCAGATAGATATAAACACAGAGATATAGACTGTTATACAGAAGTGCCCACACAGACTGTTATACATAATTGCCCACACAGATTGGAATATTTAAATTGCCCCCCCCCCCTATGACTCCTATATGCTCCTCAAAAACACAGGCATACAAATGGGGCCCCAATTCTCCCCAAACCTTTAAATAAAGTAAAGCTCGAAAAAACAAAGCTGCGCATGGCCGAAGGTTCCAATTTGGTGTTGCAAGTAATAATTATTGAGTTACATGCATTGAAATTACAAGGCTGTTAAAATGTGTTTGCAGTGCCAGTTTCACATTTGATTTAATTTCAAACTAACTAAATACCGCTTCTATAAAAAAAAAAATCTTTGTTCAGAAAACACCCCAGTACTCAGATTTTCCTGCAAAATGAGACAACACTGTCATCTTTTTTGTTGAAGGTAGAGTATATCATATGACTGTATTTATTTTATTTGTAGTCCAATATGGCAATTCAAACAAGTGTTGTAACTCTTTATTAACAAACTGAACAGAAATGGATCACTCCTTAAAGGGCATGTCCACCCCCAAAACTATAATCCCCCCCAGTAATGGCCCCACCTGTAGTGTAGTGTAATCCTTACTTCACATCCCAGCTCCATAGGGTTCTCCTGTAGACCCCCCCTAAAGTCCAAAAAAACTGTCCACCAGGAGGCTAGCAGGGATCTGCCTGCTACCTTGCCTCCGGTAGATATTTGTCATGCGTACTGCAGCCCTTCTCCCCCTTCCCTCTCCCTCCCGTTCTAACTATCCCTCCCCCTAGCATGAAACCCCCTTAATATGATGTTCCCCCATGTCTGGCAGCCCCAACCGCATATTTTTATTTTCCAAAAGCTCCCACAACTCTTACTTACCTCTCCTCTTTCCTCCGCTGCACTAATGACCGGCAGCCGCGTCCGTGATTGGCTGCCGCTCAGCCAATCACAGACGCGACTGCCGGTCCCGCCCCTCTGCTTGCATTCTCGCAAGCAGAGGGCCGGCAGTGCGGCGAGGAACGAGGGGAGTAAGTAAAGTTTGGGGACTTTTGGAAAATAAAATATATGCGGTTGGGGCTGCCAGACATGGGGGAACATCATATTAAAAATAATTTTTAAGGGTGGACATGCCCTTTAAAAGCTGAAAGAGCTTTAAAGAAATCTGTTTTGAGAAAGACACTAAAAACAATTTAACTTACGAGTGGTAATCGCCAATTTAGACAATATTTACAAAGGTGCGCCATAGTTTTTTAGCGATGCTGCGCCTTTAGCGATCGTTAATAAACGTTCTTAAATCTACGATAGGGAACATAAATCTATGACCACAATTGTAGATTAACGTTTGCCCATAGTATAACATTGGGGTATTTTATTACCGCTTGGTATTCTACAAACAAACGTTCGTAGATAAAATCTTTTGCCGTAAATGTACGATCGCGGATGTGTTCATACATTAACAATAACCCATGGGTTAAACGATAAAACGCGGGTTTTTGAATATGACCCTTATGGTGAAGACCAAATATCCAGAGAAAGGATGTAACATAGGCCATAGCTTTGTATAGATTCTGAAAGAATACATCATCTTCTGATTCCTAAAACAACTATAGAAAGGGTTGCCAACATAACTGCAGCTCCTCTTTAAGCTGGGCACAAACATTAGCAATATAGGCCGACGGGATTGGCCCTATATGTCTAATGTGTGTACGGCTGAAACAACCGATTCCGATGTCAAGGAACGTTCGGCGTCAGCATCGGAAATGGTTATTCTGGACGGAAAATTTACCTCTGTCACGGTCAGCCCCATGTACTAAAGTATAGGAGGTTGGCCGCAATTGGTGGGAGTATGGCAGTCACTTTATACATCTAGCGCGCTATAACTGTACTGAACAGGGAAGCGGTCGGAGATTTCAATGTGGCCACGGTGGATTGCGCAAAAGTTACCTTTCTTCTTATCTTCATTCCTGGTCCCTGCGCTATTGATTGAAGTACGGGAGGTAAGGCATAGCTCCTTAACCTCCCGGGCTTCAATCAATACATTAAAGGAATAGTTCAGGAATAGGAAGAGTGAACCATTCCTTTAAAGGGCATGTCCACCCCCAAAACTAAAATGTAACCCCTTACTGGCCACATCAAGTAGTTTAAAACAATCCTTACCTTACATTCCTGCTCAAAATAGTTCCCCTGCTGTGCCCCTCCAAAGTCCAGGAAACTGCTGTGTAGGAGCAGTGTGTGACTCATGCTGTGCCTGAGACTTCCTCAACCTCATCAAGGTTGAGGCATGCTCAGTGCAGCCCTCCCTGCCTCTCAGCCAATCACGGACGGCTGCCGGTCCTGCCCCCTGCTTTCAATTCTATGCAGCAGAGGGCCTAAACACCGCAGCAGGGGAGAGAGGGCAGGTAAGTAAGAATCCGGGGACTTTCTAACAATTATATTAATGCGGTTGGGGCTGGGGGAGCATGCCCTACCACATATCAAAAGTTAAATTTTGGGGTGGACATGCCCTTTAAATCTCTAAAGCTAACTATACTCTACTTAGACATTAAACACATTGCATTTATCCAACATCTAAAAAGCACACTTCTGATCCACTGGTTACCTTCAGATGTACCATAAATTAGTAGGTTTATATATGCATTCAGCCTTAGGGCACCCTGCAATGTACAATGCAGAAAATAAACTGCATTGTACATTGCACACATAGATTGTTACATTGTTAATTGAGCAGGAGTGAGAAGCAGCTTTTTTTGTTTAAAAAATGTCTCCAGTCTGCCGTGATTGACAGCAGCATAGATAATTGTATCAACATTAACCCTGCAGCCACCTGAGGTGATTGCTCAGACTGACTTTATATTCAGTATTTAGCTGTACCTACCCTGTGATTCAGCATAGGGCCATATTTATAAAGCACAGTATTGCAATTTAACGATACCACGCTTTATCGGTAATGTACGACAGTAGCCGTTAATGTAAGGTCCGTGGTCGTACACTGACGCCGAACATTCGGTCATAGAATACCATACGGTACTAAACTACCGCAATGGTATTCTATGGGGATCCTAAATCTATGATTGTGTTGTCGAAGATTTACGATTGGTAATTTAAGACGGTTATTAATTTACATTACCAATCGTACATTAACTATTGCTAAACCGATCAGAAATTAATGATCATTTTAATGATCGTTAAACTGATCGTTAAAGGTGCGGTATCGATAAAAAGCGATATCGCGTCTTTAGAAATATGGGCCTGTGTGAGCAGAAATAAGGGACATTAAGAAATCCTGGAGGTGGATGTATAGCTGACCGTCAACATTGTATTATATATATTATTTACACATAGGAGTAATTAATCCCATATATTCTTAATACAGAATGATCATTCAAGTACATGATCTGATCTTATCGGCTCCCTCTTCTGTAGTAAAGGGAGTGGAATGGAAATTTTCAGTCTTGCACAATAGACCCCGATACAAACAATATTCAGCAAATCCTGTCATATCTGTCGTCAGTGTCACAGCTCTGAAAGACACTAATGATAGTGTAATGTAAATGTGGATTTCTTAGTAAAACAGAACGTAGTATTTCAAATATTTCAATATTTCAAATATTTCATCCTGAGTGTTTGCAGATACCTTTGGCTGGGATGAAGCACTGTTGTTCGCAGCAAATGGACCACACATTTGGCAGTGATTTGCCGACACGTCAGATTGCCCACTCATTCGATCCAGGTGAATGGGTGACAACATCATTCACCGCCACAACCGAAATCCCCTCCGATTTTTCAGACCGACCAATACATGGAAAGATCAGTTGGTTGGCCCGATATATCTGTTTGTGTGTACCCAGCCATAATGAATATACCGTATAGCAAAAGGAAAGGGACATCTCTATTGGCCAACTGTGATATTTATCATGGCAAGTACAGAATATATATATGATCCATATCTTATATACTAAACAGTTTTGTATCATGGACGCTGTACCCATTTGTGTGCTCTGCGTGATGTCATCTAACCACCACGTGGGGGGGGGGGGGGTTGCACGCACCGCAGGGTTTTCTAGTAGAATAGAAAACATGGATGCCTTTCTCATGAGCCTCCTTCTGGGCTTGTTCAGTGGTAACCCATTTAGGAATCCCCCCTTGAAAATCCTGTGCTTGCCCCTGAACGATGCCTGACCAAGCCCCACACACACAAACCATTTAACAGCTATTTGTTGAGAAGGCGTGGGTGTGATTGCACATCAGTACCTTGATTGACATGTTTTAAAAATCCATGGCTTTATAGGAAGTGTATCATTGAATTCTAATGGGACCACTGAACGCAGAGGCAGTAATAAGCCCAACCCACAAGCCTGTGTGCACGATTATTACAAAATATTGTATAAAATAAACTGGATTCACTCAATGTTCATTTCTCATACGTTTAAGAATTTCCCTTTGTAGTTATTCTGCTATATTACTACTGGGGACATGCCCAGCATCAACCCCACAGTCCTACCCAGCAACACCTGAACCCCGAAACCAGAAGCGGTCACCTTCCCAATCCATTGTGCCTTTCCCCGACTGAGCCGAACTCGTCCTCTTCAGAGTCTGTGTCCGAGTCAGAGGCCGGAGGTTCTGTCCGAAGCAATCGGTGTCCGCTTCCTTTCTTGCCTTTTTTCCTCCCGCCGTCTCCTGCCAGACCGATCAGCGCATTCAGTTCCTTTCGCTTCTTCATCTTCTTGTGTGGGGTTGGGGGCGGCGGCGGTCCGGCTGAGAGAGCTCCGGAGCCCATAGCGTTCAGGCCGCAGCCCAAGACTGGGATAGGTAAAGCGAAGCGATCACATGAATGCAGCAGTGTGTGGGGAACATCCCACCGCCTGCATCCGGGAACGACTTGCTTTCTACCATTACATCCCGGTCCTTTCCTGCACAGATCCTACCGCGTCCTTCCTGCAGTCGTCATAACATCAAGTGCGTCATTTCCTTCGCACTTTCAGATCCCGGCAGTGGCTTTGCACTTCCTATAGTTTGCACTACAACTCCCATAATGACCAAGTATACCACGTGGGACTTGTGCCATGAGATTGTAAATAAAGCTTTGTACACATTGTAGATTTCATTGGCGTCTCGTCTGCATTAACAATGTACTCAGCATATGCAGATGGTTAAGGTGGACACACAAATCAGCGGCCAACAGCATTCCTCTCTGCAAAGACCTAAACAAAGGGATTCCCTTTGCCTGTTCCAGTCTCTTGTTACCATGTTCACATGATCCCACAGTTTATCATTAACACTGATGGACTCACACCTGCAAGATTCTGTCTGTCATCACTGAGAGATGGCAGTGCACACAGTCCCGATCGTACTCGCTATATAAAGTATATATAATTTACAGAAGGGGTTGATAAATGTAAGGCGATGCATCTTGTGCTGCTTATACTCTGAATAGCTCTGTGTTCAGTGAATCTGTTGGGAAAGGATCCTGGAGTTTTGGTGGATAAGAAAGTTGAACGTAACAAGCAGTGCCAGACAGTAACAGCTAGAGCCAGAAATATATTGTCTTGTAGAAAGGGGGGTATGGATTTAAGGGAGAAGGCACTTGTGTGGGAATATGGTCACTGTGTATAAATCATTGTTGATAGATGAAGTTGGATGTCAGGATAATTTTGTTTCCTCTTCAGGGCGCAGCCACACTGCGCCTGTTGCACACTGCTTCCGGTGCGTTTGCGCATGCAGTTTCTCCATTTGAGATAAGAAATCGCATGCGATTGCGCATAAAAATGGTGATCATTTGCATAATGCAATCGCATGCGTTGCTGCGACTGCAATATTAGCAAAAACCGCTTGCACAATCGCATACGCAAACAAATCACGCTAGTGTGGCCTAGCGCTCATACTGTTTTTTCATTCCTTTGGATGAACTGTTGGGATATGTCGGTATTGCTGAGTAGGTTGGACTAGATAAGGGGTTGATCAAACTCAATCGCATGAGGGGCCCAAATCCAGAAGATGGGCTAAGTGGCGGGATAAATGTTTCCATGAAGATATTTAGGATTGGGTCTCTGTATCACTTGTGCCTAGTGCTGGGCCTCATCAGCAAAGGGTGTATAGTATGTATGTTTAATTCCATTTATATAGCGCCACTTGGGGGCGGGATTTACTAACATCCAATGAGGTTCTGTGGCCACGGGTCGCGGATGTCTGTTTGCGCCTTTACACTGTTAGCAAATCAAAAAATTCTCTTAGACATTGTACATGACAAGACAAGAAGATCCTGAATTAGACCCAATTAGGTGCTGTTTATAAAACATGTGACAGTCTTAGCCAATTACAACTTCTTTCCACTCTCACATTTACTCCCCCCTCCCCTCTCCATAGAAAGTAATAAGACAATCCAGCTTCTGTTTTTTAACCAGTAAATGATGACTGTATATGATAAATTAATTTGCATATCTTGAAAATTACCCAGCATTCTTAGAGTAATGGCCAGTTTTTCCCCTGTTCCCTCTATAAATATATTGATAACATGAGGCTGTGAGGTACCTTATGTTATAAGAAGGCTCTACTTTATTTTATACTTATAAAGCTAGTCAGTATCCTGCACCCCCAAGTCACTGTAAATCCGGAACTTTCTGTGGGAAATACTAATAAGGAGAAGCCCAGCATGTTAATGTGGCTAAAGCTGTGGCTTTAAGAGTAAATGTGTGTAATTTTTTTTCTACCCCCTCTCTATAGCCTACCTTGCCTAGGGCAACTGAATGTTGCTGGCTTCCTTCTCTTGGGTATGTCTGCTGGAGCTCCACCCCACGAGATCTTTCAAGTATCTATCTCCAGACAGTCGGTGCAGGTAAGGCTTTTGTGTAGCGTGCACGCTATGTGACATCATGCTCGTGCGTCCCGGCGCCGTTCCAGGGAATGTGTGTGAGCACGAGGTCATCATGCTGCCATGGCGCATTCCCGGAAATGCCGCCGGGACGCCCAAAACCCAAATAACAATATAGACAAATAAATTACATTGAGAAAATTATGTAATTAGGTTTTATTTATTTATTTATTATTATGTCTAATCCTATGGTGGGTACATTAATGTTCATATTATGAGCCATAGACAAATAAAAAATACTGTGTATAGTGTATGGTAATTACACAATAGTCCTGTAGTAAATATACAACTGGACACAATTGCTTTGCCAATTGTGTGTCACTTTGAAAATATAAAAAGGGGATCTTAGTGGCTATTGGGAGTTATAGTTCTGCTACATTTGCTAATCCTAATAAGAGACAGTGAATGCACACTCCTAATGGCCATTTACTGTTTTAGTTCTGTTTCTAGATTCACACAGTGTTGAAGTTATTTTTGCCTCCAGCTTGATCTTCGTCCCAATGATTTAGTACATGGCTTAGACCTGTTATTACTGTGATTGTGGGGTCACCTTTGATTTTCAGGACTGTATGTAAATAAAATGACATTACATAGTTACATAGTAAATAAGTTTGAATAAAGACATAGGTCCATCAAGTCCAACCTTTTCACCCTCCTTTTTAACCCCACCTAACAGTTGATCCAGAGGAATGCAATAAACCCCAGCTAAAAAAGGGGGGTAAATTCCTTCCTGACTCCAGACGTCAATCAGAAAGTATCCCTGGATCAACCAGAACTACAGTATATGAATTAATACCAGTAATTTTTAGTTTTAGAAACGTATCTATGCAACTTTTAAAGCTATTCAGTAAACTTGCCATTACCACATCTGCTGGAAGACAGTTTCACCGTTCTCACTGTTAATGAACCTTTCCTAACCTGGAGATAAAACTTCCTTTCTTCCAATCTTAAAGAATATATCTGTTATATTCAATTAGATCAACTGGTTCTTGAATACGTTTCGCTTGTCATCCGACTGGCTTTCTTTATTCAGAATGACTTGTACAAGAATCTGTGGCAATTGTGTACCCTGGAAAATCCCAATTAGCATATCACAGCCAGGTGTTAAGGGCAGTATTGCATAGCGGCTAAGAGGTGTAAGGTGTCAAAACAGCATTATACATGGCAGACAGTTGGTGTCGAACCCCCCCACCTCTATTTAGGCTTGGTTTCTTTATTTTCATATAAATGGCCTATTTGACACCTCTTGAACCATTCACGTTCCTTTGCCAATATGTTGACATTACAATCCTCAAAGGTATGTCCTTTATCCTTAAGATGCAGGTACACGGCTGAGTCCTGACCCAAGGAACTAAACTTCAAGTCCAGTTGATCTAATTGAATATAACAGATATACCATGACCTGGATGAATGAGAACCTTCACAAGCAATCTTAAAGAATGTCCACGAGTTCTCTGATATGACCTATTAGTGAACACAAGTAATTTTTAACAATACTTGATACCATAGTCTGATCAGATTAAATAATATTCGGTGCATTCTAGGTAACAATTAGAATAGAAAGTAAATACATTTACCTTGCCCATTTAATCTTACATTTAAAGGGCATCTATAGTGAAAAAAGCACATTGCCCCTTTGCAAAGTTAAATTCATGTACTCTGTGCTGCCTTAATCCTATCTATGTCAGTGACTCTGTTTAAAGGGCATGTCCACCCCCAAAACTATAATCCCCCCAACTACTGGCCCTATCATGTAGTGTTTTAATCCTTACCTCACATCCCAGCTCCATATGGTTCTCCTGTAGTCCCCCCCCCCCCCCCCAAAGTCCCAAAAACTGCCCACCAGGAGGATAGCAGGACTCTGCCTACTACCTGGCCTCCGGGAGAAGTTTGGCATGTGTACTGCAGCCCTTCTCTCCCTCCCTCTTAGGATTCCCTCCCCCTAGTGTAAATTGCTTTAGATATAGTATTCCCCCTGTCCCCCCAGCCCCAACCGCTACATTTTTATTTTTAGAAAGTGCCCCAAAGATTACTTACCTCCCCTCTTTCCTCCACTGCACTGAATGACCGGCAGCCGCGTCCGTGATTGGCTGCCGCTCAGCCAATCACAGACGCGACTGCCGGTCCCGCCGTGGAATGGTATTTTTATTGGTCCTTTGCAAGAACTAATACCAATAGTTAGCCCATTCTTGCCAAGTCACTACACAATTTCCTGACACCCACCCTGAAATACCATAGAATATGTAACTGTCAGGGACCTCCTGAATGTAAGGTGTTGCACATCTATTCAGGTCTCTTTGTTTTGACATAATTGGTTTTATTTTCATCTTATTTAAACCAGTAACCTTTTTCTAATATACTTACATTACAGTCTTTAAATGTGTGTCTTTTTCTTTAGGAATTGGCTCTTCTGAGACAGCACTCTTCACTACACTACACCGCATGTATCAGTGATGCCCAGCCCACTGGCCGCATGTGGCCCGATCGCAATCAGGAGCGGCCCATATCCTGACCTGCGGCTCCTGCTGATCTGATGGCACCATCCCAGCAGCAGAAAAGGGTCCTCAGGTCAGAGTGCGATAGACAGCCCGACCTTCTCCTACCTCCAATCCCACCTGTGGAGGAGCCTCCAAATCGGCAAGTCCCAGAGAATCAGCGGGAGGACAAGGGCCGAACATAACAGTGCAGGAACTATAATTGAGATAGAAGAAACAGTGCCCAGGATGATCCAGTGGGGAAGAATCAAAGGACAAAACCAAGTGTTGGATCAAGTTTTTTCTTTTTCCCAACCTGTGCTGCTCTGTGACTTTATCATTACCGCCCAAAATTAAAGCAGCCCCCACAGTGTCGCTGGCACCTTGAGCCACCTGAAAGAGCAGCTCCTGCCGCACAGCATAGGAAGGATGGGGACAGTCACCCGGCTGTGAATCCCTCTCTGTTCCACACTGTCCTCTTCTCTAACTGTGTGGAACAGTGAGGCCCAACACGAGGCAGATCACAATTAGGAGCGGCCCTTATCCTGGCCTGCGGCTCCTGCTGATCTGAACCCCCCCCCAAGTGTTTCCCCTTCTCCTATTGCTTCCCTGCATGGCGCCATCACCATCCCAGAAGCAGGAAAGGGTCCTCAGGTCAGAGTTCGATGGACAGCCCAACCTTCTCCTACCTCCAATCCCACCTGTGGAGGAGCCTCCAAATCAGCAAGTCCCAGAGAAGCAGCAGGAGGACAAGGGCCAAACGTCACAGTACAGGAACTGCCAGCTATCATTGAGATAGAAGAGACGCTGCTTGAGAGGATCCAGTGGGGAAGAATCAAGGGACAAAACCAAGTGTTGGACCAGGTTTTTTCTTTTTCCCAACCTGTGCTGCTCTGTGACTTTATCGTTACCGCCCAAGGTTAAAGCAGCCCCCACAGTGTCACTGGCACCTTGAGCCACCTGAAAGAGAAGCTCCTGATGCACAGCAAAGGAAAGGATGGTGACAGTCACCAGGTGGGGAATCCCCCTCTGTCCCACACTGTCCTTTTCTCTGACTGTCTGGACCAGTGATGCCCAACACGCGGCCCCATCACAATCAGGAGCGGCCCTTATCCTGACCTGCAGCTCCTGCTGATCTGAAACCCCCAAGTGTTTCTCTTTCTCCTGTTGCTCCCCGCATGGCACCACCAGCATCCCAGCAGCAGCAAAGGGTCCTCAGGAAAAAGGACATACCTTTGAAGATTGTAATGTTAACAGCCTGGTAAAGGAACACAACTGGTTCAAGGAGGCCATGTATGTGAAAATAAACCAAGCCTGAATAGAGGTGGGGGGTTCGACATCAACTGTCTGCCATGTACAATGCTGTTTTGACACCTTACCCTGGGCAGTTCCTATAACACCTCATAACTGCAATGCAATCATGCCATGCATTCAGAAGGTCCCTAACACTTGGCTATCAGATATACCATGACCAGGATAAATAAGAACCTTCACAAGCATATTGCAAATCCGTTTTGATTTCTAATATCCGTAGAACTTAAGGGGGTAGTAGGGGTATATTATTCATTATAAAGCACAGGCACCATATCCTCACTGCAACCCCTTGCCATCTCTGCTCAAGCACAGGCGCCATACCCTCACTGCCCTTACTTGCCATCTCCCCCCAAGCACAGGCACCATACCCTTACTGCACCTCCTAGACATCATCCCCCCCTTCCAAGCACAGGCACTATATCTCCCCAGCACACAAAACCAGCCATTTCCAAGTTTACAGACAGTTTCTGACAAGACAGCAGAGCTTAGCAAAGTAGCAAAAGCTGTCAAAATTCCTCTCAGGTCATGGGGCGCGCATCTGAAACAAAGTACTTCGCATTCTGTTTTTTTTTTTTTATCCTTACCTCGCCCACTTAAGTCGCCGGGTCTGTGAGAGCAAGGATTTCTGCAAACCAGGAAGAAGTGTAAACTGAACTGTGCTCTGTGAACTTTAAAGATTTATTGCTCAGCGCAGAAGTGAAAAAGGAATGTAAGAGGCTATGCTAGGAGGAGAACCTACTAATAGGCAGCGGCTCTCTCCCTTAAGAGGTGAGTCGGACTGCCAGGCCCTCCTAAGGGAGAAGAACCTAATAGGCAGCGGCTCTCTTCCTTAAGAGTTGAGTCGGTCTGCCACGCCCTCCCAAAAGGTCCTGCAATGATAGGAGGAGAATCTAAGTGGCAGCGGCTCTCTCCCTTAAGAGTTGAATCGGTCTGCCAGGCCCTCCTAGAAGCTCCAGCCAAGGGTGGAGAAGAGGAGAACCTATGCAGTGTCTCCTTGCACATTTCTAGGTAGGAACTCGCCACTATCTGATTGAGGAGCACCTGAGGCAGCCCCTACCACCACACAAGCATCATCCCAGAAAAGGCAAGATACATTTTCAGACACTGATCATTACCTACTTCAGTTAGGCTTGCCTAATTGGAGTGCTTCCACAATCCTTGTATTGTATGTATTTATTGGAAAGCCTGGTCAAACTTCCATGTGGTAATAGCACCCCCAACACGCCCCTTTTATGGGAGGTCCTGGGCATTTAATATAAAGCGCTGGATGGATGGCCACTTCACATTTTAAAAAGCCAAAGGGCTGGGGGAAGTGAGAAAGCCTGTTATATGGATCCAGTGCACAACTATGAGAAATGCAAAAGTTTGCTAATGGTAATTGAAGTAAAAAAGGTTAGAAGTTAGGACCTTCCAGACTGGGCTTACCTCAGGGCTGGATTTACCATTAGGCACAGTAGGCATGCGCCTAGGGGCACCTGAGGTTGGAGGGGCGGCTGTCAATCTCCTCCCACCAACCCAACCCCTTTATAGTCTATTTTCTTCCCCCAAAAAGAGAAAGTGGGTGTGGTTTAGAGGTGTGGTCTGTGTTTCGGGGTGGAGCTAAAGATACCAGGCTCTTTGGGCCTACAGGCTCCTGAGGTGTAAATCCGGCCCTGGGTTACCTTGACGTGGTTGGAAGGATTTTCATTCATTCATTCATGTGATCACAGTAATGTATACTAAAGCTAGGTACACACCTAGCGATTTTTCCTCCTGACCGACCGTTCGATACTTTCGACCGGTCGGCCAGGAGGAAGGACTGTCGGTCGCGGCAAAAGCAGCCGCGTCCGATAGTTACCGCGACCGATCGTGCGGTCCATAGAGATCCATAGAAATAATCTGATTGGTATACTAAATAATTATACTCTTTCTGAAATAAGCTGATTGAAACCAATTCTCATTGGAAAAGAATCTAATTAGTTAGTATAGCAATCAGATACTTCTTGAAAAAATCTGATTTATGTAATTAGAATTGGTTACAATCAGATACTTTTAGAAATAATCTTATTGGTATGCTTTCTGGAAGAATCTGATTGTAACTAATTGTGATTGGGAAAGAATCTGATTGGTTTACTATCCAATCAGATTCTTTCTGAATCTCATTGTAACCAATTCTAATTGGAAAATAATCTGAGTGGTATACCAATAAGATTCTTTCAAAAAAAAAACAAAAAGCTGATTGTAACCAATTAGAATTCGTTACAGTCAGATTCTTTCAGAAAGAAATTGATTGGTATGCTTTCTGGAAGAATCTAATTGTAACCAATCAGAATTAGTTACAAGCAGATTCTTTTAGAAATAATCTGATTAATACTAACCAATCAGATTCTTTTCTAATCAGAATTGGTTACAATCAGATTCTTTCAGAAAGAATCTAATTGTCTTTTTCCCCAGACCATTTTCTAGGTCCCAAAACTATTTACAGTAAGTTACTGTATAATTTTTACAAAATTGTCAAAAATTCCTTGAAATTTTCTTTGAATTTTCGAATGTGACTCGAAAAAATCTGCAGAGCAGAATTCCCGCAAAATCCGTGAATCACGGAAATCCGTTGCGGAACTGGGTTCAGATCAGCGATCCAGTCCATATTTTTGATCTATTTATTGTAACATTGTTAAGAGTGTTATAGTTCAGTAGAAACAGCACAGTGAAATACAATTGTTGTGCAGAGCTTGAATCAATCTTTCCCCTTAAATTTCCAACCAACAATAGATCAATAGCAGATCCATTGGATCATTCTATAATCAAAGTTATCAATATGTCTTTCAATACTCACCTTCCCCATTAAGGCCGAGGCCAAACTACAACGCACCAAATCGCGTACACAATCGCGAGCTGTATCGCACGTGATTTTGTGCATGATTCTTGTGCCTTTTGCGTTTCCGCGTGCATTTTGCGCATGCGATTTTACAGTTTTCCTCTACGGAAATGCATGCGTTAATGCACCAAAAATGTTAAACGCGTGCATTACCAAAACGCGTACGGACGCACTATCACATGCGCATCGGAAATTGCATGAATTTTCACGTTCCTGGTTCAAGTAAAAGCTGCTGCAGACTGAGTGAACAATTCTTTTTTTTTTTTTTTTTATAAACATTGAACAATTCAATGGATGGGACATGGAAAGCAGATACACACTCATGTCAATGCTGGCAGCTGAAATGGCTAAAGGTAATAAATACTCTGCTGGCACTGAAAGTATTAATGGCAATATCATCTTTTTATTTAAATTTCTTTAAAACATTTTCATGCCACACCATATGGCTACTTTTTTACAGACAGCAAAAATTGCAACGTTTCGGACCACATTGATTCTTTCAGTGGCGTAACTACCACCCCCGTGCCCTGGGGGGGCCCGGGCGGTAGTAGGGCCCATCACAAGCCCAAGATTCCTCCCGCGATAAGCTGTTTAAAATGGAAGTTCAGGTATGGTCAGGTCCGGTCTGTTTTAAACAGCTGATCACGTGTATGTTTCATCTTAGAGGGAGATGGGGGTCAGTGGCCCAGCCTCCATTCTCTCGGGGGCCCTGCAGGTATGCCCCTAGATCCTTTGTCAAACCAACAAAAACCTCAACATCCTTTTCCTTTTATACATTTGTGGCTAGTGCCCTCTAGAGGCCAACTTGAAACACTATAAATTAAAAAACACGCATTCTTACTTAAAAACATTTAAAAATATTAAACCAAAGGTTTAATTGTATTGTATTCTTTATTGTATTCTTTGTATTCATTGTATTCTTTATTCAAACCTTTTGGTTGGAGATTATCCAATTTTCTTATCCATCTTGTCTTACAGGTAAGTAAGTCTTTTTTTCTATCCCCACCTCTACATTTTTTTAACACCTGTTCAAGGATTTGGAACCTGAATTGGGATAATGTGTGTCCCTCTTGTGCAAAATGTTCTGCTACTGGGTTACTCTTATTTTTATTTCTAATATCTAATATTGGAGGAAACGTGTCATCATCCAGCTTTCGCCTCTTCCCCCCCCACATACATCACAACAGGAGATACATAGATGGTCTCCTGTGGATTTGGTCGGGTACGGAAAAGAATTGTGTGCAGACTCTTCAAGAACTTACCAATAATCAATACAATTTGACCTTCAAATCAGTTGATTTCCTGGACCTTACTATATACGGTTAGGATAACTATATTTTCACAGAAGCCTTCAGGAAACCACAGGCCAGAAATGATATACAGATTTGCGTCATCCGTCATCATGCATTAAAGTCTATTCCATATGGACAGTACATCTGTTTAAGAAGAAACTGTTCTAAAGAAAATGAATTTCAAATAGCAGCACAAGAATTTACAGAAAGAATAATTTCAAGAGGTTATAGCACTCTACATCTGAAAATAACACAACAGACAGTGGGGAAAAAGTATAGAACTGAAATGATAGGGGAAATGCCAACAATTAAACACCAGGATAATGGAAAGGAAAAAGACATAGCAAAGTTCATTCCCAAGTTCCGCTCACAATATAAAATAATAACTAGAATAATTAATAAGTATATCCCAATCCTATATGAAGATCAGGAGCAACCCTTGAGCAAGGTTATCAGTTTATACCGAAAAGAGCAAAAACTTTAGGGGACATGTTATTCCCTAGTGTGGCTCGGGAAAATACTCAACAGGGGAAACAATGGCTACACACTAAATGTACATGTAAATGTGGAGTCACTAGGTGTCTCACATGTTATCACATTTAAGAGGAATGGAAATTTTCAAAGTACAGCAACTGGGAAGGATTATCAGAAAAAACAATACATAAATTGCAAAACTACTCACGCAATTTATTTACTTACCTGTAAAGTGTGTAAGATTCAATACGTAGGTAGTACCTCACGAATGCTCAAGGAGAAAATCTAAGAGCATGTCAGGTATATAAAAAAGCAGAATGAGAAAAGTCTAGTTGCATGTCTCTTCGTGAGATGTAACCCTGGAATAGTGAATAATTTAGAAGTACAGGGCATTCAGTATATCCCAAGAGATGATAGAAACAAAGATAGGATTAAACGATTGTTAAAAACAGAATTTATGTGGATTTTTAACCTTAAAGGGCCAGTTCAGTGGAAATTATCAATATTTGTTTAATTGTTAGTTTGTGTAACACCTTCTTAGTTATTCTACATATTCTCTTCCATTTTCAAAAATCAGTTGATTTCATACCCTTTGCTGTTCCCTGCTGTTGACATTAGTGAGCTTACATTTTAGGTTCTAACAGTCGTTCTTCTTCCCAGGATGCACCACTTGGAATGTTCCTAACAGTAATTTCTACTGATTGGCTGTTGGATAGGTCAAACATGCTCAGATCTCTACTGAGCAACTGAATCAACCCAGGCACTGGGTCAAGGGCAAGACCATAACGGTCTCTAGGGGCCCTGCAAACAGGAAGTCAGTATTTCAGTTGCATTTATTAATTTACAGACAGAATGCTGAATTGGCAGGTTAAGGTCATTGGGATGAAATAATACCACTCTTTTTTCTGAAAAGTACATGTATTTGCACTGAACTTCCCCTTTAAGTCAAGAACACCTGAAGGGTTAAACTCCATATGTGACATTACTTGTTATATGGGTTAAAACTCCAGTGTGAGATTTATATTTGATTAGGACTGATTAGGAAATGTGATGACCTAAACCTTAACATGATAGTCATGTGAATTAAATTTAAATTGGATTATCCGGTTATATAATATTGATAGAAAACAAACATGATTATTCAATAAAAGTTCTTATCATTTAAAATGGTGCTAATTTTGCCCCAACCAATCAGATGTTAGCTTTCAAATGTTAAATAAGTTCTGATTGGTTGGGGCAAAAATAGCACCATTTTAAACGATTAGAACTTTTATTGAATCTATCTGATAGTATGGTCTAATCATTTATTTATTGGTGAATGTATTATGGTATAAAAATATATAATATAAATATATATTATAATGTGCAATATTTTATAAAATCCAAAAGAGATAGCTAAATAAGGGTCTCCTAGAAGGCTAAGATAGAATAAGGTAACAATAAGGAGTATTTTATTGACATTGGTATTGTTCTATGGACATATAGGAAACTAGCAGTTGAATATAACAAATAATCTTGTAACTGTAGCTATCTGTTGTATTCAATTAGATCAACTGGACTTGAAGTTTAGTTCTTGAAGACGTTTCGCTAGTTATTCGACTGGCTTTCTCAATTCAGAATGACTTGTACAAGAATCTGTGGCAATTATGTACCCTGGAAAATCCCAATTAGCATATCACAGCCAGGTGTTAAGGGCGTGATTGCATAGTGGCTATGTGTTATAGGAACGCCCAGGGTAAGGTGTCAAATATGCTGTGATATGCTAATTGGGATTTTCCAGGGTACATAATTGCCACAGATTCTTGTACAAGTCATTCTGAATTAAGAAAGCCAGTCGGATGACTAGCGAAACGTCTTCAAGAACTAAACTTCAAGTCCAGTTGATCTAATTGAATACAACAGATATACCATGACCTGCATGAATGAGAACCTTCACAAGCTTGTAACTGTAGATTTTTAATGTAGAATTTGATCTAATGTAGCATTGTTGTTTTTTAGCATGTAACACTTTTGGGGCTTTGCTAATTGCCACCACAAGGTGGCGTCAGGCGTATTGTTTTTTAATGTTCAATCAATAAAGCCGATAGTTTTAAGGGAACATGCCAAGTGATCTTATTATCGTCTAAGGAATGCGGACCTTTACCCTATTTGTTTCTTCTGTATCCATTTTATTGCATACACTACATAAGATGACATACATGTCTGGTACCCTCTTATTTTAAATTTCGTACCTTTTTGTGAATGGTACACTAAATCACCTTTTACACAGCTATTGCAATGGGCACAAGACAGGCAGGGGAAGGTCCTTTCCCTCTTTTGACCTGTTAATGTCATTTAGGCTTCAGCTTTCTCAGGGCCCAGTTGATCTCTTATCGAGCTTGACCTTTTATATGAAATCAACGGAGGTTCTTTAAAAGACTCTGGGGGTTATTCAATAAAAGTTTTTATCGTTTAAAATGGTGCTAATTTTGCCCTAACCAATCAGATGTTAGCTTTCAAATGTTAAATAAGATCTGATTGGTTGGGGCAAAATTAGCACCATTTTAAACGATAAGAACTTTTATTGAATCTCCCTGTCTATCTCTGGGAGATTAGCCCTCAATATGTTCCAATGTATTTTTAGCACACTTGCTGTTTTTTGTGACAATTTATTATATTTAGCTACAAATACAACCCTTTCAGTTTTGCTTCTATTACTATTTACTTTTCTTTCACAAGTAGGTCACTTGGATATCCCCTTCTTTTGAACTTCTCCTTCATCTTTTTTTTCCATGAAAATATTTTTTTATTGTTGAATCACATAAGAAAATTTACATAGTTTAGGCAGGGTAAAATTCCGAGACATGGGTCTGGTATACATTAAACATAGACATAGCTCTTTTTTTAGTTTTTTAAAGCAGGTACATTATAGATCGCTCACATTTTTTATCTGTCGTGGAGTATTATCTCTGTTCCCTTGTTGTCTGGTTTTGTTGGGAAACTCTTCCTCGTCGTATCCTTTTGAATGTCCTATGAATACCTTTTTCAGTCTCCTTTGATGTGGAGTACTGAACCTCTCTGTCTCTTGTGTGTGTGTAGTCTCTGGTATTCATCTGATCGATGTTGATCCTTGTAATGTCTTTTTGACTGAAAATTTCCCCTTTGTTGTTTCCTTATGGGTAAATGTCTTTCGCACTGTATATCCTCCTGGGAGTCATTGTCAGAGTCACTGAAAGGGAATCATAGAGAACCAGCAGATGAACTACACGAAGAGCTATCATATTCATATTCGCTTTCACTTGTTGAAAAGCTAACCCTTTTCTTTTCCCCTTTTCTAAGGATAGATTTTTTTGGGATATGTTCTTTTATTATCTCTATGTGGACTATACTTGTCTTTTCTATGGTACTTTATATACCTCTGCACATATACAAAGTCCTTATCATAGTCCATTTTATCTCTGTTATATTTCTTTCCTTTATTAGCCCTTATTTGTTTTTCCAAAGTTTCAATGTCCTATTTTGTAAAGTAAGAAAGCTTTCTTCTCCTTTATAATCATTCATTTTTTATTCACTAACATTAATTTGTTTCTCCAAATTCGTTAAAATATTTTGATTTAAAGGAACAATCAGATAAAATCTGATTCCAATTAGTTACAAAGTCATTTTCCTCCTCCACATTAAAGGTGGGTCTTTTGTTTTTAAGGTGATGAAATATTCTATGTAAATAATCCTCCTGTATTATATTGTTAGACTTTTGTTTAAACGCTTCCTCAGCTATTTGCACAGCAAAGGGAGAACATTTGGGACTGTGGGTTTCCCTATAGGGAGACTACCGTGGCCGAGGAAAATTTTAGTTTTCTCCTGAATGACCGATCGGCCCACGAGAATGTTTGTGGCCGTGCGCTCATTTGGGAAAGCCGCTACACATTAGAGATAATTCCAGACAGTATCGGGGCTTTATGGCTAGTGTGTGTACCGTATATACTCGAGTATAAACTGAGGTTTTCAGGCTTTAAAAAAAGCCTGAAAATCTTACCTCGGTTTATACTCGAGTCAATCTATCTCTTACCTTGTCCAGCGGCCGTGCGATCCGCATCCTCAGTGCGCATCCGGATGATGTCACTACCCAACGCCTCTCACTTTGCGGCGCCGAGTAGTGACATCATCAGGATGCGCACTGAGGATGTGGAGCGAGGAGCGAGCGGCCACTGGACAAGGTAGGAGTATACCACGGACGCCAGGGAGGGCAATATTTACAAATAAGAGTAAAACCTTCTTTATTTGTGCATACTGTATGCACAAATAAAGGAGGATTTACCCCTATTTGCAAGTATTTGCCACTTAAGATGTTTGAAAACTACAACTCTCAGCAATAAAGCATGCTGGGAGTTGTAGTTTCCAAACATCTTAAGTGGCAAATACTACCCCTTCGGTTTATACTCGAGTCAATATATGTTTTCTCTTTTTTTTAAAAAAAAACTAGGTACCTCGGTTTATACTCGGGACGGTTTATACTCGAGTATATACGGTACCTAGTTTTAGGGCTAGGTCCCACTAGTGCATCCCGGAGTTTGATTTGTGCTCCGTCTTCCCTCCTGGTTTGCATTGCCATTGCAATGCTACCGGGTAGTTCCCACTATGTGTCGGTCTGGTCTGTTATTGGTTTGCATACGTGCACAACTTTTTGTGTGGATCTCATGCATGCCAATAACATAGAAAAGACCCTAAATGCAGCACACATGGAGTATCACGCACAGCAGTGTATTGCAAAAATCCTACATGTGCTGCTGTGCGTGATAGTGGGACCTAGCCCTAACACTTTCACTGCACCGTATGCGTTTTCATACAGGTAGGAAAAAAGGCAGATTTATAAAGAAACGGAAAACTTCAGGAAATGAATTCAATATCATTCAGTTATATCATATTTGCAACAATTGTTTACTATGAACTGTTTACTATTGTTTACAGTTCTCAGCTAATGAATGTGGAATGAAGTCCTGTGCTGGTAGACATATTGTACAACTGCTTAACATTGTGGACTCCTAAGGTATATTCCCTGTGACTGTCTTAGGTCGTGTGGCATTAAAGGAACACGTACATTCTTCAATGAAGCCTTACAGGATGTGACTAATCGTTTTGTGGAAAGGGGATACCCTAGAACACTTGTGAATATGCATAAAAACCTTTTACAGGGATCAACATAAAAAGCATTATTAGTTTCTAGGGCTAGGCAGACACATGAAGGCATTCATTTTGTGACTCCTTATTGTAACCAATGGGAAGGCATTAAACAAGCACTAAACAAAAATTGAGATATTTTATTAAGCGATCCTATAATGGAGAATATAGTGACTAAAAAACAGATGTTAACTGCCAAAGGGTGTCCCAATATATCAGATTTGCTGTAGCCACTATGAAAGATCTAAGCGTACCCTAAATAGAGGCATACGCCTGAAGAGTATGTTTGGTTGTGGCAACTGCAATTTTCGTGAGTACATGATACGCAGTGATACTTTTCAAGACAGCCCTAAGAAATGTGATTACAGAATAAAAAGTTGTTTTAACTGTAACAGTAAAGGGGTGATATATTTACTGACATGTATGTGTCCTTTGCTCTACATAGGAAAAACTAGACAAAAGCTTAAAGAGAGATTAAGTTCTCACCTTTCTAACATAAGGAATGCCCAAAGAGACAGATACTTAGGAAGGACATTGACCGGAGTGGCTGAGCATTTTTTAATTGAACACAAAGGTGATACAAAGATCCTTAGATGAATGGCCATACATAGTGTGAACCAGAACATGAGGAGGGGATCTGGAAAAAAAGAGTCCAGATTGGGTTTTAACACCTTTCATCTAAGCTCTATGGATAGCTTTATCTATGCTTTGTAATATGAACTTACTTGCTTTTCTTTTCCCTCTCCTTTAAGGATCTTAATAGATGAAACTTTTATACAGATTATAGACATTGTGACGATGAAGCGCATGAGTTTATACTGAAAATTTATCTGGGATAACAGACCTATTTGGATAGGGTCTTCATGGATACTGCGCATCATCGGATACTGATTTGGGGGTATTTCTTTGGATTGATCGTCTCCTTAGGTATGGATATGTGCTTTACCTAGCCATTATTTTGATTGTTTGCAATATAACAGCTACCCTGTCGTGGATTATGCGAACCTACTGTGACCTGTAGGATGGACCTCAGGATGTGCTTTAAATTTGTAAAGGATATACAGGGAGATTCAATAAAAGTTCTTATCGTTTGAAATAGTGCTAATTTTGCTCCAACCAATCAGATCTTATTTAACATTTGAAAGCTAACATCTGATTAGTTGGGGCAAAATTAGCACCATTTTAAACGATAAGAACTTTTATTGAATAACCCTGTTTGTTTTGGAGTTTGTATATATTGGATCAATACGATATGGTTGGAATCAAAATGGGCAGTACTTTGTAGAGTCTACATGGACTTTACTTTAGGTCCTAGGGCTAGGGAACTTCAGAGCCATAGACATAACGGATCGAGATGGCATGTCTGAAATAGACAGTGGGAATTTATTGTCAAAAGTTGTGGACGATCTGGACCAATTAGCAACTCTTATTTAATGAGGAATTCTTTACAAGGATAAGGTTTGATGCAGAGATAGACAGTATACTATACTATACTAGACTATATTACCTTTATGCTTCTCATTTTGTGAATTCATTTCAATGTGAATGTTTTCCCTTTTTTGCACACATGTATATTGGAGGCATCACAGGGTACACTATTGACATATGTTGATATATGCATAGTGATATGCAGGGGCATACCTGAAGGGACCCCCCGCGAGTTTGGGGGCCGGGCCCCTGACTCCCTCCGCAGACTGCAAGATCTGTGCAGCGACGTGCAGGTTTTAATCAGTTGATCGCGCATATGAATGAAACATACACACAATCAGCTATTTAAAACTGGACCCGAACTTCCGGAACTGAACCGGAAGTTTGGGTCTGGTCTTTTAAACATACGCGCGATCAACTGATTAAAACCTGCACATTGCCGCACAGATTAGGGGCTTGTGGCAGGCCCTACTACCGTCTGGGCCCCCTCCGCGGTTGCAGGGGTGGTGGTAGTTACGCCAATGGTGATATGTTACATCTATTTAGCATGTGTAGATTTGTGTATTTAAGGTTACCTTTAGGTTAATAGGTCCATAGTTCCTTTTCCCATACCCAAGCTGTCTGTATGGGTAAGGGATATGAACCTTTCTTCACTATGGCATCACAAGATTTGGCGAGCTGGAAGTTTCAAGTCTAAGTTACACGCGCTAATTATGTAGGAATGTACTTGTGGGCAATATAGGTTGCACGGAAGGGGTATGACATTACTTCTGCTGTAGAGAAAGTCTTTTGTGACGGACGAAACGCGTCCAGCTTGTCATAGCTTTTTAACTGCTCCTGTGTCTCTCTCTGACCGTTGGTTGGGCTGGAAGGGCTAAGTATCACATTATGACTTTGTGCTTTAATATGTTTCAATGCTGTGCTACCGGTCTATGATCTTTCCCTACCTCCATGTCTCTATAAGATGGAATGTGGTTACTTAGTGATAGATAGCAAATCTTTGATTGTCAATTTACTTCTAAATGCCATTTGTGCTGCTATTTACTCTTTGAACCCTAGGGAATAGGTTATGCTGCTATTTATCCTTTGTATCTTAGGGATATATTTTGCATGTGAGCGAATGAATGTATGATATACATTCAGCCAGCCTGTCTGTTTTCAATTTTGATTATACTATATTATATTCTTGGTCAGGGTGTATACAGGATTTGTTTTTAATCATGTTTATGTGCACTGATTTTGCCCTTTTGCCTTAACTGGCTACCTATATGCTTGTAATAAAGAAAGGATTTTTACATCACACATCTATTTATAGTTTCTCACTCTTTCTAATTATATATAACGCTGTGCCCTTAGTAAACCACAGCTTTTTTTCTGTGTCTAGTGCATACATTCTGAAAAAACTCAGCAACACAAATTTTGCATGATTCCGATACATCTATATATTAATCAATATACCAATCAGTAAAATGCCAGTCAGAAGTTAAATCTATACACTGGCAGGGTTATTCACCAATCCAATCAGATATTATTTAACATTTGAAAGCTAACATCTGATTGGTTGGGGCAAAATTAGAACCTTTTTTAACGATAAGAACTTTTATTGAATAACCCTGATTATGTTTTGACATACCTTCAGACATTACCCAACAGAACCAACCAGCCAAAGTGAGAAATCGGTTGGTATAACCAGATTGTAAGCTCTACTGGGCAGGGAACTCCTTTTCTTTTGTGGCAAGACTCTAGCACTTATATAGTTATATTTATGTAATGTATTTATTTATGTACTATTATGAACTATTTATATATTTGTCCCCCTTGTATGTCTTTATTGTATTTTGTTACTGTCCAGTGCTGTGTCCCCAAGTTGCACTTTATAAATAAACTATACAAACATGCATACATATCCATCAGTCTGCTGTTGTTGATTTTTTCCCCCTCATTCTCTTTATCAAAAGATCAGATCAAAGATTGATGATTAGCATAATAACCAATTCAATTTGATAAGATAAGAACCCTTATCTTATCTAAGGATAAGAACCCTGATACCATAGTGTTAATGATTAAAATAAGAGTAAATGATTAAAATATTTAATATGTGTTTATTGTATGTATATAAACTTATATGTACATTAATTAACCATGTTTCTATTGGGTACAGAATAGTATGCTGGTGAAGTCATGTCTTTTGACTTCTTTAGTGATTGGGGGTTGTGTCTTAAATTCTATTGGTTAGAGATAAAAAGACAGTGAAAAGAACTTTGTATCCACAAGCAAAATCCCAGTAACAGGTTTATACTGCAGAGAAGCAGTTTGAATCATGTGGGAAGCTCTAGATTTGCATCATTACCTGAAACTGGCCATAAGTTTTTGTCTGGTTTATGTTGTGTTGAAAGCCGTACAGCTGTACTTCCACAGGAGGAGGCAGGTGGAAATATTCAAACAGTTCCCAGGTCCCCCCTGCCATTGGTTACTAGGCAATGCTGGCAAGGTAAGTACAGAGGGATTATCCACAGGTAAAGCTTTAATTAGCAGGGACAGAACATTACTTACAAGACTAATAATAAAATTAGTGCCAGGACACACAGGAGATGCTGAATTGTGCTTTTATTGATTAACATTTTATACAGTATAAACACTTTAATAACTTGCCTTTAACCCAGAACGTGCCATGTTGATCAATTGATCAGTCACCCACAATTTTATGGGTGCTCTGTTTTAAAGTGTCTTTGTTAGTTACACGCAAGTGCACAGTTTAGGAAGGAACATTCCTTCAGCAGTGAATTGTGTCCTGGTACTTCTCCTTTTGGTATTACTGTTTGTAAATTACCCTTGTGGTGATACATGATAAGTGGATCAGTACCCAATTAGAGTTGTGTTGGTTATTGATCTTTCTTTTACTACCCACAAGACTAGTGTTGTTCTATGGGGTACCATTTGTTCCCAGATAATTTTGTAACAAAAAAACACAGTTTGGTGACAACAATATATGTTGTTGACCAAAAGAAATTCAGTGTTAACAAAACTCATTTAGTGAACAAATACCAACATTTGGTGACAAAACTATATTCAATAGTTGATCAAAAGAAGTTCTGTGGTAACAAAACACATTTTGTTAACAAGAAAAAAAAACCCAACATTTTAGTGAGAAAACTTTATTCAGTCAGCCAAAAGGAATTCAGTGGTGACAAAATACATTTAGTCAAAAAAAAACAATCAGGGAGATTCAACAAAAGTTCTTATGGTTAAAAATGGTGCTAATTTTGCCACGACCAATCAGATGTTAGCTTTCAAATGTTAAATAATATCTGACTGGCTGGGGCAAAATTAGCATGTTTTTTAGCGATAAGAACTTTTATTGAATATTTTTAATTTTTTTAAAAAGATTCAATATTTATTGAATATTTTGGTTAGAAAACTATATTTAGTCATCCAAAAGAAATTTGGTGTAAACAAAACATACATTTAGTCAACAAAATGACAATTGTAGCACCAAAACATATTTTTATGACCAAAATCTTTTTTGGTGAACAAAATGTACAGTGGAATGATATTTTTTGTATACAAAAAGATGTGAAAAGAAACATTATGCTGGCAAAAATTTTTTTATTGTCCAAATACTTAATACTACACAAATAAGTGTATGTTTTTAGTACACAAAATGCAGCAAGGAAAAACAAGCCAATTTTTTGTCTGAAAAATGCAATTTTGTGCAACAAGATTTATGTTTGGTAATGGTAATGGTGAATAGCAATAAAAATGGTTAATGGCAAGCTTTCCCTTTAGTCTTTAAAAAATAGGAACTATTAAATTGTTTAGTTTCCCTTTAATCCCTTCAGAAAAAATGTGTACACGTAATGACTCTGTTCCCATAATATATTTATCTTCAAAACTCTTTAATAAGAAATATCTGGTATATGAAACACTTTAAAAATTGTAATTGTCATATATGCCCTTTAATCTCTTTAAAAATAAAATGCTTGTAAATGGCAAAGTAGAAAACTCTAAACACATTTTCCCATTCATTTCTACAATTAAAAAAAGACTAGTAAATGGCACTTGCCCTTTAATTTCTGCAGGGTGGGGGGAGGGGGCATGGCAGAGACAGGTAGAGGATGTGGGATGGTGTAAGCGACATCATCCGGGGGTGGGGCAGAGTGGGGGTTAGGGCATGGGGCGGACATAAAAGGGGCTTTCCCGGGGGCGGAGAATACAGGTGCTTGTGATCATGGGAGTTTGGGGTGGTCTCGTGGGAGTGCGGGAGGCTTCCGGCACTCCCGCAAGACCACAATAGAAAGCATCTACAGCCTCATCTATCTATGAAAAGCAAGACTGCATATCACAAAATAAATGATCAGGACGATGCTACATCGCCTGTTTACAGGCAAAATTAGCATTAAACCCATGCTACTTGATGTATTATTGGGTTTCCATTAGATTTACACAGATTTTGCGTTGACTGCGCTATTTCCAAAAAATTTCTTCACAGAAATTAACTCCTGTAAGGCTGAGGTGCAGAGCAATGCTTCTTACTTGATCAGGATCCTGCAATGTAGTAAATCTCTGCATCTGCATCTGCATTTACTGCATCATGGGATCTCGCAAAGGTAAGTAATTGACGCTTCTGGTTCTGCATTGGACCCTATATTTGTAAAACATTACAATCTTATAATGTTCTAAGTAATTTCTGTAGAACAAGTCTGTCAATTTCGTTCACCAAATAATTTCTGTAGAACATTTCTGTTCACCAAATAATTTCTGTAGACCAAATATGTAAATTATGTGCATTTTGTACATTCTGTCCTGAACTAGTAAAATTATAATTTATTAATTTCAAATTTAAATTAATACAATCCTCAAGTGTACCACTAGGTCCTCACTTCTGGGATTACACATTAGATCACCATTAATAATTACTTGCTTGTGTTAGGGGCCACATACTGATTTACTATTCCTTGGTTAAAGGTTACCCTCATGAAATGCTAATTATAGCTTTTACTGCAATATTGGCTTTCTCAATTCAGAATGTGAATTGAATTTGTCTCAATCTAATAAAATTACAGTTCTGCACCACCTAAATTATATCCACCTGTTGTGGTAATTATTGCAGAGGTGCCGAGGGTCAGTGTGGATAACTAAAAAAGGAAAGATGCAAACAATACTCCAACCCTTTGATAGATACATTTCAACACCACTCCATTAGGCTACTTTCAAATTGTGCCAAAATCTTCATAGAACATCAAGGGATCAGGGACCTCATCAATACAAGACATGAATCAGAAGACAGAGCGCTTTGTTATAAAAGCTGTAATTGGTGTCACACCTCTTATTTTGATATGGTTGTTGGAGCGTTTATCTTTCTTACATGGGGGTTGTGCCTTATTTCTCATCATTTCAGTACCACACAATGGGGTCACTGACCATTGTGTTCTTTGCACATGCTGAGTCCTGAACTACTGCAGGAACTCCACCTCAAAGGGCATCTCCAGCCTTTATAAAATGTTTTATATTATATAAGTTAACCCTGCCCACCCCCAGCTGCTGTACAGTATTAGTTTGTTAAAAAAAAGATTTAGAACTCTACTTATATACCTTCTTTCCCCCGGCGCTCTGATCTGGCTCCCTGCATGTCGGAACTGCAAAAAGGGCTGGACAGGCAGCTGCATCTGTGATTTGCTGAGAGGCAGCCAATCACAGACGCGGCTGCCATCAATGGAGAGCGCCGCAGTAACGAAGGCATGTAAGTAGAGTTCTAAATCTTTTTTTTTTTTAACAAACTAATAGAGCGGTTGGGGGTGGGCAGGGGTAACCTACATAATACCAAAAACTTTTTATGCTACGGATGGTTACAGATGAAGAGAGGGAGGGGGGAGGGCATGTCACACTACATCTCGGAGGCGACAGAAGAGGAAGAAACCTTTGGACAGAAAGACAGCTCTTACAGATATATAAGTTAAGGATTTTTTTAAACTATACAGTGGGGGCAGTAGTCGGTTAAATTTTAGTTTGGGGGTGGACATGCCCTTTAATTCTATTTACTAGCAAGGTAATTTACAATTTATTAGTGTTCATAGGGGAATGCTTTCAAATATAGAGGATACAAATGTTTAGTTCTCTTCTAAATAATAATTATTTGGGCTGAAATACTGATTGCACTTTAGTTCCCGACTGACTGGTTACAAATTGGTATATCAGTTGGAATACCAGATTGATTGGCATATCAATTGGAATACCAGATTGAAAGGCATATCAATTGGAATACCAGATTGAAAGGCATATCAATTGGAATACCAGATAGATTGATATATCAATTGGAATCCCAGATTTGCCATGTACCATTACATAGATCTTCTTTCATTTAACACAAATGAGAGCAGATCTATGTCTAAAGGTTCGTACACATGCTCAATATGCAACCGAGCCACGACCTCCGACACCAACGGCTACACGTGCCGGGCGGATTAATGAACGACCCACAACCAAATACATACACATGGACGCAGTGGGGTAGCTAGATATCACAGGACCCCATAGCAAGATTTTAGATGGAGTCCCCCACATAAAAATCAGTTCAGAGCAGTTCAACCTAACCCAGCCAAACGGCAGCAAGGTAATTAAAAGGGCATGTCCACCTTACTAAGAAAAATGATATCTCATGTAGTTCAGCTCCACAAATTCCATTTTCACTTTACTTAAACCTGGGGGCATCTTTGAAAGTTTTAAGTAAAACAAAAATTGGGTTTGTGGAGCTGAACTTCATGAGGTAACATTTTTCTTAGGAGGGTGAACATACCTGCAGAGGACCTGGATGGGGCCCCCTTTGGCTCTGGGCCCCATAGCAACCGCTATGGTTGCTATAGTGATTCCTACGCCCCTGCACAGACGATTCTCGCCCGAAACAGCCATTCGCCGCGTGTAGCCATCAGTGTCAGAGGCTGTGGCTCGGGACACACATCATGCGTGTGGACGAGCCTTTACAAACAAGTCAAATTAACGTAATAATATCTTATCACAACTTTATCATTTGCTAGGAGCATAATGGAAATCAAAAAAAGTATTTTTGGGAATTTGAACCTGTGTTCATTTGTGTGTTTCTAAAACATGTGCTTTACCAGTTGAGCCACCACTGCAGATGCAAATAATACAGGTACATTAAGATGCTTTGTGTTTTTACTAGTAACAGAAAAATAATTTTTAAAAAGTTCATAAAATTAGCTGAATATTTGGTATTGCCCAAGGAAGGTTGTATATAATTCACACTGATGTAAATAAATTGCAGGACAAATAATATACACAAATTTACAAAAAACATTTGACACTATCTTGTCAACCAATCAAATTGTAGAATTATGCAAATATGTATATTCTTGCTTAGCGATTTCCAGCAATCTGTAAGATTGTATACCATCCTTTTACACAGAGCATGTAATGGCTCCATAGCATTACGGAAGGGGTGGACAACCACTTTCGCTTTAGCTTTTACCTCCTTCTACTGAAAAGTGAATTCCCTAAAATGTTGCTGATCCCAGGTAGGTTTTAAATTAAAATATTTTATCATTTGCATTGAGTGTGCAATTCATCTTTGCTTTTTTGACTTTTTAAGCCGGTCCTTTAATAAGATGGATGTTGTCTACAGCTATTTTACAATTAAAATTTAATGGAGAACTAAATTTTTAAATCCTCATGTAAAAGCTTTTCTCCCCAGAACACCTATTCATTGTAAGATTCTTCTCTAGTAGGTTGCCTTTAGAACATGTAAATAATAGATTCTGTAACTAAAAAGGCTTGCCAGTACAACACACAGCCCATATAGTCATCAGAGCAACGTCCCCTAAGCCAAGTATTCACTGTCATTACGCACAGAGTATTTTTTATACAGATACCTCTAAACTAATATGGAAGACTGCTTGTCCTGCAATTTATTTACATCAGTGTGAATTATATACAACCTTCCTTGGGCAATACCAAATATTCAGCTAATTTTATGAACTTTTTAAAAATTATTTTTCTGTTACTAGTAAAAACACAAAGCATCTTAATGTACCTGTATTATTTGCATCTGCAGTGGTGGCTCAACTGGTAAAGCACATGTTTTAGAAACACACAAATGAACACAGGTTCAAATTCCCAAAAATACTTTTTTTGATTTCCATTATGCTCCTAGCAAATGATAAAGTTCATACATGGACTAATGTGTCATATAGTATCTCTGTTTGGGATAGGGCTAAAAGCTTTGCTTTTAGCAAGACAGAGTACATGAGGTTGAAAGTTCAATTCCCCAGACTTTTGATTTTTACTGAAATGTTAAAGGGTCACAATACCCACTCAAACCATTTTACATTATCTGAAACTACAATGTGAGAGAAGTAAAATGGTGGCACTCACGTATTTATCTGTGATTGCTTTGTCATTAAATTATTAATGTTTAGTAAGTGCTCCTAATTGCCCCCACCCTGCTTTACCCTGCTTTAAAATCTGAAAAAGTTTTGAAGTAGTGGGATCTTGCTGTATAATTTCCAAAATTATACAGATACCCTTTAATATTCTGTTTCTTACATCCATTCTAGCTTTAAAACACACTGCATGATTAGTTTTCTTTTTTGTATGACAGGAGCATTCATGTGTATGAAAAACAAACAAATCTGTACTGTTATGTGATTGGCTGTCAGCTTCTAGGAAGCAAGGCTGTAACTTCCTTGTTTTAATCTGTTGAGCACTACAGAGCATGTGAAGAGTACTGCATACACTTAGCTGGGTTTACCCAGCTGAGTTGAATAATGGGAGCTGACCCCTAGTACCCACAGTTTAATGTCTTAAATCACCCATCAGTCACAGAAAAGGAAGAGGTGATACACAGCTTGTTGTATGTTTGTGAATGTGTTCAGTCTATTGTAGACAGTTTTACTTGTGGTTTTCTGCTGAAGAACGTATGTCATTTTGCAGTTTAATCGAGATGGAAAAGATTTGGATGTGATGGTGGAATGGAGTGAGAAATACTCTGGTGCTTACCCTGTGTGGTTTGGAAACTTTTCTGGATTCCTCTCTATTGCTCATCCTGATTATGCAAAAGCCATATTTGCTAGAGAAGGTAAGTTGAAGGATTATTTATTAGAGGCAAACTTCCAAACTGCCCAATTCCCAAAAGTAGTTATACAGTTTATCACACATTGTATCAACTGTTTATTGATGTGTCAAACAAAGGACAAAGGACCCTTGTAGGTCTGAAACTTGTTTCAGCAGTCCAAAACACTTACATTTCACTTTAAAAATAACATTAAGTTGTATTTAATATTGTACTTTCCTTTTCTTTTTGCAGAACCAAAAACTACTTTGTCGTATGGTTTCCTTGTGCCATGGATTGGTATGTAACATTCCAGCTGTCATTCATTCCGTAATATAACCCAAACTTTTCATTGACAAGACCACATTAGACATCTGGCTTAACATTACTTGGTAAAGTCCAGAATATATCATTATTTAGCTGAGGGTTACACTAAATATCTATATAGTATCTATAGTGCTAAATTTAGTCATATATAAACAATTACTGACTTTCCATCAAATGTGTAGATCATATTTTGCATCAATGTTTTTTTTGAGCTACAACTGACAACATTGTCCCATGTTTCATAGGAATATAGGAGAACTAAATTAAATTTTTATATTCCATAATATGAAAACGTATCCCAAGAACCCCAATAAGATGTAAAATACCATGCCAGTAAATTGGCATTAATATAAATATAATTTGAGAAGTTAAATGTGTTAGTGCACTGTCTGGCCACACCTCTTGACCCCCTCACATTCTTCTCTTCCTGTACTGGTCTGTAGCAGGATTGGCTATTGACTACTAGTGGGTTTTCCCTGCTCTATCAAGTTCCTGCAGAAGCTTGAAATTGAGCATGTGAATAAAACATAATGGTCAATAAAAACACTTTAGTGGAATAATGGGAAATAAGGCACACACCTTGTGTTAGTAGGGTAAATTTCCTAGCACCCACATCAAAAGGAGATATGAGACACTACTGCTTTTATGTCAAGGTGCTCTGCCTTCTGATTCAGTGTTGTTCTGAGGCTTTGGTTTCCCTTTAAAAGGTTTATAGCTGCTGCCTTTTCTAATCTTGAATTGTGTCATTGTGTTTTGTAATCTTGATTTTTTTCTTATTAATTAGGGAAAGGATTGTTGGTCTTAACAGGACCCAAGTGGTTTCAGCACCGTAGAATGCTCACTCCAGGGTTTCATTATGATGTATTAAAGCCTTATGTGAAGATAATCTCCAAATGCACTACAGATATGCTGGTAAGTGTGTTTGTACCAAATATACTACTTATTCCTACAAATCTAATTAAAGGGCATGTCCACTTTAGTCCCCAACTAAAATTTAATATACTCATGGCCCCACTGTGTAGTGTAAATCCTTACCTTTCTCCTCTGCTCCTTATGGTTGTTCTGCAGGGCCTGATGAAAGTCAAGAAAAATAAAGGGTAGGAGCCTCTCTGTGTGTAACCGGTGCCTGCTACTTCCAGCTCCTCTTTGCAGACACTGGCATGCTCAGCTGGTAATGAAAGTGTTAATGGCAATAATACGGGAAAGTACTGGCACTGAAGGGTTAATGGCAATACTCTGGGAAAGCATTGGCACTGAAAGTATAAATAGTAAAGTCTGCCGAAACTGAAGGGTTAATGGTAATACTCTGGGAAACATGCAATTTTTTTGGCCCGATCAAACCAATAGTTCATTGTATTGGTTGATCGGGGGGGAAAATGGCATTTCGGCAAGAAGCGTCCGACCAATCATTCAGACGAATGCGTGATTGAATGTGTCCAAAAACCACGGCCGGTCATGCGGTCCTCTACTTTTGCCTAAGTTTAAACTTATTGCTTCCAGTAACTTGAGTGACATCACCTTACCTCCTGATCCCTCCCTGTCCCTAGGGGCAAAGCATGTTCACAAAATAATGCTGGGAAAGACTGGAAAGTACCTGCACAAACTTAAAAAGAATAGACAGTTGAGCGGTAGGGGGGTGCTATTAATACAAGCAGGCATAAAATGGTCCCATTGCTATTAGCTGCTGAATGTACAACATTTTTAGGAAGTTATATTGCCATATCTGTCCAGAAATATAGCTTTTTGCAAGGTTTACCTAGAGTAGTTATCTACTAAAAAGATTATTATTATTTTTAAAAAGTGTTTGCTATATGAGTGCTCGGCCAGTACAAATGTCCATCGGACATCGGAATTGGTCGGAATTTTCCGACATGCCCGATCTTTCGTTTGTCTGATCCGGAGGAAAAAAACTCACAATGTCGGTCGCGGCCGCCCGCCCCACACCAGCCGATATTTTTGGCCGTTCGACCGAAAGTGCAAAAATATTGGCTGGTGTGTACCCAGCCTAAGGACTCTGTGTACACTGATCAAAGATTAATTAGTAACAATACATTAATTTGGAATCAAAGCAATGCCCATTCATTTTGATTTACAGAACAATTGACTTAAATATCTTTTGGCTAATGATGGCTTTACGTTGATATTCAATTTAACATTCGACAGATGACACTGGATGGTTAAGTGTGCTCATTTTAATCAGCTCTTTAAGGGCATGGCCACACTGCAACGCAAACGCAATCACATGTGAGCAATTTCATTTGCGATTTCATTGTGTTTGCACATTCGTTTTTTTCATTAACTATTGAAAACCGCATGTGATTATGATTTAAAATGCAGAACGCAAATGATATGACAAAAAACGCATGCGCAAACACAAGCGCAAACGCAAAAAAATCGCAGCAGTGTGGCTTAGCCCTAAGGGTTTTTTGTGATTTCCCATACGATACTAGTGTGTGTCTAAATTAAGTGGATTTCTTTTTATTAATATTGACTTTTTTCTTGATTTTGAGGATAACTGGGAAAAACTTATTACAAAGCAGAAAACATTGGAGCTTTTTGAGCACATCACTTTAATGACTCTAGACAGTATCATGAGATGTGCCTTCAGCTATGAGAGCAACTGCCAGAAAGAAAGGTGAGTGCCGTGAAATAAGGTGTAACATGGAAACTGGGAGTTAAAACTACACAGTTAATTGAAAAGGATTGTGTGGAGGCCATTGGCGCCAATTAGGACATCATTACTAGTTGTCAGTTTAATATATTTAGAAATAATTCTCTAAATATTTGTTTTATGTTCTGGAAATGTCATCGGTCCATTAATAATAGCTGCAGAGAATAGACTCCAGTAACAGGCCTTTTTGTATCAAGTGCACCAAGGACAGTGCCCATCTGCCTGTTTAACGAAAATATATTTTGGTGTTTAGTGTCCTATAATATACAAAATGATTTTGCAGATGTGCAATGTTTTAACTCATTTTAAACAATAAGGATTGAATTTATTGAATAACCCTGTTTGTTTTTTAAGTGAGATTCAATTGGCTCTGCCTTTGACACCTGGTACCAGAAAGTACCAGGAAAAAGGTACCAGCAAATAAATTTTAATAAAAACAGCACTTTATTGAAACAATAGAAAATTATTTTCTATTGATATTTACTGTCTAGAGATAAATATGATCAAGATGTTCTCTCAGCCAAATCATATCTTATTTTTCTTTTTTCTCCAGGGACAGTGCTTACGTAAAAGCAGTGTTTGATATGTCATATCTGGCACAGCTAAGGATCCGAACATTTCCTTATCACAATGACATCATTTTCTACCTCAGTCCTCATGGTTATCGTTTCAGAAAAGCCTGCAAAATAAGTCATGATCATACAGGTAAAATAAATAACAATAAACAGGAACGGTAAGTGTGCAGAGAGGCACAAGAACATGTGTGTTTGGAAAAATCTGTGTTTAATAGCTGCTTACAATAACAACTACATGAAAAAGAATGCATGTATGTTCCAAACACGTTGTTAATATAAGCAGCTATTAAACACAGATTTTTGCAAACACAGATTTGCTTGTGCACACTTATTGTTCCTTTTGGATTCTTGAGTGTGGTGCGGTCATGCTGTAGAGATGAGACACATCTGAGAATTGAGGAGCCATTTGGAGCATAAATATAATATTGAAAATAAATAATCTATAAGGATGTTTAAAAAAAACCTTATTATTAAAGGGCATGTCCAACTATATGTTGTAGGGCTTCCTCCCCCAGGTCCAACCACATTAATTTTATTTGCAGAAACTCCCCCAATCTTTACTTACCTTCCTTCTATCCTTTGCCGCACTGTCCCAGCCCTCTGCTTGCATGGAACTGCAAGCAGGGGGCCGGACCGGCAGCCACATCTGTGATTGGCTAAGCGGCAGCCAATCACGGACGCGGCTGCTGGCAGTTCCGAACAGCCGAGGATAGAGGGAAGGTAAGTAAAGATTGGGGGACTTTATGCAAATAAGATTAATGCGGTTGGGGCTGGGGGAGCAAGCCCTACAATATGTACTAAGGGTTTTACGCTAGGGGGAGGGAGATCAAAACGGGAGGGAGAGGGGGGGAAGGCTGCACTGAGCATGTGCCATAAATTGTTGAGGCAGGGAAATAGCAGGGACCAGATGACTCAGTGACAGGCTCCTACACTGCACTTTCCTGGACTTAGAACAGGCACAGCAAGAAAACCATTTGGAGCTGGGATGTAAGGTAAGGATTTTATTACACTACAGAGTGGGGCCAGTAGTGGGGGAGATTATAGTTTTGGGGTGGACATGCCCTTTAAACAAGAAAGAGAATTAGTCTCCTGTCATTTTAATGTCACCTTATTTCCCAAATGCTGGATTAAAACTAAATAATGCTAATAATCGGCAAAGTAATGATTTGGCGTGCCCTTTCAACTGTATGCACTTATTTATACAGAGAGGTTCAACTGAGATGTATGGGCCATACAACTGCTTCTGCTGCTGTGGACTCCAATGTGGCTTCCTGCATCCTAAGGATCCTAATAAGTTTTGTGGTTAATCCAGCTGTGCCAAATTTCAATTGGTATTATTTACTTGGATGCAAATGATTATGGTCAATGTACTCTCTTAGCTGTGTGCTCATATTAAATAGCACGCTGAATGTAGGTAGCACAGTTTGTAGTGCACAAACTGTGATTTTGTAAGAAGTTACATTTAATGCGATTTAAGAGAGGGCAATCCACAATCAAATGTTGCTTTATAAAAGTTTGAAATTGATTTCTTTCAGAAGAAATAATTGGGCAAGAATTTATTTTCTTGACAGTGGTTCAACCTTTTTCAGACAGATTACACTTTATTTCAGTTTTTTTTGTGCCGTTAACGGTAGACTATATAGTTGAATATAGCTGAAACATAACGTAGTGTATAAAATTAAACTTTATCAACTGTATTTAAATATTTATTATAGTATATTTCTCTATATATATCTATATAAAAGAAAGCTAAGTGGATCCAAACATAAGAAACATTAAAAACTAGGGGCCTCAATGAGCAAGCTACATTGTGCTCTTTAAAATTGATACACTTTGATACTATATGTTATGCTGTAGGTTTTTAACACGTATAATGTATCTCTGTTGTTTATATATTCAGATACTGTATAGTAAGATAAATGTGTATCTTTAATATGAGATACTATGTAAAATTCCAAGTTCACCTAGGTTTTAGTAAATAAAAAACAAGCTAACATTTACTGTACTTTAGACTTTTCCCAATATAAGTTGAGAGAAACAAGTATTTATGTTAATCAATTACTGTTGTACAGTTGTTTTGGCACAACCATCCATAACCTTTCGTCTTCTAACACAGATAAGGTGATCCGACAGAGAAAAGAATCCATGAAGCAAGACAAAGAATTAGAAACAATTCAACAAAAGAGATATTTAGATTTTCTGGACATCCTTCTGTTTGCTAAAGTTTGTATCTGTTATTGTTTACTAAGAAACTGATATAATCACTATAGTTGTTTTTATACATTTATATAAATGTTTAAGCAGATAAAAACTGTAAATGCTTTTCATTTTAACATTTCTTTTATTAAACTCTGCGCCTTTATACCTTTTATAAATTTGCCATATAATAAATTTTCCAACCCTACAAAAGCACATACCAAATATGTTCCATGTTGTACTAGGATGAAAAGGGCCAAGGTCTTTCTGATGAGGACCTTCGTGCAGAGGTGGATACATTTATGTTTGAAGGTCACGATACAACAGCCAGTGGGATCTCCTGGATTTTATACTGCATCGCCAAGTATCCAGAACACCAGCAGAAATGTCGAGAAGAGATCAGAGAGGTTCTGGGAGATAGACAGATTATGGAATGGTAAGCCATTGTATATCCAGTAATATTAGATGGTGTGGCCTTTTTCTACTTAATGTAAAGCTCAGGTGATTACAAATGTAACAGAAACATGAACCACCATATTTATGACTTTAAAAATGATAATGCATGCTTTAATTACAATCCAACCAGTTATGCCTTTCTTCCTGTTTCTTGTGCTTCAGTTCAGGTCTCTTGTGCAGGTGCAAAAATGCCTTGCATGCTTGTAAGGTGAATAGCAGAGGAGCACACTACCACATTTTAGGACTCGCGGTCCCTTCCTCATGTATATATATATATATATATATATATATATATATATATATATATATATCTACCAGACAGGAATATAAAGTCATGGGACTTAGTATATCCGGGGTAAGTATTATAGGAAACAATTAAGGACTAATTGTTCATTTATTCCTCTGGGCGATAGGGTACAAAGTCTCTTTATCCAACGAGCTTCCCGTTGTAGGAGGGCTCTTTTGCGGTCACAGCCCTCCCTAGGAGGTTCAAAGTCTATGGCCATCCATCTAAATGAAGCAATGGGATGTTTTTGAAGTCTAAAATGTTGTGCGACTGATTGTTCGCCAAACTTCTCCACCTCCCCTCCTGGTGTAACCTTGGTGATCAAATTGTCCTGTCCACTTGCCCTAATGGCCTGTCTATGGTTAGCCAGGCGCTCACGCAAAGAAGTCGTGGTCTTACCCGCATAATACTTGCCACAAGGACAAGTAATTATGTAAATCACAAATCGGCTGAGGCAATTCAAGCGTACCCCGGATATACTAAGTCCCATGACTTTATATTCCTGTCTGGTAGTTTACCTTAGCCCCTTTGTTATCATTACCACCAGTATTTCCCTATATTTACTCGGTTTATTACCGTAGAGAGCACTTGGATAGCTGAATGAGTCATCCATATCTCTTTGGGGTCTTCCTTTGATTAGTATCTACCTCTCCCCTCCTATATTGATTTATGGAATTTCGACAGATTTTATAGCTGTTTTAATATATTGTTTTAGGTGTATATCTTAGTATATGTTTTAATTGTTTTTTGTGGTATTACAATTATATAGACACTTTCTCTTTTTAGCTATTTATGCACTTTTATATGCACGGAGCACTATCCTTTATATTGAGACTATGTGTCTTTTTATGTCTTTTTATGTCCACTTGATCGTGGTCACCTTTTTGGGAGGTTTTATCTCTGTATATGATATATATATTTCACTTAATATACCAGTGGATTGTGGATTCATGTACTATCTCTTTTTCCTATTTTTGCCCAGCACTAGCACTTTTATTACTTTGCAGGCACTCTTTACCTGCAGGGACCTCCGGACTGCCTTTATGGTACCTCCGGACTGACCTGCCACACTACTATTTACACGGTGGTTAGCTCTGACCTCTGTGCTTAGGAGCGATTTCTGTTTCTGTTATCGGGGGCGTGGCTAGGCACGGGTATCACCATTACGTAGCCTTGACACTTTTATCACGTGGGGGGCGGGAGGGGGGTGTGTTATGGGAGGATCATTTGTTTTTAAATGCTTCAGTTGCCATTTTTCTGTAACCCTGATGACGGCCCAGTAGTATCGGGCTGAAACGCGTAGGTTTCTTTTGGCCTACTGTCCTTACAATAAAGTTATGTTTAGTCCATGGAGTGCGCCTGAACCCTTCTTTCTTTGAATATCCTGCTGGCAGCACCCGGGCATTTGTCCAGTAACGGAGTGCATCGGATCCCTCCTTATACTATATATATATATATATATATATATATACTTGAGGAAGGGTCCGTGAGACCCGAAACATTGTATGTTTTTGCACTAATAAATTGAATTTATCACTTCAAGTAATGTGCTCCTCTGCTATTCATTTTGCTTGAGTCTTGTGGCCCTGGGAGTGGAGGGTTGAGAGCATTGCACTTACCTACCTGTCTGGCTAGAAGCCAACAGCAGTGTGCTGGAATGTATTCATGAACTTGCATGCTTCTACCCCAGATATTTAGATACTGTACCAGGAGAGCAAAATGTATGAATTACAGGAGAGAAAGAAATGCACAAGGGGCAAAATAATTAGATCAGGAAACAAATAGAAGAGGGCTAAGATTGTTGGAAAGAAGGTAGTAATACAGGGGCCAACACTTTCTAACCTAACCCTGCACTGATCCCCTAACACTGATAGTTCCCAAGAGTGGATTTCCAAGATGTCTGTATCTTCATAAAGTTATTCAATGGATGCATTGCAAAACAGATTTAACATAGAAGTAGCTTATGTTCTAAGAAGGGTGAGCAGTATAATATAATATCTGGCTACAGGTGTGTGACTGTAGGGGGTCCAGCCTGATCGTGGATCATGGGCCCTCTTACCCTTCAGGCCTCCCCGCCTTCACTGGCACTGCTAGCCCTATTGTTACGCTACTGTCTCGCTACAATATACTTGGAAACATCCTATACAAGTATTACATTGATTTTTCTTTAGGGAGGATCTTGGGAAGATTCCTTACACCACCATGTGCATAAAAGAAGGGCTACGCATGTATCCACCTGTACCAATTGTGGGACGAACCCTTCGAAATCCTGTCACATTTTTTGATGGTCGTTCTGTTCCTGCAGGTAGTGTTTCTCTCTTCTTACAATGGCAACTGCTCAGTATCACCATGACTCTTTTTGGATGGGTCTGTCCAGGAATCCTAAACCATTGTCATCTGTTCTGCTGTGGATAGGGCTTAAATAGAACTGGGCAGCCTGTGGATTAGCCCATTCCTGGCCCATAGAAGTTGTGAGCCATTTATTAAACCAATTTCTTTCTAGCTTTTAGTGTAAGTATGCCAGAAAAAAAACGGTATTTTTATATTGGCATCTCTCTACATACTAAGAAAAGGGCTGGATTCCTCACCAGGCCACCTAGGTCGTAGTTTTGGGCACCACAGCTGCTAGTGGTGGCATAAAAAGTTTCAGCTGATCTGCCCCAGCATCACTTTATTTTTTGGAGGGTGGTAACAACCGAGCTGACCTAGGGGAGAAAAAGGTACAAATCCATCCCTGACTGACAATTCTAGCACAACACCACTATAAACTATCAATCATGAATGCAATGGCTATAAACATCACCATTATACCAAACAATAAGCAGTAGATAGTGGTACTATACTGTAAGGCTGGGTACACACGGCTGGACTATTTGTCCCAAGCGAGCGCTTTGCCGGGACAAATGTCCATCGGTTGCGGGCGAATTTGCGAACAATCGATTGTGCGTTCCCATATGGAATTGCACGATCGATTGAAATTTTCCAGCGCGTCCGATCGTTCGTTCGTCTGACCATTCATCCCCACACCAACCGATATTTTCGGCCAACCAAAATATTGGCTGGTGTGTACCCAGCCTAAGAGCTGTGAGAAATTATATAAAAGGAAGTAACCTGTATTGTAACTTTAATGCAATAAACCTGACTAGTGACCAGTTTCTATGTCAAGACAGGACTGCAAACAAAATATAACTTGCTAGCCATATAGTTGTCTGTAGTTGAATAGTCCTAGCCCTGTTTATCAGACAGGCAGTATATTTATTTATAACCTACCCCTGTGGTGGATTTTTATGGGAGGAATTGTACAATTATAGCCTTATAATCTTACAGTTCCAGGAGGAGCAGGAAACCAGAAGCCACAAAGGGGTAGGTTATAATACATTATGCACCCCGTACTGTAAATTAAAGGGATATTAGAAGACACCTTGGAGTTCTGTGCCCTGTATAAAAGGCCTCATACTTTTATATGCTCACGGAACTCCAAGGTGACTTCTAATATCCTTATAATTTATAGTTGGGGATGCATTATCCACTAAAGTATATATTGCTGAAAGTTTTGTCACAACTGAATTCCTGTAGAATATATAATAACAGTTACAACATGTTACACAGGCAGATTTCTGCACAACATTCCTACCAATAGATCTACAAAATGCACCTGGAAATATTCTTGCCACACATGCACAATTGGCTGTAATTTACTGACAAAATCTTTGTTCACACGAACAAGCGTTTCAGCCCAATTTTTCTGAATGCAGCTTTTTCGCCATAGAGATCGCATTGTAGCATTACCACTAGTGATGTACGGACTGCTGTGTGCATTGCTATGTGGAAACATAATGCATTTCCATTGTCTGGAACTAAACTGCAAACAGACAAAAATGCAGTGCATTTTTTGCCCCTTGCATTTTGCGTTTTGTGGACAAACCCTTAGTTGGGACTGGGTTGCCCTGACTGAAAATCACAATCAGTTTCTTTCCAATGCAACCAAAATATTGGGTCCCAATAAGAGGCATAACCACTATGGCCTTAACTTCTTACTTTTACTATCACAGATACTACCCGTGCCACAGGCAAGTGCTGGAGATAACAAAGGAGGGGGCCCCATTATATCTTTATTAGTTTTTCTGGCCCCGATATCATCCTGTGTGTATCTTGTCTAAGCAGCACAAAGGACAAGGGTTTGCTAATAGCCTAGTCTTTCCAATAAGATGCATAATAACTACAGGTTGACAGGTGGCATCCTATATAATAAAACCCTAAGTGTGCATCCCTGTGTCCGTGTGTATGTGTCACTGCAGTTCCTACGGACTCACCACTAGAGATGGAGTCTATGCAGTTCCTATTGACTCACCACTAGAGGGAGAGTCTCTGCAGTTCTTATTGACTCACCACTAGAGGGAGAGTCTCTGCATTTCCTATTGACTCACCACTAGAGGGAGAGTGTCTGCAGTTCCTATTGACTCACCACTAGAGGGAGAAACACAGGAAACACGGAGGGAGAAGAGCAATTAAACAGACTGCAGGTAAGGTTGCTTGGGACAGGGGCCCCTGGATTTGGGACAGAGGGGGGGGACCTGGATTCGGGACAGATGGGGGGCCCTTGGATTTGGGACAGAGGGGGCCCCCTGGATTTGGGACAGAGTGGGGGCCCTGGATTTGGAACAGAGGGGGGCCTTGGATTTGGGACAGAGGGGGAGCCCTGGATTTGGGACAGAGGGGGCCCCCTGGATTTGGGACTGAGGGGGGCCTCTAGATTTGGGACAGAGGGGGCCCCTGGCCTTGGACAGAGGGGGGACTCTGGCCTTGGGACACTAAGAGGATACTCTGGCCTTGGGACATGGAGGAGGACTATGGCCTTGGGACACTAAGGGGGCACTCTGTGCTTCTAGCGCCCGTTATTGTAGCGTGCTTAATGTCTAGTTTAATTATAATATACATTCTCCATTTGTTCTTTTTTAAAACACTCTAATTTAATTATTTAGTACAAGCCCTATTTTGTGGTCATAAAAGTCATTTTTGTTGATTTTGATGTACGTCCATTTTGTCACAAATAAAAACACACAAAAAAAGAAATAATATTTTTTTTTTGCAGGAACCTTCATATCACTAAATATTTATGGGATCCACAAAAACTCAAGTGTCTGGGAGAATCCAGAGGTAGGAAAGATTTGCAAGCTGAGGAGATTTTCATAGATAAGGAAACTCCAAGTCAGAATCAGACTACTCTGTTAGTCCCACATATATTGCTAGGAGTCAGTATATAGCACTGTGTGTGGAATAAAGATTGAATACCATAATTATATGTAGTGGCACTGTCATGCTGTGTCATTGAGGAATAGCCATTAAAATATTTAAAGAATTATGAAATTCATTTCCTGCAGAGAGCTATGACCAGCTTTATCTGTATCAGCATTAATTTTATTTTTCTTCTCATCAATATCTGACACGATCAGTTGCTTAGTTCCTCCTAATGAGATTAAGTGATCTGCAGTTTAATTAATCCACACATCATCCAGTATAGGGTTTACTGAAGCTATTTGCTTTGAACTTTAGCCTGTTTCATACGTTTCTCAATATCTAGTGAGCTTCTTTAAAAGCGGTGTTATTAGAGTAAAATTTGCTGTAAGGAGATCGTACTGACAGCAGGAGAAAAATGTGTACTGTGCACTGATGGTCACACTTTTGTTACTGTTCATAAAAAAGTTCTGTTGCAGTCCTACTCAATGACTGGGAAAATTAACTTTTCAGGTTACAATGTTAATTTGATATGATATTGCATGAGGAAAAGCAATACTATTTAAACAAGCAATTATGTCTGATTAAGCTGTCCTAAAAAAGGAAAAGTAACCAATATAATGCCCAGAAGGAAACTATAAAAGATTGAACACTATTAAAAAAGAGTAAGAAGTTGCACCAACTGCAATACTTTTTTAGGTCAAAATGGAAATCTGTGCAAAGCGATTTATGTCATAATGATGTCATAGTGACATCACTAAAAATGTACTCAGACACATGTCAATTACTTATTAATTTCACAGATCCACCAACCAATCAGCATTCATTACCTACAATAACCCAAACTATTTTTTTCCTGTTGTTTTCAGGTGTTTGACCCCTTACGATTTTCTCCAGAAAATTCTGCCAACAGACACCCTCATGCATTTGTGCCCTTTGCAGCAGGTCCAAGGTATGAGATCTATTTTGACAACATTAGTCCTTTGGAAATTTCTTATTTTCTTCATTTTGCATTGGTTAAGTGTGTGCAACAGTTAATGTTTAAAGGGCACGCTCATCCCTCAAATAAAAATTATATATAGGTAAATCCTCCTCAAATCCACAATAGTTAGAAAGCTGACAGATGTAGGAGTAACCTGTTATGCAGCGAAATCCCCTCCTGCTTCCCTCTGCCTCTAAAAAGGTTTTTGCCTCCTCTCCAAGCTCTTTTACAAGCTTGTGCATGCTCAGATGAGGCCGCTAGGGGAATAGGATTCAGTCATTGGTTGTGATTTCAATTGTCACATCGATAACTGACAGTTAAGTCGTTAAATAGAACGTACATATTAAAAATTAAGTTTTATTTATTTAATTTCATTTAGGTTTGTAGTAAAAATTTGATGCTTTTTGCACAACTAAATTCTATTAACATTTTATGCTTTGCATAAAAGCATTAATTCAAATAACTTCTCTAACAGCCCAATTGCAGTAATTTGCACCAAGAGCCACTATCAGTAAAACCCCTAAAAAACCTACACTAACCAATTACTGTTAACAAAGCAAAATACCCAAGTCTTAACAACAAGCAAAATTGGAAGGTAATATAAGGTTCTATTCACTTGTGTGTTTACACTTAACTTGACTCTTAGGTTTATTGCACACATCCTGTCCTGAGCAAGATTATGTGTAATTTATAAATGTGGATGAAGGTGATAACGCTTTGCAATTCGCAAAAAAATGGTGATCGCATGCACTTTGAAAATGGATCACAGCATATGCAATGGGGCCACTCACCCACATGAGAAAAGTGATAATGTCGCCTAGCCCTTAGGTAAATCCAATCATGTCTGTAGCATTTTTTCCCAAGAAAGATGTTGACCCCCGTCTGCAAATTAACATTCAGTGCTATCATTTTTTAGACTCGGCATATTGTTGGTATGAATGGGTATCTATGTAAAAATGAAGCAGTGTTGGATTTTTATTCACCTCTATTATTTTAATTGTTTTTGTCTTCTAGGAACTGCATTGGCCAGAACTTTGCAATGAATGAAATAAAAGTAGCTGTGGCTCTAACACTGAACAGGTTCCAGCTTTCACCTGACCTAGCAAATCCTCCTATTAAAATACCACAGTTGGTTCTGAAATCACTTAACGGAATCCATGTGCACCTTACTAAACTAAAATGAAAGGCTGATATGTTAACTGCTTATCTGCAAGACTATGGGGCATATTAAATTAACTTTCCCTTCCTAAAACCCCCTTAGCCACTGAGATTAATGAGTTACGTCCAATTGCATTAACATCACCCATTTTTTTTTTTTGTTTTGAGCAGTTGGTGCTAGATTTTTTATAAACCTGTATTCTTCCGAGCCTTAAACCATATCAGTTCGCATGTAAAGCTAATTGGTCTATAGATGATGCTTTTATAATTCGGTATTATACTCTAGCTTAGCTCACTTGGATAAACTTAATTCATATGTTAGACTGTTATCTTTTTATTTCAGTTCAGCATTTACTACCATTTTATAGAGATGGCCGAACTTTCGAAAGTTCGGTCCGCTTTTGAACTAAATGGAGAGTTCGAAAGTTCGAAAACGGACCCATTAAAGTCAATGGGAGTCAAATAGTTCGAAAAGTTCAAATGAAATACATTTAAAATATCAATGGTGACTTAATGTAAAGGCTGTGGGACCTGGGAAATAGTCTGGGGAACACATTCGAATATCCAGGACTTATAAAATAAATATATTTATCCCATGAATGACTTGCGGATTCGATAATGCGATATTTACTCGCGTATTGGTATAATAACCACTTTACTCGCGGATTCGATATTTGATATTTACTCGCATATAGGTATAATAGACATTTTACTTGCAGATTCAATATTTACTTGCGAATAGGTATAATAGACATTTTACTTGCGGATTTCGATGCTCGCGTATAGGTATAATAGACATTTAACTCATGGATTCGTACGTTCGAAGTCCGGAAAATATTGAAAATCCGGGTCCGGGATAGTTCGAGAAGTCCCAGTCTGTTCGAACTTGAATAGTTCGGCTCGAGTTCTTCGAGTTCGAGTTCTAGTCCATCTCTGCTGTTTAACCAGAAAAAACTATTTTAAAATTATCCACCTTAGGCATTGATTCAAGGTTGTGTAGGTTGGTTTTTGACTTTTTAACAAACAGACCGCAAACAGATTAAGATACACACATCCCGAGCGTTCTCCCTATGCACACCATAGGGAGAATGTTTGCGACTGTGTGTTTCCCTCGACAGCGGGCGACTCCCCTACAGGGAGACTATCGTGGGCGAGGGAAATTTTCAGTCTTTCCCGAACGACTGTGAGGCCTGACGGGAACATTCGCCGGGCGCATGCTTGTTTGGTTAAGACTCTACACACACTGCCGATAAAGCCCTGATACCGTCAGATCCAACAGTATCAGGTTTTTATCTGCATTGTGTGTACATTAGCTTAAGCTGATGTATAAAACTTTATTTAATTTTTATTTATCTCTATAAATGTTTCCACTTATCACCGAAAGGCTAATAGACCACAATTTTTTAATTACCCTTAGATATTGGAAACTCGCAAATTGAAATTACAGTTATAAAATATCTGTTGTATTCAATTAGATCAACTGGACTTGAAGTTTGGTTCTTGAAGACGTTTTGCTAGTCATCCGACTGGCTTTCTCAATTCAGAATGACTTGTATAAGAATCTGTGGCAATTACGTACCCTGGAAAATCCCAATTAGCATATCACAGCCAAGTGTTAAGGGCGTGATTGGATAGTGGCTAAGAGGTGTTATAGGAACGCCCAGAGTAAGGTGTCAAAACAGCATTGTACATGGCAGACAGTTGGTGTCGAACCCCCCCACCTCTGCAGTCAACTGCATCAACATATGGCCCAGCACAGAAGAGACAATTCTTCGGGTCAGGACTCAGCCGTGTACCTGCATCTTAAGCATAAAGGACATACCTTTGAAGATTGTAATGTTAACATATTGGCAAAGGAACGTGACTGGTTCAGGAGAGGTGTTAAGGAGGCCTTTTATGTGAAAATAAAGAAACCAAGCCTAAATAGAGGTGGGGGGGTTCGACACCAACTGTCTGCCATGTACAATGCTGTTTTGACACCTTTATCTGGGCGTTCCTATAACACCTCTTAGCCACTATCCAATCACACCCTTAACACCTGGCTGTGATATGCTAATTGGGATTTTCCAGGGTACATAATTGCCACAGATTCTTGTACAAGTCATTCTGAATTGAGAAAGCCAGTCGGATGACTAGCGAAACGTCTTCAAGAACTAAACTTCAAGTCCAGTTGATCTAATTGAATACAACAGATATACCCTGACCTGGATGAATGAGAACCTTCACAAGCACAGATTTAAAATGTTTGGGTGTTTACATCTGTGAAGATCTTACTTAGGGTCTCACCGTATCCAATATTGTTAAAAAGGTTCACCAGCACCTTTAGCTGGTGAACCTTTTTAAGGGATTTACCCACTGCGGGATTTTAACGCCAGCAATCTGCTGGCGTTAAAATCCTGCGCTTAAACGCAAAAATCACCCGCGCATCCATCGCTAGTGATCTTAAATCTCTAGCGCTGGATGCGTGGGTGATTTTTGCATAATCTGCGCATCGACGCTAATATGGAGCTAAAGTCCCACTAACCGGTAGCGAACCGGTTAGCACGACTTGAACTCCATATATTTGCCCAGCGACTGTGGGTAAATGAGCCCCAAAATGTTTAATTGTTGATCTCACACATCCTCGTCATAACTATTCAAATCTGTTACCATCGGGTAGAGAGTATCAAAATCTTTATTGCAGGTCAAGCAGGTTCCATAACAGTTTTATCCAAATTCTATATATTTTTTTTTAATTCATATGTACAAAATGTAATTTTCTTAATTAACAGTTACATTTTTATTTGTTAAACAATGTTATATATGGAATAAGAGGAACAAAACAGCGCTACTCACAGAGGTGTGGAAAAGAAAATCCAAGGTTTATTCACATCACTTTAAAAACATAGATACATGGTGCCAGTTTTGACGCGTTTCGTGAGTGTGTCCCACTTCATCAGAGGCCTCTGATGAAGTGGGACACAACCACGAAACGCGTCAGGCAGGTGAACTTTATTTTTTATCTTTTCCACACCTCTGTGAGTAGCGCTGTTTTGTTCCTCTTACTCCATATATACGGACCCACACCCGCACCTGGGGGGTGTCCTTGTTATACAGCACGCACCAGGAGGTGAGTTACGAGTGCCGCCAACACAGGTTTCCAGTGTGTTTGTTAAACAATGTTACATTTATTCCAGCTATGGAATGTTTAACTATCCGGTTTTACAGTATATTATACACATATGTTTGTTCCAATAATGAATTTCACTGAAAGCAATTCTGTTTTTTTGTACAGAGATAATAAAGAATCTAATATAATATTAATAAAGCAACCATGTTGAATTTTTGGTGCAATTTTCAACAACAATAAATGATCACAAGGGCTTTTTGTATAACTTGCAAATAGGTTCTTTAACTAGATAGAAGGTGTTATAACATTACTACTGTTAAAAATTCGCCATAGCGTGTCTGAATATACTTTGGTAATTCTGACGCCCACCCGTTGCAGCCCCTATAGTTACGCCAAAGGATATACCCCTAAGTCAAACAGTGTAAGCACCATTGAAACAATTTGAAAAGGACTAATTTGGAAGTCTGAAAGTTATCAAACAAGCCTGTGAAATAACTGAAAAAAACAGATAGGAAACTGATATTTAAATGTCAGCCCATGTTCAAAACAAACAAAGCTTGATGCTAAAAATACAACAAAATATTAGTGATGGACATGAACCCGAGTTGGGGCTGAAATTTATGAGTTCGGACAAACTTGAAGTTTGGTTTTCCGAACTATTTTGAAAAATTATCGAATGTAACGTTCGAATTCTGTAAATCTTGAATGTAATGTTCAGTATCCCTCCAATGTAATGCTTGATTTTCGATAACCCTCGACTGTAGTCTTTGATTTCGGTAACTCCCAAGTAATGCATAGTGCAACAGATAAAACCAAATCAATAAAACCGTTTTTTATTGATTAGGTTTTATCTGTTGCACTATGCATTACTTGGGAGTTTGCTTCGGCCACACACCGTGATACTGGGCACTTTAATACCACTTAGCTTGGTAGGTGACATATGGGGGATTCAGTTGGGTCACTTTAGGATCGCCTGCTTGGATCCTTAGCTTTCTGGCAGGGCATGGGTGTTTTTCTGTGATGATGGAGGGGGGTGGATCTTCACATGGTTTTATTAGTATAGTTCTTCTCTTTACTTTCTTATCAATAATACGTATCTTTCTAGGTGCATCCAGTAAGATAAACCTATTTACCCTACCCCTAACAATTACATAGTAACATAGCAATGGAGGTTGAAAAAAGACAAACATCCATCTAGTCGTTCATATGCAAGAACCAAACACGACATTTGTAGCTCTGTCTGTGCCTGTTAGTGTGTGCAAACTGCTTCCCACGCCTCACGGACCTATGTTGTTTGCGCTACTGGAGTTTGCAAATGAAAGTAATGAAGAAGGAATGTTTTCCGTTTTCCCCACTTACTTGATGAAGCAGGGAGGTCCAGGTGTAGTATATACTCGCTATCCTTTCCGGCTCCAATATAAAAATGTTCACACTTGCTTTTGTGACTCACTCTTTTGTCCTGGTACTGAGTTACCCTGGGCCCTTCACCTGGTTCTTTCGGTAATCTTCTAAGAAAAGGGATATCTCGCACTTCCGATTCAGTTTTCCTGGCAGTTTTGCTAAAATATCATCTTTATTGGATTACAGATTAAAAACATAAGTACACCTGACACGTTTCAAGAGCTACACGCTCCCTTACTCATAGGTTCAATTTGAAACACTGTTTCTGGTCGGTTAAATACTCTATTGTCTCCACTCTATTGTCTCCTGTGTTAGCCAACTCAATCCCATAAAACACAACTCCAGGTTTCAGCCAATAAATCCCATATAAAGCTACACCCTCCTGAAACAGTGTATAATAAAGAAACTAATATTATAAAAAGTTACATAATTCATCCTTCATTATACAAATAAAGATACACACATTTCTGATTACACTTATTTTGGGACAATTCTCACTTGTATTAAAGCAAGGAACACCCTAAGGTTTCTCAGGTAAGCTAATCCCCATGGGGTAATTATTTTATTACCGGTATATTTGAAAGGTGACTCACCAAGATAACTGATGTCACATATTGAGTTTAACCCTTTTAGGGACTCTGGTGTCTATGAGGAAAATTCATCTTACTTCCATTTTTCTTAGGCTCTGGGTTCCCTCTTTATTCCTGTTATCCACTGGTACACTGGTACATACTGAATACCTTGTACCCGTAAGTGATTGACTTGACTTCCATTACACTGCTGGAAGTGTCTCGAGACCGAGCGCCTGACATTTTTATTTACAATGTCCCTGATATGTTCTTTTATCCTGCATTTTAATGTCATAATAGAACTTCCTATGTACTGTATTTTGTAAATATTGCATGTGAGTAAGTACACTACTTGTGTGGTTCTAGAATTTATATATTCCCTATTGTGGTACTCCTTACCTGTGACCATACTTCTTATGCCAGTACTCTTTACTATATGGCTACTTTGAGGTGCCCCACACATGAAGGTACCCGGGGTCTTTAACCAAGCTGTGTCATCTCTCCCTTTGCTGTGGATGCTGGGTGATTTATGAAAAAACCTGTGAGTACAAGGGGTCAGCTCCCATAATTCACCTTATCTAGGAACACCCCGCTAAGTGTGCACAGTACACATTTACAGGAAACTGCAGTCTTGCTTCCTGGAAGCTGACAGCCAATCATGTTACAACTCAGAGATCCCTCCCTCTGACACAGAACTCAGATTTCACAGATTTTCACAATTTTTGTAAACACATGTCCCTAACAATGATAATTTTTTTTGCTTTTCATACAAAAAAGAAAAGCAATCTTTGCAGTGTATGTCTTTGCTTGCATGGATGAAAGAAACAGAACATTTAACATTTTAGCAAAAAATAAAAGTAAGTATGGGGAATCGAACCAGCAACCTTCTATACTGTGTCTTTTTAAAAACAAAGCTTTATATCGCTATGCAACAATGGTTAATAATTAATTAACAAGTACATGTGGAGTCTTTATCTTTTGGTAGACACATAATAAAAACAAAAAAGGGAGCACATGGAATCAAACCTGTGCCCCAATAGTCTACAATATATAGAAGTACATTTCAGTAAATGTCAGTAAAATCATTTTACTACCAGCATTTTCACATAAATAGCCTCAACACCCCTTTTGAAACAGTCACGTTCCTTTGCCAACTGTCTGCCATGTACAAAGCTGTTTTAACACCTTACTCTGGGCGTTCCTATAACACCTCTTAGCCACTATCCAATTACACCCTTAACACCTGGCTGTGATATGTTAATTGGGATTTTCCAGGGTACATAATTGCCACAGATTCTTGTACAAGTCATTCTGAATTGAGAAAGCCAGTCGGATGACTAGCGAAACGTCTTCAAGAACTAAACTTCAAGTCCAGTTGATCTAATTGAATACAACTGATTTACCAGTGTCATCTGTATCCGAGGAGAAATATTCCTGTGAACTTGTTCTATAGTTTTTTTTACCATTGTGCTAGGAGACATAGAAAAATACAGAGCAGAAGAACTGTCCTCCATATATTCATTATCACTCTCATTAGTACTGAAACTCATTCTCCTGTTCTTTCTTATTATAGATTTACTCGGTTGTATAGATGTCTCCCTGGTCTTGGTATAAGTATATAGCTCAAGTCAAGTGAACCCAGGGGAGAGGACCTAGCGGTTTAGGTCCTCACCCTGAGTAGAAAGTATGGACAGAAGAAGGGGAGCAGAGGGAAGGTAAGTATATTTGTCCTTTAATTTCAACTAACAATTCAGTGTTTGATTATTGTTTTTGACTAAAGCTGGGTACACAACTTCCAGTATTTGAAGCTGTCAGACCAACATTTTCATGTATTGGTCAATTGGCCATAAATCTTGGATGTGTTTTTCAGGTGGCTGTGAGCAACATATAACCATTTATCCGAATCAGATGAATGGATGATCGGACAAGTCAGAAAACCATGGCCGATCAGTTCAGGGGACTGTTCACCGCAGCTACTTTTACCACGACCGAGAGTGCATCATTCCAGCCGACTGCTCGCTAGTGGTCGGTCAAAACAAAGTAATCCAATGGTGTGTACCTAGGCTAAGGTTCTCCTTTAGCCAAATCTTTAATGTGTTTAGATATGGCGGCACTCCGATGATTCCCGCATCACGTGTTGTGTGTATAAATCCAATGGGAGATTCCTCTCAGCTCACAAAGTAAAATCTAAGGCTGAGTACACACCAGCCAAGACAAAAGTTCACATAACAAGTTGTAGAGTGGGAGCGCTACCATATGCCTCAGTTTTGCTGGCTGCTATCCCTGCGTGCTGTGCTCTTCCTCCAAAAATGAGATCCAGTACAGTCCAGAGACAACTTACAAACATTAAACACCAATGGAGGTCAGCTGCTCCAGAACACGGGACATCAGTCTTAGTCATGTGACCACATCAAACTTTATTTGAAACAAAGTCAATCGTAAAACTTACATCAAATCACAAATGTGCACCAACAGCACCTTATACAAAGGGGAGACGTTAGCCAGTCTGACGCGTTTCACCATGAGAACTCTGCTTCATTAGAGACCAGATACAAGAGACAGGAAGTTCCCTAGATCCCTCCCTCTTTTATACCCATAAACTCTATGAGACACATTAAAGGACAACTCCACCCTCATCTTTTAGAAAGAATACCCTCTTTAAAATATGTTGATATATCATACTTTGTCCTATGAATTCCTTACTGTATGCTTGCTATGCTTCTGGATGCCTCATGAAAACTGAGCAATTTAGAAACCTGTACTGAGCCTGGGCATGCTCAGAAGAGGCAGACAGGGGATTAACATTCATTCATTGGCTGTGATGTCAACTGTCAAATCCATAACTGACAGTTACTAACTGGAAGAACCAGGAAGCAGAAACAGGGGCAACAGGACATTGTGAAAGATTTCAGGTTTCAAACTATTACTGTTTAGGGTGATTTTTTTAGGGGGGGGGGGGGGGGGGGGGTGATTTACCTGTATGTAAGTTTTCATTTTGGGGCTGGACTTGCCCTTTAACCCCATAAGTGTTTGACCATTAAAATGATCTAACTAAAAACCATATTGCACATATAAAAATGGTTATACTATCAACCATGTCAAACACTAATGCATACATGTATACTAATAAAGAAAGTGCCTTAGTTTAAACATTATTTATAACACTAAATAAAGTGACTGTGCATAAATTGTATGTGACTCCATAATAAATTAGGTAAGTTATCTGTGTGATACCTGTAAAAATACAAAGTGACTGGGTACACACCAGCCAAGTTTTTGGTGAGACAATCACTGTCGGTCGCGGACTCGCGGCAATTGGGAAGCGCATGATTTGTTGTGATTTACTGACAGTCCCAATAAGGACAAACAGGCGACCAAGCTCGGTCACGGCCGGCAGCCCCACACCATCAGATATTTCCAGCCGACCGACCAATACACGTCACTATCGGACGGTTGGCCTTAATGTCTGCTGGTGTGTACCCAACCTTAATGTGTCAAATAGTTTTGAATGCGCTACTCACGTGTGCAACATTAACTTTATTTTAAATAAATATTGGCAACATTAAAAGAGGGGACTACATAACCAAGTGAAACCCCAAACAGGGGCCATCCGCGCGCGTTTTGTGGCTCACCACTTCCTCAGAGGCGTCAGGTTGCCCCTGTGTAGGGTTTCACTTGCATTACGTTTTTTTAATGTTGCCAATATTTATTTGAAATAAAGTCAGTGTTGCACAATGCAATTGGAGGTCTTATGCATTGAATACTAAGCATTGGATGAGAGGCCTCTTCCCTCCTTATTAAAAACTAGTAGGCGGGGGGAAGTGATAGCCTTTAATACTAATCCAATACAAGGTCAGGGAGACAATCTTCCCATTAAAAAAATGCAACCAAGCAGGGAGTGTCAGCCCAGATTAATGACCCAAGGTAATTTGTTAGAGCCTTCCATTCTGGGGTTACCTTGACGTGGTTGGAAGGCTTTTCATTTTTATGCATAAAATTGTAACTAAAAACCCCCATGTTTTTATTGTTTGCACTAGGATAGATATTATGATAAATGGGGCCCAAATATGTGTTGTTGTTCTTGTTTGTTCTAATGTTGCACATGTAAGTGAGCAGCGCATTCATTACTATTAGATACAATTAAGGTTCTCCTTTAACATTGAAAGTAAACCGAGGTGTGATTTTATGAATGGAGGCAGTTGATGTCCTGCTGTTTACAAACTTTTGCCACACATGGAATAAACTTGTGGGACTAGGGAAGCACCAGCAGATAACCAGAATCTCATGGGGCAGAGCCAAAGCAAAAGCCTGCACTTCAGTGGAGGAGGAAGCCAGCAACTTTGAAAGAGTGAAGATAGGCTATGGGAGGGGAATAGTAATAAAAAAATTAAAGTTTAAGGACACAGCTATCCAATAAATGTAAATTGTTTTTAGAGTGTACATATCCTTTAACCAATGTGACTGCTCCTTTGGGAGTGGGTGTGTTCACCTCTTAGCTTCTCATTAGCCATCTAGTCACAGATCAGAGATAAGAAAAGAGCTTTGTATTCAGGCAAAATCCCAGCAGCAGAGAAGCAGTTTGAATCATGTGGAAAGCTCCGGATTTGCATCATTACCTGAAACTGGCCATAGGTTTTTGTCTGGTTTATGTTGTGTTGAAAGCCGTACAGCTGTATTTCCACAGGAGAAGGCAGGTGGAAATATTCAAACAGTTCCCAGGTCCCCCCTGCCATTGGTTAATGGGCAATGCTGACAAGGTAAGTACTACAGAGAGATAGCATTCCTTTAATAGACACATCATTTCACCCAGGAAGGCTATGTAGTAACAAAAATACCTTGCAAAAATGTTGCTTCCTTAAAATATTGTTGAATATTGAATTGTGTTTTGGATTTTTCTTAGGTCAATACAGTGCCTGTGTTTTCTAAACATTTTCAGGCTCATTTAGGGCTAGGCCACAGTGACGCGTTTTTAGAGCCCGTGATTTTAGTTTAACATGGAAATCTCGGGAACGAAAAAATTCCAACGATTTCCTATGCACATGCGTTTTGCGTGCTCCATTTTTTTAAGCAAATGCATGTGTTTTTATAATATTAAATTACAAAAACGCAAATGCGCCGCAACGTGAGAAAATGCACAGAAATTGCTATTTAGTGAATTGTAGTGGGGCCTCCACCTACTTACAGAGAGCCGTGTATGAAGTGTGCGGCTCTGTGTACACTTATTAAAGGGACACTAAACTCCCCTAAAGCCAAAAAAACTTATGTGAACTTTTGTCTTGGCTGGTGTGTACTCAGCCTTAGATTTTACTTTGTGAGCTGAAGGATCTCCCATTGGATTTATACACACAACACGTGATACGGAATCATCGGAGTGCCGCCATATCTAAACACATTAAGATTTGGCTAAAGGAGAACCTTAGCCTAGGTACACACCATAGGGTTACTTTGTTTGTTGACCACCACTAGCGAGCAGTCGGCTGGAATGATGCACTCTCGGTCGTGGTAGCTGCGGTGACAGCCCCCTGAACTGATCGGCCTGGTTTTCTGATGTGTCCGATCACACATTCATCTGATTCGGATAAATGGTTAGATGTTGCTCACAGCCACCTGAAAAACACATCCAAGGTTTATGGCCAATTGACCTTCACTGACAGCCGCTCTGTCCCGATTGGGCGCCCTATATTTTGTATTGGCGCGCATGCGCCTAAGATAGGGCGCGCAGTTGGGACAGAGCGGCTGTCAGTGAAGGAGCGGCTGCGAGTGGATCGGCTGTAAGGTAAGTTCCAGGTCCCCTGAGCGTAATATTATTCACAGGGAGGTGAGAATAAGCGTTTTCACCTCCCTGTGAATAATACAAACGAATGGCAAATAGTTCTTTTTTTGGCTATATTGTTCCTTTAAATACAGGATTTGAGGCTCTCGGGAAATGGCCTGCGAAAGTTTAACACCAGCTATATAGCTGGTGTTAAACATTCGCAGAAAAGAAGCACAAAAGTCATCTTAAATAGGTTTGTGGTAGCTGCGTGGTCTTCTTCCAGGAAACCGCCGCAGTCTCACCCACCTATAGCATTCTAGCCCACCACCTCTGGGTAAACAAGGCCCTTTATGTTTAAAATGTGCAACCTGTGTCCCTGAACATATAGATGTATGTAAATATAAATTCTGATGTGTTCCATCTGGAAAGACACTCAAATTTCCATTTTCTGTACAGAACAGCAAGTCTATATGGGGATTGTTAGCTTTACCCTGTTTGGAGAGATCTTTGCATGTTTTATCTAATGTGAGGATAGAGCTTTAAGGGCAAGTTCAACCCCCTACACTAACTTTTGCTTAAGATTAATTGCCATCTAAAGCTGGGTACACACAATGAGATATTTCGGTCCGATCGACCGATACACTGAACTATCGGTCGATCGGACCGAAATATCTCATTGTGTGAGTGAGGCACGACCCCCGACGGCAGATCGGTACACCCGACGTACGGCCGTTTCGGCCGAGAATCGCTTGTGTGTATGCGCTCGGTTGGGGGTCGTTCGTTGATCCGCCTGGCGTGTCAACGAACCGATCTGCCATCGGGGGCCTCACTCAAAAATCGAGCGTGTGTACGAGGCTTAAGGCTGATGCCAAACTAAAATGCACCAAAATTGCTCACACAAGCGTGCACAAAAAATGTTCTAGTGTGGCTTAGCTTTAAATCCTGTGCAGATATCTTACCTTGAACTCCTCTGGTCCATCACTGCACTCTTCTGTCTGCTTTGCAGCTTTGTAAGTTCTAAGTGAGCTTGCACAGCCATAAAGCAGACAAGCAATGCAGCCGTCATTGGCAGTGCAATCAACGTTACAACCTGACTGACTAGCGGTTGCAACACAGAAGTGTGTCAGAAAGTGGCAAGGGACAGGAGGAGTTCAAGGTAAGGTATCTGAACTCAGGAGCACAGGGAAAAGTATTGCGAAAACAAGGTTTAAAGGGGTGATTAATCTCTGAGCAAATGTTTGTATGGGGGTGTACATGTCCTTTAAGGATGCAGCATAGTGGAACAGATCAATTCTTGCTGATCAAAATGTGACGAAGAAGTAACAGTAATGAAAAACGTTGATTTGTGTGTCCAGCTTTAGCCTAAGCAAAACAGGTGTAGAATCTGTTCGACTGTTTCAGCAATCAAACTTACTGAAATATTTGGTCAAAGCTGTAAATCAAATAAACTCAGGCCACACTACTCCCGTTTCTTACACCTTAGAGATCACATTTCCAATCCGTTAGTGCGTGAGGATTTTTGGAGTGCATGCGATCACCATTTTTTTTAACAGATCACTCACAGTCTGATTGTGGACTATTGTGCAGATTACAGCATAAACAGACAGTAACACATGTAAATCAAGTGCCAATGCCGTCCGGCATAGTGTGGCCTCCGCTTTATTCACGTTTTTAATATTGTTTGCCTAGCTCAAGGGGAAAGATGGAAAGTGTAATTTTACCTTCATTGTCATTACATTGCAAGCCAAAGGAGTCCATATGCAGTGGAAGGTTTTAAGTAATAAGATGGTAGGAGTCAGAATGTCTTTTGGAGCTTAAATAATATACTAAATAATAATGAGAACTCGAAGTATTTAAAAATCTGTAACCAGATCATGCACAGCTGGTTGTTTGACAAAAATTTTTTTATCAAAGATTAAAACTATTTACCTAATATATACAGTACTACTAATTAAACTGGAGAGTAAGAATGAAAGTGAAAGAAACTGCAGGACTTGCGGTAGATATATTTTACACATTTAATGTTTTTTTTTGTTACTTAAAGGGAAGCATAAAAAAAAATCATTATTTCCTTTAAAGGGGAAGTTCAGTGCAAATACATATAGTTTTCAGAAAAAAGAGCAGTATTTTTTCATCTCAATGACCTTAATCTGCTAATTCAGCATTTTGTCTGTGTATAAATAAATGCAACCAAAATATTAACTTCCTGTTTGCAGGACCCCTAGTAGAGACCATTATGGTCTTGCCCTTGACCCAGTGCCTGGGTTGATTCAGTTGCTCAGTGGAGATCTGCGCATATTTGACCCATCCAACAGCCAATCAGTAGAAATAACTGTTGGGAACATTCCAAGGATGTAATGCATCCTGGGAAGAACCTGAAATGTCATCTCACTAATGTAAACAGCAGGGAACAAGGGTATGAAATCAATGGATTTTTCAAAATGGAAGAAAATATGTAGAATAACTAAGAAGGCATTACACAAACTAACAATTTAACAAATATTGATAATTTCCACTGAACTGTCCCTTTAACTGAAGAACAGGAGGTAAAAAAGCTTTGTCTTATCTTCTGTTCTTCAATTAATGCATCAGGACATAGCTCCTTTATCCTCCCAATAATGATTTTTCATTTAGGGCAGTGGATAATGATGGTTAGGCTGAGGCCACACTGCAACGCACAGGAATCGTGCACAAAATCGCGAGCGTTATCACACGCAATTGTGTGCGCTTTTCTTGTGCTTTCGCGTTTGCGTTTTTGCGCATGTGTTTTCGCCATTTCGCGTTATGGAAACGCTGCGTTAACGCACCAAAAATGGTGAACGCATGCGTTACCAAAACATCCAAAGCATCCGAAATCACGGGAATTTTCGCGTTCCCGCAATTTCCATTTTAGCGAAAATCGCGGGCACAATCGAGAGCGCGAAACGTGTGTGCAAACGCGAGAAAAACGCGCTACTGTGGCCTAGCCCTAAAAGGGCTAACAATGTGGCAAAAGAATGTTTGGGGCATTTAGCAGCATCCATCTATTAATGTGACTATATATGTGGTTAATATTTTCAATGTTCCTGTGAACTTCTTGCACACTTCAAATAAAGTGTTTTTCTTTTCCATGTGTCATTTTTTATTTTTTTTGGCAAGCATAAATTTTATGCGAGAGTTACATCTGAATTGTGTTTTCTGGGGGCCATTGTGTATCAATTTATTTTGGTTGATAGCAGTATTGTGGTGCAACATAGTCACTATCAAGAGGATACTGCAAAATGTCCAAATTTTGGGGCAAATTATGTTTGTGAATTTACCCTTAAAAATAGTTTCATTTAAGAAGATGTTGTTCCCCATTGTTAAAGGGGAAGTTTAAACATAATTTGTGCCAGTTGCCACACTTACATAAAATATATGTTTCCCTATCTCTAAAGAAAAAAGTGCAAATGCATCAAAATTGCAACAGAATCGCACACGCAATCGCACTTGATTTGCGTGTGTGATTGCGTGTGCAGCACAGTGTGGCCGTGCCCTCATATAGTGTGTAATTTTAAAATACAGCTTAGCAATGGACTGAACTTTTGTTTACCCTGTATATTCCCTTTAAAAGGCCCATTCACATTCCAATCTCTGGTCACACAATCACGATATCATACAATCATCAGATCATGTATGGGAGATTGCCTGATAGTCAGCCAATTTTCGGCCTTATATAGGAAGATATCAACCCCAACTGATGTATTCAGAACGTTATTAGATCTATTAATAAACAACATATTTAATTAATAATTATTGCCACCATTCCGATAGAGTAAGCTGGCTCCTACCTCCATGCAGTCAATCAAGACTGTGACTGCTGACAGTCTCATCACAACCAGTGTTTAAAGGGCATGTCCACCCCTAAAACTATAATCCCCCCAACTACTGGCCCCACCATGTAGTGTAGTTTACTCCAAAAACTGCCCACCAGGAGGCTAGCAGGTCCGTATAGGACACTGCCTGCTACCTGGCCTCCCGGAGATTCCTGCCATGCGTGCTGCAGCCCTTCTCCCCCCTCCCTCCCCCTCCCTCTCCCTCCCTCTCCCTCCCGTTCTACTATCCCTCCCCCTAGCACAAATCCCCCTTAATATTCTGCTCCCCCATGTCCCCCAGCCCCAACCGCATGTTTTTTTTTTTAAAAAGCTCCCCAAACTCTTACTTACCTCTCCGCTGCACTGAATGACGGCAGCCCGTCCGTGATTGGCTGCCGCTCCAGCCAATCACAGACGCGACTGCCGGTCCCGCCCCTCTGCTTGCTTCTCGCAAGCAGAGGGCCGGCAGTGCGGCGGAGGATCGAGGGGAGGTAAGTAAGAGTTTGGGGAGCTTTTTAAAAAAAAACAACATGCGGTTGGGGCTGGGACATGGGGGAGCAGAATATTAAAAATTTATTTTAGGGGTGGACATAGCCTTTAAGTGCTATTTCCCTTGATGCCTCCACTGCACATTCTCAACTTATTAAACTCATTGAGCTGAGGGAGGAGGTATTTACCTTTGCCAGAATGAAAGAAAACTTCTCATTAAATTCAAATCTGGTTACAAATGAATGTAATAAACTATTAAAAATAGCAGTTGGGGTTTATGGCAGAAATCAGTCACCATTTTTTTGTTTAAGAGGTGGACATGTCTATTAAGTAACAAGGCAAATGATATAGGACTAAAATATTAACTTCTGTTTTATTAATTACAGTTTAAACGAGACGGGAAAGATTTAGACACGCTGGTGAACTGGACTGAAAAATATTCTGGTGCCTTCCCTGTGTGGTTTGGAAATTTTACTGCATTCCTTTTTATTACTCATCCTGATTATGCAAAAGCCATATTTGCTAGAGAAGGCAAGTGATAATAGTATTAATGATTAATTAATGACAATAAATTAGTGTAAGGGTGAGGCCACACTGCAACGCACATGAATCGCGCACAAAATTGCGAGCGTTATCGCACGCGATTGTGTGCGCGATTCTTGCGTGTTTCGCGCTCGCGTCCGCGTTTTGCGCATGCGTTTCCGCCTTTTTGTGTTATGGACACGCATGCGTTAACGCACCAAAAATTGTGAACGCATGCGTTACCAAAACGCGAACGGACGCGCAATCGCATGCGCATCAGAAATCGCGGGAATTTTCGCGTTCCCGCGATTTCCATTTTAGCGAAAATCGCAGGCGCAAACGCGCTAGTGTGGCCTAGCCCTAATAGTCAAAATTTAAACCACTAGACAAGTGTTTTATAACCTTTTATGCTTCAGACCACTTGTTGAGAAACACTGCATTAGGCAATGCAATTAAAATATTGAGTTTCCATTAGTTCATGGAATCAATTGATTTATGAATTGCTTTTGGGGGGTGGGGTAGTTGTAAAAATGTATTAATAATCAAAGGGCAATAAAACCCCAGAATGTATTTATTTAGAAATGCTGGAGCTTGGAGTTTACTATCTTTCTTTTTTTTTTACAACCCCTTCCTATGTACAGGCCCACTGCATGCTGGAGTAATAATGCAGGAAAGCTTTGATGCACTGTGTAGGTGAGGAAATATGTGGCACCCATAGAACAACAATTGTTCATGGTCCAATAGCAAATTTTCGATTTGCACGTTTTGTTAATGATACACTCATTCATATGCTTTGTACACACGTGACACAGGATGGTGTATGAACGGCCCTTTCAGTATAGACTATACGGCCGCTTGGTTGAGCATCATTGGTGATTATTAACGATGCCCGTACACCATTGTGCATCACGGGTCGGGCCCTGCGATTGAATGTGTGTACGGGCCTTTATACAGGATAACAAGGTAACCGTAACTAGATCACAGCATTAAAGACCTAAAAGTCTTGGGGGTCATGGGAAATTTTAGATCTCAAAAGGAGAGGTTAGAGTTGTAAACTTATAAAACTCTAGACAAAGTCCTTAACTTCATGTACAACTTTGTTTCTAATCTATAGCCTCGTACACACGTGCGATCGCGGGTCCCGATAATCGGCCTGTGTATGGGCCCTTTATCTGCCGAAACGGGCAGTCATTCGGAGATTCACCTGGTCGGTCCGCCAACGATCCCCGACCCAACGGCTATTTTGGGAGATAAAGTGCCCATACACGTACGATTATCGGCCGAAACGAACGTTCGGACACACTGTGTGTCGCGGGTTGGGACACGCGATCGCACGTGTGTACGAACCTTAAGTGTCATGTAAATCAGACTAAATTCCTTAAAACCACCCAAACCCATTAATGTCTTATTTATACCAGACCCTCAGTTAACAATTAAGGTGAAGTGTCTGACCATTTGTTTAACCTCTGCTAATTCTTTTGCTACCTGCATTGAACGAATATTTACTGTTTTTTTAATTTGGGTACACACATGGCAGACCTTTGAAAGATGACAAGATCCTGTCATTTTTCAAAGATCAGGATACACACAGTCCCGAGCATTCTCCCTATGCACAGCATACTGACTGCGTGTTTCCCTCAACCACAGCTGACCAAATTTTTGGTCTTTCCCGAATGGCCGCACGCTCGTTGGGGAAAGACTCTACACACACTGCTGATAAAGCCCTGATACCTTTGGATCCAACAGTATCAGGGCTTTATTGGCAGTGTGTTTATCTAGCATTTCAACAGCATTTGCCAGACATGGGGGCAAAAGATACCATCTGTATAATGTCAGAAAGTCTTCTTGTATGTATAAAAAGTGAAATTTACAAGATTCACTAGTGTATCGTGATCGAAGAAGAAGCCTAAAGATCACTGGGAAATGCCAGAATACTTCTTCAGCAACCGTCGGCCTCCCTTTACTTAAAGTATAGATAGTTGGCCCTGGCTGAGGGAAAATCTGCATTCCTGAGCATTCTCCTTATGCTTTACATAGCAAGAACGCTCAGGACTGTGTGTAGGGGGACCTTTAAAAAATGACAGAATCTTGCAGATCCTGCTGATAGATCAGTCACAAAGATACAACAATCTGTTTTCACATTTCCCTTTGCTGTGGCTGTTGGTTTATGTAATTAACCTGTGAGTATACTACTATATTTCATCTCTCTGTTGGGTGTTTAATTGCACTCTGTACACTTCTGAACAGGAAACTCTAGTGCTTTGGGCTTTATGGAATTACTATTTTTAACCTTAAATATTATACTTATACTGGAATTGAAAAAACAAGTCTGACTAGGATTTTAGGCATTGAGTTAAACCAAATTAAATATCCCCAGGGGTCTGTGTGAAAATGATTTCATTAAGAAGATACATATTTCCCTGACTTATAGCCCATATACTACTAATTAAAATGATCACTTGCTTTACCAGAGAACATCTGTGGGATGGGAAGTAAGCTCTCTTAATATTTATGATCTCCCAGGTATAGTTTGTTATAGTTCTCCTTTATGAGACAATAAGGAATAATTACGTAGAACAAAAGTTGCTTTAACAAAAGACCTTTTTTAAATTTACTGCATTAGTTATATATTACTAACCCTTGGAAAACGGGTTTTCTTAGCCATTTGGGGATACTTTATCAGGAAAGAATGGCCATGTTAATTTAACAAACAAAATTCAAAGCTGACTGGTTTGACAGATCATGTGATCCAACTTTCAGGCTACCCATTTATGCTTAATATGATCTATTTAGTTTTCTACCGCCTTTTAGTCTAAATATGATTATGGACGTTTTGCTATTTGGTTGTGTTTACTTAAGCATATCTTTTTTTCTACCTACAGATCCAAAGAGTTCCTTGTCCTATGGCTTCCTTGTGCCATGGATTGGTATGTAAAAAGATACATTGTATTATTGACATCAACAGAAATGTAATAGGTGACTGTGTTGACTATGTCCAACATATTGGACATAAGACTGCTTGCCTTAAGCTAGGTACACACCTAGCGATTTTTCCTCCTGACCGACCGTTCAATACTTTCGACCGGTCAGCCAGGAGGAAGGACTGTCGGTCATGGCAAAAGCAGCCGCGTCCGACAGTTACCGCGACCAATCGTGCGGTCCATAGAGGATCGGATGAGGTTTTGCACCATGTCCGATCGTCCTTTCATCCGATTCGGACGAACGATCGGTCGGACATGGCTGCATTCGGATGCGATAATTTCGGTCCGATCGACCGATACACTGAACTATCGGTCGATCGGACTGAAATATCTCATCGTGTGTACCCAGCTTTACACTAGAAAGACATTAGAGAGATTAGGGATACCTATCTAATCTCTAAAGACTGCATTTTACAAGCAGCGGCTTTTATCTTGAGATAATACCATATGGCCCATTCAAATTGAGTGCATTAAAGAACAGGCTAGGCGTTTCTTAAGGTGCATACACACGTGTCATTTTGAGGGTAAAATAGACGTTTGGTCAAGGCTTGTTGAGGATCCGTCTGGAGGATTGAGCAAAGATCCCCGACCGAACGTCCTTTTCATCTTAAAAAGTGCCCATACATGGCACAATTATCGGGCGAAATGGCAGTGCATACACAACATGCGTCACGGGTCTACCCCCCGCAATGCATGTCTGTATGAGGCTTTAGATAGATTGGCCATTTGTCTATAGATGAACATCCAATCTGTCTAATTAAATGAACATTGCTTGGTAAAGCCAAGACAGGATTATCGGATATTTGTCTAAATATGTTGGTATTGCACTCAGTATTGGTTTAGCCATAAATTCTGCACAGTGAATCAAAGGGTGACTGACATTCATTTTTAGCAGTAATGCTTTGTGGCCCATATGGAATTGTGCATTTTTATCAGTATCTCTGCTTTGAATGTATATACAGTCATATGAAGCCATTGATTAATATAGAGCCAGCCCCTTGTGTGTGACAAGTGGCTTGATCTGCATTCTACTACTTATTCTTAATTTGAATTTAATTGTCATTGCCTTTTGTATTCACAATATTTTCTTTTGTTAGGGAAAGGATTGTTGATCCTATCAGGACCCAAGTGGTTTCAGCACCGTAGAATGCTCACTCCAGGGTTTCATTATGATGTATTGAAGCCTTATGTGAAGATAATATCCAAATGCACTACAGATATGCTGGTAAGAGTTTGTTACACCTACAGTGCTGGTGCCTATAAATCTATATGAATTTAATAAAAGTGAAAATGTTTACAAGCCATACATTTTGTTCCGCATTAATCTATTTTTTACCCTAGGCTATGATACCCAAAGTAAATTGTTTTCTGTACTTAACGCACACTCCTTCTACAAACACCCTGTCGATACAAAAATTTAACAAACACCCTGCCCGATACAAGCTTCTATATCACACCATTCATGTAATAAGAGTAAAGATAGAGGCAAAAAATGGCTAATCTAAAACTTACACTTTTATTGATAATTTTAAAAATAGTATCAAAAGAGTAGCAGATCACTGCTAAAGTCAGTCCAGTCCGTGCACGGACAGTCAGGATTGCAGAGTAAGGGGGTAAAGTGCGTATACACTGTGCCGCAGGTTCAGGTACAAATGCAGGGAGGTAGTGGGTGGGGAAGCACCCCAAACGTGTTTCGCTCCTGAAGGGGCTTTATCAATGGCGCTACAGCCGACATCTCACTGCCATAACTTTATACCAAAAGACTGATCTGATTGGTCACTTTAGCCTGCTTACTTTGCAATCCTGACTGTCCGTGCACGGACTGGACTGACTTTAGCAGTGACTGATAAATATTATAGGGCTATCGAGTGGGGATTGGGTTACTGTTGTGTGGGTGGGGTAAATACATGTATAACAAAATGGTTTACTTATGGACTGAGATCAGCTGTACCCTCATTTGCTGATCTTAAAGGGTATGTCCACCCATAAAAATATTTTTTGATATATGATTCCCCCTGTCCCCCCAGCCCCATCCGCTCTATTTTTATTCTTTGAAAGTGCCCCAAACTCTACTTACCTCCCCTCTTTCCTCCGCCGCGCTGCCGGCCCTCTGCTTGCGAGAAAATGCAAGCAGAGGAGCGGGACCAGCAGTCGCGTCTGTGATTGGCTGAGCGGCAGCCAATCACGGACGCGGCTGCCGGGAGTTCATTGCGGCGGAGGAAAGAGGGGAGGTAAGTAAAGTTTGGGGCACTTTCTAAGAATACAAATAGAGCGGTTGGGGCTGGGGGGACAGGGGGAATCATATCTAAAGGGATTTACACTAGGGGGGGGAATCCTGAGAGGGAGGGGGAGGGAGGGGGAGAAGGGCTGCAGTACGCATGCCAAACTTCTCCCGGAGAACCAGGTAGGAGGCAGAGTCCTATGGACTCTGCTATCCTCCTGGTGGGCAGTTTTTGGGACTTTGGGGGGGGGACTACAGGAGAACCATATGGAGCTGGGATGTGAGGTAAGGATTAAACTACAACTACACAATGGGGCCAGTAATGGGGGGATTATAGTTTTGGGGGTGGACATGCCCTTTAATGATCTGCTAATCTTTTAATACTATTTTTAAAATTATCAATAAAAGTGTATGTTTTAGATTAGCCATCTTTTGCTTCCATCTTTTCTCCTATTACTTGAATTAGCTGTTCAGAGGTTAGCTTATTCGTTACATTTGAGGTATTTTGTTTGTCTTTATCACACCATAACATGCAGAAATGTCTGTGAAAAGCAACCTCTCATCAGCGACTTCGGCTGACAATTATCTATGTGGCCTTAAGATAGACTGGGTACACCTGGATGATATTTCGGTTCTGATACATACATTTTGGTGTAGCCATTTTACACACAATTTTATTTATGATGCTAACTACACAGATTCTATTCAAACATTTCTTCAACAGTTATAATTAAAAAAAACAAACAAAACAAACAAAGAGGAATTCATTCTTCCATAGCAATGGAATATTTCAAAATAAAAAAAAAAAAGATTTTGGGTCATTTTTATAAATGAGAGCATTTATTTTATTGGCAGACAAAATTTAACATTTTCCCCCACATATTTATAAAACTGCGACTTTCAACCACATTAATGTAGTAGAGAAATTAGGTAGTAAAAAAGCTGGAAATGTTTGTGTTATGTCCAAAATGTGTGAAAAGTAGAAACCGAGACTTGAACTTATTCAAGTATCAGATCAGGGCTGATAGGTAAAATAGCGGTGGGGTCTTTCTATGTTAATACAATTGGTGTTAAAGGCCATCTATACCGAATAAAGGACATTGCCTCATCCTAATCTATAAACAAATACATGTAAGCAGCCCCTAAGGCTGGGTACACACCAGCAGATATTTTCGGCCGAAAATATCTGCTGGTGTTGGGTGGCCGGCCGTGACTGACTTCGTTCTTTGGTTCGTTCGTCCAGAACGGACGATCGGACGTGCCGGTAAATTTCCGGTCTATCGTGCGAATCCCTATGGGACCGCACAATCATTTACACTTTTGGCCGTGACCGAATTTGCCGCCACTGACCCAGCCGAGCAAATAGTCCCTTCGTGTGTACCCAACCTTAGGTTCGTATACACACACGATGTGTGCACCAAGCCACAACACATTTGTGCAACGAACGGCAGTTTTGGCCATGAATCGCACGTGTATAGGCAAAATATAGTCCCTTCGTGTGTACCCAGCTTAAGACAGCCACACACAAGGATTGTTTTAATTGCCTGCCTATTGCCTTAAAGCTGGGTACACACAGTACCAATAAAGCGGTACTGTGTGTACCTTACTTTTCTGAATGAGCGCACAGCCGCCAAATGTTCGGGTCGGCTGAACACTCATTTGGTAAAGAGGGAAAATAGGGGAGTCGGCCGCAGCCGAGGAAACACTCGAGTCCCGAGCGTTCTCCCTATGCTGTGCAAGATCCTGTCTGTCATCTTTCAAAAAAATTTTAAGTGTGTACCTAGCTTTACACTTGACATTACTGTAGAAGGGCCATTGGTTTAACCATCAGGGCCTCCTGCTGCCTGCATAGCAAGTAATTAATTTGGCTTGAAAAAGCCAAAAATTCCTGTTCTTTCTATTCCTCCTTCTTCCGTATTATTCTTCTGCTTTTTTGGACTGTATCTCCTCCCACAGTTTTTGAGCTAGAGACATGAAATTCGGTACAGACGTGCGGGGCATATAGGAGAAGTGTGCTATCTTCTAGCTAAGGAATCCGCGGAAGCGTTACGGCGTTATCGCTGAATTTCGGGACATTTTTTCCCATAGACTGTAATGGTATCCTCAAATGTGGATATTTCAAAACAGTTTGTTTCATATAGGTACACACACCTACTGACCTACCCTTCCATTCCTGTGGCAGCCATACCTAAAGGGTAACTAAAGTCCAAAAAATTAATTTTGATCAATAATCAAAAAAGTTTGTTTTTTTAACCCCCACGTGGCAAAGGTACATACACCTACTGACCTACCCCTCCATTGCTGTTGCAGCCCTACCTAAAGGGTAACTAAAGTAAAAAAAATGTTTTGACCAATCATCAAAAATGTTTGTTTTTTTAACCCCTAACCCAACACAGGTACACACACCTACTGATCTACTTATCCATTACTGTGGCAGCCATACTTAAAGGGTAACTAAAGTCCAAAAAATTAATTTTGATCAATAATCAAAAAAGCTTGTTTTTTTAACCCCCACGTGGCAAAGGTACACACACCTACTGACCTACTCTTCCATTTCTGTGGCAGACATACTTAAAGGGTAACTATAGTCAAAAATAAATTTTGATCAATAATCAAAAACGTTTGTTTTTTTAACTTCCAACCTGACACAGGTACATACACAAACTGAGGTACCCATTCATTCATGTGGCAATCATATTTAAAGTATAGTTAAAAAAAACATATTTTGACCAATCATCAAAAAATTTAGTCTTTATTCCCTCAACCTGACACGAGTACACACACCAACTGACCTGCCTTTAATTCATGTGACAGACATATTTAAATGGTAAGTAAAAAACAACAATGTCCTTATCATTGGCATTATTGAGTTTTAAAATCTGCAGCATAAACACACACATTTCCTTCCAAAATGTGGGCTTTCAAGACAAATTCAAAGTTTATACTTAAACTTTCCCTTTCTAGTTAGCATTTGAAAACTTATTAGCATGTGTATAAACAATATTTTCCAGTATGCATAATGGTCCAAGCCACTAATTCCTAAGGGACATTCCCATTTGTTTCTTGGCTGTTTATAAAAGGCATGCAACTTGCCCTAAAATCTAAACAAATTGTTTGATATATATACGTATATACAAAGCAATTAATGTCAACAATTTAAAAGAAAATGCTGTATAGTCTGCTAGACTGGAGAGTCGGGTAGAACAAGTCTGCTCTGCACTGTACCTGACAGTCAGTGCAATCTATAGTCACAGTCTGCTCTGCATCCCACATATCTGATGATCAGGGGTTACATATTCCTGGATAGCTTTTACCATCCTTTTGCCTAAAGTTTTCTGTGGGTAAGGCCGCAGTTTTTATGATTAGTTTCTAAAAAGCAGGGGCGTAACTATCAGAGGAGCAAACCCTGCTACAATTGCAGGGGGACTGGGATCCAGGGATGCCCCATCTTCTTACTTTTCCTATGACAGATACAACCTTCACCCCACCCCCCCAGAAAACCACCAAAAAAGCAGATTCTCATCAGTCAATTCGGCTGACAATTATCTATGTGGCCTTAATATAGACTGGGTACACCTGGATGATATTTCGGTTCTGATATATACATTTTGGTGTAGCGATTTTATACACAATTTTATTTATGATGCTAACTATTCAGATCCTATCCAGTGACGTAACTACTGCCACCCCCGCTACTGCGGGGGGCCTGGACGGTAGTGCAGCCTTTTTAAACAGCCGATCACGCTTATGAAGAAAACATACGCACGATCAGCTATTTTTAAAAGAACTGAACCGGAAGTTCGGGTCTGGTTTTAAAACAGCTGATCGCGCATATTTTTTTTCTTCATATGCGCGATCGGATGTTTAAAAGGGCTGCATGAAGGGACTGAGATCTGGGAGATCTCGCTGGGGGTATGCCCCTGTTCCTATTCAAACATTTATTCAACAATAATAATTAGAAAAAAAACCCAAAAACTTTGACAGAAAGAGAAATTCATTTCTTGCATAGCAATGGAATATTTCAAATTTAAAAAAAAAAATTTGGGTCATTTTTATAAAGGAGAGCATTTATTTTATTGGCAGACAAAATTTAACATTTGGTTTAACAATGCCATCAAGGCCTCCCGCTTAGCAAATAATTAGCATTTGAAAACCTATTAGCATGTGTATAAACAATATTTTCCAGTATGCATAATGGTCCAAGCCACTAATTCCTAAGGGACATTTGCATTTGACTTTTGGCTGTTTATAAAAGGCATGCTACTTGCCCTAAAGTCTAAACAAATTGTTTGCTAAAATAAGCATATACAAAGCAATTAATGTCAACAATTTAAAAATATGCTGTATAGTCTGCTAGACTGGAGGGTCAGAGAGAACAAGTCTTTCTTATCAGACTTGTGACGGTACCTGACAGACAGTGCAATCTATAAAATGTCACAGTCTGCTCTGCATCCAACATATCTGATGATCAGGGGTTACATATTCCTGGATAGCTTTTACCATCCTTTTGGCTAAATTCTTCTGTGGGTAAGGCCGCAGTTTTTATGATTAGTTTCCACCAAGCAGGGGCGTAACTACCAGAGGAGCATACCCTGCTACAATAGCAGGGGGGACTGGGATCCAGGGATGCTCCATCTTCTTACTTTCCCTATGACAGATACCACCCCCCACCCCCGGAAAACCACTGAAGATAATGCATTTGTTATTTTGCTGGGGGGTCCAGTTTTCAAAATATGGCCCTCCAATTGTTTGAAAACTACAACTCCCAACATTCCTTTAACTAAAGCCTCAGCCATGTTGGGCACCCCCTGCTTTTGTTGCCATTCAGTGCAATCATCCGTTGCATTTTTAAACATAAATTCAAATAAGAAAAGGAAGGTGGAAAGCAATAGACAAAAGGCAATAGCTCAGACTACAACATGTTTCGGACCATCACATGCGTTAGTATATATTAAGTTAAACATTAAGCAGTTAAGTTTCTTATTATATGGGTAATTGCCTGAATGAAAGTAGTAATTAGGCTTTATTTGAGAACAAAATGTTTATTTTTAGTACTTACTAGAACACAGGGAAGAGATTTTTCACCCTGGCTCATTGCCTTATATAGGCTGTACCCTAGTCTTCTACCCTGGTACTAATCAATAGGCAGATAGGTAGTCTGCTAAAAAAGTGAAACCAAGGTCAGTATTTTGTACAGCGCTGCATCCCCAAGTGGCGCTATATAAATTAAATAAATAAATAAATATATATATATATATATATATATATATATAGTAATTATATATATATATCTATATATAATATATTACACAATAATACATTAGATGCCACCAAAATTTCCACCAATATTTGAGCCGATTAACCAAAATTGTAAAGTTGTCAGACAATCAGGTTGAAATATCAGCCCATGAGTATCGACCTTTGGTTGCTGACATTCCTGTGATGTTCCAGCAACCACAAAACAAATGGTCCAGACTGGTGAGGTTGGCAAGTTAGGAAACTCACCCATAATATTACATTAATTCAACCATCGATTATTGAATCAGGCAATATGTACACACACATTGCCAAGGGATAAGGCTCTCAAACTTTTTCAGTAAATTTCATTTGTGGCTTTTAATTTCATTTGTGTGCTTTTAATACCATTTTCAATTTCATATTGTTATTGAATATTAATATAATATTGATTATATTAACATTGTAAATTTAAATTTATTTAGTGTAAGTCGTCATAAAAATCTATTGTATTTGTGTACCAAAATTTGGCCCCAGCACACTGTTTTATAAATACTGATCTAGATCAACATTAATGTCCCAAAAATCGATTTTTGCCATGGTGGGATGTCAAATGTTAGAGAGATTAGCATTACATTTGATCTTTCTTCACATTCATTCAATTAAAAAAACTGTTGTATTTTAAAATCAGTTCTATGAAAAATAGAATATACCACCCTGTGAGCTGTTTTAACAATGACATTTAATTACAAACCAGTATTTCCAAACAATTTGTCAGCAATTGAATTAGTAGTCCTAATATGATGCGCTTTGAGTCTTTTAGGAGAAAAGCGCTTTACAAATGTTATTGTATTGTATTATTATATTGTAATAATAAATGACTTTCATTAATGCATATTTCTATATGCACTACTTCGAGTAGCAGTCATATACAGACCCCCTTATTCCTCAGCCCCAGCCACTTTCTTTACAGAGTTTGAAACCTGGCTCTCTATCTTTCTTTCCTCCGACTGTCCGGCTATAATTCTATGGGACTTCAATTGTCACATTGACGACGCTAAGCAATCCTGGCTCTCTCGCTTTCTCCACCTAACTTCCTCCTTCTCTCTCCAGCAGTGGACCAACACTAGCACCCATAAGGATGGTCACCTCCTGGACTTGGTCTTTACTAAAAATCTTTCTGTCTCTCAGTATGCTTGTAACTCCTTCCCACTCTCAGATCACAATCTAATCACTTTCTCTACGCCCTACTCTCCTCTGACACTCCATCTACTGCAATAGACCTTCCATCTCTATCCTCTTCTCTCGGTTCTAGCCTTGCTGCCCTCATATCTGATTCTAATCATGATTCACTAATACATTCGTATATCTCTATCTTATCTACTACTATTGACTCCTTTGCCCCCCTACAAACTCACAAATGTCGCCCCACTAACCCCCGCTCTTGGCTCAATTCAGATACTAGCAGGGAGATGCAATATCCAGTGCTAAGGAAAAAAATAAGTGCAAAACCCATGCTAACAGATGTAATATAGTTAGCAATTTTTTTTTACTCATTTTGAATCGCTTGCACCCTTTCCAAAGACTTTTGGAAATAGCTCAGTGCAAGCGATGCAATACATTTAGAGATGATAATTGCACACAGTTTTTGCACCAAAATTAAAGCCTTTTCGATTGTGGCTTTAAAGCCATGCAAAAGGTTGCAACTTACCTCTCGCATTCACACGATGCAATAACAGTCGCAAAGTGGCTACTACATCACGGTAACAAGTGCATGTCAGTTGTGATAGGTTCCTATGCTACTGTACTTGTGCAGCTGTGTAAAAAGTTATGCAGTCAGATGGACTACAAGCTCATGTTGTTGTCTTTATTTGGCTCTTTCAGCAGCAAAACACTCCTACTTTAGCACAATTATAAACCATAACAAAAATAATCCACGTTGTCTATTTTCGCTATTTAACACTCTCTATTTAACACTTCTTACTCACACACTGTACTAAAATCCTTTCCCTTGCTCTTGCTCACGTTTTTAATTCCTCCCTGACCTCTGGGTCAGTTCTCGGTCCCCATTCTCCTCGACCTATTGGTTGCCTTTGATACTGTAGACCAATGCAAATTCTATATTCTCGGGGCATCCGAAATCAAGCTGCAGCTTGGTTGTCTGTCTTTTTATCTCTCTAACAGATCTTTCTGTTCTTTCTCGTCTCTTTTGCTAATAAGACTTCCTCTCCTGTTCTGCTTAGTGTGGGGGTTCCTCAGGGCTCCCCTTGTCTCTCTGGGATAAATAATCAGTTCTTATTTGCTGATACCCAAATTTACTTGTCCACCCCCTGCACTAACCCCTGAAAATCAATCCCAAATCTCTAAATGTCTGCTCTCTATCTCTTCCTGGATGGCGCACCGCCGCCTTAAACTAAATCTAAATCTAAAACGGAGTTAGTCATTTCCCCCCCCCCTAAACTAGGACCTAGTCCACCCTTCTCCATCTCTATTGACAATGTGGTCATCAGCCCAGTTGAATCTACACGCTGCCTTAGAGTAATCATTGACTCCTCTCTATCCTTCCATAATCACATTAACAATGTCACTAAGATGTGTCAGTTTCTCCTTTGCAATATTGCCAAGATCCGACCTTTTCTCTCTTGCTCCATTACTAAAATGCTCATGCATGCCCTTATAATCTCCCGTCTTGACTACTGTAACATTCTACTACTTGGACTCCCAGCCTGTCATCTCTCTCCTCTCCAGTCTATCTCCAGCTAGAATCATCTCACTCTCCTCCTAAAGAGAACCCGATACTTCAGTCTGTAAGGTGTCCCATCAAACAAAGAATCATATTCAATACCCTTCTTTTAACCTTTAAACCCCTAACTCTATTGCACCTCCCTACTTATCTTTTCTCTCTTGGTCCCTTATGTTCCCAGCCATGTCTTCCATTCCTCAAGGAAATCTTCTCTACAAACCCCCAATGAACACTGCCTCCTCCAGCCTTAAACCATTCTCTCTTGCTTCTCCCTACCTTTGGAAGTCTCTCTCGCTTTGCCAGGTCATCCATTAATATTTTTTAAATCTTATCCTACCTTTCTGAGCACCAGCACAATAATTATAGTTAGCCATTTTAAGTTAAGCACTGTACCGATCCCCCTACTTGTATCTGTATGTTGTCCCACCTACTTGTAAGCTCTTCGGGGAAGGGATCTCATTCCTAATATACATAACAAATTATATATATATATATATATATATATACCCGGAAATGCAGGGCCGTCATCAGGGTTACAGACCACTATGAATACAAGTATAAATAGCCAACAACTACCTACTATGTTATAATAAATATTCAGAGTTTTTAAGTCATTGGAGTGCTCTGTACCTATATTGATTTTCTTTACTGCTTTACTGCCTGTATATATGTATGTGTAATGTTGTTGTATATAGGTCGTTTGTGTAATATATATATATATATATATATATATATATATATATATATATACTAGTAAAAGTGTGCCCGTTGGTACACAGTGGAAATTATGTGTGTGTATGTTTATAGAATCATACACAGGTATGTTTTAAACTGTTACTCAGACAGTCACTAGCATCCAGGGGAACCCTGCAGGTCTGAGAATAGACCCAGGCAATCCTTCCACATTATGTGGTTCCAACTGAACATGCTATGTTCATACTTATTAGTATTCACCATGGCAAGTGCCACATTTATAGCTGCTTATGTTATGACATGGGAGCACAGGAAATTGGTTAGATTAGGCTAATAAAAAGGTTTGGCAATTGGGACTGGTAGAGCTACTGAGTCTAAATTGGGCATTTCATCTGCAGGTACAAAGTCAGGAGGATTTAAATCAATATTATCAATGGCAGTCTCTATAGCTTAAAGGGCATGTCCACCCCTAAAGTAAACTTTAACAAACTACTGCTCCTTATGATTCCCTTGTAGTGCTTTTCCAAAGTCCAGGAGGAGTAGTATCTGTCTTTCTGTCCAAAAGGTTTCTGCCTGCTCCTTGCCCTCTGAGAGGACAGTGCATGCGCAGGGGAGCCCTCTTCCCCCCCCCCCCCCCCCCCCTCCTGATCCCTCCTTGGCTGCCCTTCATGTAGCATTAACTTTTTATACATATTGCAGGCCATCCCCTCCCACCCCCAACCGCCATATAGGAAGAGTAAAAATAAAATCCAAACTGTACTTACAGATCCTCACTCCCACTACATTCTCTATTGCTGGAAGCCGCTGAGGGGCAGCCAATCACAGCCGCAGCTTCCAGACCGGCCCCCTGCTTGTACTTTCGGCAAGCAGGGAGCCGGATCAGAACAACGCTGGAGCGAGGAGCTGTAAGTAGAGTTTGGATTCTATTTTTACACATCTAAAATAGTGGTTGGGGGTGGGAGGGGATGCCCTGCAATATATCAAAAATTAATATCGAGGGTGGAGATGCCCTTTAATACAGAGAACAAGTATATAAAGAAAACAGGGAGAATAAATGGGTAACATGGCACACAGTCGGTTACTCTGGTGGTCTGGCACAAAGCAGACAGTGCACTTTTTTTAAAGAATATAAACCAGTTTTAATTACATTAAACAGTAAGTATTGCAATGATGTAATAACAAAACGGTTTCCCTACAAAACATGCAGTAATGGAGTGGTCCCTGCCTATGGTGTACCACTTAAAATATTGACCACATCTGCATATTGTGTGTCCTTGTACATTGGTGTACACTTATGTTGCCTCATGTATACATACAGTTATACATACATTCATTCACTGTAGCAATTTATGTTTCACGTCTGTTTTGTTTTCCATTTGAAAATTAAGCACTACCTTGATTCTCCATGATGGCAGCTGGGTGGGTTGGGGCTTGGGGGTTACAATAAATATTGTCTGAGCAAACTTTTTTTCTTAAAAAGCATTAGAATTTACATTATATAACAGTGGAGAGTTTTCAATTGGAATATTGTTATCATACTGTGTTTTTATTGATCTGTGTTTAGGATAAATGGGAAAAAAATATTACAAAGCAGAAGACATTAGAGCTTTTCCAGCATGTCAGTCTTATGACTCTAGACAGTATTATGAAATGCGCCTTCAGCTTTGAGAGCAATTGCCAAAAAGACAGGTAAGTGTCACAGATATATATGGGGGAGATCCAATAAGGCACACTGGATTTACTTACCTGCCAGACATCCCATGATGCAGTGAAATTAACTGCATCGCAGGATTTCGGCCAGGTAAGGTGCGCCGGCTTACGCCTCCATAAAAGAGACGTTAAGTTTTGGGCTTCAGAGTAGCTCAATACTTTGCTTGATGGTTATTGCATTGGGTACCTGTGTTGGTAATAGAAAATGGTGCAGATCCTGCTAATGCAGTGTAAAGATAATTAGTCGAAGAGAAAAGAGGATACCTCCTTATAAAGTGCAAACAGTGTACATATCCCAAAAACAGCAACAGTGAAATGGAAAATAGAAAAACACACTGAAAATTTAACTTTTAATAAATTTGCATTAAAACCTAAATATAAACATCAATAAAACTCAATCCTGACAGTGGTGAAAAAGAACCCCCACAGGGAAAAGGACAAAGGTATCCCTAGGCACAAGTGCCCTCCTAATCCATTTTACACTAGTCTCAAAAAACCCTAAATTTCTAAGGGAAACACCAAACTGTCAGATGTGGATAAAAAAGCAACGATATGGAATGAGCTCTATTGAAAGTTCCTGGCTTCACTGATTTACCATTCATATTAGAATTGCTAGTGAGCTAATCTCATATCGCATTTTAAAAATCAAATCCCCCTGACGCGTTTCGCTCCTTAGTGGAGCTTAATCATAGTGATTAACTATGAGATACCTGTGCAGCTTAATAGTATAGTATACTATACTATACTATACTATTAAGCTCCACTAAGGAGCAAAACGCGTCAGGGGGTTTGATTTTTAAAATCCGATATGCTTTTTTATCCACATCTGACAGTTTGGTGTTTCCCTTAGAAATTTAGGGCACTTGTGCCTAGGGATACCTTTGTCCTTTTCCCTGTGGGGTGGAGAGATTTCTCCCATCCCTCATTGTGTGCGAACTCACCTTGTTCTTTTTCACCACTGTCAAGATGGAGTTTTATTGATGTTTATATGTAGGTTTTAATGCATATTTATTAAAAGTTAAATTTTCAGTGTGTTTTTCTATTTTCCCTTTCACTGTTGCTGTTTTTGGGATATGTTCACTGTTTACACTTTATAAGGAGGTATCCTCTTTTCTATTCGACTAATTAAGTGTAATTTAACCTCCAGCATTCAGTTTTCCCCAGTGGGAGTAGCTGTGCGTTACTAATTGTATTTATATTAATGCAGTGTAAAGGCCATGCTAACCCAATGTTACATCTGGTAGCCTGGGTTTTACACTTTTTGCTGATAACAGGAGATATTACATTTCCACCAGTATATTTACTGGCACGGATACATTAACTGGCTGGTCCATTGATATACTGGAAGAGTGGCAACCCTAGCTCAAGGACATGGTATAACACAGTGCTACCCTAGTAGTACTCTCTTTGTTAGGGATACCTTTAGGCATTGTACAGTTTAGAACAGGACAAGGAAAGTGCATTTTGACATATCACATCAGAAACGCTAATAAAAAATATGCATGTCTGTCCTACCTTTAAAATGACTCCATGATGATGCTTTTAGTTGCAATCTATACAAAGTTGCAGCAGTATAAAGGGTGTTTTTTCCTACTAGTACTGTAGTTTTGATATCACCAGCATTTGTGGTTTGCCTCCAAGTTTAAAGGGCATGTCCACCCCCAAAACTAAAATGTCCCCCACTGCTGGCCCAACTTTATAGTGTTATAAAAAATCCTTATCTTACATCTCTGCTCAAAATGGTTGTCCTGTAATCCAGTGTCTAGCCAAAGTCCCAGAGAGTGAAGAGCAGGAGCCTGTCTGTGTGTAAAAAGGTTTCTGCCCCTTACCTTTCCTCTGAGAGGTTTTGGCATACGTAGTGGAGCAACACCCCCCCCCCTGCCTATGGATCCCTCTTTGCTGCCCCTTGCTGTAGTGTAGGGGCCCTAGCCAAACCCCAACCACCATGTTCATTTGCAAAAAAACTTCTCAGGAATGTACTTACATCAATTCGTTCCCCTGGTATTCTGCACTGCCGGCAGCCGTGTCTGTGATTGGCTGCCTCTTCTTTCCTGAAAGCAGAGGGCCGGATCAGAATGTTGAGGGAACGAAGCTACCCCCGTCGTTCTGGGGCTTTTCCAGCATCTTATAGTAGTCAGTCTTATAGTAGTCTATATAGTATTATTTTCGTACAGAAAAAGTTTATACTGAAGGTGGAGATACCCTTTAAGTTTGGAGCATCCTCACTGCTTGGACAGAGCATCAGCAGCTTTCAGATCGGGAGGGGAGTGGGCTTCTTATACAGCTTGTCATGTGCCTGTCACACTTCCTTGCCTGTCTGAGTATGTAACTTTACAAGCCTATAACTTAAAGCACAATTATATTTACCTCACTGTTGCTCTTTCTTCCTTCCCTTAGTAGTACCCAGGTTAAAGGGCATGTCCACCCCCAAAACTATAATCCCCCCACTACTGGCCCCATTGTGTAGTGTAGTTAAATCCTTACCTTACATCCCAGCTCCATCTGGTTCTTCTGCTATCCCCCCCTAAAGTCCAAAAAAATGCCCACCAGGAGTACTGCAGAGTCCATATAGGACTCTGCCTCCTGTCTCCCCTCCAGGAGAAGTATGGCATGCGCACTGCATCCCTTCTCCCTCTCCCTCCCGATTTAGATTCCCTCCCCCTAGCGTAAAAACCTTTTAGATATAATATTCTCCCTGTCCCCCCATCCCCAACCGCTATAGTTTTAAGTTCAGAAATTGCCCCAAATATTACTTACCTTCCATCTTTCCTCCGCTGCACTGATCTCCCGGCAGCCACGTCCGTGATTGGCTGCCGCTCAGCCAATCACAGACGCGACTGCCGGTCCCGCCCCTCTGCTTGCATTTTCTCGCAAGCAGAGGGCCTGGCAGTGCGGGGGAGGAAAGAGGGAAGGTAAGTAATATTTGGGGCACTTTCTGAACTTAAAACTATAGCGGTTTGGGATGGGGGGACAGGGAGAATATTATATTAAAATTTTTTAAGAAGGGTGGACATGCCCTTTAAGGACCTAAAACAGAGTTTCCCTTAGTGTTCCCATAATCTCCTGCAGTCTGTGATGAAGCCAATTGGAAGACACGCTCTGCTAGGAAGTGTGTCCTTCCCATTGGCTGCATCACGGACACTTACTGACAGTGCCAGTGGGGAGGAAGGTTAAGGAGTGCCAAGGGAGACTTTCAGTAAGTATCTCAGCTGCTAGGTAAAGTACCCAGGGTGAGGAATTAGTTGTTAGTGGGTACTATGCAACTATGGAATGAGAAAAAGGTGAGTATAATTGTCCCTAAAGATCAACAAAAAGACTTGTATAGAGACCACAGTTACCATTTCACACTAAAAAAAAAAAAAGGTTTTGTTATTTAAAATGTTGTTTCACTTGCATTTCTAAAGCCTCGTACAGACATACAATAATGTTAGCCAAACCAGACTGCAGAATTTTAAAGACCGGCTACTTCGGCTTTGGTGGCTCCGGTTGGTGCTTTATGTGTGCCGTCCTGTTTGATCAATCAATGCCACTGAGACCAGCACGCACATAAAATTGCTAGCTGAAACGGATGTTTGTTAAAAGTTCCAAGCCAACAGTAATCTTATGCACCACCAAATGTATCTACATTTCTCATTACAGCAAACACACAAGTAACATCCTCACTCCTACTTCATCCTCTTATTGGTACGGGTATGCTCATCGTAGCTTTCCAATAATAGAATGCAATAAAATATTTACTGACATCTTCATGTCGAAAGCAACTAAGGTTAAAAGTAAATTATCTGGTACATACGTTGGGAAACAATGTGTTTTGAGCCTAAACATTTTCCTTGTAAAGATCTGTTAAAACTCAATTTTGCACACTCACAGTTAATGTAACATCAGCCTCTGGGGAGGCTCCTGCCCTTTTTTGGGTGGACATGATGGGCACAATTTAAACTGTTAGGGCACATAAAAAAACATACCAACTATCTATATTATTATGTGAGGTTTACAAAGCAGAAATTCCATGCCTTAACATCGACAACATTCATGACACCAGTAGCGAAATTATAAAGCCCAGGCCCACCCTACAAGATTCTCCACCAGGCCCCAATACCCCTAACACGCTGCCCCTCCAAGAATCAGGCCCAGAACCTGTTCTTGTATAGAAGTAGTGGCATGCTAGATGATCACCGCCCCCTTTACTCCTGGGCCCCTTTTGTCGAGGGGGAGATTCGCCAGAAACCGGGACAGGTGAATTCAATGGAAAACTGAGACTAGTGTGGTGAAGAGGCTGGCAAACTAAAATTGGTAAGTGTATTGGCATACTAAAACTGGTGAATGCACGGGCACTGACACTGGTAAATAGATTAGCACACTGACACTGGTAAATAGATTGGCACACTGACACTGGTGAATGTGCTGGCACACTGACACTGGTGAATGAATGGGCCAGGACACTGAGCAATCCCCCTGGCGCAGACATCATCAGAATCACTGTTACTTTGGGTTCACGAAAGGGCAGCAAAGAAGTTTGTGTGCACTGCTGATTAAATCATCCCGCTGCCTCCTGGCTTTTCACAATGTTGCTACATAGCTACATAGAATTAGAGGTTGAATAAAGATATGTCCATCTAGTCCAACCTTTAGATTTTAACCATTAATGGGTTTGTTTCACACTGGACACTCACAGTCCCCCAAGACTGTTCCTTCAGCCACTAATAACAACTAAATCCTGCACCAAATAGCAAATTGTTTTTCTGAAAATGCAGACTCCAAAATGCTGGTCTTAAGCACTTTTATGTGTCTGTTTCCAAAGTTCCCATTGTGATCAGCTCACTGAAAGTCCTTCATCTCTGGCCTTGTGTGCTACCCTTTTAATTCTTCTATTTGGGTGTTTTACTGTAGGTGAAGGAAAGCCAGACACACTGCACTCACCTTCTACCTCAGTAATACTTTGTTTTGGGATTCAATCCCACAAACATCCATAACTGGCTTGGCTGGGCTATGGCTGTTGCAAACTTGCCTAGATACAGGCTGATAGACTTAAGGTTAGCTGAAACAGCAGATGCTATCAAAGAAATTGATGGATACAAGTTGATGAAGATATTATTTGGATATTTTGTATTCATTTTTGTTCTCAGGTCAAACACTGCCATCTACAGGACCCAGACAAGAATAAGAGTATCATTCTGCGATGGTCTATAACGGATAATGAAATAATGTTTATAAATTTATACAAACGTTCTCTTTGAATCTTAGTATCTTGTTTTAATGGACACTTATGCCTTTTTATTCTTGTCACTAATACTTTTGATGTACTTCACTGATGCCACCTGGCCTTGTTATTATTATAATGTTTTATGTGCTTTAGTTAAAAAAAAACAAAAAAACAGTTTTTTGAACTAAAGATTTTTAATTATGTTCACAGTACATTGTGTATTTTTAGCACTTCTTGCTGCATTGCACTTTGTAGTTTTATGCACTTTATGGGTAGCCTCACTTTGGGCCCTAACTTTGTCACTCATTGGGGGAGATCCAATATAGCCGTTTTTTTCCGTCTAAAACCGACGTTAACCCGAAAAAATTTCGGGTTAATGTGGGTTTTAGACGTAAATTTAGAGCACAGCGCCGTTTCCAAATGTTTTTGGAAACAGCGCTGTGCTAACGATCCAAAACCTCTGCCGTTAAGGTTTGCGCTACCTTACCTTAGCCCGATCCCGCGATGCAATAACTGACGTAATCTCGTTTATGTCAGTTATAATATCGCGGGATCAGGCAAAGGTAAGTAACGCGGCTCCTGGCTTTGGATCTCCCCCATTGTATCACATGATTTGTAGGTGGAGCTTGAGGGTTTAAATGTTGGATGATTTTTTCACACTGGTTATATCTGAGGAAGGGACAGGGGCCAGGCGTCCCAAAACGTTGTATGTGTTGTTATAATAAATAAACTTGGATTCACCCGATTAGTGTGCTCCCCCATATCTTTCTTGTGCTGGAGAACTATCTGGCTAACTGCATGGCCTAGTTCTAGAATGTCCCGAAAGCTTGCTATGATTATCTTAGTTAGATATATAATATAGATCTTATTAAACAAGTTTCTTGTACCGCCACTGGATGGTGTCTTCTAGTACATTGCTACATTGCTAGCCTATGTTCACTTAGAGCCAGTTTGTGCCACTCACTGTTCTATGCCCTCTTCTCTCCTCTCAGACTTTCCAGCAAACACACCATGTGACGTGACCTTCTTGGTTATCGGTAGTTTACAATACCAGTAAAGCCTTTATAAAAAAAATTTAAAATTAGATTTTGTGTGAGCAGATAATATATATCTGCATACAAAACTAATCTAAAATTAGAGGGAATATTGAGTGTTATATGCTAACATCCCTTTTAAAGTTTACCATCAGCTCAATATACCCACCCCTTTTCCTCCTTATTATTAAAACACTACTTGCTACTACTACTTCTTGCAAGTCCTGGATTTAAGGAGAGGGTAGGGCTGTGTAGAAATTTAAGCAAGTATTTCTAGCCATCTTTTGGAAACCCAGGACTGAGCACCTAGGAGGTCCATGCACTGGGTACAGAAACCGAATCATGCTGCCAACCTATGTTTTTATGAGTTTAGGAGTAAATGATCAATTATAGAAGATGATTCCCTATTTTGTTCTGCTGGTGATGGTCACCTATAGTCCTACACGATTGTAGTTGGTCACTAATACTAAATAATGCAATAGATTTTTACTCATTTTCATTCACACTATTTACTCTCGTTTCTTTTTGTTCCAGTGACAATGCATATACCAATGCAGTGTTTGATCTGTCCTATCTGGCAAATCTCAGGCTTCGACACTTTCCTTATCATAATGATACCCTTTTCTACATCAGTCCTCATGGCTATCGGTTCAGAAAAGCCTGCAGAATAAGTCACGATCATACAGGTACTATGAAACAGTATAATATAGAAACTTGTAAAAATAAATTCAGCCTTAATTGTTAATATTAACAATGTTAACATTAGTGAAACTGTAAGAAGTCATTTTCAGCATCTGCGGCGGTTTCCTGGATTAAAGACCATTAACAGAGACAAAATTGGGATATTAAATCAGTGCATCTAGTGCTGATTACTGCAATTGCAGCTCTCTGTAAATAAGCCTAAATATCTTTAGTTAACAAAATACTATTGTATCATTCACTTTCTCACCAACATCAGCAATCCTGTCCACACCCTGGGAATTCAATAGACTGAGGGTACTCTTACCCCAAAGTTCTGCCTCCTGTCCTGTCTCCTCCACAATATATGAGCCACCTAAAGAAGGGTGTGTTGTGGAAGGTTTGGAGGAATAAAGTAAAGGGCAACTGTTTACTCCCAACACATTAGAGTTAAATTAAAGCATGAAGTATTTCCTTTAAAATGAGCCCTGGGTCACATCTCTGACTGCAGCCTATGAGAAATTATATTGCTGAGAAAGTTCAAACTTCCTGCTTCCAGTAAACTAAGTGACATCATCTGATATTTATGGAGCATGCTCACATAACTTAAAGGGCAAGTCCACTCCTCAAACGTAAATTTACAAGTATATATAGAGAATCCACTGTCTACTCTCCCCTATCATACAGGCAAATGGATGTGAGAACAGCAGAATCGCATAATGGGAAGATTTGCTGCAAAATTGGTTAAGTTCAGTGATGCTGCATTTATTGTACTTAAGACTTTTTCAAACAAAAGATATAACGTATAAAATATAAAAACAAAAGACAAGTATTCATGTTAATATATTACTGTTATACAAATCTTTTGGGACAACCATCCATAACCTTTCTTGTTCTAACACAGATAAGGTGATCCAACAGAGGAAAAAATCCATGAAGCAAGAAAATGAACTAGAAAAGATCAAACAGAAGAGACATTTGGATTTTCTGGACATTCTTCTTTTAGCCAGAGTTTGTATTTTCTTTTTTTTAAAAGGCACAGCCTGGTAACTGTAGACCTATAGTATATCAGTGGTAGGGAAACTTTGTTATGAGATCATATTCTGGACTTTGTCTCCAAAACTGATCTTATAAGTGATAGTCAGCATGGATTAAGAAATAGATTGAGTCAAACTAACATGCTTGTTTTTTAATGAAGAGGTAAACAAGATAGATAGATTCTGGCTTAACAGTGGATGTTCTGTAGTATACTTGGATTTTGCTAAAACTTTTGATAATGTATCATGCAGGTGACTAATGTATAATCTGAGGTCTGTTAGCCTAGAAAAAAAACATTTGTACATGGATAGAGAGTAGTGGTCATTGGAGACACATCTATGTGGGCTAAAGTTTTAAGTGGGGTGCCTCAGGGTTCTGTACTGGGGCCACTTCTTTTAATATGTTTTTAAATTACTTAAAAATGAGTATTGAGAGCAAGGTCTCTGTTTGCGGACGACCTTACTAAGTAGAGATTTAAAAACTTGCAAGCAGACCTTAAAAGTTTATCAAAATGGGCAGCAGAGTGACAGACGAGATTCAATGTTGATAAATGTAAGGTAATACATTTGTAGTTTAACATGCCTTGTGCCCCCTACACCATAATTAACTCTGTACTAAGGGAATCTCTAAAGGAAAAAGATTTTTATAGTAGATAACAGGCTTAGCTGTAGCAAACAATCCTGGGCAGCAATGGCTAGAGCTAGCAAGATATTATCTTGTATAAAGAGGGGAATAGATTCAAGGGAGAAAAATATTATTCTCCCTTTCTCTTTACAAGACATTGGTAAGGCTTCATTTGGAATATGCGGTGCAGTTTTGGAATCCCATATACAAAAAGGACATCTTGGAAATGGAAGTAGTTCAGAAAAGGATAACTAGAGGAATAAGGGGAATGGAGGGGCTTGACTATGCAGGCAGATTAGACAAGTTATATTATTTAAAAAACTCTTAAAAATGGTGCATTGTTCACTAATAGGTCATATCAGAGGACTTGGACACTGGACATTCTTTAAGATTAGAAGAAAAGTTGTTTCTTTATAGAAAGGTATCTTAGGAAGGTTTCTTTACAGTGAGAATGGTGAAACTGTTGAACTGTCTTCCAGCAGATGTGGTAAGGGCAAGTTAATTGAATAGCTTCAAAAGTGGGCTGGATGTTTCTAAAAATATATTGAGAAGTAATGGTATTAATACATATATTGTAGTTCTGGTTGATCCAGGGATACTGCAGATTGCCATTTGGAGTCAGGAAGGATTTTTCCCCCCAAATCACTAAAAAAGTTGTTTAGACTTTATAGTATTGTGTACAACAGCAGATAGAAATTGCAAAGACTTTCCTTGAAACACCATGCGATGCACCATGTGATGCATATCTTTGCCCTAAAATACATTTTCTGGGATTTTCAGGATCTTTGTATGATTTTGTAATATACCCACCTTACTAAATACACATGTTTATTTTCTCATATGTTAGGATGAAAATGGTCAAGGCCTTTCCGATGAGGACCTCCGTGCAGAAGTGGACACATTTATGTTCGAAGGTCACGATACAACGGCCAGTGCAATCTCCTGGATTTTATACTGCATGGCCAAGTATCCAGAACACCAGCAGAAATGCCGCAAAGAGATCAGGGAGATTCTGGGAGATAGACAGATCATGGAATGGTAAGGCAATTCAATACCAGCAAGTTGTGATACGCTCTCTTTCTTTGCTCTGTACATAGGAAGTATATTTAACTAACAGTGATTTTTTTGTCCCTTTTGGAGTACTATGTAAAAGCATATGGAACATATCTGTGCTTTCAGTTAGATCAATTGGATCTAGTTGATAGTGGATTAAGAAATAGATTTATAGAAAAGAGAGAGAGAGGAATAATGCACTAAGGGAATTAGAACTCTGGGGGCTAATGAGTGGTACACATACGGTGGTAACCACATACACAACCACAACTTACACGGTCAGCCATACACCCATACACGGGGCCAAACATATTGCCTCCCTCTAAAGCAGGAATTCTCAAACGGTGTGCATTCAGATGCTTGAAAACTACAGCCCCTAGCATTCCTTAGCCTTAATCTATAGTTGAGGAATGCTGGAAGTTGTAGTTTTCAAATGTCTGGAGGCACACCCGTTCAGAATCCCTGCCCTATAGTAAAGGGAGACAATGCTGAATGATTGAAATTTTCAGTCAGAATTGTTCAAGTGATGCCGATGTAGTTCATCTGCATCATTGCCGGTCATTTTCAGCCCACAAACCGCAACAATTTGTCAGGTATCATCAAAGAGTATGGCCACCTTTACCCACTCAGTAGACGGGGTGAAAGTAAAATATACACACATAAAATCCTGCCAAACCAATCAATTCACTTTCTTTGAACGTTAACCTAGTGTACCTACCTTAAATCCTACCAAACCAATCAATTCACTTTCTTTGATCATTAACCTAGTGTACCTGCCTTAAATCCTGCCAAACCAATCTATTCACTAAGTAATAGATTATGTATCTAAGTGGGCTTCCGTGTTGTTGGAAGTATAACTCATAGCAAAGGGAGAGGTTAGACACAGCTGTTTGTTTTTTTGTGAATGTGCTCTCCATTGGGGCAATATTATTTGGAGATTTTAGTTTCCCTTTAAAGGGCTTGTAAACACTAACATCTATACTTCCCCACATCCCTAAATCCTGCAATCATTATACTTACTTCCCCCAGTCTCCAAAGCATCTTATATCTGCTTGTGCCATTTAACATCAGTAATTTTCTGGTATTAATAATGCATCATGGGCATGCATTACTTTTGGAGATACACAATCCTCACAAATCCCTTCATAAAGTAATGTTGAATTGGTGCAAACAGGCTAGCCCTTTTCAGCACACTGTAAGTACAGTAGTTCTCAAATGTCTCCAGATATCAGGCATCTAAGTTAAAAGGCAAATATTGCATGTACCGTACAACCAATAAATACTCTTCACTATCACAATGACACATAACACCCCATGAGTATTTCTCAGTCATCATTGTTTCACAACCTGGGGTCCGGGGGGCCCTGGGAGGGCCTGAGAGGTTGCAAGTTCTATATTTTTATGAATTATGTGTTTGCTGTATTGATCTCTAAGAGATAAATAAAAATAATTAATAATGTTTTTTTTACAAGGGTTCTCTGAAATTTATACATTTTTTACAAGGGTTCCTTAAGGGTAAAAAGGTTGAGAAATACTGGCATAGATCCATCACCTGCGGTGAGTTTTAGTGCATTTTTTTAAATAGGGATATATTTATAGATCAGAAAAATAATAATATATAATCCTTATTTTATGTAGGGATTCCTCGAGACACGAAACATTTTTCAAGGCTTTCCCACAGATAAAAAGGTTGAAAAACACTGCTATAGCGTATATCTAAAAATTATTATATTTTTTCATATTTCAGCGTGATCAGTCAGTCGTCTCTTGGTCCTAAATATACTAGGCATGAAAGTGTCATGTGGCCATAAACCTGACTTTCGGACAGACATATCCGACATATCTACAAACAGGTAGATCAATTAGGCAGACGGGTCATTGTGATGCTCTGAATCCCCGAATATTCTTTCAGCCCAGATAACCCAATCTACCACCATTTGCTTTGCCAATAGACAAGCCCCTGCGCTCCCTCTAAGCTGTGTGCGCACACACAAGTTAAAGTGGTGTGCACCCAAAAATCTGCTAGAATATAAGTGAACATGCAAGTGATCCATCTGCCCTTCCGTTTCATCCATAGCTATTACACTATTGGACTAGATAAAGATAATATAGGTCAATTTAGGCAGTAGGAGTAATGAACCTTACCAAACTTGCCCTCGCTTTCCTATCCAGCCCACCTGCCAGCTAGAATCCAAAGGGTCTAAGTGGAATAAACCTGAGGTCCAGGCAACCCTGCCACAATGTGTGGTTCAAACTAAACAGCACCTTTGGGCAATTTGAGTCTAATCAAGATCCAGAGTAACATATTAGGCTCATATGTCATAGTATTCACCACAGCAAGTTCCGGATTTACAGTTGCTATGGGGTTAGGACTTGGGACACACCCATTAGCTTTATAGGTTAAGGTGAGGTGGGGTTAAAGGAGATAAAAGCACCCCACAGACTATAAAATGAAATAGAGCTGTCTAATAACAAAAGGTACCTCACAGCCTCATGTTATTATAATTGTTCTAATAATATAACATATAAACATGTATTTCTCACTCCCAGAGAAATGGGCGGGGACATGCAAAGTATCTTATTTATAGCCTTTTTCATACATACACATCAGTTCCTGAGTATCATACAGAGTTTTTCTTGATTGGCTAAGACTGTCACATGTTTTACATCATTGGATGTTATACTGACATTACCACTTGCTTTCTGTATTCACATGGAGACCTCTTAGCAGTCACAGGGGTGTGGTTTAACCTCCCATTTTGACTATTCCATAATAAAATAGGAATCTCAGCTCTGTAAGTAACTTTATATATTTTGTATAAGTTGTATATTTTGTTTTGTACCTAAAATAACTCGGTTATACTTTTATATACATTTAGGGCAAGGCCACACTGCAACGCAAATGCAATCGCATGCGATTTCATGTGCGATTTTTTTTGCGTTTGCGCTTGCGATTTCTTCAATAAGTATAGGAAAACGCATGCAATTGCGATTAAAAATGCAAAATGCAATCGCATTTTCGCATTTTTGCGTTGCCGCGTTTTCAATGATTTTTAAAAGCGCAAGCGCAAAAAAAACGCAGCAGTGTGGCCTAGCCCTTATTGATGGTTTAAATGGTAATAGTGAGAGTGCACACATACATATATACCTTTCCTATATGTAATATCCTATACCCCCACCTCATTGGTAGCTCCTAAAAACTCAATGCAAGTTCCTATGAAGGTATATATATATACACACACCAGTAAAATAAAAAGATGAAGTTTAAAAAAACCAGTGCAATTTTATCAGTCTCTGTTTTTCTCATACTTCACATTGTGAGTCTTTGTTTGGCACAAGTGTTACCAGTGTCTGTGTGGCACATATTTTACAAGTCTTTGTTTGGGCAGTAATAAAACGGTTTTCGGTTTAACACAAAAATCGCCAGTCTCTGTTTGGCTCATACATTTCCATTCTCCGTTTGACACAAATATTATCAGTCTCTGTTTGGCTCATGCATGTCCAGTCTGTTGTGGCACTTTTATTACCATTCTCTATCTGGCACAAATATTGCTAGTCTCGGGAATGGGAGTATGGGAATTTTAAAGATTCTGTCTTTCATGTTTTAAAGGGCATGTCCACCCTAAAGGTTAACTTTTAATATAAGGTATACCTACCCTGCCCAGACCCAAATGCTGTGGTAGTTCTTTAAAAAATAAATCCAAATCATACTTACAGCCCTTCACTACCACGGCGCTCTCCTAGCTTTTCACTGTTTGCAGGAAGTTGCTAACCCGATTTGGATCGGCTATTGGCAATGGAGATGCGGCAGGAGAGAAGGGCTGTAAGTATGATTCAGATTTGTTTTTAAAGAACTGATGCGGTGGTTGGGGTTGGGTAGGGGGAGCTACCTTATATCAAAAGAATTCAAAGGGCATGTCCACCCCCAAAACTATAATCCCTCCCACTACTGGCCCCATTGTGTAGTGTAGTTTAATCCTTACCTCACATCCCAGCTCCATATGGTTCTCCTGTAGTCCCCCCCCCAAAGTCCAAAAAACTGCCCACCAGGAGGATAGCAGAGTCCATATGATGCTCAGCCAATCACAGAGGCGACTTCCGGTCCCGCCCCTCTGCTTGCATTTTCTCGCAAGCAGAGGGTCTGGCAGCGCGGCGGAGGAAAGAGGGAAGGTAAGTAAAGTTTGGGGCATTTTCTGATGATACTAATAGAACAGTTGGGCCTGAGGGGACAGGGGGAATGTTAGGTAAATTTTTTTTTAGAAGGGTGGACATACCCTTTAATGATAAAATATCAGATGGACAAGGATGAATCCGGATGGTGGGAGGGAGGGGGGGAAAGGGCTCCCCTATGCATGTCAGAGGACAGGTCAGAGGCAGAAACCGTTTGGACAGGAAGACAGCTCCTACTCTTCAGTTTCCTGGATTTTGTACAAGCACTGCAGGAGAACCATATGGAGCAGGCATGTAATGTAAAGATTTTCACAGTGGGGCCAGTAGTGGGGTGATTTTTGGTGTGGGGGTGGACATGCCCTTTAAGGATCTGGACTGTGTTTACCCAGCTTTAGATTTCAGCTGTAGTAACCATTTGTTACTTATACATTTCTACCAACACGGTAAATGGGACATACTACCCACTTATGCTGGAGAGGTGTGGATTTTCTGTGACAAAACTGAATATCTGGTGGGATGGGTCTAAACTAGGCTATTACTAGGGAATCACAAAATTCTCCCAGTCAATCTGGTCGAAATATCAAAAAATAAGCCTAAGACTGTTCACAGGTTTTTGGCCATGGAAACTAGATTATTGCTACAGGTAGCTAAGAACTGTCTGATAATATAACCTCAAAAAATGAAATAGACAATATAATCCTATTATGAAATGATATATATAAAACATATCAATAGACAAGAATAATTGTTAGATATATGGGGCAAGTGGTTAGAACTAGAGTTGGCTGAACTTCCTAAAGTTTGGTTTCATTTAGAATTTTCGAACTTCCGGTTCGAAAACAGACCCATTAAACTGAGTGGGAACAAACAGTTTGAAATGTTTGGATAAAATAAGGTTAAAATGGCAATGGTAACTTACTGTACATGGCTCTGGGACCTGGGGGATTGTCTGGGGAACACATACAAACATCCAGAACTTGAAATAAAGTCACCTACTTCACACATGTGCTACTTTCCAGCTTCGACAATTATCCCGGAAATTCGCGAATTTTAGAATCTGTCTCTAAATATCCTAAAAAGGGTGTTTATTATTATTATACAAGAGGGATCGTGCCCAGCATGAAGTGGTAACTATTCCTTGTTGCTTAGCTCAAAAAAGGGGTTTAAAAAAAACTCTTTAAAGGTAAAGTTCAGTGGAAAATATCATTCTTTTTAAAATTCTTAGTTTATATTATATGCATATGCAAATTATTCTAAACTAGACATTAAGCCCGTTACATAAACGGGTGCTAGAATACATGTGTAGAAACATTTATTTTTCATAATATAAATATGAATATAAATATTTCCATACACTTTGGAGGGACCTTTTCCCCTCAGCCACAGCCATACACTTTGAGGGACCTTTTCCCCTCAGCCCCTGTCCATACACTTTGGAGGGACCTTTTCCCACAGCCCCTGTCCATACACTTTGGAGGGACTTTTTTTTCCCTCAGCCCCTGTCCCTACACTTTGGAGGGACTTTTTTTCCCTCAGCCCCCTGTCCATACACTTTGGAGGGACTTTTTTTTCCCTCAGCCCCTGTCCATACACTTTGGAGGGACTTTTTTTTCCCTCAGCCCCTGTCCATACACTTTGGAGGGACTTTTTTTTCCCTCAGCCCCTGTCCATACACTTTGGAGGGACTTTTTTTTCCTCAGCCCCTGTCCATACACTTTGGAGGGACCTTTCCCCTCAGCCCCTGTCCATACACTTTGGAGGGACCTTTTCCCCACAGCCCCTGTCCATACACTTTGGAGGGACTTTTTTTTCCCTCAGCCCCTGTCCATACACTTTGGAGGGACTTTTTTTTCCCTCAGCCTCTGTCCATACACTTTGGAGGGACCTTTTCCCCTCAGCCCCTGTCCATACACTTTGGAGGGACCTTTTCCCCTCAGCCCCTGTCCATAGACTTTGGATAGAACTTTTTTCCCTCAGCCCTCCATAAGATAACTGTCCTTTTCCTTTAGGCGTGTTCTCTAAAGAGGTCTTCTGTCTCTTTAACTGTTACGCTATTACCTGGAAATAGCAGGGACTGTGCAGCCATCCATACGCTTCAGCGTCTAAACCATTACCAAGACAACGCTTTCCGTGCATGTGCATAATCAACCGGCCTTTCGCACATGCGCATATTTAACCGGCGCGCGTGTTACTGAAGGTACGCTGATGGAAGTACGCAAAAGTAAATTATGCCGCACAGTAAAAGACTTTCCTGCATGAAAGGAAATGAAGGGGCTGAGAGGCTGCGGCGGGGGAGGTAGAGCACTGTCAATGCACTCTGTAATTGCCTGGAGGGAAACTGCAGCAGCCTGAGGAATAGAATGCACACCAAGTGGCAAAAAGAGGTAACTGCAGGACACACACAGACACATGGATGCACACTTGCATTTTATTATATAGGATATTCTCACTCATTTGAAAGAATCAGTTGAATTTATACCCCTTGCTATTTCCTGCTGTTAACATTAATGAGCTGGCATTTCAGGTTCTGAAATGGTCCTTCATCTTCCCAGAATGCACACTGATGTGGAATGTTACACAGACAAAATGCTGAATGGGCAGGTTAAGGTCATAAGAATGGAAAAATACTGCTCCTTTTTCTTAAAAGTATATGTATACTTGCACTGAAAGTCCCCTTTAATCTTTATTTTTATAATTGCATCATATTTGCAACATATGGGGAAGGTAAGCTTAGCCCCTCTGGACATACCCAACACCACATTGGCACTGCTAAAAATAACTGTCATTGGGAAATTCGGGACATGTGTATGTATCTTCTCCCTAAATTTGATACATTTTGAAGTAACCCTTTTGACCACTTTCCTTCGCACGATGCATACTCTGTGGGAGAGAAGTCAATGTGGTGTGGGGTATGTCCAGAGGAGACAAGTCTGTCTGACTCCTCAACAATGCATTGAACCTACCCCAACTCAATGGTTCTGCTGCTGTGAAGCATTACCCCTTTGCCCGCTTTCCCCTATATGATGCAAATTACAAAAATAAAGATTAAAGGGGAAGTTCAGTAAATGGTATATGCTTATATACCAGTGGTGGTGCCACCTATGGCACGCGTGCTGGAGGTGGCACTCAATGCCCTCTCTGTGCGCACTCATGCACAGCATAGTGCACCAAAGTTTTCTTTACCAGAGAGAAAGTGAAGCGGCTGTCTGTAGCAGAGAGAGGTCACGTGCTATAACATTCAGCTCTCCTTGAGTCCCTGTTTTGGATCTCAAATTCCTGTCTAATAATGTAGGGGTTAAAGGGGAAGTTCAGTGCAAATACATATACTTTTCAGAAAAAAGAGCAGTATTTTTTATCCCAATAACATTAATCTGCCAATTCAGCATTTTGTCTGTATAAATATAACTGCAACCGAAATACTGACTTCCTGTTTGCAGGGCCCCTAATAGAGACCGTTATGGTCTTGCCCTTGACCCAGCGCCTGGGTTGATTCAGTTGCTCAGTAGAGATCTGAGCATCTTTGACCCAACCAAAAGCCAATCAGTAGAAATAACTGTTAGGAACATTCCACATTAGGATGTGGTGCATTCTGGGAAGAAGAAGGACCATTAGAACCTGAAATGTCATCTCACTAATGTCAACAGCAGGGAACAGCAAAGGGTAGGAAATCAACTGATTTGGGTGAGAATATGTAGAATAACTAAGAAGGCATTACACAAACTAACAATTTAACAAATATTTATATTTCCACTGAACTGTCCCTTTAATGGTCATTGTTTTAGATCTCAAACTACTGTGTGGTAATGTAGAGGTTAATATGTAATCTATAATCGATTCTATCTACTGTATTGGTCTGTGTCTATTTGAGTTGTTTTTCTAAAGTAAAAACTGTATTCTGGCTAAATGATCGTGTTGGCACTATGGGATTGCAGTTTGGGCACTCGGCCTCTAAAAGGTTTGCCACTGTTGTATACATATACAAAAAGTGCAGTATTTTTTCATCCTAATGACCTTAATTCATCCTAATGACCTTAAACTGCCCATTCAGAAATTTGTCTGTGCTTCCGAAATACTAACTTCCTGTTTGCTGGACCCCAAATAGAGACTGTTATGGTCTTGCACCCAGCATCTGGGTTGATTCAGTTGTGTTTAGTGTGCATTCTGGGAAAAAGGACCGTTACAGAACCTGAAATGTCAGCTCACTAATGTCAACAGCAGTAAATAGCAAGCAGTATACATTTACAAATGGATGAGAATATTTAGAATAATTAGGTATGCACTGAACTTTCCCTTTAAAGACAGATTTTTTTTTATGCAACAAGGAATTGTTACCACTCTATGCTGGGCATGATTCCTCTTGTATAATAATGGGCACCCCTTTTTAAGTGATTCAGAGATTCCAGAAATATTGAATTTTCGGAATTTCTGGGATAATTGTCGAATGCAGAAGCTCGAAAATAGCAAGCAATGTGAAATCACTTATTTCAAGTTCTGGATGGTTGTTAGGGATGGCCGGTTCGCGGATCCGAACCCGGATCCCCCACGGATTTATCCCGTTCGCGAACGGCAGATTTTTCCGGATTTTCCGCCTTCCGAACTTCCGATTCGCGGATTTTTCGAAAATTTTCGAAAATACGGGAAAACGCGTATTTTCGAAAATTCAAGGATTTCTCTTAATTCCATACATACGTATTTTCGAAAGTACGAGAATTACTTGTATTTTCGGAAATACATGTTTTCGAAAATACATGAAAACTCGTAATTTTGAAAATTCCCGAAAATACGTGAAACTCGTAATTTCGAAAATACGAAAAATCTCGTTATTTTAAGGGAATTTTTAATTTTAACGGGTCCGCTCGCGGATTTTCGAATTTTTTCGGAAGTTCGCGGATCCTCGAGCGGACCGGATTTTGCGAAGTTTGGACATCTCTAATGGTTGTAAGTGTTCCTCAGACCATTCCACAGGTCCCAAAGCCATGTACAGTAATTAACCATTGCTATTTTAAATCAGAGTCAGATTCAGAGACAGATTCTAGAAATATCGAAAATTGTCCTAAGTTGGAAATCCAAAAAAAGCTTGAAAAGTTCAGGTTCGTTCAAACTATTAAAGTTAGTTTTGAACTTAATTTCTAGTTCGAGTTCTAGTCCATCTCTAGTTAGAACTTCATTGAATTTAATGGTGAGATATGCTAATATGGTAACAATCGAGAATCGAGATATAGTACACTCCCGATCAGATTAATAGTTGGGTTAAACATTATTTTAAATGTATAGTATTGTTCTGTTATTGCTTTTGTGTGAATATTACTCTAATCGACAGAAATGTATCTTTAAAGTAGACTTGAGTATAATATAAAAGATGAAACTGCTTGATTCTTTGCAATGTTTATTTTTACATACTGTAAAGTAGGAATTGCACAATTACTCACATACTGTATTTTCTTGGTATACGTATATCCTGCATGCACATTTCCAACAGTTATGTCTTGACATTTTGGTTCTCTGCAGGGAAGATCTGAGTAAGATTCCCTACACTACTATGTGCATAAAAGAAGGTATGCGCATGTATCCACCTGTACCAGGAGTCGCTAGAAGCCTCCGAAGTCCTATTACATTTTTTGATGGGCGTTCTGTTCCTGCAGGTAGTTTTGTCTTTTTCATTTACCCTGAAATGTTTGTTCTAACCACCCCACAGTCATGACCAACTTTGCCTAGTGATCATCTATCCCATCCAGATCCACTGCACCCTGCCAGAGTTTTGCATACTTTTTTCAGCAGATGTTGGATAATGAAATAGGCCTAGAGAAATCCCACATCCATATTTAAACCGCCTTTGTTACAGTGCTCAAAATGGCCACTGACCAGAGTTCCAGGGACCAGACCCCTAAACTTTGCTTAGTTATACCCCTGAAGGCATGACAACTGTTGTTCTTATTCAAAATGGTATAGCCCATTCAAACTGTTTGAGAAAAAGATAGAATATATAGAATTTTTCAAAATAAATGTAATTTCTTTTCTGGTCATGTTGACCATTGATTTTCATCTTTTCATAGGATGATTTTTAACACAGACCAGAAGAAGAGAGTCGGTTTGGAAATTGGCATACTGAGTGCAATCATATTAAAATATATTTTATATTCCTTGCAGGAACCCTCATTGGATTAAGTATTTTTGGGATCCACAAAAATGCAAATGTGTGGGAAAATCCAGAGGTAAGAAAGATTTTCTTACTAAATAATAACTTATTTGAAACACAACAAAAAACATTATCTGCCTTATAATTTGCACAATCATATTATTTAAAGAGTAACTCCAAGTTAGGGTTAAGCATGCTCACTTAAGACTTAATATTGGGAAAGAGAGGAAGACCATTCACAGATAACTTACGAGTAATGTCATCAGTTTCTGCCCCCCCAATGCTAATTGGAAGCAGGAAATGTACATCTTTAGAGTCATAACTTCTGAAAGAGTTGCAGTTAGAAATGTAAAATTGGAAAAGGCATACTTTTAAAGGTAAGACAGATTTATGTAACCCTAACTTGTAAGATCAGTTACCCTTTGAAAGCATCATACTAGTACTAGTATGTGCTGTAGTTTTACCATTTACAGTTTGCTTTGAGACATAGCTATAGGCTTCAATAATTAATGGCTGTTGAAATTAAACGGTTCTCTCTTTGCTACATAACGCTAGTATTACATTTTGATAATAAAGTTATATTACATATTAGTTTTATCCCCTTTTGTCAGGGGGGTCTTTCTCCTTGTGGTCTTTAACCAAAAGGAAATATTATGGTGTTTAATATTTAAGGTTGACCCTGTTAGCACCGCAAAAGTCTTGCATAGCCAAACCGATCATTAATTAAGCTGTGCCCGTTGCCAGTTTCTATGTATTTATCCAGTAGTATATCTGAGATGTTAATGCTGCAACTGTGATTTTTTTTTTTTTATTTAATCTGAAAATTTTAAGACTACTACACATGATTAGTTAGGTAGGTTTGTGTTTCTGTAGTAGTTTTCTAGCAGCTCCTGAATTTATTAATAGCGCTGACCATCACTCACAGCATTTCAGGGTCTTTACATCTAAACATTATATGTGGCTGATCAGCACTAATTCCTCACTGCTAGGTGTCTCAGGTGAAATGGGATGTAGCAATGTCCCCTTTAATTTCTTGCGTTTCACACCACAGCACTTCTATAACAGCAGATTTTTGTGTGCACATCACTTTAACCTGTGTGCAGTGGCCTGCAGAGTTGCGTGCGAGCGCACAGCTTAGAGAGAACACTGGGAGATGGGTGTATTATTTTAGTCTGTCAAATCCTCCCCAGTTATTACACTGCAATAATATCAAACTTTATACCAGAATATTACTTTTGGAGCCTAAACCATTTATTCATTAATTATTTATTTATCACTTTATCTAAAACTAGCAGAGTACCTTTTGCCTTTTTTTTTTTTTTTTTTCCAATAATCCGACCTGCAGCTAAAATTTAACAGACCCGCAACCCACTACCTGTCCTAACCGAAAATCTGATCCCGCCAACATTATTTATAATCTGTCACAGTCTCCTAGATATTGCTTTCTATCTTACAGAATCTCCTAAAGGGCTAGGCCACACTGCTGCGTTTTTTTTGCGTTCGCGCTTGCGTTTGCGATTTTTCAAAATTATTGAAAACGCGGCAACGCAAAAAAAACGCGCGTTTTTTGATGCGATTGCGTTCTGCATTTTTAATCGCAATCGCATGCGTTTTCCTATACTTATTGAAGAAATCGCAAACGCAACGAAAATCGCACATGAAATCGCATGCTATTGCGTTTGCGTTTCAGTGTGGCCTAGCCCTAACAGTCCTTTAAATCTGCCAGTCTCTTACAGATTGTATTCCTTTAATATTACCCCTTTCATAGTAATACTTATAGAAACAGCATAGAACAGAGCTGCAGAAGGCGCAGAGGAGGACTGGCCCAGTAGGCTGAGGGGCAAATGCCCCCTGGGCTGGTCTCCAATGAAAAATTTGGGCTGCCACAGAAGCTATTAGTAAGTTACTCGCTTAAATGGTGCAGCACGCACCTCTAGCTCTAACATGGGCATGGAACAGAAGACTATTCCTCTGCTGTTGAACTTCTTTCAAATACTGACACTGGGAGCTGACATGCACCACAGCCTAAACTAAAATGTTTTATGAGAATGTGAGGTCAGTAAGGATGTTTTTGAGACAGTGCCTCAGTTTAAAGCTAGCTATGTGCTGTCTGCCTTGACTGACATGCTAAAAGATGATGGGGGGGGGTAGCATGTGCTTATCTATGAGACTACTGTACATTCATTGTTCTGCTCTTGGCTTCCTTCAAACAAACACCTGCCCAGACTGTCAGATTAATAAAAGCAGCACAGCAGTGTCTAAAGTTTAGCAGATTGCCTACTGACAGTCTGGGCAGCACATCTATAAACACATGTATTATTAGTCAGCCCCCCAGTTCATTATCCAGTGGTGTCAGCCCTCCACTTCATTATCCAGTGGTGTCAGCCCTCCACTTCATTATCCAGTGGTGTCAGCCCTCCACTTCATTATCCAGTGGTGTCAGCCCTCCACTTCATTATCCAGTGGTGTCAGCCCTCCAGTTCATTATCCAGTGGGGTCAGCCCTCCTGTTCATTATCCAGTGGTGTCAGCCCTCCACTTCATTATCCAGTGGTGTCAGCCCTCCACTTCATTATCCAGTGGTGTCAGCCCTCCACTTCATTACCAGTGGGCAGCCTCCACTTCATTACCTGGTGTCGCCCTCCGTTCATTATCCAGTGGTGTCAGCCCTCCTGTTCATTATCCGTGTGTCCCCCTCCACTTCATTATCCAGTGGTGTCAGCCCTCCACTTCATTATCCAGTGGTGTCAGCCCTCCACTTCATTATCCAGTGGTGTCAGCCCTCCACTTCATTATCCAGTGGTGTCAGCCCTCCACTTCATTATCCAGTGGTGTCAGCCCTCCAGTTCATTCCAGTGGTGTCATGCCCTCCCTCATTATCCAGTGGTGTCTGCCCTCCTGTTCATTATCCAGTGGTGTCTGCCCTCCATTTTCATTATCCAGTGGTGTCTGCCCTCCTGTTCATTATCCATGGTGTCTCGCCCTCCTGTTCATTATCCAGTGGTGTCTGCCCTCCTGTTCATTATCCAGTGGTGTCTGCCTCCTGTTCATTATCCAGTGGTGTCTGCCCTCCTGTTCATTATCCAGTGGTGTCTGCCCTCCTGTTCATTATCCAGTGGTGTCTGCCCTCCTGTTCATTATCCAGTGGTGTCTGCCCTCCTGTTCATTATCCAGTGGTGTCTGCCCTCCTGTTCATTAATCCAGTGGTGTCTGCCCTCCTGTTCATTATCCAGTGGTGTCTGCCCTCCAGTTCATTATCCAGTGGTGTCTGCCCTCCAGTTCATTATCCAGTGGTGTCTGCCCTCCAGTTTATTAGCCAGTGGTGTCAGCCCTCCACTTTCCAGTATCCATTGGTGTCCAGCCCTCCACTTCATTATCCAGTGGTGTCGCCCTCCACTTCATTATCCAGTGGTGTCAGCCCTCCACTTCATTCCATGGTGCAGCCCTCCTTTCATTATCCAGTGGTGTCAGCCCTCCATGTTCATTATCCAGTGGTGTCAGCCCTCCACTTCATATCCAGTGGTGTCAGCCCTCCATTCATTATCCAGTGGTGTCGCCCTCCACTTCTTATCCAGTGGTGTCAGCCCTCCCTTCATTATATCCAGTGGTGTCAGCCCTCCACTTCATTACCAGTGGTGTCAGCCCTCCATTCATTATCCAGTGGTGCCAGCCCCCACTTCATTATCCAGTGGTGTCGCCCCTCCTTTTCATTATCCAGTGGTGTCTGCCCTCCAGTTTCATTATCCAGTGGTGTCTGCCCTCCTGTTCATTATCCAGTGGTGTCGCCCTCCGTCATTATCCAGTGGTGTCTGCCCTCCTGTTCATTATCCAGTGGTGTCTGCCCTTTTCATTACCGTGGTGTCTGCCCCCTGTTCATATCCAGTGGTGTCTGCCCTCCTGTTCATTATCCATGGTGTCTGCCCTCCTGTTCATTTCCATGTGTGTCTGCCCTCCTGTCTTATCCAGTGGTGTCTGCCCCCTGTTCATTATCCATGGTGTCTGCCCTCCGTTCATTATCCAGTGGTGTCTGCCCTCCTGTTCATTACATGGTGTCTGCCCTCCTGTTCTTTCCAGTGGTGTCTGCCCTCCAGTTCATTATCCAGTGGTGTCTGCCCTCCAGTTTATTATCCAGTGGTGTCCGCCCTCCAGTTTATTAGGCCAGTGGTGTCAGCCCTCCAGTTCATTAGCCAGTGGTGTCAGCCCTCCAGTTCATTAGCCAGTGGTGTCAGCCCTCCAGTTAATTAGCCAGTGTTGTCAGCCCTCCAGTTCATTAGCCAGTGTTGTCAGCCCTCCAGTTCATTAAGCAGCATTAGTCAGGCCTCCCATTCAATACCCAATGTTAGTCAGCCTTCCATTTAATTCGTCAGTGTTAGTCAGCCTTCCAGTTCATTCGTCAGTGTTGTCAGTCCTCCAGTTCATTAGCCAGTGTTGTCAGTCCTCCAGTTCATTAGCCAGTGTTAGTCAGCCCTCCAGTTCATTAGCCACTGACCCAACTAGAATCAGAGCTTACATGAGATCTCAATGAATTTCTGTGGGAGAAGAATAATTATATGATAACGTTAGACTGAGAAATTAAATGAAAACACTGAAGTTAGTAGAAAGACATAAGGTGACTGAACGTAGTGTGTACATGGCCTTTAAAACTGAGGCTTCAGTAGCTTGTTGTAAAGTGAAATTAACTCCTTACAGTGCAGTTGTATTGCAGTATGGCAGTGCGATTCTGTTCATAGCTTTCCTTTAGTAAAATGTGATTTAGGCTGAGGCCACACTGCAACGCACAGGAATCGCGAGCGTTCTCGCACACGATTGTGTGCGCTTTTCTTGTGCGTTTGCGTTCGCATTTTGCGCATGTGTTTTTGCCATTTCGCGTTATGGAAACGCTGCGTGAACGCATGCGTTACCAAAACGCGAACGGATGCGCAATCGCATGCGCATCGGAAATCGCGGAAATCATGGGAACGCGAAAATTTCCATTTTAGCAAAAATCGCGGGCGCAATCGTGCAAAAAACGCGCTAGTGTGGCCTAGCCCTTATTACCATTTGCTGCACATATACATTTCGTCTGCCCCGAGCAATGGGAAACTTTTTTTTTTAGCTGCCTTCTTTGAACTCCTTACCAGACTGTGATCTCCGTCTGCTTCCAGCTGCCTGCCCAACACCCAGTACTGAATATAATATCCTGAGGATAAGTCTGCTGATATCGGCCTGGTTAACCTATTTTATACATTGCTTGTTTATATGGAAGTAACATTAGACAGATCAATCCTGCTGTGTTACTTTAATTGCCAAACAATTATTTTTCTGTTTTTTTAGGTATATGACCCCCTAAGATTTTCCCCAGAAAACTCTGCTAACAGGCACTCTCATGCATTCTTGCCTTTTGCAGCAGGTCCAAGGTATGATCTTTTCTTTTATTGAGTTTGGAAATGGTATTGCGAATGGTAATAAGATAAAAAAAACTTATTTCAATTCTTTTTTTTATCCTACAAAACAGTGTTAAAAAAAATGCACCAGCTACATAAAATATACTTACTAAAAAATATTTATTTATAATAGCAGGCTGTATGCATGGTTGGGGAATTACGATAGCTCTGCACTCAGCAATTTATCCAGAGCCACAGCTGTTATATTAAATTTCAAAAGGGCTGTCAGCTGGCACACACGGATAGGGCCACAACCGTAATATTGAATCTATATGGATGGCTGTGTGGCTGTCTTTTGCGAAACCCATGCAGCAGCCACTATTCCAGGTCATACCTGTACACTGGGAAATTTCTTTTTAAATTGTCAATTAATGGAAGCTATAATTCTTTCTGACTATCACTACCATTTGTTTTGATCTCTATTTCTTAAGATATCCAGTCTGAAACATCTTACATTTCAGCTGTCAATCAAGTGTCTTAGTATCATAAACTTTTATGTATACAGTGGTTTTGCTGTAGCTGGAATGGTGACAGCTGGATGTGAAATGCATGGTGAAATTTTCCCTCTCCCAATGCTGCCTCATTGCAGATTACTGAGCATGCTTGCCCTCACAGAGAGTCAGATAGTCTGGAAAGGGGTTGGGGGACTGAGGGACTAAGCTAACAACTGGATTGAAGGCATGCAGCAATACAAACACATCAGAGTAATTGATGTTTACATGTATTCATTTATAGATTGAAATGAGGCAAAGTCATATTTTAAGTGTTCAATTAATTTAAAGTGAACCTACAGTATTTACCCCAGATGAGCATAACATTTAAGGCAGCATTGGGAGAGGGAATTTCCCACCATGCAGTTCACATACCAACTGTCACCATTGACAGCTGAAATGTAAGATGTTTCAGACTGGATATATAAAGAAATAGGGGACAGATCAAAAAATGGTCATAGTTAGGAAGAATTATAGTGTTCAGTAATGGGCAATTACAAATAAACTAATTTCCCAGTGTACATATCATATTTTTTTTTTTTTTTACATATCCTTTAAAGGGCATAATATATAGAAAATTGGGTTGTTGTACATCAATATTAAAGTGCAGCTAGAGACCAAAAATATAATACATACAAAAAACAGAATTCTAGTGCACAAACAATGCTAATTGCATATTGGCTACCTCCATAAGGTTGCTACTACAAACAGTCTGCTAAACCCTGGATAAATAAAAGCAGTTAGTTCAATAAGTTGGCCAAATTATTTTAAGCCCAGTCACCACGTCAAGGTTGCTTTATTTAACTGGGTCCTACCCTACTGGTACTTGCCTTTTTGGCTACATGAGCTGACAGCTTCTCCTTTGTGGCCTGGATGCTTGAAGCTGACTCTAGTTTAAAGTACTTTGCTCAAACGAACACATGAACTCTGGGTGGAGTACAATTTCCCAGAAGGCTTGGTCAAACCTTCAATGTAACACACAATATATAGAAAATTGGGCTGTTGTACATCCATATTAAAGTGCAACTAGAGACCAAAAATATAAACTTTGTGCACTAGAATTCTATTTTTTGTATGCCTTTAAAGGGCATGCCTATCCTTGTACACTTTCTGTAACAAGCAGGTTTAGTCCCTTTGCATACACAAAATTTCAATAGGCTTACCTTTACCAATAATTTTCCTATCATTACTTACACAGCATTGAAGAATCAGGTGGTGTAAGGTTAAACGCATTTTTGGTAAAGGTAAGTGTAGGGAATCGTGTTTATTTGATGGGCCTAATCTGCTTAAAAAAGTGGTGAGGGTGGGCATGCCCTTTAAAATCATGTTAACCTGTGGTTAATAATGAAGGTTAGCATGACTTGAATCACTGTGCTGTGACTTGTGATAAATATCCTAAAATGTATTTGTAAAAATTGTATTTTGTGACCCACTAATGCAAAATTTCACAACACTCAAAAATAAACAGGTTTGCCACTTGATGCAGCTAATTCTGTGCCAGTGCCAGTGTAATTTTTTTTTTTTTTTTTTTAAATACCAGCCAGGCCCCTAATCTTTCAATGGACAGGAGACCCTGTCCTAAAGCTCTGCCCACACTGTGCCTCTATGGTTGGTATTTTATTTCTGGTAAGATGTCAACCCTAAAAACATACATAGGAGAGTGTCAGTGCTAGAATCATCAAATGATCAGTTAACCCTAGTGTCTGTGGAGCTGTATTAAAACGTTTCATATAACATATATATATATAAAACAACACAATAAATACATTTTTAAAATGAATGTATGGTTTATTACCCCTATCGTTTTTTTTTCCTTTCAGAAACTGCATTGGCCAGAACTTTGCAATGAATGAAATAAAAGTATCTGTGGCTCTTACCCTGAACAGGTTCCAGCTTTCACCTGACCTAGCAAATCCTCCTAAAAAAATACCACAGTTGGTTCTGAAATCGCTTAACGGAATCAACATACACATTGCTAAACTAAAATGAAAGGCTGCTCTAAAGTCAGACAGGACCAATGAACATACCTACATTTCAGAACGAAACATTTACTGCATGCAAATTGTACTGATAAATAATTGTTCTTTTACTAATATTAATGGTCAACAATACCTCCCTAGCCCACCCCTCTTTTACTAAGACTACCCAGGGTAAGGACCTTAACCGTTAGGTCCTAAAGCCTCATACACACATGTGATCACTGGTGGCGACCTGCGGCGCACGATGTGTATGCACGGCCACTTCTGGTGATAATTGTGCTGTGTATGGGCAATTTGTTGGCCGAAACGGCCATTCGGTCAGGGATCGTTGCACGACCAGTCTGGCGGATCTTCAACCAAACTGCCAATTATCATTCAAAACAGCGGTACATACATATCATGCGTCGCGGTTCGCGCCTGGGGTTCACACATGTGTATGAACCTTTACGGTAATCCTGTGTTTATCTATATCATCTCAAAATCTTTAGATGAAGTTCTTATGGCCTGCCTGTAGCTCCTTCACCTAGGGCCTAAGCAATGAAAAGATGAGCTCTGCGGTGAAATACGTTTTCCTATTAGACAGATCTTGGACAGGGTCGCTTCCTTTGTTGAGAAAGTCTGGGATCGGACGAAACGTGTCCAATCTGCCTTAATTTTAATTGCTCCTGAGCTTCTGCCTGGTTATCTGATGGGCTAAGTATTTTCCTTTACTATCTCACCAGTCTGGGGATCTGCCATGTGTCAGTGTCTCATTGCCTATTTGCCTCCACCTGTTTAGCTCCCATATGTCTTTAGGAGGGGCTAAGTTTTGATATATATATGTATTATTGATTTATTGTGATATCGATTGCCTCTGTTATGATAGATGCTGTTATCATTTCATATGACAGTCTATATGGGTTGATATGATTTAGTCTCTAATGCTAACAGGTGTCTGTATGATTGTGTGAATGGATATACTGGTATATCGTAATGATTATGTTAATATTGAACCAGGATTTGCACAGGAAGTGTTTTTAATGTTAATTCTTTGCACTTTATTATTGCCCTCCAGGGTTGACTATTTTTTGCACATATAATAAAAATGCCTTCTATCTGCATCACTAATCAATGCGTATGATTGATTATTTGTATCATTAATCATTGGGTATTATTAATTTTTGTTAGGTGTGCCCTATTAATCCACAGCTGTTTCTCGTGTTCTATTATTTACTAATTGTGGAAGGAGCACCCTGGCTTTATTGGGGTCTTTTTTCCCCCTTAGACTTTACAGTAGTGCCTGACTGCATATGTTTTTTCTTGGACAGGGTTGGGGCAGAGCTATAAATGGGCTGACAATAAGAACTTCAACTAACTTTTTCCAGCCGATGAAGGTAAAACCTAGAAGTAGGTAGGTGGCAAAAAAAGAGAGAAAGAGAAAAATAATTATTAGCTATTATATCCTTTGCCAGAGGGACAGAAAATCTAGAAATAAAAACAAATAATGAACATTAGAAGCTGGGAATATTATAAAATGAAAGTATTAACCCTAGCACCATAACTTCTGACAAGCAGCAGTTAGAAATGTGATCTATCTAGGGCTAAATTTAAAGGATGGCTACTCTGTGTAAATTCAGTTTTTGAAAATGAAAAGTTCCTGGGGCAGGGAGGCTGGATTGATTATTTCTATATCCTAAAATTCTTTTGTTAAGGAGGAGTGTCAGCATGTACAATTTTAAAGGGTAACTGTGGTCCAAAAATGACTTCAGCTAAATTGACAGGAAATGCTTTCCTGAGTATTTGTGCAATTTTATTATTGCAATTCATTATTTCTTTTTTTTTACATTTTGAATATATTTACATTTTTATGTGTGTTATGTTAGTAGCATCACCAGATACCTTCACTGCTTCCTGCCAGGGTTGTAACTAGAAATCAGTGGGCCCCCCCAAACAAAACTTTCAATGGGGCCCACCACGCCACCCAACCACAACTCCCTCATCCGCCTGACACGTCCACCTTGGCTAGAATTGCCATACAAATAACCATGTAAGAAGTAGTAAACTACACAGTGTAAAATGTGCATGCACTATTAAATAGTGCATAGGGGAGAATGGTGATAGTTTTGTTAGTTTGAGGGAAGGGGTTGTTGTTAGTTTTAGTGGTAACTAATTATATCAGTAAAGTATATACCTTTTATTAATATGACACACATACTATAAAAGATTCATACTACTGGCTTATATTCTGGATTCTTTTTGGTTATTATAACCAGAAATGAACCCAGTTATGTCTCTTTAAGTATTGTGTGTCATTATCATATTATTAATAACCAGAAAAGTTTTGGAAGGTAAGGAATAGGTAGAGAACTCTTTCAATATGACACAAAAGTGTGTTATTTACATAATCTAAAAAAGTTTGTGCTTGTCTCAACTTGGCTATGAAGACAAACACAAGCACATTAACATGTGCGTTGCATTAGGATGTACTTAATCTTTTATATGGGCCCTTGGAATGGGGGAATAAGGTATGCAACTTAAATGTGTGTATGTGCGTAACAACCATTTCTGATGCAGATGAACATTCAGCATCGGCACTGGAAACGGTTGTTGTGGGCAGAACATTTTCTTCTACTGTGCAAATGTTAGGTGTGTGTTAGTCACAAACGATCTCCCTTTACCACATGTTCTCCATATGGACCGCACGATCGGTCGCAGAGAACTGTCGGACACAGTGACATTCACCATGTACAACGGTAATTTGTCCAGGACGACCGCTTGCTAGCATCCATGTGTAGGTAAGCCTTATTAACCACAGAGGCAAGCAGAGTATTTTTAAGGGGGGGGGGGGGGGTTTGCAGAATGAGTTAACACTGAACAAGCCTATCAAGAAGGCGGGTCAAGTGCAGCCTTATCTCTGCCATCAAAGCTACCTCTCTCCCCCTGCTAATGCTCTTATCTCTATGTTTCTTACAGAGCAGGGAGTTACTGGAGCAGGAAAGAGGATCATGTTACAGGGATGTGATTGACAGTACAAATAAGAATTGGGAGGAATTATAAAACATGGAAAGAAAGAAAAAAAAGTTCATTTTCCCACTATAGATGCCCTTTAAGAATGGGTACACACAAGCAGATTTTTTGACCGAATCCACTGATATTTCCTTGTATCGTTCGGTCTGGCCGATAAATGGGAGGTGATCCGTCCCTGCTGACTGCTTGTTAGCGGCAAACGTTCGGTCGAGATGAAAATTTTGTCCATGTGTAACCATCCTACATTCTGTTTTACATTATCATTAGTATCTCTCAAAGATACTAATGATAATGCTGAAAAATGTCGTTATCAGGACCAATCAGGCAAGACAGAAAACTTTATCACAGTAGAGGGAGTCGATTACATTGGACAGTGTATGGGAACTTTGAATGATCATTCTGGAAAAAGAATATACTGAACAATCACTCCTGTGTGTATATAATATATATATAATAAAATGAAATGTTGATAGTCAGCTAAACAACCATTTAACGTCCCTATTCCTGCTCGCTAAGCTCCATCACAGTGTAGTAGGTACAGTAAGTAATGTATGTAAACCCAGTCTCCGTAATCACCTCAGGCAGCTGCAGGGTTAATTATGATACATTCTCTATGCTGCTGTCAATCACAGGGCAGACTGGATACATTTTTGAAAAAAAATGCTCCTTTAACTCCCGTTCTTCAATAAAACTAAATACTAAAATGTTGATATCAGTGGAGATACCCTTTAAGTTACACCTATGACTTGATATACACTGGTGTACATACATAGTCTAAACAGCTTTTTTAACACTTTTGTTTGGATTAAGCGGGAATTTAACAAGTGTTTTTTTTATTAAAAAATAACTAACCTTCTGTGAAGTAATTTACTTACAACTGGTACCAATTCAGTCCAAGGATAGTAAAGGCTGTGACACTTGGTTACTGCTAGGAAATTAGGGATTGACTTTTTTCACTACATTTTCACTCCAGATTTATTTAATTTTTTAAAATTAAACCCATGCTGATGAGTCTGCTGTAAAAGTAATCTCATATGGATTGACCACTGTACGCTTTTAACTGCTTAAAGGGGAAGTTCAGTGCAAATACATATGCTTTTCAGAAAAAAAAAGTATCATCCCAATGACCTTAATCTGCCCATTCAGTATTGTCTGTTTATAAATAAATGCAACCGAAATACTGACTTCCTGTTTGCAGGACCCCTAGTAGAGAGACCGTTATGGTCTTGCCCTTGACCCAGCGCTTGGGTTGATTCAGTTGCTCAGTAGAGATCTGAGCATGTTTGACCCATCCAACAGCCAATCAGTAGAAATTACTGTTAGGAACATACCAAGGAAGTGGTGCATTCTGGGAAGAAGAAGGACTGTTAGAACCTAAAATGTCAGCTCACTAATGTCAACAGCAGGGAACAGCAAAGGGTATGAAATCAACTGATTTTTCAAAATGGGAGAGAATATAAGGAATAACTAAGAGGGCATTACACAAACGAACAATTTAACAAATATTGATAATTTCCACTGAACTGCCCCTTTAAATATGGTTAAGAGGTGCTAATACTAACAAATAATATACTTTGTGAGAGAAAATCGCCCTAAACCTGAAATGGCAGAATTCTCTGGACTGGGCAAACTGTGTAGTAGATCCCAAAGGGGCCTGGGCTTAATCTCCTACCTATATAACATGTTATGGTATAATAGGCAACCTCAGGTCATCGGCAATAGAAAAATGTGGAAAATGTACTGCAGATACCAATCCATGGGAGGCTTAATTTAACCTAGCAAAGGAGGAACTACACAATAATGCTAGAATATTTGTCTGAAACGTGTGCTCAGCAGGGAGATGTGCATTGGCAGCACACTGGAAGGACCCTTGAGCAAGGTGCTTAATGGTATATGGTATATACAAACACCTTACTGATATCATAAGGGATGACTTATGATGATGATTAAAATTTTACGCAATCTGGGATCCTTGGATGAATCGGATGCAAATTACAGACTATATGTGTGAAAGATTATATAATTCACTTCTGAAATATAATTGTTGACCATAAACAATTATACATGCTAGTCAAAAAAGTGTAATATACAGAAGCTGAATAGTACAACCAAACAAGAACCCAAAAAGGAAATATAGACAGAAGGTATATCAATTAAAAGTTGAACAACATCCAACAACCCTATCCAGAACCCCCTCTATCTAACCCCCTTCTCTACTCTCCTCCCCCCCTTTCTTTTTTTCTTTTCCTAAGTTCTTCTATTGAATTACACAAACCTGCACAACATACTTTCCAGTAGTTAAGTTATAAATTTGTCTTAAAAAAGGCACATTCTTATAGCAAATAAGTAATACTGTAACTGATTTGTAAAAACAACATAAAATGTAAATGTACTGTTTACATGATAATGTGAATATAATATTTCTGTTTACGAATGTATATGCTCTAATAAAAAATATTGAACTAAAAAAAGGGGGGGGGTTGTTATGGGTATTAATAAAAAATGAACTGTTGCGTCACATTAAGTCCTGGGAAACACAAATGCCAATAATAAATTTGGCTAAATAACTGTTCTGTCTATCTTCTGTGAGAAGATACAGTCCAAAAATGTGGAAGAATAAAAGGAAAGATCCTTTTATTCTTCCACATTTTTGGACTGTATCTTCTCACAGTCTTTAAGCTAGAGACATGAAATTCAGTACAGACGAGCAGGACAGATAGGAGAGGTCTGCTATCTCTTTGCTAAGAAATCTGCAGAAAAGCATTACCGCATTTTTGATGAATTTCAACACATTTTTCCCATTGCTTATAATGGGTCCAATTCTCAAACATGGACTTCATTTCGAAGTTTTAGGGTCACGTGATAAAAAAAGTATTTTTTTTGGCCATAAACACCCCCCAACACACACACACACACAGACACATGTACAAACACCTACCATACTTAAATGGTAATTGTAATCAAAAAAAATTGACACAGGTACACACACCATCTGACCTACTCATTTCTGTGGCAGCTATACTAAAGGGTAACTTTAGTCAAAAAAACCCAATGTCCTTTTTCATTGCCATATAAAGATTATTGAGTTTTAAAACCTGCTGTACAGATGCACACATTCCCTTCCAAAAAGTAGTCTTTCAAGCCAAATTCAAAGTTTATAATTAAACTTTTTCTTTCTAGTTGCTTTTTGCATCTTGCTATTATGGTATATTAAAATTACAGATTTTGTTGGTACAATTACCAAGTATTGCCATGTATTTGTTTTGTTTTATAAGCAATTTTATTTTAAAAATAGAATCTAAATAAATGTACTGTACAGGGCCTTTAAGGGGGCCATACACTTGTTAGACATTACAGATGATTTGACATTCAATCCAATGAACATTGAATGAACTGTATGTATGTATGTATAATTTTATTTATTAAGCGCCACTTGGGTACGCAGTGCTGTACATTATAAAATACAGAGTATACAGACAAGGGGATAAGTGCCATTATACAGATAGATAAAAATTAAATACAATTTCATACAAAGAAAGCATACATAATAAATTTATACATAATTTATATAAGTGCAGCATGCCGAGACACATTAGGAATGAGATCCCTGCCCCCAAGAGCTTACAATCTAAGTCCGTAAGTGTACTGTCCCAACAGCTCCTGCCGGTAGTGAAACGGCAGAGGCCTGTCCCCCCCTGTTGTGAGGCCTTTGTCACACCCCCTCTACTCCCCTGCTGCACGCAAGTTACTGCTTTATGTTGTGCTTGTGAAGGTTCTCATTCATCCAGGTCATGGTATATCTGTTGTATTCAATTAGATCAACTGGAGTGAAAGGTAGGTCTTGAAGACGTTTCGCTAGTCATCCGACTGGCTTCTCAATTCAGAATGACTTGTACAAGAATCTGTGGCAATTATGTACCCTGGAAAATCCCAATTAGCATATCACAGCCAGGTGTTAAGGGTGTGATTAGATAGTGGCTAAGAGGTGTTATAGGAACGCCCAGAGTAAGGTGTTAAAACAGCATTGTACATGGCAGACAGTTGGTGTCGAACCCCCCCACCTCTATTTAGGCTTGGTTTCTTTATTTTCACATAAATGGCCTCCTTAACACCTCTCTTGAACCAGTCACGTTCCTTCGCCAGTATATTAACATTACAATCTTCAAAGGTATGTCCTTATCCTTAAGATGTAGATACACGGCTGAGTCCTGACCCGAGGAATTGGCTCTTCGTGCTGGGCCATACGTTGATGCAGTTGCTGTTTGGTCTCCCCACATACAAATCAGAGCATTCTTCACTGCACTGCACTGCATATATGATGTCGCTTTTCTGTGTTTGGTATTGGGTCTTTCGGATGTACCAATTGCTGCAGTGTGTGTTCGGTTTAAAGCAGACAGGGATACGATGTTTTTTGAAAATTCTTCTTAATTTCTCGGAGACCCCGCTACATATGGGAGAAGAACATGGTCCTCCCATATGTAGCAGGGGTCTCCGAGAAATAAGAAGAATTTTCAAAAAAACATCGATCCCTGTCTGCTTTAAAAACGAACAACACATGAGGCAGCAATTGGTACATCCGAAAGACCCAATACCAAAACACAAGAAAAGCGACATCATATATGCAGTGCAGTGCAGTGAAGAATGCTCTGATTTGTATGTGGGGGAGACCAAACAGCAACTGCATCAACGTATGGCCCAGCACAGAAGAGCCAATTCCTCGGGTCAGGACTCAGCCGTGTATCTACATCTTAGGTAAAGGACATACCTTTGAAGATTGTAATGTTAATATACTGGCGAAGGAACGTGACTGGTTCAAGAGAGGTGTTAAGGAGGCCATTTATGTGAAAATAAAGAAACCAAGCCTAAATAGGGGGGGGGGTTCGACACCACACTGTCTGCATGTACAATGCTGGTTTAACACCTTACTCTGGGCGTTCCATAACACCTCTTAGCCACTATCTAATACACCCTTAACACCTGGCTGTGATATGCTAATTGGGATTTTCCAGGGTACATAATTGCCACAGATTCTTGTACAGTCATTCTGAATTGAGAAAGCCAGTCGGATGACTAGCGAAACGTCTTCAAGAACTACATTTCAAGTCCAGTTGATCTAATTGAATACAACAGATATGCTTTATGTTGTGTTAGTAACGATGTGCCCAATCAACTGTTTAACACAATGGTAATGGACCGGCAGCATTTCAAAAGAGCTGATTGCACAAACGTTACTGAAATACATGTGATCAGCTGTTTAAAAATGTCTGATTGAGAAACAAGCTGTGTCTTACCTCCCTTTCTTCAATAAAACTTGCAGGAGCCAGGAGAGAAGCTAAGGAACTTACCTAATCGATTGCTCCTCCACTGCGTCCGATGGACTTCTATGCACATGCTCATCACACTTGCGCATGCACATAGAAGACAGAGTCCCTCAGGACCTGTAAGACTATGCGGTGCAGGAGCGAGCGATTGGGTAAGTAGCTTACATTCTCAAAAATGGAGAGAAGCACACTATATAAGTGTCCAATTCTTTATTATTAAAGCATACAACATTTCAGGGGCTCAGAGGTCCCCTTCCTTGGGTATAGCCATATCAACTGTGAAACATACATATATACTCTATAACCCCACCCATAAAGGTAGAACTCAGTGATTGACGGGCATTAATACAAATAAACTCTGCCCCATAACAAGAATGCTTAATAATACACACTGTAATAAAAGACCATAATAACATCAGTGCTAAAAACGATAAAAATTATTAAATACTAGAGATAAATAACATAACCAAAATACGTTGATACAAACAGGTACTCTTATCTATACAACAGTGCTAACATTTCATATTCTAATAAAGTGCTCCTAGTGCTGTGCTAATACGATCTGTGTGTCGTACAGATCATTTCTGATGTCACGTCATGTGCGCACTGATGTCAGACGTGCGTTCTGCCACAGGAAAATGTATTTGCTTGGCAAAGGGATTTGTACATCTCATGGGGGCGGAGCTAAAAACATGAGGAGACAGGAGGAGGAAGACAGAAACTCAAGGAGTAAGGGCTAGACCACACTAATGCGCTTTTAAGCATGATACGATCATGCTTTTAATAGCGAACACTAGTGTGGCCCAATTGATGGCACGTGCGATCCGTTAATCAGAGCGCATACAATCCGCAATAGCATGCAACGCGTTCTTGCACACCAGGAACACGCACAAACTCACAAGCGTTAGCTTTCACGTGCACATGAGCGTGTTGCCATGTGGCCTCACCCTTAAGATAGGGTATGGGAGGGTGCTAGAAGAAAAAAAACACCCATTTTAAATTTAAAGTTTAAGCTTTCTAGTAATTTTAAGTTTGATTTACAGTGTACACCCTTTAAGGCAATGAATAGACCATATTAAAAAAATTACTATTTATTATTCATAAGTGAAAGACCATGTTCAAACACATAATATCACTTAAACTCCTGAATGCAAAAAAAAATAATAAAAAAAAAAAATCTATTTTGGACTTTCTACAGCCAACAGTTTTTGTTCAAGAAAAATAGTGATTGTAGCGTAACGGACAACAGCACACCTAGTGTGACCAGACCAATGGCCAATGATAGCATTCGCTATTGTTAAAACACACATGTTTTATGATGTGTGTGCTAAAACCCAAAGTTTTGGGTTTTAATGCAATAAAAAGACAGGGGTTTGCTAATGTTTTTTTATTTGCACCATTTTTAAAGAGAAATAAATTAAACACATTAGACAGAAATTGCAATGTATTAAGGCTGTGACCCCACCAGAACATGCAACAAAACACAATGCTGATGTGCGTTTTGTTTGTTTTTTTAATTACTCTTCTGTGCATTTTCTCTTGCGTTGCTTTTGCTCCCATTTTTGATTATAGTTGATGTAACTTCTTGTGTTCTTACTTCCAGCTATTTTTGTTTTTTGTAGAAAGAATATTTGGCACTCCAAGCTTTGGCTCTGGTGCTTATAAATTTAATTCTCTGGCAGAGGGGACGTTCCAGGAGATATTGGGTTCATCGCTTGGTGCAGGAGAGATAAGTGAATGGTCAATTCTGGACCTTGTATGCTGATCTTAGAAAGCATTCAGACAAGTTCCTGTCCTACAGCAGGATGCCCATCTAGAGGTAAAGCACTATTCTATGATAACTACCTAGTGTTATTAGTGTACAGTGTTGCACCACCCATTAGACTTAAATATTAAAATAACCTTTTTTTTGTCCTCACAGATTGCATCTGGACACTCCCCAAGGTCCCTACATTTGGAATTCCACATGGTAAGATAGATTAGATTGACTACTAGATTGTAAGCTCTATGGGGCAGGCACCTTCTTACCTCTTGTGGCAAAGCTCTAGCACTTCTATTTATATAAATTATATATTTATGTACTTAACTATTTACCGTATGTATTTGTCCCCCTTGAATGACTTTATTGTATTTTGTTACTATACAGTGCTGCGTCCCCAAGTGGCACTTTATAAATAAACCATACATACATACATACATACATACATACATACAAGATCTGCAACAAACATGCAGACTGCTGTGGGAAAAATGGTGGGTACTTTACATGCCATTTCCTAACAAGGTTAAGTGAGTTGAGATAAGCAGATCAGTATTGGGAGAGACACCAGTTCCCTAGCTGTCTAGGAGCCATAGACGGCAAGCACGTAAGAATTGTCATGCCTCATAAAAGTGCCACTGCTTTAATTACAAAATATATTTCTCTTTTGTCCTGCTTGCAGTCATTGATGCTGACTATGGATTTACCTATATAGATGTTGGGTCCCATGGATGCTGTTGTGATGACAGTGCCTTACAGCATAGCAGATTTGGCACATAGCTGTGCCCCCCACCCCCCCACCCCACCCCAACAATGAGCAGACTCAGCAGAGCACGAAGGGTTGTTTAATTCTCATTTGGCATCCTTGCATATAAATGGCAATTACTCCACACAGCTATAAACATGGACCGAACTAATGCAGTGACTTGTGAAGGCAGCATGTCTCCTTCATAATTATGTGAGGGAGAAGGAAGGGATCACGGCACTTAAATCAGTGGAGGACACAGAGGAGGAACACTTAGTGGACATACCCTAAGGCAAAACTACCAGAGGGATCTGTTCCCTATCGGTTTTATATTTTTTCTTCAATAAAAGTCATATCATATTACAGTATCTGCACACTGGCATACTTTATAAACAAAGGGGTTTTAGTATACATTACTGTGATCACATGAATGAAAAGCCTTCCATCCACATTTATAAAGTATAGTGTGCAGATAATATGATATTGTATGGGGCCTAGGAATGTGCATTGATTATCTTTTCTATGTTTGTATAAATGTTTGACCAGATCAGTAGTACTTTCACTAAATGTAGTTGTAATTTAATCTTTAAAAGTATCTTGCTTGCGCTTGAGGAATGCAAAAGTTGGCTAATGGTAATTGAATTAAAAAATGTTAGAAGTTAGGACCTTACCTTGATGTGGTTGGAAGGCTTTTCATTCATGTGATCACAGTAATGTATACTAAAACCCCTTTGTTTATAATGTATGCTAGTGTGCAGATAATATGATATTGTATGGGGCCTAGAAATGTGCATTGATTATCTTTTCTATGTTTGTATACATATATTATATATATTATATATATTATATAATTATATAAAAATTGGTAAATCCAGTGCAAACAAAAGGTCTTTTCTTTTTAGAATACTTTATTCACACATAAATTCTGTACAGCTTGTGTGCACTGGATTTACCAATTATATTATGAACTGTCCCCCAGTAGCACCGAGGCAACACAAACGTGAAGTGAGTGCCTGACTAAAGCACAAATATATATATATATATATATAATAGAAGGTATACGAAGCACTCCACGGACTTACAAAGTAGAAACTTTATTATAAATCACATAGATCTACGTGTTTCAGCCGACACGCGGCCGTCGTCAGGAACCTGAAACGGCTGAAACACGTAGATCTCTGTGATTTATAATAAAGTTTCTACTTTGTAAGTCCGTGGAGTGCTTCGTATACCTTCTATTGTTTGTCCCCATGGGAAGCACCCAGGCCATATAAGAGGACCAACGAGGGATGAGTGCATCCATTTACCTGTCGATATATAAATATATATATATATATACTAGACATTAAGCCCGCTACAATAACGGGCACTAGAAGCCCAGAGTGCCTCCTTAGTGTCCCAAGGCCATAGTTCTCCTCCATGTCCCAAGGCCAGAGTGCCCTCTTAGTGTCCCAAAGCCAGAGTCCCCCCTCTGTCCAAGGCCAGGGGCCCCCTCTGTCCCAAATCCAGAGGCCCCCCTCTGTCCCAAATCCAGGACTCCCCCTCTGTACCAAATCCAAGGCCCCCCCTCTGTACCAAATCCAGGGCCCCCCCTCTGTCCCAAATCCAGGGGACCCCCTCTGTCCCAAATTCAAGAGCCCCCCGTCTGTCCCGTATCCAGGGCCCCCCCCCTCTGTCCCAAATCCAGGGGTCCCTGTCCCAAGCAACCTTACCCACAGTCTGTTTAATTGCTGTTCTCCCTCTGTGTGTTTCCTGTGTTTCTCCCTCTAGTGGTGAGTCAATAGGAACTGCAGAAACTCTCCCTCTAGTGGGGTGAGTTACTAGGAACTGCAGAGTACTACTCCCTCTAGTGGTGAGTCCATACGAACTGCAGTGAACACACACACAGACACAAGGACGCACACTTAGGGTTTTATTATATACTAGAACATTAAGCCTGTTACAATACAGCGCTAGAAGCCCAGAGTGTCCCATCCTCCATGTCCCAAGGCCCACAGTTCCCCTTAGTGCCCCCAGACCCAGGGTCCCCCCCTGTCCCAGACCAGGGCCCCTCTCTGTCCCAGACCCGGTCCCCCACTCTGTCCCAGACCCAGGGTCCCCCCTCTTCCCCAACCCAGGGTCCCCCCACTCTGTCCCGACCAAAGACCCCCCTCTCTGTCCCGACCCAGCCCCCCCTGTCCCAGACCCAGGGCCCCCCTCTGTCCCAGACCCAGCCCCCCCTCTGTCCCAGACCCAGGGTCCCCCACTCTGTCCCAGACCCAGGGTCCCCCACTCTGTCCGAGACCCAGACCCCCTCTCTTCCAGACCCAGGACCCCCTCTTCCCAGACCCAGGTCCCACCCCCTCTGTCCCAGACCCAGACCCCCCCTCTGTACAGATCCAGAGTCCCCTACTCTGTCCCAGACCCAGGTCCCCCCTCTGTCCCAGCCCCAGCCCCCCTCTGTCCCAACACCAGGGCCCCCCCCCCCTCTGTCCCAGACCCAGGGCCCCCCACTCTGTCCCAGCCCCCCCCCTCTGTCACAGATCCAGAGTCCCCTCCCTCTGTCCCAGACCCAGGGTCCCCCGTCGTCCCAGACCCAGGGCCCCTCCTCTGCCCCAGACCCAGGGCCCCTCTGTCTCAGACCCAGGTTTTCCTCACTCTGTCCCAGACCCAGGGCCCCCCACTCTGTCCCAGACCCAGGTCACACCACCTCTGTCCCAGACCCAGGCCCCCCTCTGCACAGATCCAGAGTCCCCGTCTGTCCAGACCCAGGGCCCTCTCTCTGCCAGACCCAGGGCCGCCCTCTGTCCCAGGGTCCCCCCCTCTGTCACAGATCCAGAGTCCCCCGTCTGTCCCAGACCCATGGACCCTCCTCTGCCCCAGACCCAGGGCCGCCTTCTGTCCCAGACCCAGGGTCTCCCACTCTGTCCCAGACCCAGGGCCCCCCTCTGTCCCAGACCCAGGGCCCCCCTCCTCTGCCCCAGACCCAGGCCCCCCCTGTACCAGTCCCAGGGTCTCCCATTCTGTCCCAGACCCAGGACCCCCCACTCTGTCCCAGACCCAAATCACACCACCTCTGTCCCAGACCCAGAACCCCCCCTCTGTCACAGTCCAGAGTCCCCCGTCTGTCCCAGACCCATGGACCCTCCTCTTCCCCAGACCCAGGGCCGCCTTCTGTCCCAGACCCAGGGTCTCCCACTCTGTCCCAGACCCAGGGCCCCCCTCTGTCCCAGCCCAGGCCCACCCCTCTGTCCCAGACCAAGGGTCCCCCATCTGTCCCAGACCCAGGTTCCCCCTCGTCCCAAACCCAGCCCCCCTCTGTCCCAGCCCCACCCCCCCCCTCTTTCCCAGACCCAGCCCCCCCTCTGCTCCAGACCCATGCCCCCCTGTCACAGATCCAGAGTCCCCTTTCGTCCCAGGCGCCCCCCCTTGCCCAGACCCCCCCCTTGTCCCAGACCCGGGCTCCTCTGTCCCAGACCCAGGGCCCCCCTCTGTTCCCAGACCCAGGGCCCCTCCTCTGCCCCAGACCCAGGGCCCCCCACTCTGTCCCAGAACCAGGTCCCACCCCCTCTGCCCCAGACCCAGGGCTGCCCTCTGTCCAAGACCCAGGGTCCCCACTCTGTCCCAACCAGTGCCCCGTCTGTCCCAGACCCAGGGCTCCTCCTCTGTCACAGATCCAGAGTCCCCCACTCTGTCCCAGACCCAGGTACCACCCCTCTGTCACAGATCCAGAGTCCCCCACTCTTGTCCCAGACCCAGGTCCACCCCCTCTCTCCCAGACCAGGTCCACCCCCTCTGTCCAGACCACGGCGCCCCCCCCTCTATCAGACCCAGGGTCCCCCCCCAGACCCCTCCTCTTTCCAGGTCAGCTATTCCCCTCCGCCTTATAGCAATCGCTTGCCCATTTCTATGGCAACGAGTAAGCAACTAATCGGACAGCCGGTTTCACTTGCCCATCTCTCACACGCCCCTCGCCCCCCCCTTGTCGCACCTCCTCTCTTTCTCTCCCTTCGAGCCGCGCTTTCCTTCTCTCTCGTCCGCTCCCTCCTACGCGCCTGGCCGCCACTCCGGGGATCACCTGTGCGCTAGCGTTTGGGGACACCGAAGTACCTTTGCTGAAGGACATTATATAGGATGATATATATATATATATCGACAAAGAGAGCGTGCACCTATGATGGCCTTTTTATACATGTTTGTGGATATTCAAAAGTACAATTTATACCCAAGGACTAGGATTTTCTGTCCAAGTATGAAACTTTCCTACTCAAAAGTGTAACAAAACAGAGAACAATTTTCCATGTCTAAAAAATATATAAGACAAGGAATGAAATCTTCATGAAACTACATGCCTATAAGAACAACAGAACAAATAAACATTAGATATTAGATTTTCGGAAATGATTGGTGATGCAGACATGTATGGGCTTGACCACTGTGATGGAAAAGAAAGTTCAATATAGGACTGTTTTGAAGGACTTGCAACAGAAATGTTGGTGAAGAGTGTTGAGTGCTGGCTTTGTGAGCTGGATGGAAGTGGTGTGTGATATTTTGGTTAAGATGGCATATTTTGGGAATTATATGGATAGTGATGAAAGTACTGCTGTGGACCAGCAGGCAGTGGTGTTGCAGCACACATTTGTGCTTGCATCGGTGGTCCAGCAGGCACTTTTGATGGCATTGGTGGTCGAGCACTCATTTGTAGTTGCATAGGTGGTCCAGCATGCATTGTGTGGTGCATCGGTGGTCCATTCAGTGGTGTGGTCGATTGGTGTTTGTTGCTGTTATCATGGTGTTTGAATGGAGGCAGAAGGCAAGTAAGATCTAATTGTCTCCATGAATGTGAGTGGAAACGATTGTGCATCTTATTTCCTGGAACATTCAAACTAAACTCAAGGCAAAGTTATATCCTCAGTTGTCCTCTTCGGAGCTGGGATCTCATTCCTAATGTGTTGAGGCATGTTGCACTTATATCAATTTATACATAATTTATAGATATGCTTTCTTAATCGATGAATGAAATTGTATTTAATTTAATTTTTATCTACCTGTACAATGGCTTGCACTTATCCCCTTGTTTGTATACTCTGTATTTTTAATGTACAGCACTGCGTACCCAAGTGCCGCTTTATAAATAAAATTATACATACATATATACATACATAATTGTATTTTTTTCTATTATTGACATCACACTCTTTAATAGGTTCTTTTTTCTTTTGTGATTTAAATAATAAGGCAGCTCTTCACAGGGAAGGACGAGAAGGTCGTGAGGTAGACGAAAAGGTCCAGGATCAGGGGCATGTTTAACTTCTCCTGGTGCCCATAGGAGTATTACATAGGTTGTTACAAACAGGAGCGTACCAGACAGCTAATTGCACATATGAATGAAACATACGTGCAATCAGCTGTTTAAAAGACCGGACCCGAACTTACGGTTCAGTTCCGGAAGTTTGGGTCCGGACTTTTAAACAGCTTTTCTCGCATAAGATTTTATTCATACGCGCGATCAGCTGTTTAAACGGCTGATCGCAGGAGGGTTCTTGGACTTGTGGTGGGCCCTAGTACCGCCCGGGCCCCCTGCAGTAGCTCGGGTGGTAGTTACACCACTGGTTACAAACATTGTTAATTGAGCTGGGAGTGAGAAGCAGCATAGCATTTTTTTGTTTGTTTCAAAAATGTATCCAGTCTGCTCAGTCAATGACAGCAGCATAGAGAACTATATCAACATTAACCCTACAATGTGATCTGGACAGCAAAGGATGAATTTGGTGATCCCATGCTCTAGAAAATTAGACAGCATGCTGTTTTTACACCTTACCCTGGGCAGTTCCTATAAAACCTCTTAGCCACAATGCAATCACACCTTGCATTCAGAAGGTCCCTAACACTTGGCTGTGATATGCTAATTGGGACTTTCCAGGGTACATAATTGCCAACAGAATCTTGTACAAGTCATTCTGAATTAAGAAAGCCAGCCGTATGACTAGCGAAACGTCTTCAAGAACTAAACATTTAGTCCAGCTGATCTAACTAAACACAACAGGTATACCATGACCTGGAGGAAGGAGAACCTTCACAAGCATATTTAGCAATGGTGCTTTTATGGTTCACTGGGTGACAGAGGTTCACTGGGTGACTTGAGGTAGATGCACTGGGAGACAAGTGTGTTCACTGGGTGACAGAGGTGGGTGCACTGGGAGACAGAGGTGAGTGCACTGGGTGACAGGTGAGTGCACTTGGAGACAGAGTTGAATGCACTGGGAGACAGAGGTGGGTGCACTGGGAGACAGAGGTGAAGGCACTGGGAGACAGAGGTGGGTGCACTGGGAGACAGAGGTGAAGGCACTGGGAGACAAAGGTGAGTGCACTGGGAGACAGAGGTGAGTGCACTGGGAGACAGGGGTGAATGCACTGGGAGACAGAGGTGAATGCACTGGGAGACAGAGGTGGGTGCACTGGGAGACAGAAGTGAATGCACTGGGTGACAGAGGTAGGTGCACTGGGAGACAGAGGCGAATGCACTGGGAGACAGAGGCGAGTGCACTGGGAGACAGAGGCCTACCAGACAGGAATATAAAGTCATGGGACTTAGTATATCCGGGGTAAGTATTATAGGAAACAATTAAGGACTAATTGTTCATTTATTCCTCTGGGCGATAGGGTACAAAGTCTCTTTATCCAACGAGCTTCCCGTTGTAGGAGGGCTCTTTTGCGGTCACAGCCCTCCCTAGGAGGTTCAAAGTCTATGGCCATCCATCTAAATAAAGCAATGGGATGTTTTTGAAGTCTAAAATGTCGTGCGACTGATTGTTCGCCAAACTTCTCCACCTCCCCTCCTGGTGTAACCTTGGTGATCATATTGTCCTGTCCACTTGCCCTAATGGCCTGTCTATGGTTAGCCAGGCGCTCACGCAAAGAAGTCGTGGTCTTACCCACATAATACTTGCCACAAGGACAGGTAATTATGTAAATCACAAATCGGCTGAGGCAATTCAAGCGGCCCCTGATCCTAATCCGCTGGCCAGTATGAGGGTGAGGGAAATCTCCACCCGTGAGGGCGCTATTGCATGCCACACAGCCATGGCATTTAAAGCACCCCTCCTTATTGTTCGGGAGCCAAGTGGTCTTAGATATAGTGGTTTCCCTAAAATCGGTATGCATCAGCATATTTCGGAGATTACGTCCCCTTCTATATGCAAACAATGGAGTGCATTCCTTAAATGGCAAATTGGAATCCCGTGTCAATATCTCCCATCTGGTTTTGATACTTTTCTTTAGAGTTCTGCTTAATGGGGAGTAGGTGCTGACAAATGGTATGGTATTGTCTTTAGTATGTGTAGAATTATTCGTACTATTGTTACCACCCACATAGTGACAAAGAGTAACATGTAGTGACACAGAGTGAGAGTGAACATGTAGTGACACAGAGAGAGACATGTAGTGACAGGATGATAGTGTACGAGTACCAGAGTGACATGGAGTGACACCGAGTGACTGAAGTGAACACAGAGTGAAATAGAGTGATATAGAGTGACAGTAGTGACATAAAGTAACATAGTAACATAGAGTGACACGGAGTGACATGTATGTGACATGAAAGTGACATGTAGTGACACATAGTGACAAAGAGTACATGTAGTGACACAGAGTGAGAGTGACATGTGACACAGAGAGTACATGTAGTGCACAGAGTGACATGTAGATGACAGAGTACACGTAGTGAAGAGTGACACAGAGTGACATGGAGTGACAACCGAACGTGACATGAAGTGACACAGAGTGAAATAGAGTGATATAGAGTGACATGTAGTACATAAAGTAACAGAGTAACATAGAGTGACACGGAGTGGCATGTAGTGACATTGAGTGACTGTAGTGACAGAGAAAAATAGAGTGACATGGAGTGACAGAGTAATTAGGTGACACAAAGTAACAGAGTGACACGGAGCGACATGGAGTGAAGGAGTGACATAAAGTAACATGGAGTGACACGAGTGACATAAAGTAACATAGAGTGACATGTAGTGACAGAGTGAAATAGATTGACACAAAGTAACAGTGACACGGAGTGACATGGGTGAAATAGAGTGACTAAAGTAACAATGACACAGAGTGACACGGAGCAGGTGACAGAGTGACATACAGAGTGAACATGGAGTGACACGGACAATGATCTGCATTACAATGTTGGGGATTTTCAGTTCCACCACCATATTTCTGGAACAAACATTTGACTTCCTGCTACTAACCAGCACCGCCTTGGGCTCAGTCAGTGGGGAAGGTGCAGGAGATGTGGGGCAGTAGAACGTTCCTGTTTAGTAGAACACACACACACACAGAAACACACTATCCTGTATTAACTGTATGATCCCCATCATCTCACCTGGTTGACATGTCCATACAGCCAATGGGTGGGGGACCCAGGGAAGGGACCTAGGACCGCGGAGAGTCGCCCTCCATCTGTTGCACAGTGACCAGACTTTCACTAGCACAAAACGACACAAAGTAAGCGGAAAGCTGCACTATATCAAGGACGTTCCCGGAGAGCCAGGGTAACTCAAGCGCTTTCCACAGCCGGAAGCCATGGTGACCCCTCGCTGCCCTCAGCAGCCTCCTCCTTACTCTGGATCCTACCCTTAGGATTGTTTTCACTTGTGCGCAGACTCAGTCCAACACCCTCGGTCAATAGCGGCGATCTTTGACACTGGACGGAACACAGGCAAACTGGGTCTTGTCAGAATAGGAATTGTTCCCAGCGCACCGGACACTGTAATTACTGAACCCTATTAACTGATCACTGGGGGAGTCACATGTTCCACTAGATCTCTAGGGCATCCAATACCCACCACTGCACTAGGGGTCATTCTAATCTATAGCGACTGCTGGATTCTACCACGTGTCTATTTATTATAGTGCACACATTACCTCACCTCACACCTGTCACCCACCTGTCACTCACCTGTCCCCTAGTCACCCACCTGTCACCCAGTGCACCCCCCTGTCACCCAGTCTAACCCCCCGTCACCCTGTCACCCACCTGTCATCCATGGCACCCCCTGCCACCCAGTGCCCCCCACC